>CM059834.1:4085764-5318414 GCA_030444775.1 Atalantia buxifolia
CTTTATTCAAGATTTGTTTATAACATTGTAAACAACATGCTGGACTTTATAAAATTCAAGCTTTTCGATGTTAAATTGAAATATGTTTTCCTTTGCCATTTCAAGCCTAAAAATTTCAGGTCGTCTTTGGTCCAATGGGAGAAGCCTTGCACTCGCAATGTTGAGTGTAAGGGTTTGAGCTTCTATAAGAGTATTATAGATGTTAGTTTCAGTATTCCCGCAAATATCAACTAATTGAGTGGAGACAATTCTCCTAAAAAAAAAAAATTGAGTAGAGACAGTCTCTCCCTTATGAAATGTGAGTGGAGTAGACACCCTTCGAATATTAGAGAGGATTTAAAATATCTGAGCATGTGCTTTAGTGGGTTAATGTATGGCGGTGTTCCCAGTTATTTAGTACGATTGTAAGTATTATAATTGTAATGTCTGACATAATATCATTAACAATTTGTATATAACAGAATTAAAAAAAAAAACCTAAAAATTTCAGATTTAAAAAATCTACAGGCTTAGATCGATCATTTGGAAATAATCCATCATTGCATCAGTTGTTAAAATACAAACTTTGGAAGTCGACGAAGCTAAAAATGATTTTAGGGATATTCTTAGACGATTTTTAAATTTGTTGTGTCCACATTAGATGAAATCATGAAAGTATTATTTAAGAATATCGCAGTGCACTAGTTGGCCTTTACCACCAAGATTTCTTTATTGCAATGGATTGAATGTGCAAGCTGATTTGGAAGTTTGTTACGAACCTGTTATTTTAACATGTTGTCTATTTGGAATGAAGTGAAGAAAATCTGTATGACGAACGCATTATATAGTATAATAAGATCAATTCATTGCTTAAAGGTGATTAATAATTAATTTGAAGCGGCAATATCAATGTTTTTATGAAAGCCAAAACACAAGAGATTTCCGAGGCCCACAATTTTAATTTCTTTTTATTTTATTCATTTATCTTTCGAGTCAAGAAATCTCATCTAATTAACAAAAATATAATTTACATTTAAGATATTAACAAATGACTGGTACTTATCATTATTCAAGAGACCAGTGTTTGGGAAAAAAAATTTGAAAACAGATTTTTGTTTTGACAAAAATATTAAGAACTTAATAAAAATTTTTGCTGAATTTCTAAAAATTTCTTTTAAACACGATCTACATTTATCCCATTTTGCCGATAATATGCTCTTGGAAAAAGGCGTTTCTGCGTGATTGAGAAGTTTACAAAGTTTTTTTATTAACATATTTTCAAAAGTAGTTTTAATAACATTTTGAAAGACCAACTTTCACCAATACAAAATCTCATTCACTTCTTCACTTCTTGCCTACTGTGACCCTTTTTCTCTTCTTTGCTATCAGAGCTACAGCGCTTTTCTCCTGTTACCTCCATATCTCTACCATGGCAGCAACTCATAACTTGGTAAGAATAGATGAGGTCACCAAAATCACCCCATTCTCCAACTCAACGACATCATTTCATCTTCCTCTCACATACTTTGACACATTTTGGATCCTCACCCCTCCTGTTGAACGCCTCTTCTTTTATGAAGTCGCTCACTTAACATCCGAAATTTTCAACTCAAGAATCCTCCCCAAGCTCAAGCACTCCCTTTCTCTCACTCTCTTCCATTATCTCCCACTCGCCGGTCACCTAACGTGGCCTTCTGATGCCGAGAAACCAGCCATATACTACTCCCCAAACGACGGCGTTTCAGTCACGGTGGCTGTGTCCAACGCCGACTTCAATATACTTGCTAGTGATGGAATTCGAGAAGCTGCTGAATTTCGTCCTCTGACGCCACAGTTATTTATATCTGAGGACAAAGCAGAGGCAGTGGCCATACAAATAACATTATTTCCAAATGAAGGCTTTTCAATTGGTATTTCATTTCACCACGTAGTTGCTGATGGGAAAAGTTCAACAACATTCATGAAAGCTTGGGCTTATTTATGCAAATTAAAAGCAACTGAAAAAAATCCTTGTTTGTTATCACCTGACCTAACTCCATCTTTTGACCGGACTGTCATCAAAGACACCAAAGGGCTCGACATGGTCTACTTGAAGAGCATGCTAGCTGCTATCGGCTCAGATTCATCACGAAGTTTAAAACATGATTTTTCAGCAGGGCTTGTCAATCAAAACAATTTGGTTCGAGCTACATTCAAGTTGACTCGTGAGGATATAAACAAACTGCGGTACAAGGTACTTTCTATAAATGAAAATCAATACGAAGTAGGACAATCAAAAGAGCTTCATTTATCGACTTTTGTACTCTCTTTATCTTATGCATACGTTTGCATGGTTAAAGCCAAAGGAGAAGAGACTAGTACAAATGTTGTTTTTGGATTCCCAGTTAATTGTAGGACCCGTTTGGATCCTCCGGTTCCGGTTAATTATTTCGGTAATTGTGTTGAATCACTTGCCATGGCTGCAAAGGCGAGTGATTTCATGACCGAAAATGGGATTGCTTTTGTTGCCGAGAAATTAAGTGATCTGATCAAAGGGCTTGATGGGGACCATATTGAAGGGTCTAAGGGGAAGATTGTGAAGTTAATCAGGACGTATACACAACAACCAGCACTGGTGCTATCGGTAGCCGGGTCAACCCATTTTGGCGTGTACGAGTCGGATTTCGGGTGGGGTAGGCCGAAGAAAGTGGAGATTGTGTCGATAGACAAGGCAGGAGCTATTGCTATGTCAGATTGTAGAGACAGAGATGGAGGTGGGGTTGTTCAGGTTGGTGCCGTTTTGGACAAGCTGAAAATGGAGCTTTTTGCTTCCTTGTTTGTTGATGGTTTGAAGTGAAGTGCGATGTAAATTTTATATAACCAGTAATGATATTTGGTCAGAAATTTTTGAACGGAAAAATTGGACAGAATGTTGAAAAAATTTGTCATAATGACTTCTTTGGGTGTAATATATAACTGTTAAAAGTAGTTTTAGAAAAACCCAAAAAACTAGAAAAGAGAGAAATTTTCTTCATATGAAAAATAAATCAATTTATTTGTAGCATAAAAAGGAAAAATATAAATTGTGTAGAATTATCGACTATCAAAACACAGAAAATATAACTGCAATTCAAAGACAGAATATTGAGGATGCTTGGGTCCGAAGTTGGCACATGCTCTCTGAATTGAATGTGGTTATTCTACTCCTTGGAAGCTTTATTAGATGGTTAATTTGATCATTTGATTGCTGTTGCTATTTCAACTGAATTGTTTTTGTCTGCATATTATATGGTGAGAAAAGATGTTTGACATTATAACTAAATCAATTATTCATGAGATGTTTTCCCTTTCCTTTGGTGGGAATTTTATTTTTATATAGCTCTAATTTTCTAAATGATCTTTTTCTTAATTCTTTGGCTGTAATACCTCAACATAAATATACGAGCTTAGCCTATTAATATACAAGTTATTATGCTTTGGGAACATTAAAAGCAAAATGTTCACTCTTTATAAATAAGCCTATTAAATAGAAAGCTTTATATAAAGGTAATAAATAAATAAATAAATATTTTCACTTTCATAACCAAGGCTGGCCACGGCCGGAGAGGAAGAAATGTGAAGCAAATTCAAGGTTTGGGTTCATGAAATATCAAGGTCCAGATCTTCTGAAATTTCATTTAAGGGGTTGTTATTAGAGTTTTTTTTTTTAATCCTAAATTCATTTGGAAAGAATTATTAAAGGAAAATTTAAAGACGAAAAGTATGGAGAGAAAGGGAGTGTGTATTTAGAGTAAGAGAGGTGTAAATCAAGCAAACAAGTTAAATTTTTTATGAAGGGAGTAAGATTTGCATCATTTTGTTCCTATTTACATTGAATTTCATTGGAATAAAGATATAGTTAGGGTTTCCAACAAATGGATAAAGTTACTCCTAAGCTAATTTTTATAATCGGTGAATTATTTTATGAGCACAAAGGTACCGATAAGACATTGCCTGGAGAAGCATAGCCTCACTATTTTCCTGATTTAGTATGTAAATAGTTCATAGTTATGTATTTAGGAAGTTTATGGTTAGTAATGAGATTATTGATAATGTTGATGATTTATTAGTATTTTAAGATATGCAAATCTAATTATTAAGATGGAGTATGAAATTTTGGGCATAAGATGTAATTTATGGCTTTGAGAGTATTATGATAACTTTTCACTTACAAGTATGGATACAGGAGTTATAAGTTCATGGATAAATATCCATTGCATAGTTACATAGTATAAAGTTGGTAATTATATCATTTCCTTGGTTTAGAAGGAGCTACAAATGTAAGTTAATCCACGGACGTCAACGATAGCCGAATTTGAGCGTTGTTGTAGTGAGTGGAATATATTAAACTTATATTTTCCATTTTTCTTGCTATTTTAATTTGTTCAAGTATGTTTACAAAGTACCAATAGGCCTTTGGTCTAGTGGGAGAGTCCTTGCACTTACAATGTTGAGAGCAAGGGTTCGAGCCTCCATAAAAGCATTTATGGGGTTAGTTTCAATCCTCCCTCAATTATCATATAATTGAGTGGAGACACAGTCCACTCGAATATTTGAGAGGGTTGAAGAATCTGGGCCGCGCTTCAGGGGAGGACATGCCACGACGAAGGTCCCAGTTGTATAATCTGTTTGTAAATATTAATTGTAATACCTGATATGATATCAGTAATTGTAATACCTAATATGATATCAGTAACAATTCTGTATAACAGTATTTCAAAAAAAAAAGTATGTTTACAAAGTAATGTCAAAATAATTATACAACACACTTTTCCTTTGGATACAGTGATGAGTATAGAGATAGAGTTAGCAGATATATCGTTACAAAGATACAGTATAAAGATACAGTTGAGTAGAGAACTTTGGGACCCATTTGAGAACACACAAAGCTTTTGGCCATGTGGTTGGACTCTTTTTACCCTTTAAGGGCTATTTTACCCATTATGTGCGATGAGTTATGATGAGATATCTGAGATGGCATGGTATTAGTCTACCCACTGTAGTTCTGGGCATGACTGTACATAATTTGTATGCCATTGAACCACTCGTATGAGGTTTGAATATGATGAGATTGCTCCCTTCGGTACTTATATAGTGACAATTTGAGATATATATGTTCTTATGATACGATTTTCATTATCATTATGCACAGTATCATGTATTGCTTTTGAATGCTAATTACTTGATTTAATGTTTAAACATTTTATTTATGTCTTTACATATAGTTTGATGAAATTGTATATCACAATAATATATTTATTTTAAAAAAATTTTTTTAGAACATATTATCCACTTACTGAGTTTTATACTAATCTCATATATTATATTTTCCCCATCCATATAAGATTGCAAGTGTAGTAGTTGATGTCGACATTGTGATTGTATTTATTTGAAGTTTCGGCCATTTAATGGTGCTAGGAGGCATGGATCATATTATTAGGGTATTTTGATCATCTCATTTTGGATTGTATAATTATGTTATAATTATTGATTGACACTAAAAAGTGTACATTTAATAAGGATAAAATTATCAGTTTTCACTCATTGTGTTGATTAATGCGCTCATTATTCCTAAATTATCTTAACACTCCATTTTTTATGTTAAATTAATTTGTAATATGTTAATTTTGTTTTAATTTTATATTGTAGATATATTTCACGAATAAGGAGGAGTTGAAACTAGAAGCAGGAACAAAGAAGAATTACTGGAGCAATTTGGAATGCATTATTGAGGAGATGTAATTAATACAAAACAAATATTTCAAAAAAATAAAAATAATAAATGACAAAGTGTGATAGTTACGGGTGAAAGTTGCCACAATGACTATCACACTCCTCTAGGTGATAATATAAAAAAAATAATAGTTTAAATGATAATATAAAAAAATAATAGTTTAAATAGTAAAATAAATGAAGCTAAAGGCATTCGTCACCTATAAAAAGACAGGGGAAGCTGAAGCTAAGGAAAAGGAAGATGAGGGAGAAAGCTGAAGAATTCCTTCTTTCTTTTATCTTGTTTTCTTGTTTAATCAATCTTCGTGTAATAGATTTCAAAAATTTGTTAAATAAAATGAGTGTTTTGTTTTCCAATATCAGTGGCTAAATTTTCTAAGCTGAGGTGAAAAGTTCGCTCAAATATTCAAATTATTGTGTTAATTACTTTCTCAAGTGAGTCTTAAAATTTATTTTATTTATTTATATTTTTCTCTTTATTGGTTTCTTTTATGTCATTTTAAGTTATAAATACAAATTTCTTTAAATTTATATGGTATTTTGACATAACGTCAACACTTCAATATAGTTGTGGCACATCAGGTACTTAGTCCCATATTTATCACACTAATGGTTAGTTAAAAATTAAATGTTGTAATAATTAATTGATAAAAGAAATGCAAAATATAAAACTTGAGAAAGTGTTATAACTATAATTTGAAACCTGAGAGTAGATCACATAACCTTAGCATATTTTTAGATTGATTTAGATTAATTTATTTTCCTACATTAAATTTTCTTAGTTTAATAAATTGACTACTAGATTTTAAATTTCATGTGGTTTGACCTCAGACTCATTGGGTTATATTATAATTAGACACTCTTATACTTAAGAATAATAACACTTTTGAGTTGTGTTAATTATTACGGATTTTTAATGTATAATGAAAACCTCGGGTGATATTTGAACGAGATCATTTAAGCATATTATCCACAGTGATGTGTGTTATTATGTTTGAGGAGATTGATCAATAAAGTTGGTTGATTATTGGATTGTTTTAGAAGTGCTTATTTTACAGATTTATAAGTTGAAAATGTCAAAATATAGGGGAGACTATCGAATTTTTGACAAAATCCTTATCGATGATTTGATTTAGTCACATTAGATAAAACTAAATAGATTTGCCCTTAGAGTTCGGGGCATATCATTCCAGTTATAGTATAATTTTTTTTATTTACCCACTTTCTCTCTTATTAAAGTAATCCTTTATAGTTCCTCTTATGGTTTGCTTTAGAAAAAGCTAAAAAATATTAAAACAAAAGGAACAAAATAATACAAATAACAATTAACTAAGCATACTAAGGACAAAATAATCATTGTTAGATTTTGGGAATAGTGATGGTTTGCACAAGAACATTGTATTATGATCTTGACTTTTTAACTTGGTGGAAATGTGGTATTGTACTTCTGACATTCAGTCCCTATTACACAAGAACATTATCAAGATGTCATATTATTGGTTGTTTGGTTTTGCTGTTAATTTCCTCTTACATTTTTTCTTTAGATTTGCTGTTAATTTCCTCTTACATTTTTTCTTTAGAATGTTTTAGTTTTACTTTATGCTCTTGTTTTCTAAGGGTTTGGTTTGGTCGCCCCACCTGCATCATTAATCTCTTTAATTAAATACTTCTCTAAGTGCCATTATCTCATGCTTGGTCTACACTCACTATTAGAAAAATGGTCTTTATTGACATTGGAATAGTGTTAGTAATTACTTTCAGTGACACTTGTTTATTGTGTCAGTAATCTGGCAGTTAGAAAAATAGTGACACTTGTTTATAGTTTCACGAATACGGCGTCAGTGATTACTATCACTACAGTATCACCAATATTATGACACGCTTAACTAGACTAATCGAATTCAAACCTATCTTGAGAAAGCCAATCCAAGGCTTGGCGTATAGGAAGGAGTTGAAAATGACAAGCAATTACCTCTTAACTACGCATATGAATGAACAACATATTAAAATTTGAGGTTTTTCTGATATTATTATGCTGGTGTTTTGTAAGATCAAAGGTTAATAAACAATTCTGTCAAAAGAACTTGCTGCAGAGTAGCGGAGTTTGAAAAATCATTAAAAATAACTTGCAAGTTCAATCAATAGGAAAGTTTTCAGATTTGAAGTATACATATAGAACTTTAGTTTCTCCGAATTTCAGCTCATTCAGACACTTTTAGGCTACTGTTTTGCACCACCAAACACGATATATGAGTAATTTATGAAAAATTGGACAGCAGCCAACCATTTTGAAAAATCAATTATAAACCCAATTCATTTCAAAATTTCCAGAACTGAAACATACTCATTTAATTTTAATTATTTCAAACATATGGTAAAGTTTGGACAAAATATTTCAATAATTTGAGAGTTTGTTCCAAAATCATTATTTCTTAAAAAATAATATTTGCAAACTTAGCTGAGCCTTTGTAAAGTAAATATGTATTTATTATACTACTTAAATATGATTACACAAACCATTAAAAGAATATCACCCTCTATTGTAATTAAGCATTATTACTTTTCCCTGAATATAAAACTTTAAAAAGATAAAAGAAATTAAAAATAGAATTATAATATAATCATTATATATTTCCACTCACAAGTACTATTTCTTAAACTTGATTGACATCATCATCCAAAAGTAGCCTCATTTCACTTTCAAGATTCTTCCTAAACTTAGAAAGGGGGGAAAAATAACAAACTTTAAACTATAATCATTATATGTTAAGACATGCATATATAACATAATTTTTTTTCTAGAACATTCATTAAATAATCCATAGTTCTTAAAATTAATACACCATACATATGCAATGAATTAATTTTCAAGCTATTACTCATATGCTTATTATCGAAAATAATTTCTTGAAAACCTTCAAAGTCTTAAACTAGGATAAGTCTATTGGATACAATAATTCATGAAAAATGAATTTGCTATAAATTCATGGTTATCTCTACACAAAATTTCTTGGAAAATTTTCAACCAAAAAAAAAAAAATTCCCATTTGTCCTATAAACAAGTCTTATGATTTTAGCCAAGAATCATATAAATATAAATAAGAAAAATTAAACAACTGAAGCAAATGTTGCCTTATTACGAATATAAATATAAATAAAACTAATTTAACATTGCCTTAGCAATGAATTGAAGAAACAAATTTTTGTTTTGCCATGTAAACAAATCCATTAAAGAAAGAGTGATGATACAGCCACAAATTCTTGTACAAACTTATCTTTTACAACCTAATTTGGCATTAACTCATTGATTGAATAAAAACAAAAAATAACAAAAACAAATCATGTGGATCAAGAGATATTTGATTCAACCAATTAAATCATGCCACATAAGTTTGTACAAAAAAAATTGTACAAGAGTTTGTGACTCTATTATTACTCTTAAAGAAATGATAAGGACACCTCATTTCTCAACCTAAGCCACATACTTCAAACTTTTCCTTTATAAAAGTATCTATTTGATAATTTGTAATAAATAATCATCCAATGAAACTATTTATAGTGAATAAAAATTGAAAACTATTCGATATGAACAAAACCCAAAAATAACAACTAAAAAAAGAAAGAATGAAACGACTGTTTTTGAAAAAGAAAAACTAATAACACATGAACAAATGGTTAATAAGCAATTATTTATATCGACATAGAACTACTGTGAACCAATATAAACCATCAATTTTAGCATAATCATGCTACTCTTAAGAATTCCCAAATTAGAAAATTTTAGGGTTTTAGTGTAAAAAATGTTTAATATCGTTCATCAGCAAAATAAAGTAAACCTTATAGTGACAATCACCCTAAACACAATATTTTCCAAAGTAGATACAATAAAGGCTATCTAGTGCCAATAAAAGAAAAGAAAGTAGCAGAGAAAAAAACACAATAAAAGCTGAATCTTTACCTTCTAGCTTTTTCCAAGTAGCCAAAGAAACATAAAAGCTCTTCTCCAAATCACTTATTTAAACCTAAAAGAACCAAAAAAAAAAAATCAAGATTTGATGAAAATAAAAGAGACCCAAAATCATAAAATAAGAAAAAAAAGAAGAAGTTAGGATTTTAAAGGAAATGGCAGACCTGTGTCGCTGGTTTGATAGGATCATGGCTGAGCACTTTTTGACAATTTGGATGTTAGGGATTTTTTAGATCTGGGGAGCTTGGGAGAGAACAAATATTTTGGTAGAGGGAGTTGAAACGTTTATGTTGTATTTTGAATAAGATTTGTCCATTTGTTTTCTTTTTATCCACTTAAAAGGCATTGTTTTTAAAAATACTAAAAAATAATTCGTATCCTAGTGGTCTTTTGATTCAATGCAAAAGCTTTAGGTTTAAGAAGTCTTGTGTTCGAATTCAGACTGAAAAAAAATTAAAATGATAATTTTTTATTGCTGATACCTCAGTGTCATTTATCGTTATTACTAAAGATACTGATACTGTAGTATTAATAATTAGTGATACCTATCTGTTAAATGTGGAAAATGATCCAAATGTATGCACATACTGATACTATTAAATAAAGTGTCCTAAAACAAGTATCAGTAAAGACCATTTTTCTCATAGTGACTTTTGTCTAACTATTGTATATATCAAATACTTAATTACACTTATTTAGTAGAGGTATAACAACATCTATCTTTGGTTCTAACCCCAAGGCCAAGCAATAAGCAATAAGGCAATTCCTTAAGCCTCACTTTAACATTAGGCCCCTAAACAATTTTATGTTGTTGCATTTTTTGTTCAGCCTAAAATGCTATAAGAGTCTCCTCTGTAAATAGAAGTTGAAAGAGAGATTAAGTTGTCGAGAAATAGTTTTCTAGGTAAGGTTGCAATTGAAACGAACCTAAAATAAGAAAATAGCCGTTAAAGGTAATACTGGCAGTTAGTGACAAGTGGAGGTTGAAGGAGATGATGAGTTTTCAAGAAACATTAGAATATAAGAAAATTTGAGAGTTTGTATGTGTAAGAGAACTTGCCCCTTTGTGAGACTGATGTAACCTTATAAGATGGAATACCCCTAAAGGCGTCTTTGTATCTTTTTGGACACATGACGAGCTATTGTTGGTTATTTCTCTCCTTAGGTAGAGGTTTTAGGGTAATTTAGTCGTTCTTGTTAAGGCTCTTAAGCTTGCTTGGGTTGAACAACTACTCTCTAAGAGACTATCCTTACTGGCAGTGTGCCCCCAATCTTGATTGGGTCATTTCAAATGATGTACTTGGGTTAAAAGGCATCTGAGTTTACTAAAGATAAGGTAGGCGGCTATGTCGGTAGTCCTCTTTGCTCATATCTAACTCTAGTGTCTTGCAGTGAGATATTTGGTGATAGCCCAAGTGAGGACTATAGTATGATGATGAGGTGTGGCCTTATTAGTGAAGCTGTCATTGTCTCTATGATCCTAAGCTGACATGTAGTGGCTTTGATGCACTGTAGAGGACATCTTTTATAATTTTAATGTGGCTGAAGCCTATTCTTTACGATCTTCTCTTTTTACCCTTGTCCTTTTGATTCCTCCTTCATTCTTTTCAAGGCTCAAATGTCATGAGCAATCTCTTCACACGTGTCATATTCTGAGTATGCCTTATTCAAACGTTACCACTGACAATTTTACTAACACTTATTTATCTGAAATGAAAATTTGTAAACATATATTTGCTGTAAATATATAATTATAATAGGAAGTAAAATGTGTAAAACAAATATTTAAAGAATGGTGGAATTTTAATAAGCTCTTAACATAAATCAAATTATCACACATTTCACAAAGCTAAATGGCTATATTGATAGCCATTATATGCTGAGCACATCAAATGATTTGTTCACATGGCTTTCACGGGTAGCCAATGCAAGCTCATTGTCAGGAGAGCAATATTTTGTATAGCAAACTCATGTGGCACTTAAAAAACTCTTTCATAAAAGTCGCTAATTATGCCTCGAACTTTTGGGCTACCTCATCTAAGATGTTTGTAGAAAATTATATTATTCATGAGAGTATGTGTACAAGTAAGCTTTAAGTGCTTGCTTACAGGTGCTTCAGTTGCTCTTGCTTTACTTGCTTGTTTCAAATGGCAAGTGAGCTTGCCTAGTTCTAGAATATTCTAAGTTTAAAGAGTTTTTATAGCTTGGAGAGAGCTCTCATTCTATCATTCTTTAGAGAATTCCTAACTATATACAAGTGAAGAAAATGATGCATTTAGCCCTTTTGGCCTAGAAAACTTGGGCGGCTCACGAAATCATAGTAGCTAAAGAACTTTTGAGCCATCTCATGGCAAATAGGTGTATGGTGTGATGCGCGTGAAACAACTGGTCTACCATATCAAAACTTTGAATTCTAATCCTTAAAACTTTTTGTTTAAATTGTATTTAATATATATTCCTGTTAAACATGTTCCTATATATAGTAGAACCTTTATAAATTAATACTTAATAAATTAATAATCTCTATTATAGGAGAAAGTAATAAGATTATGGTTTTATTTTTATCAGTGTTATGGTGGAAAATGCTTTTCTTTTATTTTGAAGCATCTACTTTTAATGGCATGTTGGGTTTGAAGAATTACAAGGAGAGGAGAGGAGAGGAGAGGTAAAAAAAAGAGAAGAGGGGTAAGGGGAGAAATATGAATTATTTACCAACCAAACAATGAAAACGAGATTAACCCTCTTTTTCACTTATTTTCACTCCACGTCTTTTATTTGCATTCCTCTTCTCTCCTACCATTTCTTCCAACCAACATTGGCTTAAATTTTAAAAATCGACAGACTTTAGATCAATTGTAAGAGTAAATTTGTCATTGTATCAATTGGTAAACTATCTTTGGAAATTTAAACTACTGAAAAAGAATTAAGAAATATTCCTAGCTAGTTGAATTTTTAAATTATTGTGCACATGCTAGATGAAGGTATGATTTAAAAGGAAAATGATAAAAATCTTAAAGATGATACAACAACGATAAAAAGAAGGATAGAATTGTGTAGTGTTATAGTATCAATTGAAAAATAATTTTAATTTTTTAAATAAAATTATTTAATTTTACAATTGTTTTATCACCTTTATCTCTGAGCATTAATTGCCTCTATCACTAGGTTTTCAATGGTTAGTTGAATCAACCGTTAATTGTATTGAATTTGATTGTAAACTAATTTGCAAGTTTGCTATGAGTTGCTACTAATGCGTTTCTTATTTGGAACAAGTGAGATATAGAATGATGTGAAAGATATACAAATAAGACACTTTCCACTAAACTAAACACATGACCAAAACCTTTTAGATTACATAAAAAATATTACACTTAATTAATACATTTGTGATACGTGTATTTTAATTAAATATAACTGTTATACCCATATTTTTTTACCAAACTTATGGCTAAGGGCCCATGTCCAATAACATGTCCTAATCTAAATAAGATAAAATAATACAAGTCCTAGTGCTCGTCAAACTCGAACATGCAAGATAAGAGATAAGTTTTCTTAATTAAATTATATTTCTTACTATTTTCTCTTATATAAAGAGGGCACCATTAAAAGCCAAGGACATAAAATCACAGTATACATGAGAAGTAGGCATATTAAAGGAGGAGATATATTATCTTCCAAGTTTTTTCTCTTACTCTTTTTTCTATCTCTTATTATTTATTTGTTATCATGCTACACTCAATCTCTAACTTAAGCATCAGAGGGTATATGCCAGTAACACCCTTGATGGGTTATTTTTTCGTAATATTCCGACCATCAAATGTTTTATTTTAAGGACATCAAACTCTCACATAGCCCATTCTCCAAGTAAATGAACTCTTACTCATTTATTTTTGCTGAGGCAAATTTTGGTATCAATAGTTGGCACTGTCTATGAGGAACTACCAAAAGGCTTAAAAAGCTCATAACTATGATTAAAAAAGCAATGAAGAGGGCATCTGGATCGGGTCTAAAACAAGGCACATGAATCGGATCTAAAACAATACATATAAATTGGGTCGAACAACCACACCTCCTGTCACTGTTTTTAGCCACTTCTTTACTGGAGTCAGAGGTTATAAATTAAACCCCAAGCACCGACGAGCACCCAAACTTCTTCTCCAACACTGCTAAAATCAGCTAGAAATAGCTACACAAAGTCATGGTTATATGTCTAAAGCACCACCATGATTGACACAAATCTCCTAGAATCATGATCATTTTGCTCTAAGTTAGCCCTAATAATTCTGGTTGTTAACACCACTTAATAGTAGTATGATTTTCCATACACAACCACCAAACCACACACAACTGAATATCTCAATCTACTGTTAACAACTGCTTGTTACAGCAAACCACCACTATTGTTTGACTCTACGCGGCCTGAAGCCTCTGTTCCAATCGTAGCAGTTTGATTTTTGGCCACCAATGGCCGGTGAGGTAAAATCCTAAAGTTAGATAATTATAATTTTACACCTTTAGTATTTTAATTTATAGTTTTGCCATGATCACCTCATCTTTATGCTTGATTATATGATTTTTCTCGCCCTTATACTAACGAGCCTCGATCTCATAATACGCGCCTCGAATTTATACTATTAAGGCTCGATCTTATAATACATATATAGATCTTAAACCCTAGGCCTCAACCTTATAACATGTATTTTGGCCTCCTGCTCATATGCTTAGATCTTTTAAATCTCAGCCTCAACCTCATGAGACTTTGCTCGGCATCATATTTTTGGCCTCGACCTTATGACCTTATAGTATTCAAGTACTCTTCATGTTATTCAAGTTATCCTCTAAGAGCTCCTAATATCCCCGCCAAATGATAATTATTTTAGCCCTCATCTACAACCAAATTTCAATTATTTTGGCCATTATCGTAGCTTAAGTTCAATTATTTTGGCCTTTCTGAAAGCTCGATTTCAATTATTTTGGTCTTTACCGTGGCTCGAGTTCAATTATTTTGGCTTTTCTCACAGCCCGATTTTAATTATTTTAGCCCTTGTCACTATTTACAATTATTTTGGACCTTCTCACATCCCGAGTTCAATTATTTTGGCCCCTTATCGTAACCAAGTTTAATTATTTGGCATTTATCACGGCCCGAGTTTAATTGTTTTGGCCCTTATCATGGTGCCAGTTTAATTATTTTGGCCCTCCTCACAGCCTGAGTTCAATTGGTTTAGCCTTTATCTGCGGCCTGATCTTAATTATTTTGGTCCTCATATGTGGCCCAATCTTAATTATTTCCCTAATTTGTTGCTTGATCTTAACTATTTTGGCCTTCATCCGTGGCCTTATCTTAATTGTATAGCCCTTGATGTGGCATTATTTTAATCTATTGGCCTTTATCACACCATTATTTCAATTTTATAGCCCTTATTATGGCATTAGAGATCATGTCATTGAAGTTGTCCTTATGATAGTCAAGATTTACTCATGTGATTCAAATTATTCTCATGACATTCGAGATTTTCTTATGTCATTCATATCGTCCTCTTGCTATTCAAGTTGTCCTCGTGACATTCGAGACGCCCTCATGATATTTAATGAGGGATAATAAGAAAATCTAACATATTATAAGTTATATCAGTTTAAAACATTCACTCTTAAACTCTTGAATACTATAAATCGGGGGCTCTTATTATACCTATATTTTTTACCAAACCCGAGATTAAGGACCTACGTCCAATAACATGTCCTAATCAAAATAGAATAAAATAATACAAGTCCTATCCTAGTCAAACTCGAATTCTACAACATAGAGGATAAGTTTTCCTAATTCAATTATACTTTTACAAATTTTCTCTTATATAAAGAGGCCACCACTCAAAGGCAAGGACACGCGTGAAATAGGCATACTAAATGAGAGGTTACAATATCCTCTAAGCCTTTTCTCTTACTGTCTTTTCTCTCTCATATTATTTATTTGTTATTGTGTTGCTCTCGATCTCTGATTTAATCATCAGATGGTCTACACTGGCAATATCCCTAGCAACCCCTCATAGGTTATTTTTTTTCTAGGATTCCGACCATTGAACGCTTTATTCTGAGGATGTCAAGCTCTCTCACAGCCTATTCTCTAAGTACACGAACTTTTTCTCAGCTCTTTTTTAGCCAAATTTTTGTATCAACAATAACTATAGATTATATGTTAATTTCTCAAAATAAATACATATATTAATTAGTGTAATATCTCTAATGTACTCTAAAATTGTTTTAGATGAATAAAATACATAAATAAGAATAGATATATAAATATAAGTCAATACAAGGCTCACATGTTGTAAAACAATATATGAATCCTTATTCAAAGGCCAAAGAATGCATGAGATCTCCAAAGCGACCAAAATTTTAATTTTTATCTATCTTATTAGTGCTATAACTTCTCTCTCATATCTCTAACCATAATGGTAGCAGCTCATAACTTGGTATAAAAATGTGTTATTGCAGTTACCCTTTTCCCCAACTCAACGACATCGTTTTGCCTCTCTCTCACATATTTTGGCATATCTTGGTTCATCGTTCCTCCTGTAGAACGCCTCTTCTTTTATGAAGTCACTCACTTAACTTTTGAATTTTTCAACTCAACAATCTTCCCCTACTCAAGCACTCCTTTGCTCTTACTCTCCATCAATATCTCCCTCTTGCCAGTTACTTAACGTGGCCTTCAGTTGTCGCAAAACCAGCCATCTACTTCTCCTTAAACGACGACATTTTAGTTACTGTAGCTTAGTATAACGCAAGCTTCAATATTCTTATTAGTGACAAAATTGATGAAGTAGTTAAGTTTCGTTCTCTGATGCTGTAGTTATTTATTTCTAAGGATAAACCAAAGGCAATGGCTATATAAATAACATTATTTTGAAATGAAGGTTTTTCAATTTGTGTTTCATTTCACCATGTAGTTTCTGATGGGAAAAGTTCAACAACATTCATGAAAGGCTCATTTATGTAAACAAGATAAAAGAACAAAATACTAGTTTGTTGCTGGCAAAACTAACTCCATCACTTGACCGAGTTGTCATGAAAGAATTTTAATGAGAGTGCCAACTGTTAAGGGTTTTCCAAGCTCTGTGGATCTGAACAATTTGGTTCAAGCTACGTTTAAGTTGACTTGTGAAGATTTAAAGAAACTGCGTTATAATGTACTATCCATTTATGGAAATCATGAGGTACAACAATCAAAACAACTTCATTTATTAGCTTTTGTGCTTTCATTATCTTATGCATACGATTGCCTGGTTAAAGCTAAAATAACAGAAGCAAGTACAAATGTTCTTTTATTTGGATTCCCAGTTAATTGTAAGACACATTTAGATCCTCCAATTTCGATTAATTTTTTTTGATAATTATGTAGGAGCATTTGATGTGGTTGAAAGAGTAATTGATATCATGACTGAAAATGAAATTGCTTTTGTTGCTGAGAAATTAAGTGATTTGATCAAAAGGTTAGAAGGGGGTAATGTTGTTGGAGGATCTGTTCAAACCGTGTGGTCAAACTCGTGGTCAAACCGCGTACTGTTGATTGATGACGTGGTCAAATCGCGTACTGTTGACTGATGACGTGGTGCAATCCTGTGCGTCCAAATTATTTTTAATCCGATGACCATGATTTACTCAATGTATCTATAAAAAAAAGGGGCCTCTCCCCCCTAATTTGAGACCCCTGAATCCATTTTTTAGCTTAGTTTTCTGTAATTCTTTCTCCATCTTGTATTTTCTATGTATTTTAATAAATTTCCATTTTACCCTTAGTTCAATTATGAGTAGCTAATTTTCTTTCAAGCTTGGGTTGAAGGTGAAGTCTCAACATGTGTCATGGGCTTTATTTGGTAAATTTATTTTCTCTTCCCCTCTAATTTCTGTGGAGGTTTTGACTTTTCCTCGATAAATAATAATAATCTTGTTTAGTTACCGCCCTGGTTTCACCGGCACCCTAGTATAAGGTTATTAATATTTGACATGATAAGTCCTTAGCACCATATTGATTAGAGTGTGGTTCATGAGGTGTGGATCCCCCTCGTGATTTAATTGGTATTAATAAGGAATATTTAGCCCACGGTGCATGTTGATACGGATCCAGATACCCAAGCACTTTATTTCAATAATTCCCAATTTCAATTTAATTCCAGTATTCCAATTTAAATTCTAGCATCCTTTAAATCAATTTCCCCACAAATCCAACCACCCAATTACAAAATTAATTCTACACATAATTAAAATCCACCTCCTCGTGGGATTGACACTCAACACCATTGATCTATTCTACAATAGATTCGTGCGCTTGCGAGTTCAACAAAATTTGCACAATACTTCCTTTCTGCAATTCCATTCTTTTTGAAAGTGTTAGGACAAGAAAGCCTATGAAGAATCCCACATTGATTTAAATGATTTTCAAAATCCCGTGATTTAAATTCACCCCCACCATCACAATAGAAAGTTTTAATTTTCTTTTCAATGTGATTTTCAAAAGACTTTTGAAATTTAAGAAAGCACTCATAAAATTCAAATTTTTTTCCTTAATGGATATAACCAAATGTATCTTGAACTGTCATCAATGAATATCATATAGTATTTGAAATCTTGATTTAATGGTGTAGGAGCTGGACCCCATAAATTATAGTGAATAATTTCTAAAAGCAACTCAGGGATTTTATTTGATGAATTAAAAGATAGCTTACAACTTTTACCCATATGGAAACTTATACCAATGGTATTTGATTTTAACCAGCTAGATATGTCAATGAATTGCTTGGCTTACAAGTGTTTTAAAAACTTCATATATGGGTGTCCCATTTGTTGATGCAAAATAAAAAAGGAAGGCTTATTTGTCTTGAATGAGGCCAGCGCTTGTTGTTCTGCTTTTCCAAGTTCACAAAGTCCTTTTTTTTTTAAAGTCCTTTAACTACTATCCTGCCCTAACGATCCTTAATCACAAAATCTTAAAATGAGAATTTAATTGAGCAAGGATTATCGGATGTAAGTTGGCTAACGGACAATAAATTTTTCTTAATTTTAGGAACCACCAAAACATTTTTAAGTCTTAATTCTCTATTATCAGTGTTAATCTTAGTCTCTCCAATGTGTGTGATTTTTAATGTTTCCCTATTAGCAATATATATAGAATCAATACCTTTGTAAGGCATAATACGAGACATTTTAACTGCATTATTAGCCATAGAGGTGCCCAATGGGCCGGGCATCACGAGGCACGGTCCGAGCTTATATTTTAGGCACGTGAGTCTTAAACGCACGACACGATTAGAGATGGGTCAAAACACGGCACACGAAAAAGCACACAATAAGCACGTTTCATTTTTTAATGAAAGTAAACTTAAAATTTTATTATTTTATAAATAACTTGAAATAGAATTTTTTAATATATTTTATTGACTCAAGTTTTTTGAATTTATTTAATTCTTAGTTTCAAAAAAATTATAATTGATTTATGTTTATAATTTATTAAATAAATAATTGATATTATGATTTTAATAAATAAAATTATAAATATCATGATTTTATAAATATATATTAATTTTATTATAAATTATGATATATGACTCTACGTAATTTCAAGTTAAAAATTAAGTTAATCCTTAAAAAAATTATTGTTGTTGTTGTTTTTAAGTACTAAAAAAGAATTATAATATTATAGAGTCAAACTTATCAACTAATATTACATTCTCTTATTATTATTAGTTTATTATCAATGAATATGGACTTGAGTTTTGAATTTTTTATTCTATTAAATTTAAACAAAGGCACATGGATCCAAAAAAATAAATAAGCTTGAAAAAATAAGACAACAACTTAGTATGCGCTCTTAAAAAAAAAAAAAACTAAAAAGCTTAGTGGGCTATTTTTCCTAGGCACGGCACTGCACGGCCCATGACATAACACGTATAGGCATGGCACGAGTGGGCACGAGCACAAGCAGGAGCACATGTGGGCACGACATGTTTGCCGTACTGGCACGGCACGGCATAGCACGAAATGAATAGTGGGTACGGCACGACACTAGCACGAGCATGTGTGGGCTTCTTTTGATGGGCCTGGGCTGGCATAGCACAGCCTATTGCCTATCTCTAAATTTTTCCATATGAAATGTAGAGCCTGAATCAGCATAGAATGTTAGGTCATGATTTTCTTCATTCAGATTGATAACAGTCAATGCTTGTGGGATTAGCTATGCCTGATAAGAGTAATCAATCCAATGCAGTGTAATTGGCTTTAAAGTAAACTTAACATGTCGCATTTTTTTCCTCAGTAAACTTATCATGTCGCTGAGATGCTTAAGTGTGCTTCAAGTTTTTTTGTTTTTACTAAATTGCTGATTTGTATTGCCATTGTGACTAGTATGACCGACAAATGAGAATCCCTCGTCCCTTGGAGTTATACCTCTTAGCATTTCCTCAACCTCTTATTTCTTGGCTTAAAAAGGCCTGCTGATGGTTGATGTGTTGCTTCTTCTCCTCAACCTCATCATGTAATAATTATTCATGTCTTTGAAGAGATGACATATATTGAGTGAAAGAAGAATAATGAGGCTTAGTGAGCATGCCTATTCTGAAATCACGATATTCAGGTCCCAAACCTCTTGCTAGCTGAAAATTTTTATTTAATTCATTAATGGGCTTTTTGATAACTACAAGAATATGGCATGGTATCTTAAATTGCCGCAAATATTCATTAACTATATTAGAACCTATCTTCAAAAATAAAAGTCCGTCAGTCAGATGTACTTCCCTTTCTTTGGCTATGGAAAGTAGTTGTTCTTTGAGGGTTAGGAGGTTAGTAAGTCGTTTCTACTGCAACGATCATGCCAAGACTTCTTCTGTGATTGTGCCTCACAATTAGAAGGTTAGCAAGCTATCATTGCCACCCCATAATCTAACCCTTGATGAGCTTGACGTTTTGCCTGCATCATCTGTTTCATATGGTGGTTTGTTTGACTTTTCAAGATAATGAAGTATTCCCATATCTTTTATAAGTGGGAGTACTTGGGATCACCACAGTAAGTACTTGGAGATATTGAGTTTGATGGACATAAAAGAAGATCTTTGGCAAAAGTTTTGGATTCTAAGAACGGGTTCTGTGATGGCCCATGGTTTTTAATTTTTCAAGAACTAATGCCATAACGAGATTAATAATTGTAATGAATTTTCAGTGATGATGAATAACTTGTACAAACCTATATATATACAAATGGATGATGACATAAAAAATAGTGTCTTGAAAAAAGTTTGAAAAATAAAGATATTATAATTCAATTACAACTAAGACTTTTGACTTGTAATTGATATCTTGGTTTCTTTGGATTCACTTGATAGTGCCTTCCGAATAGCAAGATTGTCTCCTTAATTATCTTGATAATCATTACTTTGATAATTGATGTTTTTCTTATCAGTTGGATCACCCTTTTGATTTGTAAAGGTTTGATTTTAAGTGCGAGAGGCCGAAGAAAATAGAGGATTTTCAATAGATCAGACATAACCTATTGCAATGCCAGATTGCAGAGATGACGGTGGTGGTGTTGAGATCAGTGTGGTTTTCGATAACCAAAACATTAAGGTTTTTGCTTTTTTGTTTGTTGATGGACTAAGAGATATTTAATGTCGTTTAAGTTATGATGTAACCTGAATTTTCTTTCATGTGAAAATAAATTATGATTTTTTTAAATAATTAAAAGATAAGGAGTGGACCAAGTGAAAATCAATTTTTTTGCATAAATATAATTCAAAATTATAGTTCACGGAAAGTTCTTGCAGTTGATCAGGCAATAATATCTTTTGTGTAAAAACAAAAGATTGAAGTTCAGATTCTACTCGCACGATTAGGTTGGAAATTAATTTGATTACCATTAGGTAGCATAATGTTAGAGTGCAATTTATGCACTAGTTTTGCATTGTTTACTTCCTTTAATATCGATGTTTTGCACTTAATAATAGTGATTTACTTGTGTTTTATTTTTATAGGTGCAATTCTATTGATTGGTGCTAAAATTAAGCTATAAGATGATGTTTGAGGATGATTCTTTTCTTAGAGAAATTATGAGCTTCAGAAGAACTTTGTTGATAAGACGCAGACGCGTGCTGTCATCTAAGGGCCTGCAATCTTTATTTTAACGTGTTTTATCTTTTTGGTTATTTTTGTGATTCTGAATTTAATATTTAGATAATATTTTAGATATTAGTATTTGAATTTAAAGAGAACTCTAGAGAGGAGGCAAGGAGAGAAAAAGGAAAAGAAGAAGAAAGAAAGAAACCCTAGATCTAAAATTTTCTCTTCTCTCTATGAAGAACTAAACCTATTATTTTTGTTGAAGGTTAATAAAGCTTTGATTCATCATTACTGTGAGATCTTTCTTATGCTTTAATTATTTTATTGCTTTTTGGGTATTTGTTTATTCTCTAAATTATTGTCATGATTATGTTTGTTAACTAGATAATTGGCTACTATTTAATTATCAACTTAATCTATTGTTAATTAAAAGATTCATTGTATGAAGGTTTTAATGTTTGTGACAAATAGCATAGCAGTGCGTTGTATTATGAGAATAAACAATCTAATTTAAATGAACCATCGTATGCGTTTGTTGATTAGGATTTGGGTTTTTCTAGTTTTTCAGGCTGTCAATTGATTAAATCCTATAATCGTATCTAGGGTCGTCTATTGATTAGGGAAATAACCAATGGCTGTACCTTGGTTGTTGACTAGTTAAGGAGAGATTGGCTATTAGAGGGTCTCAGTAGCTATAACTGGTCTATTCATAAGTAGTAATGATTTATATTTGAATCAATGATTAGTATTCGAATCAAGCTGAGTTCATTCCTTTAAACAGAACTTTTCCCAATTTGAATTACAATTTGAATTTGATTTTTATTATTGTCAACAATCCCCCTATTTTACATTTTACATTTTAAAAGGATTTAAATAATTACCGATCTCTGTGGACACGACCCTACTCAATCACTATACGCAATTTATTTAGAGTAGTTTTTATTTTTGCTAGCTTCGACAACCACCAAATTTTGGCGCCGTTGCCAGGGATTGGTGTTGTTTATTTAATCCTTTTTACGTTTTTACTTGGTATATGCTTCGTTCTTCTCGTACAGGTACACTTTTGTTTGATTCTGAAATTGAGAAGACAGCTCGCCAACTGAGACAGCAGACGAAGCGAGCTAAGCAACGATCCTCGTCGTCTCTGCTTTCTAAAACAGATACGGTGCCTGATTTAGTTGAATCATCTAGCGATTTAAAAGAACAAGTGATGGATAGAGCTGCACCTGTAGAAAAGAACTTTTAGAGAGTTAGCTGAACCAAACTTGAATCAGCAACCACTCTGCATTCAATATGTAGATTTAGAGGTAAATTTTGAATTAAAGTCTGATCTTATTCATTTATTAACCAAGTTTCATGGTTTTGCAGGTGAAGATCCTCATAAATATCTCAAGGAGTTTCATGTTGTGTGTTTAAGTATGAGGCGACAAGGCGTGATTGAAGAGCAGATTAAGTTGCGTGGTTTTCCTTTCTCTTTAGATGGGTAAGCTAAAGATTGGTTGTACTACTTGTCTCCTGGATCGATTACAAGGCGGAATGATTTGAAGAAGCAGTTTTTTAAGAAGTACTTTTCCTGCTTCAAGAGCTACCAACATCAGAAAAAATATTTGTGGGATCAAACAACTTCCTGGGAAAACTTTGGATGAGTATTGAGAACGATTCAAACAGTTGTATGCCAGCTGTCCTCAGCATAAGATTTCTGATCAACTTCTTATTTAATACTCTTACGAAGGACTGTCATTGATGGATAGGAGTATGATAGATGCTGCTAGTGGAGGTGTGTTGGTGAACAAGACCTCGACTCAAGCAAGAGAGTTGATCTCAAATATGGCTGCTAATGCACAACAATTTGGCAGCAGGCAAAATCCCATATCAAGGAAGGTGAATGAGGTAAATATTTCTTCTATTGATCAACGTTTAGATAAACTTAATTCTCTTGTGGAAAAGTCTGTTGTAGGTAATATGCAACAGGTGAAGACTAGTGGCATTTGTTCTATTATGGGTCATTCAATTGATATGTGTCCTACACTTTAAAAAGAACCCGTTAAATAAACCAATGCAGTTTGAGGATTTCCAGGCATGCCTCAGAGGAGGTATGATCCTTATGTACAAACATACAATCTGGGATGGAAGGATCATCCTAACTTCAGCTATGGAGTTAGGCCGTCAGGATTCCCACAATAATACCCACCAAGACAACCAGTCCCACCACAGTCAAACTCTAAGTCAGGTATATCTCTTGAAGAAATTGTTAAATCACTTGCGACTAACACTTAATAATTTCAGCATGCAACTAAAACAAGCATTCAGAATTTGGAGAACCAAGTGAGTTAATTGGGGACTACAGTGAGCCGTCTGGAGTCTCAAGTATAAGGGAGATTGCCTTCACAATCTGAGGTGAATCCAAAGCAAAACGCTAGTGCTGTCATCCTTAAAAGTGGGAAAGAGTTTCAAGAGCCTAGTAAGAAAATGACAAAGCATGTAGAAGATGAGCTTGAGAAGAATGAATTAATGCATAGATCTCAAGATGCACAACCCACCAGAGCAAAACCCCTACCTGTGGTGATACCTCCTCTTTTCCCAAGCCGGTTTGCAAAATCCAAGAAGGAGGAACAAGAGAAAGACATCCTTGAGACATTTCGCAAGGTTGAGGTAAATATGTCTTTATTAGATGCTATAAAACAAATACCTCGATATGCTAAATTCCTTAAAGAATTATGCACCTCCAAGAAAAAAATTAAGAGGAGATGAAAGAGTTCATATGGGGGAGAATGTTTCAGCAGTTCTCCAAAAGAAACTACCTCCTAAGTGCAAGGATCGAAGTATGTTTATTATCCCTTGCAAAATTGGTAGTGTTAGAGTTGAGAAGTCCATGTTAGATTTAAGAGCTTCTATTAATGTCATGCCTCGTTCCATTTATTCATCTTTGAATGTTGGTCCATTAAAAGAAACTGGCGTGATGATTCAACTAGTTGATAGGTCTAATGCATATCCTGATAAGGTATTAGAAGATGTCTTGGTAAAAGTTAATGATTTGATTTTTCCTGTTGATTTTTATGTACTTGATTGGAAGAGGATAATTGTTCTAATTCTGTCCCAATTTTTGTAGGAAGACCTTTTCTTAAGACTGTTAGGACTAAAATGGATGTACATAAAGGGACTCTCACTGTGGAATTTGATGGAGAGGTTATAGAGTTCAATATAAATGATGCTTTGAAATATCCTAGTGAGGAACATTTGGTATTTTCTATGGATGTTATTAACCTTATAGTGGAGGAAGTTTTTTATTTGGATGTTAAAGATTTATTGGTAGCTGTTTTAAATAACAGTTTGGGCCTCAAAGGATTGCGAAAGGATGAAAATGAGTTTATTTTAAATTCTGTATTGCAAGAGACAATTTATAAATTAAAATTTTTGAGAACTTTAACTCATCATATGTCTTACATTGAATTGCCTTCATCTCATGCAAAACTTCTTCCATCTATTTTGCAGACACCGAAAATAGAGCTTAAACCGTTGTCGAGTCATCTAAAGTACATGTTTTTAAGAGATGGTGAGACACTTCCGGTGATCATCTCTTCAAAGCCTAGTACTTTAGAGGAAGAAAAGCTTATTAGAGTGCTGAAGGATTACAAAAAGGCTATTGGGTGGACAATTGCTGATATTAAAGGGATAAGTCTGTCCACTTGCATGCATAGAATAATGTTGGACGAAGATGCCAAACCTTTGATTCAAGCTCAACGCCGTTTGAATCCACTCATGATGGAAGTAGTTAAGAAAGAAATTCTGAAACTTCTTGATGCAGGTATAATCTATCTAATTTCAGATAGCAAATGGGCAAGGCCGGTATAAGTGGTACCGAAGAAAACTGGTATAACAATTGTCGAGAATTCTTATAGTGAGTTAGTACCCACTCGAGTTCAGAATGGGTGGAGGGTTTGTATTGATTTTAGAAAGCTTAATTCACTCACTAGGAAGGATCATTTTCCTATTCCTTTAATTGATTAGATGCTTGAAAAGTTGGCAGGAAAACCTCACTTTTGTTGTCTTGATGGCTATTCAAGTTTTCATTAGATACCAATTGCGTCTGAGGATCAGGAGAAGACTACCTTCACATTTCCTTTTGGAACCTTTGCGTATCGACGTATGCCATTTGGTCTTTGTAACGCTCCTGCCACTTTTTAGAGGTACATGGTCAGTATTTTTTCAGACTATATAGAGAACATTATGGAGATATTTATAGACCATTTTACATCTATGCTGATTCTTTTGATGATTGTCTCTATAATCTAAAGAAAGTGCTTGAAAGATGCATTAAAACAAGCCTTGTCTTGAATTATGAAAAATATCATTTTATGGTAGATCAAGGCATTATTTTAGGTCATGTAGTCTCTGCTAGAGGAATTGAGGTAGATAAAGGTAAGATAGATGTTTTATCAAAGATTTCTATCGACGTTTTATCAAGGATTTTTTGAAGATAGCTCAACCTTTATGCAAGCTGCTTCAGAAAGATGTGACGTTTGATTTTAATTAAGCATGCAAGGTAGCATTTGATAAGCTCAAGGAGTTATTGACTTCAGCTCTAATTACACAGCCACCCAACTAGAGCCTCCCTTTTGAGATAATGTGCGATGCCAGTAACTATACTATTGGTGTTGTTCTCGGACAAAGGGTTGGAAGAGCTGCTCATGTGATATATTACGCATCAAGGACACTTGATAGTGCTCAGTGCAATTACTCAACAACGGAAAAAGAACTTTTGGCTATTCTTTTTGCTTTAAAAAAATTTCATTCATATTTATTGGGTACTAAAGTGATTGTTTTTTCTAACCATGCAGCTCTTAGATATTTGCTTGCCAAGAAGGAAGCGAAATTGAGACTCATTCGCTGGATCCTGCTACTTTAAGAGTTTAACTTAGAGATCCGTGACAAGAAAAAAGCAGAAAACTTTGTTGCAGACCACCTTAGCAGATTGACCACGAGTGAAGAGGCAACAACTTTGAAGGATGATTTTCAAGATGAGCATCTCTTTGTAACTCAAGGTATGGTTCCTCGGTACTCTAACATTGTTAATTACTTAGTTACAAGAACACTACCTAGTGATCTGACGAGGGCTCAAAAACATAAGATTAAGAGCGTTGCTAAGTACTATGTTTGGGACGACCCTTACTTGTGGAAACATTGCTCTGACCGAATCACCAGAAGGTGCGTATCTAAGCTTGAAATTCTTTCTATTCTTCAGTTTCGTCACTCATATGCATGTGGTAGTCATTTTGGTCCCAAAAGGACAGCGTCTAAGTTATTAGAATATGGTTTATTTTGGCCTACTTTATTTCGTGATTCATACATGTTTTGTAAGTCGTGTAAGAATTGTCAAAAGGCTGGCAATTTGAGTCATAGGAATCAAATGCCACTTACCCTTATTCTTGTGTGTGAAATATTCGATGTGTGGGGCATTGATTTTATGGGACCTTTTCCCTCATCTTTTGGCAATGCTTACATTCTTTTTGTGTGTGAAATATTCGATGTGTGGAACATTGATTTTATGAAACCTTTTCCCTTATCTTTTGGCAATGCTTACATTCTTTTGGCAGTAGATTACGTTTCTAAGTGGGTAGAGGCTAAGGACACCCGGACTGACAATGCTAAAGTTGTTGTAGATTTTGTCAAGTCCAATATTTTTGTCAGGTTTGGTGTATCGAGAGCGGTGATAAGTGATAGAGACACTCATTTTTGTAATCGGGTGGTGGAGGCTTTGTTCAAGAGATATCATATTACCCACTGAGTGTCTACCGCCTATCATCCATAGACAAGTGGACAAGCTCAGATATTAAACAGAAAAGTCAAGTCTATTCTTAAAAAGACGGTTAGTCCAAATCGAAAGGATTGGAGCTTATGATTAGATGATGCATTGTGGGTGTATCGCACCGCGTATAAAACTCCCATAAGTATGTCTCCTTATCGTTTAGTATTTGGTAAACCTTGTCATTTACCTGTAGAGCTTTAGCACAGAGCATACTGGGCGGTCAACTAATGCAATATGAGGATGGATGAAGCGGGAAAGCAGATAAAGTTGCAGCTGCAAGAGTTGGAGAAGATTAGAAACGAATCCTATGAGAGTTCGCGATTTTATAAGGAAAAGACGAAGATATTTCATGACAGGATTTTGAGAAATGAGTTCTCTATTGGTGAAAAAGTTCTTCTTTTTCATTCTAAACTTAAACTTTTTCCTGGTAAATTACGTTCTCGTTGGGCAGGACCTTTTATTTTTACTAATGTTTTTCCTTATGGTGCAGTTGAGATTCGGAGTCCGACCTCTGACAAAGTTTTTAAGGTTAATGGTCATCGCTTAAAACCTTTTATGAAGGTTTTTCGTCGAATGTTGTGAAGAAAGTGGCTCTCGAAAGTCCCATTTATAGAGATTAATGCATGAATGTGTCTAGCCAAAAACATAAAACAAAGGCGCTTTTTAGGAGGCAACCCAAAGGATTTATTTATTTTGGTTTTTGTTATATCTTTTGTTTTTAATTTTGAATCAGATTGTTTAATAATATTTTTACTTATTTTGGCCAAAAGAAAAATTTTGCTTAGGTGTGGCCACGTTTACCTAATAAGTATTTCTGTGGTTTTAAAGTTAAATGGTTTTAAGACTTGCCCATATGCTTATTAAAAAAGTACTTCTGTATTTTTTTTATCTCAAATGTTTTTCTTATTTTGGTCAGAAGAAAATTTTTGGTTAGGCGTGCCCACGTTTTAACTAATAAGTACTTCTGTGAGTTTAAAGTAAAATGGTTTTAAAACTTGCTCATATACTTATTAAAAAAGTATTTCTGTATTTTTTTTTATGTCCCAAGTGTCTCTTTTAGTTTTTAGTTTCAATTAAAAAAACAAATTCAAAAATAAAAAATTTTATTTATTTTATTTATTTATTACTTTATTTGCAAAAAAAAATCCCTTGGTTTCGTTTATTTTTTTTTGTTTTACTTTTTTTTTTTGTTTTCATTGTTCGCAAAACAAAAATCCTAAAACCACTCCAACTGCGTCTCCCACATCGCAGCCGCGTCTCCTCACCAGCAGCCGCGTTTCCTCATCACAGCCGCGTCACCAGCCGAATGCTGCATTCCAAATCTCTATCCCGCGCAGCACCAGCGTCACCAGCAACCCTCAGCTGCACTAGCATTCCCAGCCGCGTGTCTGCAAGCATCCTTTCACTGTCTCCAGTTTTCAGCCGCGTCTGCACCAGTCCAGCGCAGTACCAGCCTTCTCCAGCGTGCAGCAGCAGCCGCGCAACCAGCTCCATCCCCGTAGAACAAGCCTGCGTCTCCAGCCCACCCGTCAGCAACCAACCTACGTCTGAGGCATCCCAGCTCCGTCCAGGCAGAACAAGCCAGCGTCTCCAGCTCCGTCTTGCAGGTCTGCAGCAGCCCAACCATCCTACATTCCAGCAACCGCGTCCAGCAGTCCCGCGCCTAGTTTCCAGCAGCCGTGTCTCCCCAGCCACGTGTCCTCATCACAGCAGCGTTTCCAGCGTGGAAACATCTCCATCCCGCAACCAGCGTGCGTCTGCACCAGCCGCGTTTCCAGCCTCTCTAGCAACTATCAGCCGCGCTCACCAGCCCTGCAACCAGCTGCATTTCCAGCACACTCCAGCCGTGTCTTCCCAGCCGCGTCCAGCCTCTCCAGCAACTAGCAAATCCCGCGCTCACCAGCGTCTGCAGCAACCAACTCCTCAATCCCGCATGAACCAGCACCCGTGCATCCACAAGTTCCAGCCGCGAGTCCAACCAGCCTACGCCCAGCATTCCAGTCGCGTGAATCAAAATCCGTGAGTGAAATTACTGTCACAATGCCGAAGAGGAAAGCATCAACTTTCAAGTCATCTAAAAAGAAACCCGTTGCAAAGAAATCCAAGATTGCCGCTCCCACTACGGTTCTATGGAACATAGTTTCAGATTCACGCCAAGCCGTGAGACAAAGATCAAAACATGGAAAAGGCATGAGTGTTTTGCCACTTGCTGAATCCAATCTCGGAGGGTGCCTCACATTCACAACTCAACAAAAGAAGGAAAGGTACAAAGATATTTCCAAGCGAAAAATACTTCCAACTAAGTATATTCATTACCCGTCTCTTAAAAAATTGAATGTTAAGGATAATTTTAATTATTTGATAGAAAAGATTGGTTTGCATTAGTTTGTTGATGTTGATTGTTTGGGTTATGTTGAGTTGATTAGGGAGTTCTATACTACTTTTCAATTTAATATACCGAATGATTTTACTTTGCATACTCCGAATGTTATAAAGTTTAGGTTAGTGGGACGAAATTTTTCACAATCTATTACAGATTTTAACCTAGCTTTAGGATTCACTGATGATGATTATTCTTCTAGTGATGCATATTTAGCGACAACTTGTGACTTTAGTGAAAATTTTGAGCCTTATGGTCTTTGACGTAATTTATCTTTTGATCACCATGCCTATGACCCGAGTAAATTTAAGAGCTCTTTCTTACGTGACCCTATTTTGAAATGTATGCATCGGTTCTTAGTATATAATTTTTTAGGAAAGAAAGATCACTAGGGAATTTTCTCTAAAACTGAGTTTTATTTTATCTTGTGCATGTTAAATGATGTGAGGCCTAATCTAGGTTTTTAGTTAGCAGATCAATTTCAGATTGTGCTTAAATGTTATAGGATTTTATTTCTTGGTCCATACATTACTCTATTAGTTATAAACTTATGTGTGTTTGATCTTGACAACAATGATTTACATCCTGCTTGCCAAAAGAAATTTTTGGATATGTCTTTGTTTGAAAGAACAGGTGTGGTCGAATTCAAGGAGCGGCGATTTCAGTTTACTGAACCAAGATCCACTCAGCTTTCAAATAAGCTCTATGCTAGGAGTGGTGCTACCTCTGATGACGAGTTTGACGACAAAAATGCTGCCCCACCAACTATTTCTTCTACATCTGTACCACCTTTGAACATTCAGCTAGAGAAAATGGAGGACAAGCTGAACAAGATGGAGCGGAATTTGGCCGCATACTTTGAGATTGTGGGATTTATCCCACCATTTCTGCCAAGCCCATAGACGTTATGTGGATCAAAGCTCACAAATCAGGGACGTTTTTCCTTTAATCTTTTATCCTTACGCTTTATTTTTTTATGTGAGCTTTGATTATCATACATTGGGGACAATGTAAGTTCTTGGTGTGGGGGAGGGATTTTTGCAATATTGATGTCTAGAAGTATTATTTTCACTCTGCTCATCCTTAAATGATTTTGGAGTTAGTATGCTTCATATATTATTCTTATTTTTTTTCTTTTCTTTTTTTTCTTTTCTTTCTCACTACTATTTTCCCATCTATCTTAAATTATTTACATCTACTTTTATTTTATCATACTCTATCATCACTCACATATTATCTTTCACTTTTTATATTACTACATACATCTTTCTCGCTTCTATTCTTTTTTACCTTTCTTTTTATATATCACTCATACTTTCTTCTCATTTTACACCACTATTGATGGTTGATTCATTTGAAGAGTGTACATGATTTAATGGCAAATTTACCAACTTTGTGAGGATTTAAGCCTATGAGCAACCATTTTGCTCTAATTATTTTTTGTATGTGAATATCAATCTTAGATTGTTTATTCTAGAACTTGCTTTGTTATACATGTTGAAGCGGCATTACAGGATTTTATGCATTAAAATGATAAGGGTAAACCACTTTCTATTTTTCTATTTTCGCATTTTTCTTCTTTCTCTCCATCCGAAGACCTTTATTTGTTACCTTTGTTTGAGTCTTAACCATTATCTTCACTTGTTTTATTACCCATCTAATTCTGTCCATCTACTTACCCATTTTCCTTCTTTATGAGCCTCAATTAAAGGAGATTTTTGAACTCATTGTTTGAATATATTTTGTATATATTCTGTTGCTTTTGCTACCTTGAATTAAAGTTTCTCAATTACAAGCATTATGCTTGAATTAAATTGTGCAAGGTTCATTTCTTTTGTTTGATTCATAAAAAAAAAATCAAAAAAAAGAAAAAAAGGAAAAAGAAAAAAAAGAAAAAAATGTTAGCTTTAAATTATTAGGGACTTGAATGAAATAAGTGTTTTGATATCATAAGGTTCATTCAATGAGTTCATTCTTCTCATTTTGATCTCTTTTTTTTTCATAGTTCTTTCTTTTTCATTTAACCATTTAACCCCGTTACAACCTTTTTAAGATCCTTAGTTTTTTGCATTTTATTCATGTTTTTTGGATTGAGATGTGATATATGAGCAAGCCTATGGTAATGGCATTCTTTGATTTGATTTGAGTGCATAAATGATACCCTAAACACTTTGAGTGCACGGGGTGAAGTCAATGAGAGGGCTAATAAATCTCGTTGCACTTGAATTTTGAATGGATCTTCTTGGTGATTGAATTTTTTTTTTAGCTTATGAGATCCTATGCTTTAAAATCCTTGTCTCTCGCATGTTGATCGACTTAAATTCTTAAGATATGCTTGCTTTAGATTGTTTTTGGATGAGTTGAGATGAGAATTAAGTGGAGATTTGGGATTAGTCTTGAGTTATATGCTTGAGGACAAGCATTATCTTGGTTTTGGGGAATTTGTTAGAGTGCAATTTATGCACTAGTTTTGCATTGTTTATTTCCTTTAATATCGATATTTTGCACTTAATAATAGTGATTTACTTGTGTTTTATTTTTATAGGTGCAATTATATTGATTGGTGCTAAAATTGAGCTATAAAATGATGTTTGATGATGATTCTTTTCACAGAGAAATTATAAGCTTCAGAAGAACTTTGTTGATAAGGCGTGGGCGCGTGCTGTCAACTAAGGACCTGCAGTTTTTATTTTAATGTGTTTTATCTTTTTGGTTATTTTTGTAATTCCGAATTTAATATTTACATAATATTTTAGATATTAATATTTGAATTTAAAGAGAACTCTAAAGAGGAGGCAAAGAGAGAAAAAGGATAGGAAGAAGAAAGAAAGAAACCCTAGATCTAAATTTTTCTCTTCTCTTTATGAAAAACTAAACCTATTATTTTGGTTGAAGGTTAATAAAGTTTTGATTCATCATTACTGTGAGATCTTTCTTATACTTTAATTGTTTTATTGCTTTTTGGGTATTTGTTTATTCTCTAAATTATTGCCATGATTATGTTTGTTAACTATATAATTGGCCACTATTTAATTATCAACTTAATCTTTTGTCAATTAAAAGATTCATCGTATGAAGATTTTAATGTTTGTGACAAATAACATAGCAGTGCATTGTGTTATAAGAATAAACAATCTAATTTAAATGAATATCGTATGCGTTTGTTGATTAGGATTTGGGTCTCTCTAGTTTTTCAGGCTGTCAATTGATTAAATCCTATGATTGTATCTAAAGTTGTCTATTGATTAGGGAAATAACCAATGGTCGTACCTTGGTTATCGACTAGTTAGTAGTTATAACTAGTCTATTCATAAGTAGTAATGATTTATATTTGAATCAATGATCAGTATTCGAATCAAGCTGAGTTAATTCCTTCAACCAGAGATTTTCCCAATTTGAATTACAATTTTAATTTGAATTCTTGTTATTTAAATTTGATTTTTATTATTGTCAACAATCCTCCCATTTTTCATTTTATATTTTAAAAGAATTTAAATAATTACTGATCTCTGTGTACACCACCCTGCTCAATCACTGTACACAATTTATTTAGAATAGGTTTTTATTTTTGCTGGCTTCGAAAACCACCATATAATAATAATAATAATAATAATAATAATAATAATAATAATAATAATAATAATAATAATAATAATAATAATAAGATTTTTGCAGTTATCCATCCTTGTAAAGTATGCATGGGTTCTAAATTGTCACAAACTATTGTCACAAACTTTGAATTCAATCTGATTCTCTAGCCCGCAAGGTTCGATGAGTTATAAACTCTAGTTATTCTCTTAGTAGCTTTTTAAGGGGAAAAAACTACCATATGGTAGGAGGGTTAGGCAAGACTTCTTCCCTGAAAATTTTAATATAAATAAAAGTACATCTGGAAGGGTCACGAATCAAAAAGTCCAAACTAAGAAATGAAGCAAAAGAACAAAATAAGTAAAAAAAAAAAAAAACTAAGGCCAAAGCCTAATAAAAGATTACCAAGATATTTTTTGTGATACTTACAACCAGTGTCTTATAGTACTTACAACCAGTGTCTAAAATGAAACATTTTTAGAACCAAAGGTAACAAGCTAGCAATATTGAAGTCAGGATAAGATCAAGCCCCCCAGTTCCTCAAGCATAGGCAAAAAATGATCATTGACCATACGATTCCAAAAAATAGTTTAATTGCTAGCGCATAAAAAACTTAATACATAATAAAAATAAATGTTAGTACAAGTAAAATCTTTTTTTGTTTCATCATATATTTTTTGTGCTATTTTTTGCACTCATTTAAGTAAAAACATCATTATTAATTCTTTATTAACATCAATTGAATACTTTTTCTACGATTTCTTTTTTGTGTGGGCAATAAGGATGGTGATTCAAGCCTTTAATATGAAGTTAAACGTATTTATGTAGGCTTACATGATTAACTCATTCATGATCCTGCTTTCTAATTGTTATTATTAGGATTTTTTTTATTTTATATGAGTTTTTACAGCATTGATAAAAGAGTTGTTGTGGACTTTTCGGTTTAATGTTGTATTTACTTTCTGGAGTGAGAGTGAGAAGTGTGGATTCCTTCAACTTCAGTGTTTACTTACACATTTTAAGAGAGGATTAAGAACCCCAGTCCTTGGGCCCGACTTATTTTTGGAGTGGGTAGTGGGAGTGAAAATCCACTCCCACCACTTCCTTTTACTCTCCTTTTATTAAATTTAATATAATTATATTTAATAAAATAAAATAAATAATACTATATTTATTTAAATAATATTATTATATTTAACTAAAAAATAATTTGCATTAATTCTAAGTTAAAATTACTTAAAAATAATATTATTATATTAATAGAGAATTAATAAGATTACTATATACTATCTTTATTTGAAAATATACTATTATTATATTTATTTAAATAATAATATAATATTTAACTAAATAATAATTTGCTTTGATTCTAAGTTAAAATTACTTATAAATAATATTATTATATTAATAGAGAATTAATAATATTACTATATACTATCTTTATTTGAAAATATAATGTTATTATATTTATTTAAAAATAATAGTGTTATATTTATTTAATATTAATAATTAATAATAACAAATATTTTATTCTAAGAAAATATTAATTCTGTACTATGTTAATAGTAAAAATATTTTATTTATGCTTCCCTTATCAATAATTTTTAATTTATATATTAAAATTAATAAAAAATTGTGATGTACATAATTCAGAATATTAATAATTATTGTAAATTTAAAAATATAACAAAATAAATGTTTGTTTATCAAATATATTTTTTATAAACTTTGTAATTAAAAACTACAATTCTTTAAATAAGGATAAAATTATAATTTGAAATTACTTACTCCCAATCCAAGACAAAGTCAACACATAAATTGTATTATAATCTCCATTTCATGTTTCTATTATAGTATAAGTAAACAACTCACTCCCACTCCAAATCTTAAGATTCTCACTCCTCAGAATTCTCACTCCAATCCAACATGTAAATGCTACTTCAATATTTTAATCTCTATCATTCATTTAATGTAGTGGATAAATAATTAAGTAATTAAAAAGTAATATAGGACAAATATACATTTGGTAGTCTTCCTTGGCCATCTATTATAACAAAAAATTTCGTAGTAGAGGTTATATCCATTTCCATGCTTTCAATTTAAATTTTGAAATTGGTTTGGTTTTATGATAATCCAAATATATTATAGCATTAATGATTTGACCTAGTGATATAGTACTTTCGATTTTAGTATCGAGTCTTCAAATTAATTATATGTTGCCACTGTTTTGTGCCTGGGCTAAATTATCACTTATTAAAGTTTTAAAACATTAATAAAATTGAAAAACTAAAGTTTATCCGGCATAAAGATTACATGGGGTAAGAATATAAAGTTTATTTTATACAATAAAATTTATTTCAAGTTAACTTTCAAATAAAAGAATGTGAGAGATAATGACGGAAAGTACAAATTCAATGAGATAGATATAGAGTTATTTTACTCCATAATAACTCTTTTTTCCTTTACTTTTAAATTTTAAATAACTTTTCTAACTAGTTTGTTAACTAGTTACAACACTTTTAAATAATTTAAAAAATTTCATTCATAGAGGTACACATTTGGTATATTATTGTCATTGTTACGACATCATAGAATGACATTATTATTATTATTATCATCACCGTCGTCGTCATCATCATCATTATTGACTCAGACACCTATTAAAGCTCAAACCCAGAACATGAGCATTAAAAAAGTTACACCTTGCTGTTTGAGATAAGACTTAGGCTTCAATGTAGTTCCACTCTCTAATTTCACTCAAATTATATGTTTTCACATCTTGTTAGATGAGGTAATGAATAAGTACAATTTTGGATAAAAGTAACAGTTTATTAAATAAGGTTTTGCACAGGATAATAATTATTTTTTATTTATTTGCATAAATAAATAATAATTATCCCTAAAATTAAAGAAAAGTTTTCTTAAGATGAAAATTTTATTTTGTATGCATACTTGGCCTTGAAATAAACTATGTCATAGAGAGGTGTACTTGGTTTAGGTTTAATGTCGATTGCCGAACGCTTAATAGGTTTTGTTCTCTACTAACCCAAGCCAAGGCTTTCCGTTAATTGACTGAGATCTCTTATGTAACTTAGTCATTTTTTAGCCCAATTACAACATCACTAAAAGATTCTTCAAATGAGATTTCACTTTACATTTAAAGAGCCACATCAACTATAAATTTTCTCACAAGCTCTTTAAATGAGATTTTTCAACTGAGTGTCGTCTTCTCTCTCTTCAAGATTAAAGAGTGACTTCTTACTCTTAAAATAATGTTATACTTTTTTTATCATCATTATTGAATGGAGAGAAGTACTATAACTACATTATTGAATAAATGGTGGTCATTTAAATTTGGCAAGAGAATAATTGTTAACCTATATGGCTATAAATATTGATTTTGATGATAACAAACCACATTTGTTGATTAAAGAAAATTGAGAGTAGTCAAAAATGAAGTTTTATATATTGTGCTTTTAAAATAAAAAAATGATTTTATGGAGTGAAGTTATTCTTCAAAGTTGTGAACTAAAGTGAAAGAATTTTACAATCTTTGTTTTTAATAAATATTGTTTTGAATTTCAGATTTAGAACTATTTGAAAATATTTAAATATTGTGGGCCATTCTACAATTTCACAAAATTTGGGCATGTTCATAATTTCAAAAGTTTTGGGATTCACAAAGTATTATTAAGAAATTCTGAAATTGGACTGAATTGCAAACTTTTATAACGTTTTGGATCATATTACAGTTTCATTAAGTTTTGGGGTCAAACTATAATTTTGCCAAACAGTGCACTGTACTGTTATTGTAGCAAGCGGCGTTTCGGATATGATAAATAGAAATTCAGTTACGAGGCAAAAACTCTTCGGATGGAAAGCGGCAATCCGGTTGTACTAAACGGAAATTTGATTACGGGACAGAAAGATTCTGGAGCATAAATGGCAATTCAGATATCACAAGTGGCATTCCGGATGATTTAAAATTCAAATTTTGCCTTAATGGTAACATGCAAGCGGAATTCCGGATACCATAAACAGTAATCCAGTTATGAGTAAAAAGCTCATAACGGCTAGTTTTTTTAGCTCTAACTATAAAAACTCAAATCCAATTCATTTTTGAGCTCTCTGGCAAGTATAAACAAAAGGCACACAACTTATCTTGAGCTCTCAATTCGCAAATCATTAGTCATTGAATCATTATTGTTCTTCAATTTGTTCATCTACTCTTTAAGAGAGTTTTTATTGTAATTTTCATTTCCTCATCCAAATTGTGAGTGTGAGACACTTGAGTGAAGAGATTGAGATATAGTCTCATTTTTGTAAAGGTTCATTGACACCTTGAAGTCAATTGTAAGCATTTTAAGCCTTGGAAGGCTTGGATGGTGAAAACCTCAAGCTTGGATCGCTTGAAGACGTGGACGTAGACGGGGATTACCGAACCACGTAAAATTTCGTGTGTTTATTTTTCTTCTCCCTTACTCATTTATTATTGTGATTTGTTTAAACTTATTGCCTTCGAATTTATTAAGGCTTTAGATTAGATTGTTGTGTGGTTTTGTTAGGATAATTTTGAAAAATACCAATTCACCCCCCCTCTTGGGTTGCACACTTGTATTTCATTTGGTATCAGAGCAAGGTGCTCTTATTTAGATTTAACCGTCTAGAGCTAAAGATCAATGGCAACTCATAATGATTCTACATTTAGGGAAGGACAATGCACCACTAGACCACCATATTTTGATGGAAATGATTATCCGTATTGGAAAACTAGGATGAGAATTTACTTGCAAGCTTTAGATTACGAAATTTGGGAAATCGCTAAAAATGGTCCTTTCATGCCTTTGACTAAACGAAGTAGGGGAAGATATTCCAAAACCTTCACGAGAATGGAATGAATTGGAAAAGAGAAAAGCTTTTCTAAATTCCAAAGCCATGAATGCCTTATTTTGTGCACTTAATAAGAAAGAGTTTCATAAAGTGTCTAGTTGAGAAAGTGCTAATGAAATTTGGCACAAACTTAAAGTTGTGTATGAAGGAACGAATCAAGTGAAAGAGTCGAAAAGTAGTAGGTATACTCGACAATATGAATTGTTCCAAAAGAAACAAAATGAGAGTGTATATCCTATGTATACTAGATTCACGAACATAGTGAACACTTTAGGAGCCCTAGGAAAAACCTTTTCTAATAGTGAGAAAGTTAAGAAAATTATTAGGTCGCCACCTAAGGAATGGAGACCAAAAAAGACTGTCATTGAGGAAGCCAAAGATTTAAATGTTTTACCTATTGATGATTCAATTGGCTCTCTCATTTCATATGAAGAGCATTTGGCAGCAGAAAAAGGGCATGAGGAGAAGAAGAAAAACATCGCTCTCAAAGCCTCAAAACGTGAGAGTGATGAGGAAAGCGAGATGGATGATGAGGGGTTGGCAATGTTGGCTAGAAGATTTAGAAAATTTTACAAGAAGAATAATGAGTAGAGAAAGTTCAGAGGTTACAAGAATAAAAAGGAGAAGAAAAAACCAATCACTTGCTATGAATGCAAGAAGCCCGGACACGTACGACCGGAATGTCCTCTACTCAACAAACTAAAGAAGAAAGCTATGGTGGCCACATGGGATGATAGCGATGAGGAAACAAGTGATGAGGAAGAGCAACAAGAAATGAAAAACTTAGCTCTCATGGCTTTTGGAGAAGAATCATGTGATGAACTTGATGAGGGCTTGAAGAAGAAGAATAATAAGTGGTACTTAGACAGCGGTTGTTCAAGACATATGACAGGAAATTTTTCTTGGTTTTCAAGTTTTATCAAGATCGAAAATGGTGGAGAGGTATCATTTGGAGATAATTCAAAAGGAAAAATTATTGGCATTGGCAATGTCGGTAATGTATCCTCTACTCTCATTGAAAATGTATGTTTGGTTGAAAACCTGAAACACAATCTTCTTAACATTAGTCAATTATGTGATAAAGGTTATAGAGTTATCTTTGATGAATCAAAATGTCTTATTGAGAATGCATGTGATGGCAAGGTTTTGTTTGTAGGAAATAGATGTGTTAATGTTTATACCATCAATATAAATTGTGCATCCTCAAATGATAAATGTTTCTCCGCATTGCATGATGATGGTTGGTTGTGGCATAGAAGATTAGGTCATGCTAATATGGATTTAATTTCAAAAGTTGTGAAAAATGATTTGGTTAAAGGTCTTTTAGAAATCAATTTTCAAAAAGATAGAATTTGTAAAGCTTGCCAATTTGGAAAATAAATCAAAACTTCTTTCAAAAGCAAAAAAAATATTTCTACTTCAAAACCTCTTTAATTACTTCACATAGACTTATTTCGACCTTCTAGATATGCTAGTCTAAGTGGCAAATATTATGCTTTTGTGATTGTGGATGATTACTCTAGATTCACATGGGTATTATTTTTAGCTAATAAGGATGATGCTTTTGATGCATTTAAAATTTTCTATAAAAAGGTTCAAAATGAAAAAGGATATTCAATTACTTGTATTAGAAGTGACCATGGTGGAGAATTTGAAAATCATGCATTTGAGAAGTTTTGTAATAAGTTTGGCATTGGGCATCAATTTTCATCACCTAGGACTCCTCAACAAAATGGAGTTGTAAAGAGAAAGAATAGGTCTATTCAAGAAATGGATAGGACCATGCTAAATGAAAACTCTTTGCCAAAATATTTTTGGGTCGAAGCCGTCAACAACGCTTGTTATGTTTTGAACCGTGTGTTGGTTAGACCTAATCTTAATAAAACTCTATATGAGCTTTAGAAAGATAGAAAACCCAACATTGGCTATTTCAAAGTTTTTGGTTGTAAATTTTTTGTTTTAAACACAAAAGATAATCTAGGTAAATTTGATTCAAAATCCGATGTTGGTATTTTTCTTGGTTATTCAAACTCAAGCAAAGCTTATAGAGTGTATAATAAAAGAACTTTGGCTGTGGAAGAATCTATGCATGTCACATTTGATGAGTCTAATCCCTCCTCTGCGGAGAAATGAGTTGTTGATGATAATGCAGAAGAAGAACATCAAGAAGAATCATCAAATGACAACCAAAAGAATGCACCTCATGGAATTCAAGAAGAGCATCATGAAGAAACAAATGCAGAGCAAAATGAAGGTACTTCTCAAACACTCCCCAAGGAGTGGAGGTATGTTTCTTCTCATCCTAAGGATGTAATTTTAGGAGATCCCTCACGAGGTGTTACAACTAGATCATCACTTAGGAACACATGTGAACATGCTGCATTTATTTCTCAAATTGAACCAAAATCCTTTGTGAATGCAGAAAATGATGAGTCTTGGATTATGGCAATGCAAGAGGAGTTGAATCAATTTTAGAGAAACAATGTGTGGGAATTAGTCCCTAATTCGGAACATCAATCCATTATAGGTACTAAATGGGTATTTAGAAACAAAATGGATGAATCCGGTGTGGTTGTAAGAAATAAAGCTAGATTAGTGGCTCAAGGTTACAACCAAGAAGAAGGAATTGATTTTGATGAAACATTTGCACCTGTAGCTAGATTAGAATCCATTAGGATGTTGTTAGCTTATGCATGTCATAAGGATTTCATTTTATATCAAATGGATGTTAAGAGTGCTTTCTTAAACGGTTATATTACGGAGGAAGTTTATGTGAAACAATCTCTTGGTTTTGAAAATGAAAAATTTCCAGACCATGTGTATAAGTTATCTAAGGCTTTGTATGGTCTTAAACAAGCACCTAGAGCATGCTATGATAGGTTTAAAAACTTCTTGTTAGATAACGATTTTTCGATGGGAAAAGCGGACACAACTTTATTTGTTAAGCATAAAAACCAAGATATACTTATTATTCAAATTTATGTTGATGATATTATTTTTGGTTCTACTAATGAGTTGTTGTGTAAAGAATTTTCATCTTACATGAGCAAAGAATTTGAGATAAGTATGATGGGAGAGTTGATGTACTTCCTTGGACTCCAAATCAAACAAAACGAGGAAGGAATTTTCATAAATCAAGCCAGATACGTGAAAAATCTACTCAAAAGATTCGGCTATGAAAATGGAACGGCAAAAAGCACTCCAATGAGTACTACAACCAAGCTGGACAAAGATGAGAAAGGTAAGGAAGTTGATATCAATTCATATCGAGGTATGATCGGATCATTACTCTATTTAACTGCTAGTAGGCCTGATATTATGTTTTGTGTATGCTTGTGTGCTAGATTTCAATCTTGTCCTAAAGAGTCACACTTGCTTGCCGTTAAATGAATTTTTCATTATTTGATTGGCACAACTAATCTTGGTCTTTGGTATCTTAGGGGAACACATATTGACTTAACTTGTTATTCGAATGCCGATTTTGCTGGTTATAAGGTTGATAGAAAAAATACTAGTAGAACATGTCACTTCCTAGGTCATTCACTTGTCTCTTGGTTTAGTAAGAAACAAAACTCAGTTGCGCTTTCAACCACCGAGGCCGAATATATAGCCGCAGAAAGTTGTTGTGCACAAATTCTTTGGATGAAACAAACCCTTAGAGACTATAGCGTTAAACTCGATCAAATACCTATCTTGTGTGACAATACTAGTGCTATTAATCTATCCAAGAACCCGATTCAACATTCTAGGACAAAGCATATAGAAATTAGGCATCACTTCCTTAGAGATTATGTTCAAAAAGGAGATGTTGTGATTAAATTTGTTTCGACTGAAAATCAACTTGCGAATATCTTTACCAAACCTCTTAGTGAAGAGCTTTTTATAAAAATAAGACATGAGCTTGGAATGATGAATGTTGGATCATGAATTATGAATTGTTGATTAAGTTGATATGTTTATTATTATATGGATTTATGCTTCATGAATTAAATAGCTTGATATGTTTGTTATTTTATGAATTTTTGTTTCATGAATTAAATGGCTTATTGAAAACTTTTGAATCTCAAAATGATTTAAAATTGATCAAATTTTAAGCCAAAAATAAATTGGTGTGTTTAATACAAGTATAAGAGTTTGCCAAAATTCAATAGGAGGCAAAAAAATTTTTTCTTAACCAGTAAATCGCTCCCTACCAATCGGAAACCCGTTTTCTTCTTGATTACTCTCGGGTCCATATTCGGATAACTGGATTTATACAACTGGAAAGCCGAAAAAGTGTTTTATGCTCTCGGGTTCTCTTTCGGATAATCAGATCTATCCAACCGGTAAGCCGGATTTACTTTGTAAAAATTTCTGGGCGAAACCGTTCATCCAGCTATGCAATCCGGTGAACCGGATTTGCAAAGCTTATTCTCTGCCTCTCAACCGGAAATCCGGTTATTAAACCCAGAAAGCTTAATGATCTTTGAATTTTTTTTTGGGCAAAATCCGGCCAACCAGATACGTAAACCGGTAAACCGAATGCATTAGGGAACCTTCTGGAAATCATTTGGATAACTGGTTACCGAAATTTGGAATTTTGAATTCGCGTTCATAGATTCTGGAATGTAACTGGATTGTTGTTTATGAACATCCGGTAAACCAGATTCGCGATGGAACTTACTGCCTCCAAACCGGATAACCGGTTATATTATCTGGAAATCCAAATTCGCGAAAATAAGCTTCTGGAACACAACCAGATATCCGGTTATTCATATCCAGAATGCCGGATTCCCAGCTCTTAAAATCGTTTCATCTTCTTTCTTATTTTCGGCAATCCGGTTCTTCTCTTTCTCTAAAAACCGTTTACCCATCTCTCATTTTCACTCCAAAATCCATAATTTTTCATGTGCTTTTGATGCAAATCAAACCATAAAACTTGTTCTCCATCCGTTCTTGTGTCCAAAATCAACTTTCAAATTCATTTTCAACCTCAGAATCTCTAGATCCGAAATCAAGCTAGGGTTTTCCAAAATTTTTTCTCTCTCTAAATTTCTTCCTCTCAAGTTGTTTTTGAGCCGAATTGTTTCTCAAAATTGTTTCCAATCCTCATTATCTTCATTTTCCTTGCCTCATTTCACCTCAAATCAATCAAACTTACCATTTCAAGCTCACGACTGGTTCGAAGAAAAGGCAAAGAACTAGTTCAACCCCTCAAGCGGTAACGGCAAGCCGGCGACACCTCCACTCAATCCACTTTTGAGTCCTCACATCTTCAAAACAAGCATTTGATCAACCAGTTTCATCTAAATTTTCAGACTCTAGAGGTACTCAATACTTTTATATTTCTGAACCCAATTGGCTTCATAGTCTTCATATTAGTCATAGAAACTTATTTCAACTGTTGGGTGATGTTGGTTGGAATGATGCTCTTATGATTGACGAAAATGTTTATCCCAACTTAATGAAAGTGTTTTACTCGAATATGGACGTTTCCGAGGAGAAAAGGACTCGAGTAATCATCAATGTTGGAGGAGTTATGATTGATTTTGATGTTTCGTTGTTAAACTCTATCCTAGGATCATCCGATTTTGGTGTAGAAATTTTTTCGCCTAGGAAATCTCCCAAAATTGATAGTTATGATCATGTTGACGCCGTTCGAAATATTTTTCGGCGTAATGATCTTTCTGTTGAAGATTGTACCATTCATTTCCGTACTCGCTGTCTTTGTCTTCAAACTCGTATTTTACTCCGCTTTATTCAGTCCATTGTTCTTCCTAGATCAGGGCATTTGGATGAGGTTTCTCACATGGACGTTGCTTTGATTGACTATATTCTTAATCGTCGTCCGGTTAACTTAGGATATTTCATTATCCGAACCATGTTGACCATACCTTCCTTAATTTCTCGCTCCCTTCCATATGGTCACTTTATTACCCGAATCCTTAAATTCTTTAAGGTTCCGATTAATGAACCATCATTTAGACCATGTAAGGGTATAGGGCATGATGCTGTTATTGGCTTAGGTTTTGAGTGGTGTGATCGTACTTGGATCAAAGTCACTGAAAACAAGTACATTTTACTTGCTCCGAGTGATGATCGGCAACTTAACGATGTGATTCCTGCTGATCAAATCCCTGATTTCTTGCTTCCGTTTCGAGGCCAGCTTCATCGTCGAGATTCTCCGGTGTCTAGTTCTGCTCCTACTGCCTCTGCACCTATATTACCACCTCCCGAGCAATCTATTTCTGACGAGGTTACACTTCAGCAGATTATGGATGAGGTGAGGATGCTCTCTGTGCGGCAGACTGAGTTTCAGCAACAGCAGCAGCAGCTCATTCACGGCCAGCGCCTCTTCTTTGAGCACTTCGGTATTCCTTTTCCGTATCCACCTCCATCATCACCATCCTCACCACCTCAGTAGTCTCTTATGCTTGTATCGAACACACCTACATGTCATTTACTGCTTTATGTATTTTTATTTTTGATTATATAGATGGTTGTTATGACTTTGGATTATGTATTTGATTTGGATTGTATGCATTTGCTTTGCGTATTTATTATGTTCTTTACTTAAATTTTGGATGCTATGGATTTGTTTTATTTGTTGGTTATAATATCTTTTCATGCTTTGGATATTTTTGAACTAATATGCTTGTATTGAGATTTTGATGATTGATAGGGGGAGCTTTTGTTCTTTTTGATGATGAAGGGGGAGATATAATATGTCTGTTTGTTATGAAAATTGATAAGCATTTATGCAGGGGGAGCTTTTAAATCTTTTTGAAATTATTTCTTAACCTTGCATTAATTAAGAGGGAGCTTTTCATAACTAAATCAATTTTCTTTATTTTTTTTTGTCATCATAAAAAAAGGGAGATTGTTAGCCTATATGGGTATAAATATTGATTTTGATGAAAACAAAGCACATGTGTTGATTAAAGAAAATTGAGAGTAGTTAAAATAAAATTTTATATATTGTACTTTTAAAATAAGAAAATAATTTTATGGAGTGAAGTTATTCTTCAAAGTTGTGAACTGAAGTGAAAGAATTTTACAATCTTTGTTTTTAATAAATATTGTTTTTAATTTCGGATTTGGACCTATTTGAAAATATTTAAATATTATGGGTCATTCTATAATTTTATAAAATTTAGGCGTGTTCATAATTTCAAAAAGTTTTGGGATTCACAAAGTATTATTAAGAAATTCTGAAATTAGACTGAATTATAAATTTTTATAACGTTTTGGGTCATACTACAGTTTCATAAAGTTTTGGGGTCAAACTATAATTTTGGCAAACAGTGCACTATACCGTTACTGTAGCAAGCAGCATTCCGGATATGATAAACGAAAATCCGGTTACGGGGCAGAAACTCTCCGGATGGAAAGCCGCAATCCAATTGTACTAAATGAAAATTCGGTTATGGGGTAGAAAGATTTTGAAGTATAAACAGCAATCCGGATATCACAAGTGGCATTCCTGATGTTTTAAAATTCAAATTTTTACCTTAATAGTAACATGCAAGCGGAATTTCGGATACCATAAATGGTAATCCGGTTATGAGTAAAAAGCTCATAACGGCTAGTTTTTTTAGCTTTAACTATAAAATCTCAAATCCAATTCATTTTCGAGCTCTCTAGCAAGTATAAACAAAAGGCACACAACTTATCTTGAGCTCTCAATTCGCAAATCATTATTCATTGAATCATTATTGTTCTTCAATTTGTTCATCTACTCTTTAAGGGAGTTTTTATTGTAATTTTCATTTTCTCATCCAAATTGTGAGTGCTTGAGTGTGTGAAACACTTGAGTGCAGAGATTGAGATATAATCTCATTTTTGTAAAGGTTCATTGACACCTTGAAGTCAATTGTAAGCATTTTAAGCCTTGGAAGGTTTGGACAGTGAAAACCTTTAGCTTGGATCGCTTGGAGGCGTGGACATAGGCGGGGATTGTCGAACCACGTAAAATTTCGTGTGTTTGTTTCTCTTCTCCCTTGCTCATTTATTATTGTGATTTGTTTAAACTTATTGCTTTCGAATTTATTAAGGCTTTAGATTAGATTGTTGTGTGGTTTTGTTAGGATAATTTTTAAAAATATCAATTCACCCCCCTCTTGGGTTGCACACTTGTATTTCAATAATGTGATTAAAATAATATAAATTAATTTCTATTTGAATAATCTTTTAAGAAAGATATTTTTTTTATTCTTTTATTTGTCATGTAAATAAGTAAATAAACATTTAAAAGAGTAAAATTAGATAAACCTCTAGGTGCTGCTCTTATTCTTCCAAGCCACAACTAAAACTCTAAAGAAATAATTGGGCCACTCAGGTATACATACCTTATGACCCTATGGGTCATAAATTAATTAATCGCTTAATTTGCAGGTAGCGAGACATGCCTACACACTTTAAAATTAATTAATTACAATAATATCTAATTTCTATAACATAATTTACTATAATTAAGCGGTTTAGAATTGTTTCACTAAAAAATTTCTATCAAAAAGAAAGTAATCAATTCAATGATTTTCACTAAAGGAAAAAAAAGTACAGAATCCTTATAATATGTGGTGAATACAGTTTGTTATTTACTACTTGCAATATTTGCAAGTTTTTAAAATATATTTTCGACAACTCAAATATGTAACTGATAAATAATATCTCAATTACCATATGCATCACAAATAGCCTAAGTGAGCTGATATTTTCACTCAAAGAACACTTGTCTTATGCATGGTGGATGTTAATTTAGTAATTTAAGAAGGGAGTATTTTTTTTTTTTTGTGGTTTCTGACTTGAGGTTCGTTGGCACTCCTTTTGGTTTTAAACATTTTCAGTTGAAAGGTGTTTTGGATACTCAAATTAGGAAGGGTTTGCAGATTATTCTGCTTTCTCATAGGCTAGTTCATTTGGTTTCTTAATTGAAGTCGCCACAAGAGATAGTGAAGTTGAGTGAGGATGGTTGTTCCAAAGGCAATCCTAGTATGTCTACTGCTACTGGTGTTATTTGTGACCATCAAGGAGTGGTGTTATATTTTTTGCTTCTTTCTCGAGACACCAACCTATTTTGTTTGCTAAGCTGATGACTATTCATGTGGGTTTGGATGTTATTACTTAGCTTATGTTTTTTTGTTCTTGAGGTGGAGTTTGATTCAACCATCATGATTTCTTAGGTTATTTCTTATGGCTCAGTGCAATGGAATTTAGGTTATCTTCTTCGCCGAATTTTGCTTTATCTTATAGTCCTTCAATCATTATTTCTTCGAGAGGCTACATTTGCTACTGATTTTATAGCCAACTAGTCCGATACTCATCAAACTCATCAGCAATTTTTTAGTATTGAAGATCTTCCAATTGGCTTGTCTGGCATTCTTCATTTGGATGCTCTCGAGATCCCACATGTTCGACATTGATTTCGCCTTGTTGGCTTATTTTTTAGAACTTTTTTGTATCCTACTTATTATTCTTTTTTTTTTTTTTGGAGGTTTTGGTTTATATACCCCTCTTATGCTCTATTTATTATTTGATTTGTATTACAGATGGAATGTGGACTAACCCTTTGCCTTCTTGCTGGTTTATGGAAAAAATTATAAGCGATAAAAAATTATCAAGATTAGATAGTAGTGGCCTTTAAATTTGTAGATAAAATAGGTTGGTGGTAATTGGGAATCACGATTATGATTTTTCAGATTTTGCATATTCGAACTTGGGAAAATCAGGATAAGGATCATGATTATTCAGGTTTGGCCATTTCCAACATAATTGATGATTAGTTGAAGTTTATTTATCAGCGAAATGGGTAAAAATAGATGTATATATAAGCAAGCTTTCTTGTAGATTCCATTTGGTTGCAGCGAGTCATGGAATGAGAGTAGGTAAAGCTAGGAATTGATTGGCTAAAATTTCTAGAAGTGAAGTAGATAACAGGAGAATTTAGTGCACTAAAAGTAAGACTTTGCTTGAAATCATTATTTTGTTTTGTTACGTCTATGTTTTGTGTTCAGAAATTACTTGTCTGCCATGTTTGCTGTTGTAAACAAATAGTCTAACAATATCGAAATGAACTGAAATTTCGAGGAATTAAACTACAATATTTTATTTTAAATCTAGAAAGTTTCATATATAATTTGAAGTTTATTTTTAATGATTCTTCAAACTTTACAGTCTTTGCAACAAGTTCCTTTCATTAAATTTAGATTTTTTTAAAATCTTACTTTTTTTTAAAAGCTTACTTTTTTTTTAACTTATATATGATTTTGAAACATTTACATCTGAATAGAAAAAATCAACTTTTGTGACTTTAATCAAAATGAAAAAGGCTAAAAATAAATAATAAAGTTTACATAAAAAAAATATCTCTATAAAATATATTATTTCCTAAACTATAAAATATAATCCTCTTTTTTTGTTTTGATTTACAATAAACATGTTTAAGATGTTTGTTTTTACAAAAACAAACAAGATGCCATTTATATTTGGATATTAAAAAAACAAAAATTCCATTCAAATATTTGTATTAAGATTATTCAGACATCAGAAAAATTTAGATCTATATATTCACATTTTAGATAAAAAAACAAACGCTACCTATTTTTCATCTTATAAAACACCAGCCTAATAATGTTAGAATGACCTCAAATTTTAATATATTTTTCCGCCATATGTTTATTTTAAATCTGAAAATTTTATTGAAATCTATCAAGTATCTTATTTTTAATAACTGTACAAAGTCATGCTGATGCTATTGTTGTTTTATAGATAATTTGATTAATGTAGTTTTATTGAATGAGAGCCTAATGAAATATTATGAAATTAACTGAGATTTTTATATATGGTACATTTAATATCTTTTAACATTCTGGAAATTTTCATAGTTCGCAACTTCTAATTTATAAAAGTGTTTGGTTCTGGTCGTCTTATTAACTTGCTATATATGCTCTTATTAATGTTTTTTTTCTTTTCCTTTTGTTACCATGGGTTTCATTTGAATTCTATTATTTTTCTTTATGTTTGTTTTCCTTAGAACTAGATGGCTTCATTGGATACAGAATCTTCCAGTGATGAAGAAAATGCACAAGAAAGAAAGAAAAGGAAGTGGTCCATCAAGATTAGATTTTCATGTTGGGAAGAAAGCTAGACAAGATGGTATCAAATGGAATGAGAGGGATCAACCTGTTGGAGGGATTTTAGTTAAATTTTGATGAGAAAGGGACTCACACAAGCAACTGCAATTAGGCGGAAACAAAATTCTTTCCTTATTTGTTTGATTAAAAGGGATGTTTGCCATAAATAAATATGAAAAAAAAATCTAACACAAACCAAGCAATTAATCAATCACAAGAGACACAGATTTTCACGTGAAAAACCCAAAATGAAAAAAACAATGGGACTATAGTCTGATATAATCTTTCACTATACTAATGAGATTACAACACAATTTCTTCTCTAGATAACCACTAGAGGCTAATAACATAAAGAAGTTCAATATTCTTGGCTTACAATAACAATATAATATATGTCTTTCTAACAAGTGGATATCTCAAATAATAGCAGAAGAGAGAATAAAACAAAAATCAAGACTAGTTGGATTGTAGAGTGCGATGCTAGGAACTTACCCTCCAAATTTAGGAGAAAACAGAGTTAAAATCGTCTTTCGATCGTCCAATTAAAAATCAAAACCTCTCTCATCCTTTTGTTGCAATTGATAGTTAGGTGAGCCACTTGCTTTTTATTCTTTATATAGCTTTTATTCTTTATGTAGCCACCTGATTTTCAAAGCTAAATTTCATAGAAAATTTCATCCAATTCCAAAACTTAATGTTAATTGCACATTAAGCAAGCTTTTTTGGACTTTGGGCTTTTGAGGCCCAAATGAAATGGACTCAACAAATCTTCCCTTTCATATCATATAAGGGGTCCATCAAGTCCACTATCTGCACATAGATTTTCAATTTCTTCTTGGGCAATGATTTTGTCATCATATCAGACCCATTTTTCATTTTATGAATCTTTTTAAACTACAACCGTTTCTTCTCAAGCATATTTCGCATCCAATGATATTTCACATCAATATGCTTAGATTTCAAATAGTATGTTGAATTCTTTGCCAAATGAATGGCACTCTGACTATCACAGTAGACAATATAAATATCTCGTTTCACACTCAACTCTTATAGAAAATTTTTCTTCTACAAGGTTTCTTTACAACCTTCAGTAATTGCAATATACTCTGCTTTAGTGGTAGACAAAGCAACATCTTGTTGAAGTCTGGATTGCCATGATACTCCTCCCCTGCGAAGGTGAGCAAATATCTTAATAGGGATTTGTCTACCACTAAAGCAGAGCATATTGCAATTAATATGGATTTTCTAAAATCAACACATCCACCATATCTATATCTATGTACACTTGTAACACAATTTTGTCACCACCAAAATATAAACATGCCTTGAAAGTGCCTCTAAGATATCGGAGAATCCTCACTACTATCCAATGCTTTTTACCCAGGTTGGAGAGAAATTGACTAACTAGGTCAACTATATGAGCAATATATGGGTCTTGTACAAACCATATCATATATTAAACTACCCACTGCTAAAGTATAAAGAACTCCTTTCACCTCTTGCTTCTCCTTCTCACTTGTAGGACAATGCTCGGAACTAAGCTTAAAATGGCCTACAAGTGGAGAAAAAATAGATTTTGCCTTGCTCATGTTAAATATTTCAAGAAACCTTTCAACATATGCTCTTGAGATAACAATGATTTTCTAGATTTTTTATTGCGGTAAATATTCATGCCAAGAATATGTTTTGCTGATCCCAAGTCCTTCATTACAAAAGACTTACTAAGCTCTTTTTTTAAATTATCAATCTTACTAGCATCATGGCCAACGTGAAATGCAAGTTATACAATCCAAGAGGAAGGCTGAATTGGGATTTAAAACTTATGCTAAACAAACTACACAAAAATTTAATCTATTGTCTTAATCAAATACAAAAACAATAAATTCAATCAAGCAAAATATTAAAAGAGTAAGGGAAGAGAAAACAAACACAAGGATTTTTACGTGGTTCGATAATCCCTGCCTACGTCTACGCCTCCAAGCTCACCCGGCTTGAGGATTTCACTATCCAAGTCTCCTAAGACTTTAAATGTTTACAATTGACTTTCAAGGTGTCAATGGACCTTTACAACCAATAGATTATCTCTCAATCCTTTACACAAGTGTTTCTCACACTTATACACTCACAAACTTGAAGAGAAAAATGAAGAATACAATAAACAACTCTCTTTTAGATAGATCTACAAATAATAGCACAATGATGGTTTAATATGAGATGATTTGTTAAATGGAAGCTCAATATATGTTATATAATCTTGTTTATACTTGCATTAGTCTCTAAAATGAAGTTGGAGTTGGGTTTTTATAGTTAAAGCTCAAAAACTAGCCGTTATAGGCAAATTCCCTCAACCAAGCGGTTAGCCGCTTAATTTATCCAACTAGCCGCTCAGAACAGTGATATTACAGTTCAATTTGAATTTTGCTACAATAACACTGTTCATAAAAATTACACTTTGGCCCAAAACTTGCTATAATTATACTATGGCTCAAAATGTCATAAAATTTTATAAACAAGTCCAATTTCAAAATACTCATCAGTCCAAAACTTCTAAAATTATGATATGGCCCAAATATATTAATATTTTTCAAAGAAGTTTATTTCAAAATTTAACATAATACCCATAATTTTTAAAGTTCTCAAAACCTTTCATTTTAGTCCAAAATTTAAATATATGAGATTTTCCTCTGGCGGTTAGCCGCTCACTCTCTGTCCAATTTTGGATTTCAAGTGTTTGGATTACATTCGAGTCCTCAAACTTTTATAAATTATAATATGGCCTAAAATATTTTAAATGTTTGCAAATAGGCCCAACTATGGAATTCAAAATAATACTTATTAAATCAAAGATTACAACTTTTCATTTTAGTCCAAATTACTCAAATCCACAAAATACTTTATCTTATAAATATAGAACCTTTTAGTTTATGAAAAGTAATTATTTAAATAAACTCTTGAGCTTCTCAAATGTTAAATTATGCATCAATTAAATCATACTAACTTTACAAGAATTTGTCGCAATAATTTGTCCGTTGATCTCGAAACTTTATCCTTGATTTCGCCGTTGTCTATTGAGTGTCTTGAATTTGATTACACTTGATTCACTTGCATAAATATTATCCTTCAAAAACTAGTGAAAAATGTGAAATACAATATTTATTAAATCACTTAAGATACATGTTTGTTATCATCAAAATTACATTATGTGTAGCCCTTTAGGCTAACACAACGATCAACTTGTCTTCCACAAAAAGCAAAAGAATAATGAAATCATTATCACCAAACTTCTTCATAAAAATACAATGATCACGCATTGTCTTGTTAAAACTATAATTCTCTACAAAAGAATCAAACTTCTTGTACCATTATCTTGGTGCCTGTTTTAGTTCATGCAGACTTTTTTTCAACTTGTCTTGTTAAAACTATGATTCTCTATGAAAGAATTAAACTTCTTGTACCACTGCCTTGGTGCCTATTTCAATTCATACAAAACTTTCTTAAACTTGCATACAAGTTCTTCTTTCCCTTTGACATTGAATCTTTTAGGTTACTCCACCGTGTAAGAAATTTGTCTTTACCTCAAGTTGTTTAATCTCCAAATTCAAGCTAGCTGCTAATCCCAAAACAACTCGGATAAAAGACATCTTCACCAGAGGAGAAAAGATTCTATCAAAATCTACACCTTTTATTTTTACTAAAATCTTTCATAACCAATCTAGCCTTAAACTGCTGTTGTGAGTTATTTTCAGTCTTCGACCCATAAACCTATTTGTTATTCAGTGCCCTTTTTCTTTAAGAAGTTTTACCAAGTCATACGTGTGGTTCTCACTCAAGGATTTCATTTCCTCTTGCATGGCTCTAACCTACTTACTTTTATGCTGGTGAGATATAGCTTTTTCAAAGCATTTTGGCTCCCCTCAATCTGTAACTATCATATACTCAGGTGAAAGATATCTAGTGAAAGGTTGCTGCTCTTAGTGCATCTCCTCAATTATAACCCAATAATGTTTGCTTAAGAATTGGTGTTTGCCACAATCAGAAAATAATGTGCAAGCAAAATTGTCGGGTTATGGTTTGAAAATAATGTGAAATGATTTATACAAAAGTAGTGCATTATGTCTAATATACTCTGAGTGGGTTTACTTTTTGACAAGGACAAGATTATGATCTTGTGTAAAGAGAATGTTTTCGATGAGTTTGCAAAGGTAATCTTTGAATTGTATAGTGTTAATTTTGTTACTTTACTTGATTTTATGTTACTAACAACATTTTTTTCTAACAAAAAAAGAAGGATGCAAACGGTTTGTTTAACATGTTCGCATAGTAGTGGCCACATGCCACATTATTGATTGTATATATTTGGGTTTTAATAATAAAACAAATTATGGGCTGAAATTTTATTGGTCAATGGGAAAAAATTAATAAGATTTAACTATCAACTTTAATGGAAAGTGGGAATTAGGATTTTATTAAAGTTGATTTTACCTATATAAAAAAAGGATATCACATGAATTTTCTATCTATCAGAAAAGTGAGTCACTCTAAAGGGGTCAAGAAAGAGAAATCAATTTTGCTAAATATTTAATTCTTGTAGTCAACTTGATCAAGAAAATTGCCATGGATCAATATATGTCTTCTCTCAATTATGATGATATGAAAATTACGATATTCTATGATCTTAGGCATTGAAGTTTATGCAAATTAGGGTTTTCTTGCTTTTGGAATTGTAGAAAATCCCCAAAAATTGGTATCTGAGACTAAATTAGAATTCGTGATTTTCCATTAAAAAATCATTGTGATTTGATCATCAATTGAGCCACATGAATTTATTTCCTAAGGTTTATGAAATTTGCCGAATAAATGAAACTTGGTCCTTATTTTAATAAATACATGCAATTTGGCTCCATGTTTCAAATGTTGCCTTTATAATTAAAATTGTGAACTTCTGTTCATGTGCATGGGTCATGAATCTTATGGCCTTTACAATAAATAATGGGCTTTTATCTTTATTTATTTAATTTTATTCTATTATTATTTCTAAGATTTGAGCATTACATCTTAATTATGCTTGGGCCATGAATTTTTTTTTATGAATTTGATATGGGCTTATGAATCTCACGGAAATGACCTGATGAATTGATTGACCTTATGTGATCTATGTGGTGTGCATATATAAATATTTGAATTCTTATATATACGCACATATGTGTGTGTTCGAATCTGATCAAGTTTTATGAATCATATGGAATTTGTCCAATAAGTGTTGAACCTGTTGCATATTATTGGCTTACATGCAACATTAATGAACTTAAGGGACTTATGTTCCTCTTCCTGAATATATGAATATTACTGTAAGTATTTATATGCCTATTATTGTTTCAACATTTGTTATAATTTAATTTTGATGTGTATATCATATATAATTTGTTAGTCACCAAAGTGCCTAAATTAGAAAGTTTTCATAGATGTCAAATTAAATTAAGTTTCAAGTACTCATAATTATTGTGATGCTTATGATTAAATGACAAGATGATTTTCCTATATGAGTATATTGAAATTCATAGATTATAAAATATTTAGGAATCGCCTAAAGGTTGATTAATTAATTTTATAATCTATGATTATGATTGTGGATAACTAGTATGCTTGATTAGTTAATGTGTATTTTATTACTAATTATGTGAAATTAAAGTTAAGCATCAATTATGTTTATTGTATTTTATTGTTGTATCAATTAAAGTTTACAGCATCTATGTTTGTTGCTCTTCATTCACAACCTTCATCTGTTGTTACGTTCAATTGCCTTAATTACCCAGATTGGTCCGAGCAAGTTCGATTTCACTTAAGTGTTCTGGATCTTGACTTAGTATTGTTAACTGAAAGGCCAGCTGCTATTACTAATGAAAGCAGTGTTGAAGAAAGATCTCTCCATAAGACTTGGGAGAGATCAAACAAATTGGGCCTAATGTTTATATAGATGACAATTTCCAACGACATCAAGTCCACAACTCCAAGAATTGAAAGTGCTAAGGAATATATAGAATTTGTGAAAGAGTGTTCTTAGTTTGAATCAGCTGATAAGTCCCATGCTGGGGCATTAATGGGTATGTTGACCATATGTAAGTTTGATGGTACACATATTATGCATCAACATGTGACTGTAATGATAGACACAAAAACAAAATTGAGGTCCATGGAGATGGAAGTAGGTGAGAGTTTTCTTGTTCAATTCATTATCAACTTTTTGCCTACTGACTATGGTCCATTTCAAATAAACTATAACACCATTAAGGACAAATAGAGTGCAAATGAACTTCAGACCATGTTCATTGGGGAAAAGGCAAGATTTGAGAAATCAAGAACTCACACAATTAATCTCATTGGTCATAAAGGAATTGAAAAGAAGCTTGAAAAAAAATATTATCACGAGGATAAGAAGGAAGCATCAAAGCTGAAAGTGCAACCCGCCCAAGTCCATAAGAAGGATATTAAGAATGAAAAGTGTTATTTTTGCAATAAACATTGACACTTCACTAAAGATTGCCTAAAGCATAAAATTTGCTTAAAAAAGTAAGGTAAGTATAGTGCTTTACTATGTTTCACATCAAACTTAGCTGAAGTTCTTTATAACACATGGTAGATTGATTTTAGTTGCACTACTCACGTTTCAAATACGACATACGGTCTGATGAGATTAATGATAAAACTATCACAAGCACATGGGATGAGGTATATTCAGATCCTATTCAAGTTTCCGTCGGACCCGTTACAAGAGCTCGAGTAAAAAAATTTAAAGAAGCAATTAATGGATTGATTCAAGCAACTTGTGCTCAATCAAATTCGTGGAGGCCCTTTGAAGGAATCGCACATGATAAATGCATGATTCAGACTCTTGAAGTTTCCAAATATTCACTTCCATGAAATAGGGAGTTGACTTACACATTATGGCGGGAAAATATATTATTTTCCTTTTTCAGATACTTTCCTATTTCTTACGGAGGCTATTAGGGAAACAAATCATTTAGTTCTATTTTAAGTCAATTAGGATTCTGATTTGTTTTAAATTCTTTCCTATTTACTTAGATTAGGTTTCTGATTTAGTTTAAATTCTTTCCTATTTACTTAGATTAGGATTCTTATTTGGTTTAAATTATTTCCTATTTACTTAGATTAGGATTCTGATTTGGTTTAGATTCTTTCCTATTATGGAAGATTTAGATTCTGATTTGATTTTTGCTTTAGGATTTATTTCCAAAAATTCTTGTAACCAACCTTATATAATGTACTCGTATCTAATAAACGAAAAAAAATTTTTTTTTTTTATACAATTGGTAAGAGAGTTAATCTTCTTTGGTTCTTTACGAACTCTTTGAACTTATCGGATTTCCGTGGTGTTCAATATCTTGACTTATCAATCAGGTCATCTATAATTGATTGTGGCGTCTTCACATACCAAGGTTCATGCTTTCAATAAGCATTAGGTCGAGGTTCCATTACATTCCTGGTTTAGATTCAATCTTGGGAACTAATTTGATTAAGGTCGCGTCAGTTCTTGACGGGGTTCGTATCATTTGGTATCAGAGCTTAGGTTTCAAGGACAAATCCATCTATCTTAGTTATTTTTCATTCTTGTTTAAAATTTTCACCCTTGTTCTAGTATCTAAAAAATAAAAAAGTCGTGAGCAGTATTTGCGTGAACAATGCCTCGTGAACAGTATTGCGTGAACAGTGCCACGTTAACAGTGTCAAGTGAACAGTGCCGCATAAACAGTATTTTTAGGGTTTCCTTTTTTTAAATCAATTTTGTATCCTTGTGGTTTAATTCTCCTTAAATCCACAAGTTTTACTTATTCCTTTTTTAAACAAAAAATCTCCAACCTTCTCTTAAAATCTTTCATTTTTTTTCTATTATTATGTCTTGGAAGTCTAAACAAATTTTAAAACCCATAGTTGAAAATTTTGCCTAAAATCATAACTCGACTTTCGTACACATTGCTTTCTTACTCTTGAAATTAAATTTTTTTAGTGTCATCTTTGTGAATTGCAATTGAAATCCTGATATTGGTTTGATTAGTTTGATAAGAACTGAGTGAGGATTACTAAGAGTGGAAAAAGGCAAGAGAGTGTGAGCATATTAGAGGGTAAAAGCCAATTAATTTAAGTGAAAACACGAGTGGAATTAAGTGAGTTATTTTCTTGAGTGAAACACGTAAGGAAGTGAGGTGAGGTCCTTCCACATTATTTCTAACTTTGTTTTACAGATAATAGTTATGTCTCATACCCTAGAACGAAACACAAAAGAAGAGGATCAATCTGCAACTACTCAGAATTTACAAGTTCAACCATTGATGCGAGAGATGAGAAAAATGATGAGGGTTGAATTAGAGCTTATACACGAGCATTTGGATCAAATGGAGAACACACGTGCAGGGCAGCCACAACCCGTTCCTCAAGCACGTAGAAGAAAAAGAGCTCCAGTTAAAGGAGAGATTGATGACTATTATAAGGATGAGTATAATAAGGGTGAGGACTCAGTGGGTAACTATAGGAGAGATGGAAAAAGTAGAAGAGATAGGAATAGAGATGATGGATTAAGTGGCATAAAGATAAAGATTCCATCTTTTCAAGGAAAATCCGACCCAGAAGCATACCTTGAATGGGAGAAAAAAATGGAGTTCATATTTGACTGCCACAATTATTCAGAGGTAAAAAAAATGTAAAATTAGCTGTGATTGAGTTTTCTGACTATGCCATTACTTGGTGGGATCAACTTGTTATAAGCAGGAGACGAAATAGAGAACGTCTAATTGAGAAATGGGATGAAATGAAATCATTGATGAAAAGGTGTTTTGTACCTGATCACTATTATCGAGATTTGTACCAAAAATTACAACATCTTACACAGGGTAGCCGAAGTGTTGATGATTATTATAAAGAAATGGAGATTGTCATGATTAGAGCAAATATGGAGGAGGATAAAGAAGCTACCATGGAAAGATTTTTAAGTGGTCTTAATCGGGAGATTGCAGATAAGGTTGAGTTGCAGCATTATGTGGAGATTGAGGAGAGGGTCCACAAAGCTATCAAGATTGAGCAGCAACTCAAGAGCAGGGGTAACACTCGTGCAGCCCCAAGCTCGAGCTCCATTCCTTGGAAACCGAGCTATGTGAAACAGGATGAGAGGCCATAAGCATCTACTGCACCTAAGCAAATAACCAAGCACTCCAAGCACAATTTACAAGGTGACACCGTGACTTCTACTATTAGGAATCGTGACATTAAGTGTTTTAATTATCAAGGCAGAGGGCATATCACAAGTGAATGTGTGAATAAAAGAGTTATGGTGTTGCGGGATAATGGTGAGAGTGTAACTGATAATGAAACGGAAGAAAATGAGATGTTTTCGTTAGAAGACATCGAAGATGAAGAGTATGTAGCCCCTGGGGAATTGACTTTAGTAGCGAAGAGAGCTTTGAGTGTTCAAGTAAAGGAAGATGAAGCAGTGCAACGGGAAAACAGTTTCCATACTAGGTGCTATGTTCAAGACAAAGTATATAGTATGATTATTGATGGAGGAAGTTGTACTAATGTTGCTAGTACTATCATGGTAGAGAAGTTAGGGCTTCCGACACTTAAACACCCACGGCCATACAAACTACAATGGTTAAATGACAGTGATGAGGTGAAATGGAACAAGCAGGTACTAGCGACTTTTAGGATTAGCAAGTATAAAGATAAGGTGTTTTGTGATGTAGTGCCAATGCAGGCTGGACACCTGTTACTTGGGCGGCCTTGGCAATTCGATAGATGTGTGAAGCGTGATGGCTTCACCAATAAATATTCATTTGTACTTAATCAACGCAACGTCGCTCTTGTTCCATTGACACCAAAGCAGGTTTACGGAGACCAAGTGAGCCTACAGAGTGAGGTGAGGAAAAGAAAAAGAGAGAAAAAGATAGTAAAATTCAAAAAGAGGCCGACAAAAATATGAGAAAAAAACCAAAGAAAAATACGGCCATTGAGCGAAAATCAGATAGAAAACAAAATAATTTCTACGCCAGAGCGAGTGAGATAAAAAAAAGTGTTGTTCTCAAATCAGCCGATGATTGTATTTTTGCACAAAGAGACATTTTTGAACACTAACGAATTTGATCTTACTTTGCCTATTTCTATTACTTTTCTTTTGTAGGAGTATGAGGATATCTTTCCTGAGGAAACACTATATGGTTTACCTTTAATCTGAGGGATTGAGCATCAGATTCATTTTGTACCTGGTTCAGCCATTCCAAATAGACCAGCCTATAAGAGCAATGCAGAGGAGGCCAAGGAACTTCAAAGGCAGGTTAATGAATTGATGGAAAAAAGTGTACGTGAGAGAAAGCATTAGTCCATATGAAGTTCCCGTTTTATTAGTTCCTAAGAAGGATGGGACGTGGAGGATGTGTGTTGACTGTCGAGCTATCAACAACATAACGGTAAAGTATCGACATCCCATTCCTAGACTAGATGACATGCTTGATGAATTACATGGGTCTAGTATATTTTCCAAAATCGATTTGAAAAGTGGATATCATCATATTAGAATGAAAGAAGGTGATAAATGGAAAATTGCCTTTAAAACAAAATATGGTTTGTATGAATGGTTAGTCATGTCTTTTGGTCTAACTAATGCCCGTGCACTTTTATGAGACTTATGAATCATGTCTTGCGAGCTTTTATTGGCAAGTTTGTTGTTGTTTATTTTGATGATATCCTCATTTATAGCAAAAACATAAATGATCATTTAGTACATTTAAAATCTGTTTTAAATGTGCTTAGAAAAGAAAAGTTGTTTGCTAATCTGAAGAAGTGCGTTTTTTGCACAGACAAACATGTGTTCCTAGGATTTATTGTGAGTGCACAGGGTATATAGGTTAATGAGGAAAAGGTATGTGCAATCCAAAAGTAGCCAAGTCCTACAAGTGTAAGTAATGTGAGAAGCTTTCATGGGCTTGCTAGTTTCTATCGATGATTTGTGAAAAAATTTAGCACATTAGGCGCACCGCTTACTGAAGTAATAAAAAAAGATGTTAGATTCAAGTGGGGAAAAGCGCAAGAGAAGGCATTTCAAATAATCAAGCAAAAGCTGACCAATGCTCTTTTATTGTCTTTGCCTGACTTTAATAAAACATTTGAATTTGAATGCGATGCTTCAGGTATTGGTATTGGTGCAGTCCTAATGTAGGAAAGATGGCCAGTTGCTTACTGTAGTGAAAAGTTGAGTGGGGCAACGTTAAACTACCCTACTTACAATAAGGAGTTGTATGCATTGGTTCGAGCATTAGAAACATGGCAGCACTACCTATAGCCTAAGGAGTTCATGATTCACACCGATTATGAGTCTTTGAAACACCTTAAAGGCCAACACAAGCTGAACAAGAGACATGCTTGATGGGTATAATTCATTGAGACATTTCCATATGTCATTCGTTACAAGCAAGGTAAGGAACATATTGTTGCAGATGCGCTTTCCCGCAGGTATGTCTTAATCTCAACACTTAATGCTAAATTACTTGGGTTTGAACATATTAAGGAATTATATACTGATGACCATGATTTTAGTGTTGAATACCAAGCTTGTGAAAAAACTGCAGTTGGTAAATATTTTAGGCATGATGGCTATTTATTTCGGGAGAATAAACTATGTATGCCTAACTGTTCTTTAAGAGATTTGTTAATGAGATAATCCCATGGAGGAGGGTTAATGGGGTATTTTTGAGTTGTAAAAACTCTAACTGTTTTACAGGAACACTTTTATTAGCCACATATGAAACGAGATGTTGAAAAACTTTATGGTAAATGCGTTACTTGTACGCAAGCCAAATCGAAAGTGTAACCTTATGGCTTATACACCCTTTTGCCAATACGTAGTGCACCCTGGACTGATGTTTCAATGGATTTTGTACTAGGTTTACCTAGGTCTAGACAAGGGAAAGACTCAATTTTTGTAGTTGTAGATAGATTTTCAAAGATGGCACATTTTATTCCATGCCACAAAACGGATTATGCTTCTAATATTGCTAACCTATTCTTTAGGGAGATTATAAGGTTGCATGGTATGCCCAGGACAATTGTGTTCTGATAGGGATGCTAAGTTTTTAAGTTACTTTTGGAAAACCTTATGAGCTAAGTTAGGAACTAAATTATTTTTTTCAACTACTTGTCACCCTCAAACTGATGGTCAAACAGAAGTTGTGAATAGAACTCTATCTACTCTGTTGCGAGCTATCATTAAAAAGAATATCAAAACTTAAGAAGATTGTTTACCTCATGTTGAGTTTGCTTATAATCGTTCCGTTCATTCTGCTATTAAGTATTCACCGTTTGAAATTGTTTATGGTTTTAATCCTTTAACCCCATTGGATTTAACTCCATTACCTGTTTATGAGCGTGTTAACTTAGATGACAAGAAAAATGCCGAAATTGTTAAACAGAAACACGAGAGCGCGAAGTTCAACATTGAGCGGAGAACTAAACAATATGCTAAACAAGCCAACAAATGAATATATAAGCTAGTCTTTGAACCTGGCGATTGGGTGTGGTTACACTTGCGCAAGGAACGATTTTCAGAATGAAGGAAATTTAAGTTATTACCTCGAGGGGATGGCCCATTCCAAGTTTTGGAACAGATCAATGACAATGCATACAAACTGGATTTGCCTAGTGAGTACAATATCAGTGCTACTTTTAATGTTTCTGATTTGAGTCCTTTTGATGTAGGTAATGATTTGAGAACAAATCCTCTTCAAGAGGAGGGGAATGATGAGATAAAGGATAAAACTATCACAAGCAGATGGGATGAGGTACATTCATATCCTATTCAAGTTCCCATCGAACCCGTTACAAGAGCTCAAGCAAAGAAATTCAAAGAAGCGCTTAATGGATTGATTCAAACAACTTGGGCTCAATCAAATTCGTGGAGGCTCTTTGAAGGAATCGCACATGATAAATGCATAATTCAGGCTCTTGAAGTTTCCAAATATTCACTTCGATGAAATAGAGAGTTGGTTTGCACAATATGGCAGGAAAATATATTATTTTCTTTTTTCAGATACTTTCCCGTTTCTTACAAAGGCTATTAGGGAAAAAAATCATTTAGTTTTATTTTAAGCCAATTAGGATTCTGATTTAGTTTAAATTCTTTCCTATTCACTTAGATTAGGATTCTTATTTGGTTTAAATTCTTTCCTATTTACTTAGATTAGGATTCTGATTTGGTTTAGATTCTTTCCTATTATAGAAGATTTAGATTCTGATTTAATTTTTGGTTTAGGATTTATTTCCAAAAATTCTTATAACCAACCTTATGTAATGTACTCGTATCTAATAAACGAAAAAAAGCTTTTTTGATGCAATTGGTAAGAGAGTTCATCCTTTTTGGTTCTTTACGAACTCTTTGAACTTATCAGATTTTTGTGGTGTTCAATATCTTAACTTATCAATCAGGCTATCCATAACTGATTATGGCGTCTTCCTCTTACCAAGGTTCGTGCTTTCAATAAGCATTGGGTCGAGGTTCCATTACATTCCTGGTTTAGATTTGATCTTAGGAACTAATTTGGTTAGGGTTGCATCAGTTCTTGACGGGGTTAGTATCATGGTCGAGATTAAGCGACTAGGGCAAATAAAGGAAAAGCATATGATGGCGAGGATGAGGTATACGAATAAGACAACGTTGATGTAAATATATGATGATTAATACGATTGTAATGGTTGATTTTGTTGATGATATGTCTTATAGCCCTCAATCACATGTCCTAATGAAGTAGAAAACACTCCAAGTAGTTCGACCAATCGATCTAGTAAAAGAAAAAATAAGCAGAGAACAATTGACCATATGTATCCAAAGTATTGGGCCCTAAACTGTGGCAGCAATGGTACTTAAGATAGACGAGTTGGTTAATGTACTTTATACGGTAGATAAGGATGTTACTGACTTACAAGTTAAGTTGTATGATAAGATGATTACAATTGAAGGCTTAACTGAGAACGAGATGTATGATGCAAAAACTCAGTTGGCCACAGAGCAGGATCTACTACGTGTATTCTTTGCTATGCCTAATCACCATAGAAAGTGATATATCCTTCAAATGCTTCATCGTGAGATATAAGTGGTACCTGTTTGGGCACTCTATGTTAGGATTTTGAACCTCTATTTCTAATATCTCTAGCTATTATGTGGGAATTTTTAACTTTATATTTGTATGATGTGTTACTGGAACATATATTGTACTAGACACCATTTTGAAATTATATATACAAAGGGTGGCACCATTTTGAATTAGCATGTTAACTAGACTTTGTAATTTCTAGTGCTTAATCTCAATTAACATATGTGCTGGAAATATGGGAAGAAAAGTGTAAAATGGCAAAAGCCAATCAGCAAATGTGCTCGACTTGGAAGCATGGCAAAACAAAAAAGATAAATGGAAAAAGTTAAAATGTTCAAGTTTTATAAATTTAATTTTTTTAATTATGTTAAATAAAATAAGCTTTGATTGAATTGAAATATTGATTAATATTAATGTTATTTTTTGTTATTAATTTTATTACTATTAATATTATTTTTAATATTATTATTATTAAAAATCATTTTTACACTAATAATAATCACAAAAAAATAAATAATAATAATAGTTATTATTATAATTAACTAAGGGCATTTTAGTAACTTGAAACAATTCAGCTTATTCTGATTCCGATTCTAAGATAAAATAAACTCATCAATAGAATTCTAGCCCATATTCTAATTTCGACTCTTGCAGCTTAAATAAACAACTTTTTCTAATTCTTATCCCCTATTCCTATTCTAGTTCATTCTTATTCTACCTTATTCCAGTCCTAACCCATTTTGATTCCTGACAAGTAAATGCAGTATAAAAATGAAATAATGTGAATGAAGCATTTGAGTGTTTGGATTCACACTTAACACTGCACTGTGGGCTTACATTCTTTTTTAGTATCAATTAAGTTATGAAGTTAAGCACTCACTATGCCAGATGATAACAATCATTCTATTGACAATATAACAAGACCATCTACTAAATAACTTGGATTCATTCTAACGACCCACATACACTAGAAGGGAGTCTTTCTCTAATAAATATGGTGAAAGTTACTTATCGTGCTAAATAGTAATAATCTTTGACTACGAGCCTGTCTACAATGATACTATGCACACACTATACAGAATACAATATTGGTCAATGATTTCACCTTCAACTGAAGTTTAACATTAAATTAGTCACTCACATTGAACTAGGGGTAAATTTTCTGCTAAAAATATGTAATATTACAGGATAGAGCGATAATTATACAAAATATGAGTGAAATATTACAAAAGTGAAATATGTAATAGTACAGGATAGAGTGAGAATTATACAAAACATGAGTGAAAATCAAATTTAGTGCCTCTTAGCCCTATTATTTATGAGTACAATAGAAAAATCATAGTCATCGGATGAAAACAATTTGGACACACAGGATTGTCTCCGATTGGATGGAACATATGTACAAGGCCGTCATTCAATGTATATGCATTTAATGTATGCGAGTTCTTTGGTCTATTAATATGTTGCCATGTCATTAGTGAATGCAAAGTCTGTGGACATTGTTTTAGTGTGCATAGGTTTACACTAAGTGCACAAGACGGTCAAATAAGATGCTACTACCTCATTAGTCAATGCAAAGTTAGTTGGGCTCTACCAAATTAGTAGACATCATACAATAATAGATTTGGACATCTATAAATCTTTTATTTTTACGTAATCAGAGTCCGTTTTAACCCAGTTGTTGTCATTCCCTAGGTTTTTAGAAGTTCTAAATTCGTTCATGACGTTGTTGCCCCAATTGTTACCTCAGATATGATTAAGTTATGATTTTACCTTTTATTCCTTTCCTAAGGGTTTTAGCATTTTGAGCTAAAAAATGTCATCTATTATGCTGTCTGATTTCTTATAAATCATGAAATAACCAAAATACCCTTGAAATATGTTTAAAAAAATAAAATAATAACAAAGTACACACAATTAAAGTTTAAGGGACTTAAACAAATAAAAGTAAAGATGTTAGTGAGGTTTAGAGTGCAAAAACAATGATTTTTACCCTTTATAAATATACATTCTCTAATACTCAACACAACTTCTAACCAACTTATTGCTAGTCTCTAGTAAATTAAGCGATAATATTGTTGTGCAAATTTTGTTGAACTCGCAAGCACACGAATTTATTGTAGAATAGATCAATGGTGTCAAGTGTCGATCTCACGAGGAGGTGGATTTTAATAAAGTGTAGAATTAATGTTGTAAGTGGGTGATTGGATTTGTGGAGAGATTGATTTAAACTATGCTAGAATTAAAATTGGAATGAGGAGAATAAATTAAATTAGGAACTATTGAAATAAAGAGTTTAGGTATCTGGATCCGTATCAACATGCACCATGGGCTAAATATTCCTTATTTAACCAATTAAATCATGAGGGGGATTTTCACACCTCATGAACCACGCTCTAATCAATATGGTGCTAAGAGCTTATCGTACCAAATAGTAATAACCTTGTACTAGGGAGCCGATTAAACCAGAGCTGTATCTAGACAAGAATATTACTATCTATCGACGAAAAGTCCTCCCCAAAAATTAGAGGGGAAGAGAAAGTAAATTTACCAAATAAACCCATGACACATGTTGAGACTTCACCTTCTACCTAAGCTTGAAAGAAAATTAGCTACTCATAATTGAACTAAGGGTAAAATGGGAATTTATTAAAATACATAGAAAATACAAGATGGAAAAAGAATTACAGAAAACTAAGCTCAAAAATGGATTCAGGGGTGTCGAAATAGGGGGGAGAGCGAAATAAGGGGGGAGAGCCCCCTTTTTATAGATACAGTGAATAAATCATGGTCATTGGATTAAAAACAATTCGGATGCTCAAGATTATGCCACGTCATCAGTCAACAGTACACGGTTTGACTACGAGTTTGACCACGCGGTTTGAACAGTAACATAGTTTGCACACGGTTTGAATAATGACGCAGTATAAACAATGTCGTGAAACGATCATATGTACATGTAAAAAAGGTCTGATTAGTATGTGTGAACAGTGCTATTTTTTCTTTTATGCTCTTCCTAAAGTTTTCGACCTTCCTAAGTTCAAAAGTGATGTTCGTTTTGCTATCCGATCTCTCGTTCATTGTGAAATGACTATGATGCCCCTAAAATACATAAAATACTTAATTAAAATAAAACACACATAATTAAATCATAAAAAGTTTAAATACATAAAAGTAGAAATGTTAGTAAAACTTGAAGTACAAAATGACGATTTTATTCTTTATAAATATACACTTTCCAACACTCAACACACTCCCCAACCAGCTTATTGCTAGTCCCTAACAAATAAAGCGAAAACAAAATTCAAATCCAAAATGATTTTTTTTGAACAGTCGTGTTCATTTAATCAGACTAATGATAGTAATCAAATAAAAGTATAAGCATTATCTACAGTCTAAAGAAACATCAAACCCACATCAACCATCCACACGCATCAGTTCAGCAGACTTTGTCACAGCTATAGTAATCAAGCCACTTTTAAGAATGACATGTCAAACCCCAAAATCTCACCGGTAATAGTGACACTCTCACAAGGAAATTAAACCCAATAAAAATTGTCACTTCAATGAATGATAAATTGAGTGAAGATAATAAAGAAATAATATCACACACTCTTACCAAGATGAAAGAAATATGCCCATAGCTTAGAAATAATGCGATCTCAAACAAAATACTTGTAGACCCAATGTATTTATTTATTTTTTTTATGCATCACTACATCTTTTTAGCCTATATAACTAGCTTCTACTTTAGACTATAGTTCCCTAAAATTAAGAAGGACTTTTATTAGGACGTAACGTAGGCTAGAGACATGGCTAACAAAGGAGGGGAAATAAGGAAAATAAAGTGTATGTTTGAGAAAAATATAGAGGGAATTTTTTTTTTTGGAAGTTGCAAGATGGATTTCACCTATTATTTATTTTTTTCTCTTTTTTTTTAAACAACAAAAAAAAATTTTGGTTTTTGTTTTCTTTTTTTTTTTTGCCCAACTTCACTGAACAAAATAATTATTTATATTTTTCTCAAATATAAATGGGTGATGGAACTTATAAGATATCGGGTAATACTTCAAATCGAAGTGGGTCAGGATGATAAGTTTGACAAAGAAAAGTTTTTTTTTTTAAAGCTCAAAAGGGTTAACTATGGATATTTCATAAAAGGGATGGTTAGAAAGGCTCAAATCGGTCAAAGATGGTCTTTCCATCATCTTTTAGGGCTCCAAATAATCTTCCATATTTACTAATTAGATGGGCCTCCAGATGTAGCAACACACATTTTTTTTTTATTTAACTCTTTTTTTAGAGGATTGACTCAAAAGAAATCTAGAGATCATGTATAAAATAATAAACTACTAAGTTATATAAAGAATGGGCAAAAAGGGTTACTCTCCAATAAAAATGACAAGCTCAAAAACTCACTTGGTATTCATTATGACATGTACATTCTTTCAAGCAACTTATATTTGTCTTCGACATCAACATGTAGAGTAGCAAACACAGCGTAACATCTCGTAAGACCAAAGATAATACAAATACTAAAATTTGAAATTCATCATGTTATCCAATGTTAAAATAAATCATACAATTTTTTTTAATTTTTTTATAAACAATATTCTACCCCCCAACCTATTCTAAACATGAAAAGAAAATATGCATACAGAAATGTGAAAATGATGCAGAAAGACTGAGTAGAAAGGTTACAATTAAAATGATGGAAAAAGAAAATATCTGGAAAAAAAAATTTTTTTAACTAAGAAGATGCGTTTCTAGAGGCACTACACTCCATATTAAGCCATTTTGGACTACAAAATTTTTAAATGTATATTTATAAAGGAGAAATTAAAAAGAAGAAGAAAAAAAAAATAAATATCAAAGCTTAATAAAGAAAAAAAATGCCTGGAATTTTTTTTGGTTTTTTTTTTTCAAAACGAAGAAGATGTGTTTCTAGAGTAACTACACTCCATATTCAGCCATCTTCAACACAAAAAGTTAGCAACAGTTAGTTTCTACAATAAAAATTAGTAAAAACTTAACCAAGATTCCACAATTGTTAAATATCCCCTCCCCCCAACCAGAACGAAATAGTGTCCTCAATGTTTTAAAAGAAAGAAGTAGAGTTTAGAAGACATCACCTGGGTAGTGCAATACAGAAGAAAATATTTACAGGCGGAGAGTTAAATCTAATTTGTACTTCTTATTGTGGCTATTGTTACCATCATTATTTGGATACTCCAATACCAAGGTCTTGAGATCTGGCTCTGGTTTATAAGCTTGTAACAGATCAAGTAGCTCATTAGTAGTGTGAGCACAAATAAAAAGTTTTTTCATTGTGGAAGGAATGAAATAGTTTTTTATTGCATGGTTAAGAAATGCGATAAAACCATCATAAAAGTTATTGACATTTAACAAACCGATGGGTTTCTGATGAATGTTCAGATAGGCCCAAGATACTAATGTGATAAGTGCTTCTAGAGTTGCAAGATCTCCTGGTAAGAAAATAAAAGCATCAGCATGATTAACTATTTCAGTTATTCTTTCTTGCATACGTGAGACAACTAACTCTTCTCCAGTCGATGAGTCAGATATAAGCAGCTTCTGAGACCAGTTTTGATAACCGTCGGTCACCTCTGCCATATACCAAGTGTAATTTCCTTGCTGCTATGCTTTGACCAAGATCAATGACTGCCTCAACGAACTCTTTATATTTGCCATAGTTAAATCTAGAAAGCACATAAATGTTTTTGAATTATTTATTGGGAGTAGCTGTCATTGGGATACTTATCGAAAATAATTTGTGAGTGCAAACAAAAAGAATCATATTTAAAAATCTTGGCGGCAGTAGGTCACAGCTGTGAATGAGGTATCATGTTTATGTCAATTAACGTGTAAAGCACATGGCTCGAGAGTCAAAAAGCAAACAGCAAAAAGAAAAAAGCAAGCAATGATAAAATAAAATTATTAAAAACACTAATGCAAACGATAAAACAACAGTGAAATAAAATAACAATGAAGTAAAATGATATTTACAGGTAGTTGCGACTGTGGCTCACATCTTCCTCGTTTTACGTTCAGAAATGGCTTCAATGCCCTCTATGGATCAAGGATAGGCTTCCCATCCAGTTTTCTTATAAACTGGCAAACAGGGTCGTTTATAGTCAGATTCCCGAGACTGTATCGTGCATGCTCTTTCTAGAATGATGGCCATAACTGGAGAATCGCTCCTTGTACATACCCACTAGGATGCGTTTTAAGAGACAAAAGGATATTATCCAATGACTTCTTATTCAAGCCATCCCTAATGAATTGAATCTTATCTTCTCTATTATCTGACACCATTCCTAAAGAACATGATTTTTTATCGTATCTCATTCTGGCACACTTATAACAAGCAACCGAAATTATTCGAACTCTTCTCTTTCTTGCATAATTTCCTTTACCACAACCAGGCATGTATGTAATAAATTTTGGAGGCAACTCACCTGCCATTCATACTTTAACCTCGATTAACCAACGGATGTCTGCAGGTATGTTATTCCTCATGAGTAATTGCATGCGTTCGGACCAAGCTTTATACATTGTAAGAAGGGCATTCTGAGGAAGTGAAGGGAACCTCTATGAAGCTTTGCCAAGATCTCGTTTCTGTCCATACCTTCGCCTTAGAAGATCAGTAATTATGGGAAACTAAAGTAACCGACTTGATTGTCACGGAGTACCATTATCCACCACTTAACCGGCGTAACAAACTAAAACACACAAACGGAGTAACAAACTAAAACACACAAAGAAAATTACACTCGTCCCCTTATTGAATTTACCTCTAGCTCCAACTGGATGTCGAAGATACCTCCCTCAATTTCTCTGAATTGTCTTTCTAAATCCTCAACGTGGGATACTAACTCTGGTGGTTGCAGAGCCCAAATACGATGTGTTTTACAAAATCGAATCTACCTTTTAAGATGAGATTTCACACGTTGAAGTGGTCTAAGAATGTCCAGGAGGAACTGTTTAGCTATGACACTCATAATTAACAATGATAAGAGAAAACTTAATAGTTAAACAAACACACTTATGCACAAATAATTTCAATTAGCAAACGAATAATAAAAAGAAATAAAAAATTAAATCACCGAAAAGATAGAAAAATCTCAATTCAAATGTGGTGTGTCACTCAAATTTATTTCGGTGTCCTCTCTATGTGGTTGATGTGGTGGGTCACTTTGACCATTAACTTTAAACGTGACACCGTTCTTTGGGTCCTTAATTTCAATTGCCCCATGTGAAAAAATAGTATGAACAATAAAGGGGCCAGACTATCGAGAGCGTAGCTTACCTGGGAATAGGTGCAAGCGAGAATTGAATAAAACACTTTCTGACCTGGAGTGAAAGATTTTCTCATAATCTACTTATCATGAAAGAATAAAACTATGTGAAAAAATAGTATGAACAATAAAGGGGCCAGACTATCGAGAGCGTAGCTTACCTGGGAATAGGTGCAAGCGAGAATTGAATAAAACACTTTCTGACCTGGAGTGAAAGATTTTCTCATAATCTACTTATCATGAAAGACTTTCATTCGTTACTTGTAAATCTTGGCATTTTCGTATGTATCGTTGTGAATTTCTTCAAGTTCTGCCAATTGTCATCTTCTTTCTGAACTAGCTTGCTGCATGTCAAAATTGAATTTCTTGATGGCCTAGTACGCACAATGCTCGAGTTCCACAGGTAGGTGACAATCTTTTCCACATACTAGCTTATAGTGTGACATCCCAATCAGGGTCTTGAAAGTCGTTCTATATGCCCATAATGCATCATCAAGTCTTAATGACCAATCTTTTCTATCTGGCCTCACCGTTTTTTCTAATATGTGCTTTATTTCTCGATTAGAGATCTCAACTTGGCCACTAGTTAGCAGATGATACGGGGTCGCCACTTTATGAGTGATGGAGTACTTTGTCAAAAGTGTTTTTAATAATTTATTGCAAAAGTGGGCACTACCATTACTGATTATTGCTCGAGGGAATCCAAAGCGTGAAACAATGTTGCTTTTTCAGAAACTCTATCACCACTTTGTGATCATTGGTTCTGCATGGAATTGCTTCTACCCATTTCGATACACAGTCAACAGCAACCAATATGTATTGATGGCCAAAAGAAGGGGGGTCCCATGAAGTCGATACCCCACAAATCAAAAATCTCAACTACAAAAATTAAATTTAGTGGCATCATGTTCCTCCGTATAATACTCTCCATTCGTTGACACCTATCACATGAAGAGCAAAAGCTGTAAGCATCTCGAAACATAGTTGGCCAATAAAAACCACATTGTAAAACTTTAGTTGCTGTTTTTTTAGCACTGAAATGGCCTCCGCAAGCTTGTTCATGTTAGAATGAAAGGATGTTCTGAATTTCATTCTCTGGGACAAATCGTCTAATAATTTGATCTGCATAATACTTGAAAAGATAGGGGTCATTCCAGAAAAAATTCTTTATTTCCGCAGAAAATTTGGCCTGTCTTGTTTTGTCCAATGTTCTGGAAATTTACCTGTAACAAGATAATTAACTATATCAATATACCATGGTAATACTTCCACATTCATTAATTGCTCATCCGAAAATGACTCATTCAATGGTAATGGTTCCATTATTGTGTCAAAATGGATACGAGAGAGATAGTCAGCCACAACATTTTTTGTCCCTTTCTTATCTTTGAATTTCAAGTCAAACTCCTGCAAAAGCAACACCCAACGAATTAGTCTATCTTTTGCATCTTTCTTTGTGAGAAGAAATTTAAGAACAGCATGATCTGTGAATACAATTATTTTACAACTAATGAGATAAGATCGAAATTTCTCTAATGCAAACACTACTGCTAGCATTTCTTTTTCAGTAGTTGAATAGTTCAACTGTGCATCATTTAATGTCATATTAGCATAGTAAATAACATGAGAAATTCGATTAACTCTTTGTCCTAACACTGCTCCTACTGCATAATCAGATGCATCACACATGAGCTCGAATGGTAAGCTCCAGTTTGGTGGCTGAATAATGGGTGATGATGTCAACAACTGCTTTACCTTTTCAAATGCTACAAGACATGAATCATCAAAGACAAAATGTATATCCTTAGCAAGTAAATTCCATAGGGGTCTAGAAAATTTGCTAAAATCCTTAATGAAACGTCTATAAAAACTAGCATGCCCAAGGAAAGATCTTACTTCTTTGACTATTTTAGGTAGAGGAAGATTGGAAATGAGATCCACCTTGACTTTGTCAACCTCAATACCTTTGCATGAAATGATATGACTGAGAACAATACCTTGTTTTACCATAAAACGACACTTCTCCTAATTTAAGACCAAATTTTTCTCGATACATCTCTGCAGAACTTTTGTCAAATGATATAAACATTGATCAAATGAATCTCCAAAAATAAAAAAATCATCCAATAAAGACCTCAAGAAATCGTTCAACCATATCAGAAAAAATGTTTAATATGCATCGTTGAAATGTAGCAGGTGAATTACATAATCCAAATGGCATCCTCCTATATACAAAAGTGCCAAAAAGGCAAGTGAAAGTTATTTTCTCTTAATCTTTTGGTACTATGGGAATCTGATTGTATCCTGAGTAGCCATCTAAAAAGAAATAAAATTCATGGCCTGCTAATCTATCAAGCATTTGATCAATAAATAGTAAAGGAAAATGGTCTTTATGTGTGACAGAATTTAACTTTCTATAATCAATGCATACACGTCATTCTGTAGTCACTCTAGTGGGTATCAATTTATTATCTACTTTGGTAACTACTGTGACTCCTGACTTTTTAGGGACAACTTGCACAGGACTGACCCATCAACTATTAGAAATTGGATAAATGATACCTGCATCTAATAGTTTGAGGACTTCAGTTCTAACAACTTCTTTCATGTTAGGATGTAATCGACGTTGCATTTCCCTAGTAGATATAGCATTTTCATCAAGGTGAATGTAATGCATGCAGTCTACTGGGTTTATACCTTTTATGTAGATTATGATCCATCCTAATGCTCCTTTATGCTCTTTTAAAACATCTAACAACTAACCTTTTTGTTCGTCATTTAAGGATGATGAGATGATTATCGGTAAAGTGTTTTCTTCTCCTAAAAATACATATTCCAAAGTATTGGGTAATGGTTTGAGCTCGAGTTTCGGTGGTGATTCTGATGATAGGATGATTTTCTTCTCTGATGATACATCATCGACTGATCTGTTAATATCAAAATCCAAACTAAAGTGAGTTAAACATGTTTGTAAAGGGTCATCACTAAGGTTTGAAAGAAAAATATCATCAACTAGTGCTTCAATTAAATCCACATCAACAATTTCATCATCTGTATTGTGAGGTTGTTTTGCAATGTTGAAGATGTTGAGCTCCATGGTCATATTGCCGAAGGACAACTACATATTTCCAGTTCTGCATTGAATGTGAGTATCGGCAGTTGCCAAGAAAGGTCGGTCTAGTATAATGGGGATGTGCTTCCTTGAATCCTGGATAGGTTGAGTGTCAATTACAATGAAATCAACAGGAAAATAAAACTTGTCTATCTGGATAAGCACGTTCTCCATAATACCACGAAGTATTTTTGTGGACCGATATGCAAGTTGTAACACCACTAGAGTTGGGTATAATTCTCTAAGTCCAAGTTTCATGAAAACTGAGTAAGGCAACAGATTTATACTAGCTCTTAAATCCAGCAAAGCATTCTCAATTGTGTGGTTCCCTATACTACATGAGATAGTAAGGGAGCCTGGGTCTTTGCATTTTAGAGGAATTTTATGCTGGAGTATAGAAGTAACATTTTCGGTTAAAAATGCCTTCTTTTAAACATGAATGTTTCTCTTTTTAGTACAAAGGTCTTTAAGAAACTTGTCATAAGATGGCACTTGTTTTATAGCATCAAGCAAAGGGATGTTAACACTTACCTTTTTTAAGATCTCAAAAATCTCACCTGTGGATTTTCCCTTCTTTCCTTTAGCTAACCTCTGAAGAAATAGAGCTTTAGGAACATACTCTCGTGGATTGGTTTTTTCTTTCTCCTCCGATGGTGAGTCTTCAACATTCACAGGTACAATTTGATTTTCTTTTGTCGCTGGCATCTCCACTTTGTTGTCGACTTCTTTTCTTTTTCGCAAGGTCATGACGGCTTTGACCTCTCTATGTAGCTGTGGTGAACTGCTACTTGCTTCATGTACTCCTTTAGGATTAGGCACTGGTTGACTTGGAAACTTGCATTTCTCAATAGTCATTGCCAAAGTTTGCACTGAAGAGGCTAGCTGTCCCACCATTTTCTCAAGGTTTGAAATTGATTGGGCTTGTGATTAAAGCCTGATCTCATCTCATTTCGTAATTTATCAATGGTGCGGTTCTATTGCTCAATTGTGGAGTTAGTAAATTTCTTGAAATTCTGGAATGCATCCTCCCATGGTCTGGGTTGAGAGTAATTCTGGTTCTAATTGTATGGTCTAAATGGTGGCTGAGAGGTTTGAGGAACTTGAGGAATTGGTTGCATTGGTGGAGCTGGAGCTGCTGGTTCATTCTGTTGGAATCTTTAAGACCATGAAAAGTTATGATGATCTCTCCATCCATGGTTATATGTGTTGGAGTAGGGGTTGTAATTTGATGGTTTTCTCATTACTCCTATGGCATTGGCTTGATCTGAGTATGAGTCATGGTCATATGGTTCCGTTGATTTAGTAGTCGTTAACGATGGGATTTATCGGGAAAGACCTTCAATTATCTCTTTGACTTCTTTAATTCCCGAATTGGACTCGCCAATATGAACCCAATTCACTCCTTTAATTCTTCTAGTATTCCTGAGAGATCGACTCCGCTGTTGGGAATTATCCACTTGTTGCTGGAAGAATTCCCAAATCTCTTATGCACTTTTTGACATAAGCTCTTCTCCACTTGTTGCCATTAGCTATTCTTGCACTTGTGGTAATAATCCCTCCAAAAAGTATTGGCATTGGTGCCATTTCTTGTACCCATAATATAGACACTTCAAAAGTAGCCCATTAAATCACTCCCATACTTCGAAAAACTACTCATCTTCTCTCTGGGTAAACTCTGAAATTTCCCTGCGAATAGTATTGGTTTTATGTACTAGGAAGTATTTGTTCAAAAATTTTGTTACCATTTGTTCCCATTATGTAATGCTATTAGCAGGCAATGTATTGAACTATGAACGAGCTCTATCCGTTAAAAAAAATGGAAATAATCTAAGGTTAACATCATCTTCTAAAAAATTCTCGTATTTAAAAATTTGACAAATAGTATGAAAATCATTCAGAAGATTATATGGATCCTCATTTTCTAAGCCATAGAATGTTGGGAGACAATTTAGCACACTAAGTTTTAGTTCAAAACTCCTAACAGTTACATTTGGGTATCTTATGCATAATGTGCTCAAATTAGCTAAGGGACTGAAGTAGTCTTAAATGACCTCTGAAAAATTCTCGTATTTAAAAGTTTGACAAATAATATGAAAATTATTCAGATGATTATATAAATCCTCATTTTCTAAGCCATAGAATGTTGGGAGACAATTTAGCACACTAGGTTTTAGTTCAAAACTTCTAGCAGTTATATTTGGGTATCTTATGCATGATGTGCTCAAATTAGCTAAGGGACTGAAGTAGTCCTTAAATGGCCTCTCCTATAGTGGTGGTTGTTGTTGTTGCAAATCCATTTCAATTTTATTTTTAAATGCAATGTGTTTGTGTATGCGAAGTGTTTTTCTAATTTCAAGGTTTATAGGCTCAAGATTAGGAAATTGTGACCTTCGACCACGCATACAAAGAACATAAAAATGAGAACAAAACAAATAAAAATAAAGAGAAAGAAAAATTACGATACTAACCTTATTGCGCTGTTACAACCTTACTATGAAAACACGTAAAAAAATATACGTGAAATTAACTAAAATTAAAATAAATTAACAAGATAAATGAAAAATTATAAAGAAAAATAACTTAAAAATTAAATTGTAGAAATTTAAAGAAGAGAAAAAGAAATTCTTACCTAAAAATGTAAATCCACTTCTTCTTTTTTAATAAAAAATTTATAAGGAAACAACTAAAATAATAATAATAATAATAATAATAATAATAATAATAATAATAATAATAATAACAAATTATTTACAAAAAAAAATTAATTCTACAAATTAAAATACTTACCTCCCCAGCAACGACGCCAAAAACTTGTTGTGCAAATTTTGTTGAACTTGCAAGCGCACAAATCTATTGTAGAATAAATCAATGGTGTCGAATGTCGATCCCACGAGAAGATGGATTTTAATTAAGTGTAGAATTAATTTTGTAAGTGGGTGATTGGATTTGTGGGGAAATTAATTTAAACTATGCTAGAATTTAAATTGGAATGACGAGAATAAATTAAACTGGGAACTATTAAAATAAAGTGTTTGGGTATCTAGATCCGTATCAACATGCACCATGGGCTAAATATTCCTTATTAATACCAATTAAATCATGAGTGGGATTTCCACACCTCATGAACCACGGTCTAATCAATATGGTGTTAAGGGCTTATCGTGCCAAATAGTAATAACCTTGTACAAGGGAGCCAGTTAAACCAGAGCTGTATCTAGACAAGAATATTACTATCTGTCGACGAAAAGTCAAAACCTCCACAAAAATTAAAGGGGAAGAGAAAGTAAATTTACCAAATAAAGCTCATGACACATGTTGAGACTTCACCTTCAACCCAAGCTTGAAAGAAAATTAGCTACTCATAATTGAACTAAGGGTAAAATGGGAATTTATTAAAATACGTAAAAAATACAAGATGGAGAAAGAATTACAGAAAACTAAGCTCAAAAATGGATTCAGGGGTGTTGAAATAAGGGGGAAAGCCTCCTTTTTATAGATACACTGAATAAATCATGGCCATTGGATTAAAAACAATTCGGACGCTTAGGATTGTGCCACGTCATCAATCAACAGTACGCGGTTTGACCACGGGTTTGACCACGCGGTTTCAACAGTAACACGGTTTGCACACGGTTTGAATAGTGACGCGGTATAAACAGTATCGTAAACAGTACCATGAACAGTACTGTATATGTGAATAGTGTCGTAAATGTGAACAGTGTCTTTTTTCTTTTATGCTCCTCCTAAAGTTTTCGACCGTCCTGAGTTCAAAAGTGATGTCCGTTTTGCTATCCGATCTCTCGTTTATTGTGAAATGACCATGATACCCCTAAAATACATAAAATACTTAATTAAAATAAAACACATATAATTAAATCACAAAAATTTTAAATACATAAAAGTAGGAACGTTAGTTAAACTTGAAGTACAAAATGATGATTTTCTCTTTTATAAATATACACTTTCTAACACTCAACAAATATCTAGCAAAATTCAAACCCATATTAAGATCTCTTAAATAAACTCTCTAAAAATTCTATTCCTCCCCTTCGTCACTCAACCATCAATCAATAATCAATAATTCAAAAATTGTGCTTAATGATGTTTGACATAATGACTATAGGGTTTGGTCAAAATAAAGCAATAATTTCATTCTTACCATTTTATCGGGATTTCTTCCTTAGGCAACGGGTTTATTTATAATATATTTATAAATAACTCTAACTATTTTACGCGAACACTCAATGTTTGCTAAGCATTTGTCCAATTACTAAGAAAAAGTTGGGTTTGCCAAATCGAACTCTCACCATTTCATGTGAATACCCATTACTGATTAAGTAGCAATCCCGATTACTAACTAAGAGCCCACATATAACATAAGCTTAATCGACTCTAATTGTTTTACATAAAAACACTTTGCTAATTAGGCATAAGATCTGGTTAATAAAAAATAGCATTTTCTTTTTAAGGGGTAAAATGACTACTGTCTTTGTTATAGTTCATGAACAAAACGAAAGGACTAAGTACTATACAATCTTAACTTACTATCATTATCACCTATCATGCATATATGTCTAGAATGGCCTGTTGAGCCTTTCAGGATGGCTAAGGTAGACAAAAAAGGTTAGTCAATAATGGCAGAAGAGAAAATTTAAAAATTTAGTTTTTTTTCCCAACGCAACTAAACTCCGAGACTAAGAAGATGCATTTACAGAGTAACTAAACTCAAAATCTAGCCATCGTGAATTCAAATTTATCCAAACTTAGTCTTTATAATGAAAATTGGTAAAAACATCACTAAAACTGAGAAGAAGCGTTTTGAGAGTAACTAAACTCTATATTTAGCCATCTTCGACTCAAAAATTTAGAAAAGGTTAATAAACATATAATAAGCACCATTATTAGTTACTCCACAACTATCAATTATTCATTCCCCCTAACTAGAACAAGGCATTCTCCTCAATGTCATAAAAGAAAGAAGTAGAGTTTAGAAGACTTCATCTAAATGCTGCAACAATAAACATAAGAAAATATTTATAAATGGAGAGTTAAATTTATTTTGCGCTTATTACAGTTACTGCTATCATCAATAGTCGACCAATCCAACACAAAGTTATTAACATATAACAAACCGATGGGTTTTTAATGATTGTTTAAAGAGATGAAAAATGCAAATGTAATTAATGCCTTTAGAGTTGTAAGATCTAGTAACAAAATGAAAGCATTGGCATGATTTATTGCTTCAGATATTCTTTTTTGCATACTTAGGAAAACTAATTTTTCTGTAGTTGGTGAACTAGGCAGACATCCAATAATATTTTAAGGCTTTTAGAATGATGCCTAGCACTTGTCTTCCTTTAATACAAACAGCTTTTGAGACAGTCTTTGATAACCCTCGGCCACCTCCTCCATATACCATGTGTATTTTTTACTTTACAAGGACTCCACCAAGATCTATAACTGCATAAATGAATTCTTTGTATTTTCCAAAGTGAAACCCAAAAAACACACAAACATTCTTAAATTGTCTACCTGAAGTTACTACCATTAGGACAATTCTCTAAAACAATTTGTTAGTGTTTGAAAAAGAAGCTCATATTTAAAGACCTTTGGGACAAACACAATGATACACATATGTATACAGGGGATTGTTTGTCAAATGATGCATAAAACTCGTGGCTTAATATTCAAAAGCAAACAGTAAACAAATAGTGATTAGATATAAAATGACACCATTAAAAGCAATAATACAAACAATCAAAGAAAATTAAAATAAAAGAATATTTATTGGTAATTGTGACTATGGCTCATATCTTTCATGGTTTTATGTCCAGAAACCGCTTGAAAACCCTCCATAAGTTGAGGCTAGACTTCTTATCTAGTCTTTATTTATAATCATATTCCTGAGACTATATCGTACATGCTTTTTCTAGAATAATGGTCATAACTTCGGAATTCCATTCTATATGTACTCACTGGGATGCATTTCAAAAGACAAGAAGACGTTATCTAATGACTCTTTATTTAAGCATCCCTGATGAATTGAATCTTCTCTTTCTTATTATTGAACACCATTCTCGAAGATGTATAAAGGCATCTCTTGCAGTTTTTTTGGGCATACTTATGATAACAGCTGTCTAACTTTTCGTTTCCTTAAATTATTTTCTTTCCTTCAACCAAGCATGTAGTAGCTAATCTAAGAGATAATTCACCTACCAAACATATGTTTGCTTTGATTAACTAATAGATGTCAATAAGGATGTAATTCTTCATAAGTAGTCGCAAGCGTCCGAGCCAAACAAAAAATGGCAAGACCATCAAGAGTGTAATTTACCTGAGAATAGATGCAGACGAGAATTGAATAAAAGCACTTTCTGCCTCTGAGTGCAAGATTTTCTCATTATATGGTTGGCATTTTTGTACGTATCATTATGAATCTCCTCAAGTTCTATGACTATAATCTCCTTTATGGACCAACCAATTGCATGTCAAAGTTAAATTTCTTAATGACCTAGTATTTATGATGTTTGAGTTCCACCAGTAGATGAAAATTCCTGCACATTAGCCAATAAGAAGGCATCCCAATAGGTGTCTTAAGAGTTGTTCGATATGGCCATAGTTCATCATCATGTCAACGACCAGTCTTTTATGTTGCGAAACAATCTTGCTTCTTCAAATCCTATTATTATCTTGTAATAATTAGTTCTACACAGAATTGCTTCTACCTTCTTTAATGCATAGTTGAAAGCAACCAGTACGTATTGATGACTAAAAAAATGAGAAAAGGATCCAATAAAATTGGTACCCCACACATAAAAATCTCAACCACCAAAATAGGGTATCATATTCCTTCATGTAATGCTTCCCATATGTTGGAACCGATCACATGAAAAATAAAAAGTATAAGCATCTCGAAATAAAGTTGGCCTTCAAAAACCACATGGTAAAACTTTAGCATACTAAAATGGCCTTCACAAACTTGTTCAAGGAGAAATAAAAGGATTTTTTGAAATTTGCTCTATGAGACGCATTATTTAACAATTAGATCCATGTAATACTTGAATAGATAAATTTTATCCCAAAAGAAATTCCTTGTTTCCACAAAAAATTTGGCTTGGTCCTACTTAGTCCACCGCTTTGGAAGTTGTCTGTAACAAGATTGTTAACTCTATTAGCATATTATGTCAATGCTTTCGCACTCATTAGTTGTTCATTTGGGGATGATTTATTAGATGGCAATAATTTTGAAATTTTTTCAAAATTGTGGCAGGATAGATGATATGTTACCACATTTTCTTTACCCTTCTTATCTTTGAATTTGAGGTTCAATTCCCGCAAAAGTAAAACCACTGAATTAGTCTAGCATTTGCATCTTTCTTTATAAGAAAATATGAATGCAATTCTTTTACATCCTATAAGAAAAGATTAAAAAATTTCTAATGCAAACACTACTACAAAAATATCATTTTTAATAATTGAGTAATCCAACTGTGCATCTGATGCAGTGTGGTTCTAAAACAGAACGCTTTGTGATTAAAAAAAAAGATAAAAGATACAACAATGGATAGATAGAATAATTTTCAATACTTAGTTTATTCTTAAGAATATTAGAATAAAAAAAAGTAAACTTACTTGATTCTAAGAGTACCTACGAATCTAGGTGTTAAAACTCATTAATTTCATAAAATGTGTAGAAATAACAATAATATGACTCAAACCAAGAGTTGTTTCAAGAAATAATCAATAACAAATAATCAAGACCCACTTCTAAAGTTATAATCGACACTAATTTATATTAACTACCATTTATACTGTTTTGACTAGAAAACCTATTTAATAAGACTTATCATTAAATTAGAAATACAACTAAAAAAAGCAATACCAAAATAATAAAACTCTAAATAAGAAACAAAATTAAACTAGAATACAAATTAATTAAAATATTCTTAATATTATAAATTCCAATCCAACTAGGATTTCTTCAATTTCTTACTCTGCATCAGCATCATTCAGTGTCGTACTAATATAGTAAATGACATGGGGAATACGGTCAACTCGTTTTCCTAATATTACTCCAAAAGCATAATTAGATGCATCACATATGAGCTCAAATGGTAAGTTCAAGTTTAGGGGCTAAATGATGGTTGACAAGGTCAATAATTACTTTAATTTTTCAAATGCCTCAATACGCAAGTTATCAAATAAGAAAGCTACATCCTCAGCGAGCAACTTGCATAAGGGTCTAGAGATTTTCCTAAAATCTTTAATGAAACGTCTATAAAAATCGATATGCACAAGAAAAGATCTTAATTCTTTAATTATTTTGGATAAAAGAAGATTGGAGATGAGATCCACCTTGGCTTTATCAACTTTAATACCTTTGTTCGAAATGATGTGACCTAAAATAATAAGTTGTTTTACGATAAAATGACATTGCTCGCAATTTAAGACTAAATTCTTCTCTATGCGTCTGTATAGAATAGCAGTAGATTATACAAACACTAATTAAATAAATCACAAAAAAATAGATAGTCATCCATAACGACTTCATAAAAACGTTCAACCACATTAGAAAATATGCTTAGCATGCATTATTGAAATGTGGAAAGTATATTGTATAATAAAAATAACATTCTCTTATATTCAAAAGTGCCAAAGAGCAAGCGAAAGTGGTTTTCTTTTAGTCTTTTGGTGCTATAGAATTCTGATTATATCTTGAATAGTCATTTAAAAAGTTGGATTCTGGTTAAATTCATGACCTGCTAATCTATTAATCATTTGATCGATAAATGGTAAAGGAAAATGGTCTTTTCATGTGACAGAATTCAACTTCCTATAATCAATACACACGCCTCACATTATAGTCACTCCAGTGAGGATCAGTGGCAATTAAATGTTGGGGATATGCTTCTTTGAATCATGCACTGGTTGAGTGTCAATCACAATGAAATCACCAGTAAAATAAAACTTGTCCACCTGAATAAGTACATCCTCTACAAATATTGCAAGATATTTTCATGGATCGATTTGGAAGCTAAAACAACTAGTGTTAAGTGTAATTCTTTCATTTAAGTTTTATAAATACTTAGTAAGGCAACAAATCTACACTAGCTCCTAGGTCCAATAAGGCATTCTCAAATATACAATTTTCTGTACTATATGAGATAATAGGTGAGGCTCTTTGTATTGAGTGAAATTTTGTCGTGGAATATAGAACTAGTGTTCTCTATTAGAAAGGCCTTCTTTTGAACGAGAATACCTCTCTTTTTACTAAAAAGGCCATTAAGAAACATGGCTTAAAAGGGCACTTATTTGATAGCATCAAGCAAATAGATGTTAATACATACCTATTTAAAGATCTCTATAATCTCACTTGTAGAATTTTCCTTTTTTGCTTTAGCTAATCTCTAAGAGAATAAAGATTTATAGACGTATTTTCATGGGCTTTTTTTCTATTTCCTCCTTAGGTGATGAGTCTTCAAATTCTAAAGGTACAACTTAAGTTGTCTTTTTCCTTGGTATCTTCACTTTGTTGTTGACTTTTTTGCCTTTTTACAAGGTCGTGATGGCTTTGACCTCTTCATACTGCTAGGATAAACCACTACTAATTTTTGTCCTCCCTTAAAATTAAGCACTAGCTAGCTTCGGAATTTTCCTTTAGTTGTTGGGTATTGTCTACTTATCGCTGGAAGAAATCACAATTTCCTAATGCACTTTTACGCATTAGCTCACTTATACTTGTCGCCATTAACCATTCTTGCACATGTGGCAATAGTCCTTCCAAGAAGTACTGACATTAGTGTCATTTCTCATACTAATGATATAGCACGTCAAGAGTAGCCTATTGAATCACTCCCATGCTTCGAAAAATTGCTCGTCTTCTTTCTCAGTAGATTTTGAGATTTTCCTATAAATGACATTCGTTTTATGCAATACGAAGTATTTATTTAAAAATTTTAGCCATCATTTGTTCCTATAATATAATATTATTAGCAAGTAATGTATTAAACCAAAATTGAGATCTATCTTTTAGAGAAAACGGAAATAGTCTAAGCTTAATATCTTCATCTAAAAAGTTTTCGTATTTAAAAATTTGACAAATAGTATAAACTCATTCAAGTGATTGTCTGTATCTTCGTTTTTCTAGGCTACAAAACGACAGGATACAATTTAACACACTGAGTTTTACTCAAAACTTCTAGCAGCTACATTTAGGTATTAAATGCATGACATGCTCAATTTAGCTAATGGACTGAAATAATCCTTAAATGAACACTCCTGTCGTGTTGTAGTTTTTGCTGCTTTGAATCTATTTCAATGTTACCAACAATTTTACCCTATGATGCAATACGTCTTAGTGTTCGAAATGTCTTTTCTAATACAAGATATATAGATTTTAGATTAGATGATTGTGACATTCGACCGTGCAAACAAAGAACACATAAAAATTTAAAAACAAAACTAATGAAAATAAAGAGAAAGGAGAATTTATGATACCAACCTGAATATGATGCTACATATTACTATAAAAACATACTTAAAACTTGCACAAACCTACCACATTATCAGTCAATGTAAAGTCAGTTGGGCTCCACCAAATTAACATACATCCTACCCTACTAGATTTATAACTCTGTAAATCTTTTGTTATGCAATGGCAGTCTGTTTCACCTTAGTTTCTATCGTTCCTTAGGTTTCTTCTAAATTCATTCATGACGTCGGTGCTGCCATCCGAGACGTTAAACATGATTAAAATTATGATTTTACCCTTTACTCCCTTTCTATGGTTTTTAGCTATTCTGAGCTCGGAAATGTCGTCTGCTCTGCAATACAATTTCTTATTAATAGCAAAATAACCCTAAAATACATAAAATACTTAAATAATGTCAAAATACACATAATTAAAGTTTAAGGGACTTAAATACATAAAAGTAGATATGTTAATGAGACTTATAGTGCAAAACGATGATTTTACCTTTTATGAATATACATCATTCAGCACTCAATCGAAACCAAAATGAAAACCGAAATGCCCACCCCTAATTAAAATAGCTCGGTTAAATTATTTATGGGTCTGAGCACTTTTTGTTCTCGTATGAAGCTTGTTATTTATACTTGTATTCAATTTCGCTAATGTTGTAATTTTGATTGATTTGGCTTATTTTGATAAAGGAACCGTTTGGGACCGCTTTTGCAATGTTCAAAAGTAATTTTGAAAAACTAAAATCTAATTTTAGTATTTGGTAAATTTCTTTAGAATTTACATTTAATAAAATAACCCCAGCATATAGCAGATTTAAAAAGTAAATAAAGAGAACCTTTCAAAATATGATTTTGAGAACTACTTTTATGCTTAATACAATTCTATATGTATCGTCATATACATTATAAAAATCCAAAATTATCATTATCAATTAGGAAATAAAATCATTACTTTAAAGAGACAATTATTATTACAAAGTATATTAACATAACAAAACAAAAAATTAGATTAATAATATAAAATAATTATCTTAGTTATTAATTATTTTATATACATAAAAAAATTTATATACATGTTTATAAAAATCGAATAAACTTTATTCAACATTATATCTGATTCAATCATTTACATCCTCACAATAATTTAATAGTAAGATTTATCAAAAACATATAACTACTTTTAAAACTTATAACACTTTTAAAAATAAATTATACAAAACGTTTAATCAATCTCTTTACGGCTGATTATTTCTACGATACAACTAACAACAATTATTTTAAAAGTTACAGCATTACAAAATTAACCCAAAGTTTCACTCAAAAAAATTACAAAAAAAAATCTTTATACAAACTATTATAAAAACAGATGATATAAAATAGGCCAATAAAAAAAAGTTCGCTATTAATAAAAACAATAAATATAGGTCGTAGCAATCATGCCATAGCACCATATTAGTTAGTATCGAATAGTTTGTATATATGTATTCCTTAATATCAGTTCTCATATAAAGACCTTGTTTCCCTAATGTTATAAATTATCCCTTTGTGTATTTTTATCAGATTTTTACAGTATCTATTTTTAGGATTAGGATTCAGCACTCAGCTTATGTTTTGCTAAGCAAAAATCAACGTTTAAAATTTATTTGTATTTTTATTTTTTTTATAGTTCTCTTACCTAACAATGATTAATTTAGCACTTAATAGAAATTCAGCTTATCTCTGAATCCTCGTCATAATTGATTAGTGCTGAAATCTCTTTTATCATCTTAGGGCTTAGATCTTGAGTTCAAGGTACTTGAGTTAATAATGAATAAAAAAAAGAAAAATAATAATGATCTTCCTAGGAGCACCTTATGGATTGATTAAAGAAAGCTAGTGGAAGGAGAAAAAAAATGATCATATGCTCTATTTAAAGGACAATTGATCATGTTCCTAAAAGTAAGGTGAAAATAGATATATAAGGTTTAACTACATTACAACAGTGGTGCCATACCACTTCTTTTGTCTTTTGTGGCAACACTACAATAAATTTTCATAAAACCTCTTCCACTCATTTTTATTTAAAGTTTACTTCATAAGTATTAAGTTAATTTCCACCTGCATCCATGAGTACATTTTAATTAACACCTTATACTATTTAATATTATTTTTATTCTATGCTGCACATGTATCACAATATCCCCTCTTCACTATTTTGAGATTGAATAATTACCATGTTTAATTTAGAACCTTGCACTCTCTTTTTTTTTAATATTTGGATTTTTTTTTTAAATCTGCTATCAAATTTCATTGAACACTTTACACTCCTTTTATTATAAATTTTTTTAATAAATATTAGATATAGTACTTTTTACTTACATTTATAACAAATTATTTAACCTCAATAGTTCTACTACAAAAGGTATTATAATTTTTCTTACTCTTATTTTTATCATGTCATTTATTTCAAGTACTCTTATCTTATGGATGCATTTGGTTCGGCATTAGTTATTGTATTAGGTTGTATTATATTATTATTTTTTATCATATTAAATTATTTTAAACTATAATTTAGTAAAAATTTTTGTTTTAAACTTTAAGTTAGTAAAAAATTTTATACTTCATATATAGTAATAAAAAGTAATAATAATAATAATAATAATAATAATAATAATAATAATAATAATTAATTCAGCACCCATTTAGAGATGATGAGTTATTATTTACAATAACAAATTAAAGGATTAAATAACAAAATAAAAATAAAAGAATAAAAACATAATTTTCTTTGTTATGGGGCTATTAGGATTATATAATTTGTTGTGAATGTAAGAAAAAAATGAAATTTGATAATAGATGAAAAAAATACCCTGATATTTTAACAAAAATTGTAAAAAATAAAAGTAGTGTAAGATTTAAATTAAATATGCGATTATTCAATTTCAAAATAGTAATGAGCTTAATAAAAAAAAAAAAAGTAAAGAGGGGTATTGTGATACAAATGCAATATTGGATATGAGGTGCTAGCTGAAATGTACCCGTGGATGTAAGTAGAAATAAACTTAATACTTATGAAACAAAAATGTTAAATAAAAGTGAGTGGAGGGATTATATAAAAATTTGTCACAAAAGAAAAAAGAAGTGGTATGGTACAACTATTGTAACATAGTTGGACCCATGAAAGTATGTATAGTTGAGAAATTATTGGACGGTTATAATTACATCTAAAGAGAATTAAATTCTTGCTTAGATCTAACGACCCATAGATATTGCCACAAACCAGCTAGACTGTTTATTTATATTTCTATAATTTTTTTAAAATATTAATATATTATAATCAGAGCTTACTAATATATTTATAATTGGACATCTGTTGGACTCATTAAAATTAACTTATAGTTCAAATTTTTATTTTCACTAATTTGAAGGGAAATATTTATTCTATCTACAAATTTATGGAATAATTATATGCTTGTATCTAATTATTTCATAATTAAGAAAAGAAGAAATCCTAGCACAAGGCTAGGGCTTGAACCTAGGCGACCCACAAGTTCGCACAAGCATTTATACTTTTTGTTCATCAACTGAATCTCTGGAAAATCTCATTTTACTTTCTTCTATTTTCCTATATTTTCTCACTAGACAAACATGACTTTAGCATATATCGAACAATTTGACAAGTATTCCAAAGAAGAAAGTAATTTCTCGATAAGTGAAAGTTAGCAGTTAGCTTAGTCCCATTCAGTAGTACTTGAATTTACTTAATGAGAACCTGGCAGACCCAATGGACAAGTGGGGTTTGATGGATCATGACAAATTTCATACATTCAAAATAATTGAAAAAAAGGGGAAAGAATCTTCGTGTGCTCGTAGGCCACCATTCCAAATCAATTTAGAGAGATAGAAAGCTAGAAAGATGCCAATTTGTGAGAAGGCTTCGTACATACTTGCCAATCAGCTAGCCTATTTTATTATCAAATATCAACTTTTTTCCACAAATACAATCCAGAAGGGGAAAGCAAAAACTTTAAATTTATCCCAAATATCAACTTTTTATCTACAAATACAACCAGAAAGGGAAAGCACAAACTTTACGTTTATTCCATTCCCCAAAATTGTATATTGGGGTCCAAAGCTCTACTTTCACATTTCAATCTCTTGGAATATCCCATCAAAAACTATATATATAAAATTACTTTATTTCTTATAGCTATTAAAAACAATTGCATTTTACTCAACTGTATTCAAGATTTTTGTGAGGGTTATTTTTTGTTTCCTCTCCTCAACTTTAATGTATTTTCAGTTTAATAGAATGTACGACAGTAATTCCAATTCCCACCCTTATAGTTTGTGTACCATTTCGTGGACCGCTAGCGAACTGATTAAAAGATCAAAATACCTTTGCTTATCCCCAGAAAAAAAATGATGACATCTAAATTTTGAATAACTAAAGTGTAATAGCTATAGTTTTTTTGGAGCAAAATTGTATTAAGGGAATGAAATTACCATAATACCCCTTAGAAGAAAACATATTGATTTTGATGAATCAATAATGAAAAATAAAAAATTATAAAAACTAAGTAATTTTTACAATTTTAATGTTGATGCCAAACAATAAAATTGTCAGTTAAATTTGGTTACATAAACAGCCTTAATCAAGCATTCAAGTACAATTAATCTTCACTTTGAGTCTTATATTTATTTCAAAGCAAACACAAGATAAAACAGCATTCATTCACAACCTACACATTCACTGCCATTCTTTTCATTTTCAACTTAAGATTTAGATATCGTTTCATCATTCATTCTGCAAACTCAACTCTAAGCACACTTGAATGTCAATAGATTCTCAAAGTTCAATCACATCAAACAAATCAAACAATTTTTCTTAGCCAACGTAGATGAATATAGTCAATGGCAAGCTCATCAAATTTTCTAAAATATGCGAGCGCAACATGAGGGCTGAATTGAAGATTTCAGAATCAGATGACAATCTGCACAAGCTTATTATCATTGTCCTAATGGAAATGAGTATTGATACTTCAAATAATAGGTTCTAGAGAGCGATAACTTTAATTACGGAGTTGTTTCTAAAGGAGATTTCGCAATAGTTGTGGATAGTGAGTTTTCAAGTGTCAATGAAAGTGAGGTAGTATGAAAACTATCTTGGAGATGTCTCAACAATCTAGAAAGGGTTCAGCTGCTGCCAAGATAATGTAGATCATGAATATGCTGTTTTTTGTACCTAAATCAATGCCTTTAGATCTAATCATGCAAAAGTCAAAACAAGTAATGCATGTTGGATTTTATAATCTAGCATTATTGGATCTTAAATCCAATGTTGGGCTTATATATGCATAATTATGCTTTGCAGACTATCATATAGGGTTAACCTTAACTAAAAGTAATCTATTAAGGTTTTCGGTAAGTTGGAATTTAATGTATCTAATAAGGTGTGGGTTATTAATATGTAGAGACTTAAGAGGCAATTTCTATTTCTATGATAGGCTAAAATATGAATACCTAAAGAAAATAGGAAAAATTGTCTATATAAGTGGTTATAGTCCCCAAGTCACATATATTTTTCTATTCTTTCTGACATCCCATCATTAGAGAGAGAGCGCAGAGAAAATTAAAGGATTCTCTAGGAGATGTGTTGATTTTGAAGGCCAACCACACAATTGTAGGAGCAATTCGGTGTTATGAATTCAAGTACACTTCCATATAATTCGTTATTGATTTTTTATTAAAAAACATAAATGTTCTTGAATTATAGGTGATAATTTTCACCAAAGGATTTCTTATTCTAACAAGTGGTATCAGAGCCTCTTTATGTTAAATCATTGATAATCAAATTTTATTTTCGATTAATGAATAAAGTTTTAGTTTTCTCGAATCTTGTATCATTAAATTTGAAAAAAAAATTATGGCTGTTATTTTTTTAAGGATTAATTAAAAAAATACACATTCGGTTTAAGAATTTAAGCTGAAGGCTGCCCAGCCATCGCGAGTGTTGGGGAGAGGCACGGCCGAACAAGCATGTTGCAGCCACCGGCGTATGTCAGAGCAGCTAAAAGCAACAGCCAAGGAAGAAAAAAAGAAGAAAGAGAGACAACATAAGACGAGTCGTGACAAGTAGTGAAAGCAGCAGCCATAGAAGAAGAAAGAGATAAAAAATATATATATAGGGTTAAGGTTTTTGATTTTTTTTATTTGCAGCCGGTTTAGGTCCTGTTTAGCCCCAAACCGGTCAATAGTTGACTAGTCAACAATCAACCTTTGTTTTTTGACTTTGAACTTTGACTAGACTTTGACCTAAATTTTTTTAGTAATTGAAGCAACTCGTCGCCAAGTGACCTCTTTTGCGAAAACTAATTTATTTGGAATATAAATGGTTATGTATATGTAATTTTTGTAAATATCAATCAACCCAAAGGAAAGTCCATATTTAATAGAATCGCATGTATATCTGTGGTAATAAACACGTGATGATTATTTAGTTTTACACATGAACAATAAATCGACCCAAAAGAAGATTCATTGTTTGACATGTCCTTATTATCAGTGTTTGATTACTACACCAAGATATAACTTACAAGTTAATATTTTGTCCAAAGATGAAATATTAACAGAGTGTATGGTATCTTAAGACGAAGCTTACCTTCATTTGAATTTATTTTTATTTTAAGACTAATATGAGCTTATTTTGTTTGTTTGTTATCCTCTGTTTAGTTATTGTCTACAGCTAATATTACTACCAATATCAATTTTATTCCTATGTTAAATGGCTCTAACTTCAAATCATAGAAAGAGAGCCTTCTTATAATTCTCACAGTCATGAATCTTAATCTTCCACTAAAGGTTGATTCTCCCCCAGTTCTTACGGATGAAAGTAACCCTGATAATAAAATGGAAGTAGAAAGATGGGAGAGATCAAATCGTATGTGTATCATGATTATGAAGAAGATCATTCAGAAAGCATTTAGAGGCTTTATATCTGAAAAGGCAACTACGGCTAAGGAGCTTCTTGCACAAATTGAACGTAGGTTTAACAATAACCAAAAGGCTGAAATTAGTACACTTTTGACAAGCCTAATTTAAATAAGGTATAAAAGCAAGGAAAAAGGGCAAGAAAAGGAATAAGGTTAAGGAAGTTGCAGATACAACATCTCAAAAGAAACAACAAAAGAAATCGGATAATCCGAAAGGTATTATTTGTTTCTTCTCTGAGGCTGAAAGGCATAAGAAGAAGTATTGCACTGATTATCACGCATGGCATACTAAAAAAGGTATGGTTCTTAGTTTGGTTTATTCAGAGGTTAATTTAACTTCGGTACCTATATAAACATGGTGGATAGATTCTGGTGCAACCACTCACATTAGTATGTCTCTAAAGGGGATACATCTATAAGGGCGATGGCAAGACAGTTGAAGTTGAAGCAATTGGAAAATTTAGATTGTTGTTAAAGACTAGATTTTATTTGGATCATGATGAAACATTTGATGTTCCGTTTGAATTTGATTTATATTTCTGCTTTGGATAAATCTGGTTTTTCTTGTTCGTTTCGGAAATGAAAAATTAAGTTTGCTTCATGATTTAAAACTAGTTGGTTCTAGTTCTTTGTCAAGTAATGAAAACCTTTATCTGCTTGATACAATTGCTTCATTTAATGAATCCCTACATTTTAGTACACAATGTTTTAAGAGAAAATTAACCAATGAGAATTTGGTTAAACTATAGCATAAGAGATTGGGTCATATCTCTAGACAGAGAATAGAGAAACTTGTGTCAAACAAAATTCTTGACCCCTTAGTTTAATAGATTTTGATATTTGTGTTAACTATATCAAGGGAAAACAAACTAATAAAAAGATATTTAAAGCCAACAGGACTTTGAATGTCTTAGAACTCATATATATGGATATTTATGGGCCATTTCTTATGGCTGCTTAGAATGGTCGATAATATTTTATGACGTTTATAGACAATTTTCTAGATATGACTACATATATCTACTCCATGAGAAGTCACAGTCCTTAGATTTGTTCAAAAATTTTAAAACTGAAGTTGAGAACCAACTTAGTAAAAAAATCAAAAGGGTCAGATCTGATCGTGGTCTTGTATACTATAGTAGATATAATAGTTCAAGTGAACAATGTACAGAATTATTTGCTAAATTCTAAGAGGAACGCGGTATTGTCCCACAGTACATTACGCTAGGCTCGCCTACTATGAATGGTGTTGCTAAAAGACGAAATAGAACGCTTAAGAACATGGTGAGGAGTATGATTTGTCATTCTACCTTAAGAGAATCACTTTAAGGAGAAGCACTTAAGACTGTAGCATATATCCTTAATGGGGTTTTACATAAAGCGGCTGCCAAAACTTATGAGCTTTGAATATGCAAGAAGCCTAGTCTAAAACACTTACATGTTTTAGGATGTCTAGGTGAGGTAAGGCCTTATAGGCCTAATAAGATGAAACTAGACTCAAGGATGGTGAGTTGATATTTTATTGGATATTTTGAAAGATATAAGGGCTACAAGTTTCGTGGAGGAAAATGCAATTAGGAATTTTGTCTTTAAAGAGAAATATAATGATATTTTTATAGGTGTTATTGGCATAGATCAGGTTCTCATTCCTGACTTTGTTCAAGACACCATAGACCAAGAAAATGTTAGAGAACCCTCTGTATAAAAAGTTGTTCTAGAAGAACAACTTTACCACTTTAAGAATCTATGCCATTAAGGAGACCACCAGAGAAAGTAGAAGTGCGGTGCCATATGATTATATTGTATTTCTCTGAGAATATGAAGTAGATGTCGGCGTGATAGAAGATGATATGATCAATTTCCGTCAAGCTATGAAAAGTTCTAACTCTCAAAAGTGGATTAAGACCATGAATGAAGAGATGACATCCATGAAGAAAAATGACGTATGGGATCTTATTCCATTGCTAGAAGGTACGAAATCTACTGGTTGTAAATGAATATTTAAGACCAAGAGGGATTCAAAAGGCACTGTAGAGAGGTAAAAGGTGTGTATTGGCGCGAAGGGCTTTACACATAAAAAAGACATTGATTACAAAGAGACTTTCTTGAATTACATTAGATGGATGTGAAGACAGCATTTCTCAATGGTGACATCGATGAGATGATTTATATAGTGCAACAAGAAAGCTTTGTGCCATGAGACCTAAAGAATATGATTTGTAAATTTAAAAAAAAAAATCCATCTATAAGCTCAAGTAAGCATCTCAACAATAATATTTCAAGTTATCATCTCATTTATTTTTTAGATGAATTTGGTCAATGATCGAGATGAATTTGGTCAATGATTGTATATACCATAAGTTCTATCGGAGCGAGTATATTTTTCTAGTTTTATATGTCGTTGACATTTTCCTTGCCAGTAAGGATATGGGCTTGTTGCACTACATCAAGAGATTTCTAGTTAAGAACTTTAAGATGAAAGATCTCGTAACATTTCTTTTGTATTAGGCATACAGATACACTGGGATCATCTCCTAGGGTATTCTTAGATTATCACAAAAGAGCTATATCGAAACAGTTCTAAAGAGATATAGCTTGCAAGATTGCAAACTAGGTGATACTCATGTGGCTGAGGGAGAAAAGTTTAGTCTTAATCAGTGCCCTAAGAATGATTTTTAAGGGAAAGAAAATGCAGAAGATTCCTTATGAGTCAGCAGTCTGAAGTCTATTGTATGATCAAGTTTGTACGCGACTAAATATTAAGTACCTTACTACGATGTTAGGTAGGTATTTAAATAATCGAAGAGTAAACCATTGGAAAGCAACCAAACTGATCTCACTTACAAAGAGCAAAAAACTATATGCTCACATATAGAGTTCGGATCAGCTTAAGATTGTTGAGTATACTGACTCCGATTTTGCTATATGCCAAGATAATATGAAATCCACTTCAAGTTACATCTATCTATTAGCTAGGGGTATTGTCTCTTAGAAGAGCGCTAAACAATCTCTTATAGCCTCTTCTACGATGGCAGCAATATTTATAATATGTTATGAGACATCTAATCATGGAATATGGCTATGGAATTTTGTCATGAGGCTGCGTAGGGTATATGGTGTTTATAGACCACTTAAGTTATTTCGTGACAATAAGTCCGCAGTATTGTATTCCAACAACAGCAGATGTCAAAGTATACAGACATCAAGTTCCTAATTGTTAAAGAAAAAGTTCAGAGTAGACAATTGTCTATAGAGCACATTGGCACAAACTCCATTATTATGGATCCGCTTACTAAGAGATTGCCACCGAAAATGTCTCATGAGCACACTGCTTATATAAGTGTCATGTCAATAAAAGATATTCAGTTTTAGTGGGAATTTGTGATTTTAGATGCTCTTTTATTATAGACATTTTCAACTATTTCAGTTTATGGATATTGAAGGTTATTTTTTGCATAAATAAAGCTTCGGTTCATTTGCACTATAATTTCAATATGATTTGATCTCACTAAGGTTTAAGGTAGAACAGTTGAAAATAGACATGTTAAGATCACATTGCATAAAATCTCCATGATATACATCCACATCATGATCTATGTCATTCAATTGTATTGGCATAGTAACCATTAATGGGTCGAGTTACGATAGTTGTAACGAAGACCATTTTGATCCTGGCATGATTGATGGACTAGATTGGTTATAGATACATTTTGGTAATAAACAGCAAGATTGAGCTCATACGGTTATTTTGTAAAACGTAATTATAAAGTTACACATATAACCCAAGTGGCAGATTGTTGAATTCTTTAATCTAGTATTGTTGGATTCTTAATCCAATTTTGGGCTTATATGTGAATAATTATGTGTTGCGGGCTGTCATATAGAGTTAAGCCCAATTAAAAGTGATCTGTTAAGGTTTTTAGTAATTTTGGTTTTAATGTATCTAATAATGTGTAAACCTTCAATATATAGAGACTTAAGAGGTAATTTCTATTTCCATGATAAACTGAAATAGGAATATCTAAAGACAACAGGAAAAGTTATCTATATAAGTGGTTATGGTTTCCTGATCACATGTATCTTTCTATTATTTCTGACATCCCATCATCAGAGAAAGAGCGTAGAGAAAATTAAAGGATTCTCTACGAGTGGAGACAACTCATCTTGTCAAGCAACAATTTGCTCATATCTCCAATGCACCATTCTTCTTATTTCCTTAAGCATTCTTAGAATTGACATCCTTCTGAAGTCGTTAATCCAATTATTGTTGAAGGATTCTACAATTTTATTGTTGACATGGGAGTATTTTATATAAGTAGGAAATTGATACTTAGCCTAACACATAATTAGAATCTGCAGTGGCTATCTATGATCTGCGTTACTAATATTGTATAGTTTAGCAATGTGATTGTTGAACTCAACCGAATTGGAGCTTCTACATGCCCTCCAAAATAAGAGCTTCAATAAAAAAAATTAGAAAATTTTCTCTTTGAAATTGGCACAAATATGCCTGCAATAATATCTCTTCAAGGAAGCTAGAAAGACGCTTTCTAAAGGATTTAAAATCCTCTTTTGTTTATCACTCATAAAGCAAAGTCACTCCCCATCATTACAACCTATCCGCTCATATAACTTCTTCATAAACTACATCCATAACTTTGTATTTTCACTCTCTATGACATTCACGGCAAGTGGATGAATATTGACAGCAATTAACAACATACCCTTGTACAACTTCTAAATATGATAGCCATTAACTCATATGAATTATCTACACCTTTTAAATAATCCTCTACCATTGGCATCAAACATAACAAAAAAAATCTCCTAAAATGAAGACATTAACCACCACCTGACCAATTTATGTTTAACGATATTAGCCAAGATTAAAGTTCAAGATTTGCATGCATATACCAAAATATTTTAGGGTAGTTTTCCTTATAATCTTGTCCCAACAATTCAAGAGCTTTGTTCTCCGCCTTAAATAGTATGATTCTATAGCGTATGATCCTATAACTCTTTTGCAATTCAACATTTAAAACATCAAAGTTGATTTGAGAGTTGGCCATGAATATCTAAAGGAATGTGACAACAAGCCATATTGAGTCAGTTTCACGGTTGTCAGTGTTTCTCTCATATGTTTGTTCAAGGCAATAAGCCTTCATTTAAAAATGTCTTCTATTCCTGTTAGGGCTGGCAGGAATACTCCATGTACACCTAGCAGCTGCATATCCAAAGGTGACTCTCGCCTTCTGATTCTTCACTTTTTCAAGCCTAAAACCATTTTTTATTACAAGTACATTGACTAACTTTTTGAAGTCATCAGTATTCTTATGGTTGCTCTTTAACTGATTAATTCTGGAACTCAAATCTCGGTTACTTTTTCATCAGTATCTTCATTTAAATCAGGGTTTACAAACTCATTGAATTCAGTAAAATCAAACTATTCAAGTTCAATCTTTGTATCTAAATATATAAGAAATTACTCCTTTAGTGTGATCAAATTGCCATTTTTCTCTCTATTACCAACACCACTTGTTTTCCCTATAAATAGTTGGTGCAAAATCCAATTCAGTAGAGATAATAAACATGGCCAAGCTATAAGATTTTTCCCTTAACTTTTTTAAGGCATCTTCAAGATCTTGACTATTTACAAAATAACATCTTTGGTCTTTTAAGGTAAAGAGACTTTGAACTTCACTTCTTTAGTATTTCTTATAGGACTGTCATAGCAAACGTCTTTGATGTCCTCCCATAGTTTCGTCAATGTGTATTGCTCTTGAATGACTTAACCAACTTTCATTATTTCTTTAACAACGACTACTTCTACATACATGTAGATAAGGCTGAAAAATTACACAATTACTAACTGCAATATAGAGTGTACTTATATCGATGAACAAATAAATAACATTTTCCGCTACATTATAGCAGAAAAATTACACAATTACTAACTGCAATATAGAGTGTAATTGTGTAATTACTACTTCTATATACATGTAGATAAGGCTGAAAAATTACACAATTACTAACTGCAATATAGAGTGTACTTATATCGATGAACAAATAAATAACATTTTCTGCTACATTATTGCAATAACTTCTGATAACTACCTATCGATCACTCTAAGCGGCTATAATGGTCAACAATACACAGTTACTTTGCGTTGAATACACTGTCAACTAAAAAAGTCGAGCAATATTCATAACTATAGCTTTCCTTTCAGTTTAAAACCTAACCCAAAAAAAAAAAAAAAAAGGTCATGTTGTACCAATTTATTTAAAACATATGATGTATCATCTACACACTCAAAATACTAATTACTATACTAATTCAAGGATTAGTTGACGAATACACTACATAATAAGCATCTATGATGGATCCTAGGCTTTTATTGTGTTGGACAGAACCAATCATCATTATTTGCATCTCCAAACATCTTATTTTTATAAAAGCTATAATATTTACAAATAATATTGACAAATGCCCTCAAATCATATGTATGTATTCCACAAATCTTTCTTCAGCTAGTTTTAAGCTAATAAGCCTAGAAATTCTAGTAGGCAATTTCAAAAATAAATAAAAAATTATAAGCACCCTATCTCAGTTTTAACATGCATTGTCAATTAAATATTGAAAAAAAATAACATGCATAGTGAAAGTTAGGACATTTACCCTAGTGATGACTCAAATACAGATGGATGGTTAACCGATCGTTACCAATAATCACTAACTGGAAAGTAGTTCAGCTGTTTAATCGTCATTTTCTCTCGACTAGCAAGGAATTTATTCACGACATAAACAAGGATTTGATACCCTTTAGTTTTCTTTCATTTTCTACTTGATGAGAGTGATCACCATTGTTTTGTTTTGTGATTTTCACCAATAAATAAGAGTAGAGATGGTCTGATCAGGCTCGTTAAGTAGGGCATGGACCAACACAGCACAGCTCACTATGTGATCCCTACCATGCATAAATTTTTTTGCTTAGGCCCGATCTAACACACATGACGAGCCCCTGCCCAAGAAAAAAGCACAACAAGCTTCTTTTTTTTATTTTTTTAAGAGACTTGGCATGCTTTTTTTAAGTCCATGTATTTTTTTTGGGCCTATATGCATTTAGTTAAATTCAATATAATCAAAAGTTCGAAACTCAAGTTCGTATTTAATATTAATTATTTAATATTAATAAATTAATAATATTAGGAGGATGTAACAATAATTATTAAATTAGACCCCATGGCTTTAGAATTCTTTTTTAATAATTAATACAATATAATAACAACAATTAATAATAATAAATTTTACTTCAAAGCTTACTTAATTATTAACTTGGGTTTACATAGAGTCATAAATCATAATCTATAATAACATTAATGCATATATTTATAAAATCATGATATTTATACTTTATTTATTAAAATTACAATATCATCTATTCATTTAATAATTATAAATATAAAAAAATTAGAGTATTATTTTTTAAACTAAATATTAATGAACTTTAAAAAAATTACAATAATAAAAACATTAAAATATTTAATTTCAAATTATTTATAAAATCATAAAATTTTATTTTTACTTTCAATAAAAAGTTTTACTTTAATATACGTTGGCCTATATTTTATTGATAACCTATGATCCTGTGCTAACCCACCAATAAAACATGTTTATTGCAGACCATTTTACATGTCGTGCTTTAATCTATCTCTAATTGTATCATACTTTTAAGACCCACGTCCTTAAAATTCTTAGTTCATCCAACTTTCATGTGTCGTGTTGTGCTACAACCCTACCAAAAATGTATTGTGCTATACCGTGTCACGTGGTACCTAGCCCATTGACCATCTCTAGATTAAAGCATGCTTCAATCATTATGCATTAAAAAATAGTGTTTCATAGTCCAAAGTGAAAATGTTAAACTTTAATTGTGTTTTGAAGGATTTAAATGTCAAATTACTCCTCCATTTCAGAAAATATGCGGAATAGTATGTAGACAATAGGGGAGGGAAGTAGAATTACGGTCATTCATTCCATCAAACTGAAAAATACAATGTAATTAAGGGGAAGAAACCGTAAATAACCCGCGTACCAATTTGACAATTAACTAGTGGATCTCATACAACGAGGCCAAATGAGGAGAGCAGGAATAGGGTGGTGACACTCGTGTTGATGTGTCAATTTTCATTAGATGAGAGAGAATCACTAGATTGGATTGATAATGGGGAGGAACCCACCGCCCCAGTTTACTTAGCTTTTGTGATTGTCAGTGACGGACAGCTGAGGGGTGTGGGCATATTGAAAGATAGGTTCGATGCGAATCTATATAAAAGATCTTCTCCGTGGCTCCATGGATTAACAATGCTAATCTAAGCATTGGCCGAGCTGGCCCCAGCTTTCCTGAAATTTTTTGAGATTTTTTTAAAAATTTTTATTTGTCTCTAATAAAAGTTATGATTTGTTCTCGCCATATTTAAATAACATATAAAAATAAGTTCAAAATTATTTTTCATCATTAAAATTATTTTTAAAAATATTAAATCTAAAATTATTTATAAATATTTTAAAAAATCAAATTTCCTTTTAAGTAAATCTTTGAATTCCGGTCACATCTAGAATCTCTTTCTTTCTTCTTATAATAGTAAATAAATTCATCTTAGTTTAGATTACTTATCATCTTTCTTCTCTTACATTTCATTAGGTGTCGCTGTATTGTAATGAGATTGAAAGTGAAAGAATTTGATAATAAAATCTTAGAAAAAGGATACTTATGCCCTCAAAGTTTAAGAAAATTGTCACAAAAACTCCTCGATTTTCAATAAAGGATATCAATACATCTTTTTTATCATAATGTTCTTTGACTTTATAATAAATAACCCCAAAATTTTATAATAAATGAAAATATGACATTAAAATAAATGTAATAATATATGTATTTGAAAATATTTTAATATTTAAAACTATTTTAATATTTTTCAATCTATTAGACTTATTTTATTATATTAAAGTAATCTTTAATAATAGATAGAAATATAATACTACAATAAATTAATTAAAATTATTTTGAATATTATGTAAAAGTTAATTTTAATATTATTAATAGGGAGATTTTTTTAATTGTAAAATCTATTTAACCCAAAAATTTATTTAAAATCTTTATAATGTTACAAATTTATTATTAAAATAAATATAATAATTTAAAATTTTAATATTATTTTAAATGTTAAAAATAATTTAATATTAATAGTCTACTAGATAAATTGAAGTATTTATATTAAATTTGTGTCAATTTAAAATTTTTAAAGTAAATTTTTTAATTACTATAGTTAAAGGATATTATGGGTAAAAAAGAGTTTTGGTGTCTTCTTTTTTAAAACTTTGAGATCTTTATGATTATTTCTTCAAATCTTCAGAGTGTAGGTATTTTTTTGCCAAAAATCTTACAGATCAAATCATTTGTAAATAATTTAATAAATTTGGCCACATTCCTTATTTATTCTCAATTTCACCTTTTGTCCATCAAATCAAACATTTCTTTTTTTTTCTTTTTTTTCTTTTTTTTTCTTTTTTAATTACATGAGACTAATGTTCAGATTACAATTCATATTATATGAGATTTATAACTGATATTTACAATCAGATAATTACTGGGACTAATTTACATTAATTTTTATCTGCCTAGATTTTTATCCTCTCTAATATTCGAGAGGTATCTACTCCACTCATATTTCGAAAGGGTAAAGACTGCCTTTACTTTATATATTATAATTAAGGAAGGAAATAAGCCCCTACATGTGTCGCGGGAGCTCAAACCACTGCGCTGACAGTTGTGAGTGTAGGGTCCTGGCCACTGGGCTAAGGCCCAATGGTTCAAATCAAACATATCATGTTTATCAATGTTCTTAAAATTTATTAAAAAGTGTATAGGTATTTACTCACACATATATATGTTTGTAAATTCTTGAATTAACATTTATAATGCACTTGACACGATTGCATAAGGCGTTGAGAATAATCATAAATTCAAATATGTGCCCACAAAGCTTATATTTTAAAACCGCAATGTAACCTAAAGTTTATTTATCCATTTTCTGCTAATATTCCTATTGTCAAGCATAATCATTTTGTACTAGTAACAATAACTCAGTTATAATGAATGTTAATTAATTCAATCGAGAAAATGTACATACTCTTGTTGTGGTATGTGGATGTAAATTTTAACACAATGCTACTTAACAACAACAACAATAATTTGATGTTGTTTTGCTCATCTCGGTAGAACCAGTTACAATAAATTCGTGATTCTCATCTCTCTTTTCCTTGCGGTGGATTTATAATGTAATATTGGAAAAAAAAACGCAAGCTATTCAGTCAAAATTATGACCCAAATTATTGCACCTGGATCTGTATTTTGGTCTTTTTCACACAGCTGTAGTTTATAACAAGGTAAATCTCATATTATTCCTCGTAAATTCACTAATTTTAAATTATTTAGTTACAGTAGAATCTCCAAATATGAATATTCTATATAAGAATAATCTCTTCATAGTAATAAAAAATTGTGATCCAACTTGGGAACAATTATAATTAAGAATAAACTTCACATTGTAATAAGTTATATTTTTTGTAGGTCCTGTCTTAATAAATTTACCTCCACATAGTAATAATATTTCAAAAATATATGTCATGTTACATTAAATAATTAAGATGGAAAAAAATATCTTTCTAAAGTTACTTTTGACAATATTTGTTCTTTAAAGTTGCAACCACATCTTTCAACTTGTAGATATGTATTAATTTATCAGCATAGGTACTTAATAATTAATTAACAAAATAAATAATTTATTAATGTCTATACATTAAATTTGACTTACTTATTAATTTATTAATACATGACATAATTTACCTCTATATCACTTGCATAAGGGATAACTAAGCAAAGACAATAATTTTTGCACTATACCTCTGTTCAGTTGTAATCTCTTTATAATAATAAATTTCTCTAGCCCCAACAATATGATTACATAGAAATTTTATTGTATTTAAAGGTAGTAAATTCAAAAAAAAAAATCTGTAATTAACGCTTCATAATATTTTCTTTCGGTGGAACAACTCCTTATAATATTAACCAACCATTTATTGACTTGCTATCTGACATCAAAGGTAAGCAACAACAAAGATTGAACAAGAGAGTAATTGGTATTGCACCACGTAAAAAGAGAGAAAAGCTCATACAATAGGCTTTAGCTATGCCTCTACGGTTACAGTAATTTAATTTGTTTTAATTATTGCGGTTCATCAAATAACCATTATTTTAATTTGTTTTAAAATAAAAATTGTAAATACCGTATAAATTAATATTTTATAAATTAATAATCACGATTAAACTTTATTTTTATCAGTTTTAATTTCCATATCATGTTAAATTATATAATTTATAAGATAATAAATATTAAAATTTTTTGTTTTCCTATAAAATCCATTCACTTTATAAATTAATAATTAATTAACTTGAAACTAAATATTTTGCAGCCCATATTGTATTGTATTATATGGTATTGCACTATTTTAATCATAATTTATTGTATTATGTTGTATTACATTAGCACCGTATTATAACAATATTGTATAACATTTGGCGCGACACTATACTATATTAATTTTTAATTAGACTATATTTAGTCTTGCATTGTATTGTATTAATTTTTGTGATTAATTTAAATTATATAATTAGAAAATAATATTTATTAATACTTAAAAAAATACTAAATATAGAAATCTTAAATTTTAGAAATTTAACAATTTTTTAGGTAAATGTTAAAAAATTATCATAATTCTTCGTAAAAGACGAAGAGTATAGCCTTTAACTTTCAAAAGCACAAATTTATTTTCAGTATCTTCTAAATATATTACTTGTGAAATAAAGATCGAAACAAATAATTTAATCGAATAATCTCTAAATAATATAACAACAAAACTAAATGGTTAAAACCTATAAGATTAGTTCAAAAGTCATATTAGGAATTAGGATGATAAAATAAAAGTTTATGCATACCACATGATAATTACAAAATAGTGAAATGATACAATTGTTATAACATATTCACTAACAAAATGAATTATACTGAATAATCCAAGTAAGAGTTCTCTAATATATGTAATAATTTTTTAATTATTATATATATTAATATTAATTTTAAATTAATATTATTCATATTTAAATATTTATTATAGTTATATTAAATTGTAAATTTATCTATACATTATAATGTAAAAATAAAATTATATTATATTATAAATTAAAATATAATATAATATTATTGAATAATAAATTATTAATTTATTAGTTTATAATAATGATTATAATGTAAAATAAAAAATAAAAATAATATTATATTATATTAAAAATTTTATTTATTTATTTATTATTATTATTATTATTATTATTATTATTATTATTATAAATTATTATATAAATTAAAAGAAAAAAAAAAAAGACAAGCTAATGTGGCAGTGAACTGCCGCATTAGCGTAATCCCTTATACATATCCTTTTTCAGCCAAACACATTATTGTATTAAGTTAATACTATGCAGGGTATTAATGTAGTGTAATGTGGGGTGCCAAACACACCCTATATGCACTGCATTGTTTGGGTTTTTTTTTTTTAAGTACCACTTATTTTATGCATTTTCATTTTAATTAATATGACTTGTTTAATTATCATAAGTATTTATTTAATCCAAAATATTCTTTTAATGTTTTTTAAACTTTTATTGTATTTGAGTAGAGTTTTAGGGATTAAATGAGATATTTTATCTATACTAACAAAAACTTAAAATTTAGGCTTTAAAGAGGTTAGAGCTTTTTTTAAAGGTTAAATTGTCTAAAAAAAATACTCATTATTCATTTGAAATTTTATTGCATTACTATCCTAACATAATTTTAAAAGGTTAGATTTTTTTAAAATTAAATTGTCGAAAAATACTCATTATTTATTTCAAATTTTATTGCATTACTTTCATAACATAATTTAAAAAATTTTTTATTAAAATAATTTTATAATTTTAATAAATTGCTCTCATTGTCAATCAAATAACAAAAATATTTTGGAAAAAAAAAACTCTGGCTCTATTTAAAACATTAACAAAACATAGCACATATTAAATGAAAAAGCCAAGATTTCTAACTTTTATATGAAGTTTGAATTCTTAATGGGTCATTTAATTTTAAATCCTCAAATATACTCGTGTACAATTTATTTATTATAATTTTATATTTAAATTTAGCTTTTTTATTATTGTTACTATTTATTTGTTTTAATTATTCTTTTTGAAAATTTAACTTTAACTAATCTAGCATTATAAATTTTTAAAATGTCAACAAAATTATTCTTTATTTTGATTTTGACTAAATATAATATGGTCCTCTTTTAAATTAAGGTGTTATAATTTTTAAGTTACAGTTGTTGTGGATAAAAAAGTTGTAATTATGAAATAAAAGTTAATAATATGTAGTGAATATAAATTTTAAATAATAATTTTGACAAAATTATTAAAGATATAATAGATTTTCCATCATACAAGTGAAAAATTATATTAACATATCTTTCAAACTACAACAGCTAGTGTTTACCAAACACTTTAATATTGTAACTTTTAAATTACAGCTGTCAACCTCAATGTCAAACGCACCCTATGTTAATAACCTCGCTAAGTGCATAAGATAAATTTTTTTTTAATCCTTTGGAGCCTAATGAAAATATAAATTAATAATTAAGGCCCAATGAAAATATTAATTAATAATTAATCAAATTTAAAAAACACGAACTATAATAGCGTAAAATTTCAATTTGCTCAATTCTATTATTTTTTAAAATAAGCATCCAATGATTTGAAACTAAAAATAAAACTAATGACTAATGTATTTATAGAGCTTATGTTCTATGTATTTTAAGTATCTAAAGCACTTTATATTTTAGGTATTAAATTTGAAAAATATGTAAATCAATTTCATGCTTACATACAATGTAGTTACATTAATTTTTAGGCTTTTACGTACATGTATATACATGACATATTTTCCAAAAATAGTAACTTGATTATGACAAATTTTCACAACATTTATTAATTTTTCTTGTATATACATGATAACTTTTGAAATTGAACTTGGTAAAAAAAAATGCTACTCATATTAAAAAAATATTATTTTTTTAAATTAATAAATATTTAATTACTAATAAATTAATAAATTATAAATAAATAAATAAATAATTTTAATATAATATTTTTTTAATTTCGATTATATTATTTTCCTGAGAATTTACAATACATGACAAGAAGTTATAAAGCTCCTTGTGGCTAGTTGAAATTAAAGATGGCCAGTGGGCCAGGTGGTACGGGGCACGACACGTATCCGTACAGCACGGCACGGCATGAGCACGTTTCGGTTAGGCACGCGGCACGACACTACATGCAAGTGGGCCGTGCCGGGCCTAGAATTTTAGGCATGAGGGACTTAAAAGTATAGTATGATTACAGATAAACTAAAACATGACACGCAAAAAAGTAAGTAATAAGACGCGTTGTTGAAATTTAACACGCGCCCTGTGGGCAACAATAATAAATCAATAACACGTGGACCAAAGTATATTAAAGTAAAATTTTTTAATAAAAAATAAATATAAAATATTATGATTTTACAAATATCTTGAAATTAAATTTTTTAATATATTTTTAGCATAGACTTTTTAAAATTAATTTAAGTCCTAGTTTAAATAAATATTCTAATTTTTTTATGTTTATAATTTATTAAATGAATAAATAAATATCATGATTTTATAAATGATAAATAAAAATTTTTTTACAACATTAATAATTCATTTATAAAATGATAACTTAATTAATAGTTAATAGAGATATGTTTTATTTGTGAATGAAATATTTTTCATATTTATGCACAAAAAAATAAAATTATAGACGAAATTTTTTATTATAAATTAAAAATTATATTTTCATTCAATGAAGTTCAAGTGTAATTATAATATTAGTAGTTTAAATAAAATTAGATGTAATTATTATTATACGATTGTAATTTTATTTTTCATTAATTATTACTATAATATATGATATTATTATTATTATTATTATTAATAAGTTGGTGGGTTTAAAAAAACATATCAGATATGTGATGTTGAATAAAATACGCCAGACACACAGATTTTTTTAAGACACTTTAACTTAAAAAAAAAATGATGAATTTTTTTTGGCACAGTTCATGGCACAAGTACGACACAACCGGACTCGTGGTGTGAACCGTGCCGGACCCTAAAAAAAAAATTGGGCACGGCCCATTTGCCATCATTGGTTGAAATTGAAACAGCCAAGATGCCATGATATCATGAATCATATCAACTTTAAATGCGTGATCAAAATTGTAACTGCCATATCGCGGAGGTTGACTTGCTAAAATCTCATCAGATTGCACACATGGCTTACATAGACATCAAATTAATAAAGCTGCTGCTTCAAGATCATTCCACACAGTTACATTACACGTTTCTGAATCTTTCAACCGCCTTCCTTAACATTTTTATTTATTTATTTTTAATATATAACCGTAGTGAAGCTGCTAAGAAATTATTTTTACCCCGCTGAATAATTTTATTCCTTCAATAAAAATTATTTATTGAGATTACTATTGAACTTTTTTAAGTGAGTAAAATAAATTATATATAATTTCATTGAGATTATTAAAAGTTACTTTAAGACGAATATAAATATTACTTTTCGTTAGGGCTTATGACATATATTTTAAAAATTATTGGGTCTCGAACAACTTTTGCTACCTGGAGAATCGCTTCGGCAGCTGCCCACCTAGCCCAACTTCAAAGTTCATATTGTGTAAACCTACCACACTAAAAAAATTAATTATAAAAAAGTTTCACAATATTTTAATTATTTCAAATAGGGAAAATTTTGAGCTTTTAACCAATTATATCCTCATAAAACATTAATTGTTAAACTTATGGTACAAAAGTACATGTTTTGGACAATTTAGTCATTTCATGTTATAAGTATAAAATAGTTAAATTAAAGTTATGTTAAAAACAACATAAGCGATCAACAATGATTAAGAGACTAATGTAAAGAAAATAATTTATTTAATTATTTAAACTTTTTATTTATTTTAAATTTTAAAATATAATGCGAAATTTTTTGTAAGTAATATTTCAAAATAAGGTGGATTTATATGAATTGTGGGGTTTATAGAGATGGCCAACAGGCAGTGTCGTGCCGGCCTAGACCCATCAAAGGAAGCTCAAGCGTGCTCGTACTCGTATCGTGCTCACACATACCGTGCCGTGCCGTGCCGTTGAAAAATAGACCACTAAGCTTTTTTTCTCCTAAAAAAAAAGAGCGCATGTCAAATTGTTGTCTTGTTTTTTTTAAGCTTATGTACTTTTTTTGGATCCATGTGTCTTTATTTAAATTTAGTAGAATAAAAAATTCAAAACTCAAGTCCATATTCAATGATAATAAATTAATAATAATAAGAGAATGTAATATTAGTTACTAAGTTTGACTCTATGGTATTAGAATACTTTTTTAATACTTAAAAACAACAATAATAATAATTTTTTTAAGGATTAACTTAATTGTTAACTTAGAATTACGTAGAGTCATATATCATAATTTATAATAATATTAATATATATTTATAAAATCATGATATTTATGATTTTATTTATTAAAATCATGATATCAATTATTTATTTAATAAATTATAAACATAAATCAATTATAATTTTTTTAAAACTAAGAATTAAATAAATTTAAAAACTTGAGCCAATAAAATATATTAAAAGATTCAATTTGAAATTATTTATAAAATCATAAAATTTTAAATTTACTTTCATTAAAAAATGAAACGTGCTTATTGTGTGTTTTTTCGTGTCATACTTTGACCCATCTCTAATTGTGTCATACTTTTAAGGCCAACGTGTCTAAAATCTAAAACCGGCACGACACGCACGTGCCGCCCGGCCCATTAGCCACCTTTAGGGGTTTACACCCTTAATATTTATGAATCAAATTATAAATCATGAAAAATTCCATATTTGAGTTTCTAATTATCACATTAGTTGATTATTAATGTTTATCATGAAGGGATAAAATTACAAATCATGAAAAAATAATTTTTAATAAATATAAATGAATAATATGATATGAAAGCTGTCCCGTTAATTGAGATTTAAATATTAAAATAATAATTACAGACCCGAGCATTTAAAAGGACTTCTGTAATATACATGTGCGCGCGTGTGTACTTATTACCATTTTTGAAATTTCAAAGGCTGTGATTCTGGCCCAAGGATTAGCTAGAAAAAAGAGAATCTTCGTATCATGTACATGAGCATGTGACTATTTATGGTTTGTTAGAAAATTTTTATCTCGTGCCTCACGGTTACAAGTTGTAGAATCGTACAAAGTCACTTTATGTGTGGGCGGTGGGCACCCTTTTTTATCCTCAACAACACACCACCACCCCCCGGCCACCATTTTTAAGCTATAAACAGGGAAAATGCTATCTAAAGAAAAATTGTGTTATAAAATTTTATAATTACCTTTGATATTTCAATTTCTCATACATTTATCAAAATTTCATAACTTTGTTTTTTCAAATCAAAATAGCATTGTTGCTGTAAAAAGAGGGATTTGTGTTCACCTGCAGCTCATCAAAACAAAAGAAGTCTTCTTTTCTTTATCTCTTGGATCCTTGAATAGCTTCTCTCTCTCTCTTCAACAGCCTTCTTTCCTTTTGAAGTAACTATTCTTTTTATATTTTTTACAAATAATAGGATGGTACAAAGGCACTTTATGAGGGGTACTGTTTTTGTTAACCTTGATATTTTAATTTTTTACACATTTATCAAAATTTTATAACTTTTTTTATTCAATCAAGTAGTATTGTTGCTATAAATAAAGGGATTGGTGCTCATCTTTTTCTTTATCTCTTCGATCCTCAATTAGCTTCTCTCTCTATTCAGCAACATTATTTCCTTTTAAAGTAACTATTCTTTTTTATTTTTGACAAATAATAAATGGTACACGAAGACACTCTATGAGGGATAGTCCTTTTCTCTTATTCTCTCCCCCTTTTTGCGGCCATAAAACGGGGACACCGGTGCTCACTTGTAGCTCATCAAAACGAAACAAGTCTTCTTTTCTTTCTCTTGGGTCCTAGATTCTCTCTTTCTGCGCACAACTTTCCTTTTACAGTAACACTTCATTTTTTTACAAGCAAAATCTTTTTTATAAGCAAAATCTTTTTTCTTTAATTAATTTTTTTATGAGCAAAATCTTTTTTATAAGCAAAATCTTTTTTCTTTAACTGTTCAGCAACATTCTTTCCTTTTAAAGTAACTATTCTTTTTTATTTTTGACAAATAATAAATGGTACACGAAGACAATTTATGAGGGGTACTCCTTTTCTCTTATTCTCTCCCCCTTTTTGTGGCTATAAAACGGAGACACTGGTGCTCACTTGTAGCTCATCAAAACGAAACTAGTCTTCTTTTCTTTCTCTTGGGTCCTAGATTCTCTCTTTCTGCGCACAACTTTCCTTTTACAGTAACACTTCATTTTTTTATAAGCAAAATCTTTTTTCTTTAATTAACGTCAGAGGAGGGAAATGGGTGATGCTGGTGACAGAAGATAGAGAGCGCAGATGATGATATGCTCTAATGGAGTTTTTATATCACTCCTTTGTGCTCTCTGTGCTTCTGTCATCAGGCCACTTCAGTCCCTCCCCCTCACTTTCTTGCTCTACCTAGCTACGTAGCTTATTATTTTTTAATTTATTTTCTCAATAATATAAATAAATTCCTGTTTATGTTTTTATTTTTAATAATTAACGTTCTTCTTGCAATATGATTATTGCAGCGTGAATTTGGCAAGGAAAATTATTGTTCAAAACATTGTGTGATTCTTTCTGAGTCTCTTCTATCCAAAACAAAAAGAAAATAACGGCTTGCTTAATTTGCATTTCTTAAATAGCATTTTGTATTATTAAAACAATTTCTGTTTTGCAGTATAACCTTGGAGAAAAGAAAAGGGCTTTGAGTTAAAAAAGCTAGAAAAGTGAAGAATCTTGATGTACTATTTGGTGCATGGTTATGGTATAGAATTTGGGTTTGTTACAAAAATACGATAGTACAAGGAAAAGAGACATTGTGGTGTAGAATGTCTTAGGTGCTCCTGAAGCTCTATGTCACGTGCTTATTTGGTGCTCCATTCTAATCAGAAGGGGACACAGGTTGTTAATTATTAAAAAAATAAAATGCTGTTTAGAAAAAATAAAAAAAAAGCCTGAATTTTGCTACTCTAGTTAACTTTACCGCTCTTCGTGCCGTTTCTTCTCACAATTCAACGAAATCGACAGCTGTTTTCTTGTCATTTAATTCATATCATTTCGAGGCTTCTGGTTTTTTTTTTTTTTTTTTTTTTTTGGTGCAACTCTTACAATCGGTTTTCGGCCAAAGTTTCTTTAAAATAATAAGATGACATAATCCATCCATCATGCTTGTGCTTCTGGAAGAAAAGTGGGTATTCTTCCTGCAAGCATTACCCTCCACTATAATTTCAAATTAAGATAGATAATGTTAAAGAGGAGATAATATTAAGGAAGATTGGAATTTAAAAGATGAAAATTATTAAAATAATTTGTTATGTTTCACCACGTGGCAACTTGTTATTGGGTTTAGTACCTAGTCAAGAAAGAGACATGGTGCTTCAGGAGCATCTAAGGCTTTCTCGACATAATGAGTGGTCACTACTGATTGGAACCGCGGAAGGACATTTGGACAGCATATTTGGGGAGTGTATTACCAAATCTTAACCAGAGCTAACCTCTGTAAAAAACCCGTAAAGCAATAAGACAGGTAAGTACTCTCGCTTTCTCTAGATTTCTTCATTCTTTTTCTTCCAAAATCACATCACATTTTCTGTTCTTTGTGATTTCAGGTGATTGAGAATTTTCTGCTCGATGTTACAGATTGTGTTTAGTGTTTTAGAAGATTTGCAAGCCATTATCCCATGAAACAAATTTAATGCTAGTATTTTATGGCTCTTGCCTCCTTGAGTACAACACTTTACCAGAATAATGCTTATTGATGAGGGGATGTCAAGGCTTCCTCACCATTAATTTTACATCTTTATGATCTTTTAATATTTGAGGCTGTTATACTTTTTGTTGAACATGATTTTGAATTTTCGATTTGCATAAAAAATGGTCATGACCTCTGAGAGGATGCGAACAGTAAGATTTATAGCAGGTTAACAAATGGCTCAATATGATATTCTCTAAAGATAGACCACTTTCCAGAACTGATTTAGACTGCTCATCCAAGTCCTAAATACTTGAAATGAATTTTTTTTTTAATAATATAGTTGCTGAAAATCTGGAAATTATAGAACAGTACAAAATTGTGGAGTAGGAGGAGAGAGAAGGCGCATTAATGAAGATATTGTTGAGAAGATAGAGGGGACAAATGATAATATGCAAGTGGAGTTGATGCATCTCACTCCTTTGTGCTCTCTATGCTTCTGTCATCGGCCCACTTTAGCCCCTCGCACTTTCTATGCTTCTGTCATCAGGCCACTTTAGCCCCTCGCACTTTCTTGCTCCACCTTCTTACCTTATTATTTTAATTAATTTATCTCAAGAATAACTATAAACGTTCATTTCTCATATCTATATGTTTAATTTGTTATATTTTAGACTTCTTCTTTTTTTGGCATATATATTGTTTATATTTACTGAGGATATGTATCAAAAGTTGATTTATTGATCCGTCATCAGTTTCAGAGACTATTCTATCCGTACACCTAGTTCAAGTGTAATTCACTTCTTAATTTACATAGTTTTTCCCTCCCTTTTATTGATGCTAAATCATATTCATTTTGTTTAGTTTAAATATGTTTTGCAGTCTGAAAATTTTCAGCAAATACCGGAGAGAGCCATTTCGAATCAGGGTTGAAAATTGTAACTGCCAATTGTTTTGCTTCGCTGTATATTAATCGGAAAATTTCACAAGAGTTTCGAAGTCTCATGTTTATAAATACATATTAAGCGAATTATCCACGGATCATTTTTTAAGCTTTTGTAAAAAATGCACAGATACGTTTTTTTTTCTTGCAGAATTCTGGTTGAAGTTAAACAATTTTTTTACTCTTCCACTTTCCCCACTAACTCCGTACCAATCTTGTTGATGTTATAGTGCTAAAATTATCATTTTACTTGAAAAGCAAAGATGACATCCTACATGTGATTGAAAACGAAAAGGCAAACAACAATAACTCATTTATCTGGACCAAAATTGAAAAAGACTGCATAGTAATCATAATTGAAAACAACTAAGAAAAAATTATTAAACTTCAAGAGAAATTCTGCAAAAAAAAAATATATTCATGTAATTTTGAAAAAACCTAAACATCAGGTGCCCGATATATAATTGCCTTACATATTATCTCTAAAAAGCTTTTAGTAAAACGACCTATAGCTAATTCATTGATCAGAACTGCGGGGTCCCAACAAATGAATCTAAATTGATGTGATGTATAATTTATGGAATGGTATAATGTTAATTTTACTAATTATGACATTTATTATTTTATTAATTATGATATTTACTATCTAATAAATAAATAATATATAATAATTAAGACTTAAGTTAAGAGTTAATTATTAAAATTTAATATATTTCTTTTTTAGTGAAGTAAAATGAAGATGTTATTAAAATATTTTAAAATATATATTTTTTATTTATTAATATATTAAAGTTTGTGTTTTTATTTATTAGTAATATTTTTATTTTAAAAAGTGAGAATATCCTCACTGATTTATAGAGATCGCAGAGATCTCCCGTATACGCAATATATTCGATGGCTAGATTTTATGATTAAAAGTTATTATTCCTAAAAGAGGTAGCCGGGGCCACGTGCATGCTTTCTTTTGTGGTTTGTGGACAAGGGCCACACAGGGGGATTAGGGAACTGAAAATGACGAATGGTTCCTCCAAGATTCCAGTCAAGCATCATACTGCGGTTAACAAAATTTTGCATCTGTCTTCTTGTATTTTTTTAAAATTCAATCATTAATCTAAAGAGCTTCCAGCCAGTGCAATAAGGCCAAAATTATTGAGCTTAAATGTCTGCAATTGATAAAACAACAAAGAAAACTTCCAGGCCAAGTATTAATTATCTCGAAAATTTCTTCTTCTTTTCCTTCTAACTTTTAGCATGTATAGAATCGAAACCAACATGATTTGCTTGACCCATTAGATAAAAATATACAGAACATGAAGTTACCTAATATACCATGCAAAATTTTTTGGATACTATAAATTTGAAATAAGCCGTGTACATCGAACATGATCAGAATCAACGTAAAGATAAAAATAAATAAATAATTATTAATTAAGATTGTTTATCTCAATTTTTGTCAATTAACTCAAAAGATTGGATAAAAATTTCTAGAATTTTCCCTTAGATTTTATCAAGTTCAAAAATCCATTTATAACGCTGTAAACAAGGTCTAAAAGTCCGCGGAAATTTTTTCAGAGCAAGGATATATGACTATTTGGCAAAATAAATATCCCTAATAACCCTGCACGCCCTTTGGATTCCTAAGCCAATGCACACCCAAAACTAAATGAAAGGTGCTAATAATTTGTTTTAGACATGGCCAGGTACTTAATGTTATGATATGATAGTCATGTTTAAAGAATATTTTATATGTTTTTATAACAAAATAGTGTCTTATATATTGTTTAAGAAGGCTTTATGTACCTGCATGTACAATTTTTTGGAGCCAGCGATGATGAAGAGGCCACCAAAATTATATGCTTAGAAACTTAGGTATGTTTGGGATTAAGTTGGGCAGTTGTTGCTTTTAAGTTATAACATTAAAGTGTTTGGTAAACATTTGCTGCTCTATCTTGAAAACTAAGTTTATTTAATTTTACACTTATTTAATGAAAAATATATAATATCTTTAATAATTTTGTCATAATTATTTTCTAAAAATGATGTTGTTATTTTGCTCTAACTTACAGAAATAGCATATTCATTGAATCAATCAATAAACTGGCTCTGATTATTTCACCTGTTGATGCAGGTCTTACAAAAGACAGAGCCGCGTATGTTTCTTGTGATTGATCCTGCAATCTGATTTCTTTTAGTTCTTGTTTTAGTTATTTAAGAATTTGTTTCAGTTTCCTGAGCAATTGGATTAATCTGATGCCTATTCGAGTGTGTCTGTGCAACTTGTTTGATCTTAATCAAGATGTCGGGCAGAGGATTGATCTTGTTAAGCTATAAGAACACATCAATCTCTACAATTTGATATATTTTCAAATTCATCCCTCAGAATTTCTGATTTTCATTTTTTTTTCTGCTAGGCTCAAGACTTCTCCTGGTTCCGCCTGTGATTGTGTATAATATATTTAGTTCGCGGTGGAGAAAACTTGCCATTAATATTTTAAAATTTTTTAAATGACTAAGGAATTGAAAACAAAAAAAAAAAGAAAAAAAAAAGCCTTTATTCGTAGTACACAACACACGTAACCAAGAGGACATCATACGTTAAGCTGAAAATTGTAAATTGGCTACATTATCATTTGTTTCAAAATTAAATAAAACACATAGATCATGCCAATTGATGGCCGTTACAATGCAGCATCTCCTCTGGTTTATGGCATTTTGGAGTTACTCTCTCGTAATTAGAATGTCGCGGTGTGCCATGTGTTTCGTGAAGCAAATTCTGCGGCAGATTATCTTGCGAACTTTGCCCTCATTTTGCCTGTGTCCGCTTGTTCTACAGGATCCTCTTGCTGGTTTCGTGGTGACTGTTTGGGGGTGGTATTTCCTGGCTTTGTAACGCCTTAGCTGTGTTGCTAAACTCGTTTCCTTACGCCCGAAAAGTATTAAAAAAAAAATCTTATAGATCATGCCAACCAAGCAATAGTTTATTCCACAGTATGCATTTGATAGCTTTCAAAAAAAAAAAAAAAATGAATTCGACGTACGAAATGATAATCCATTTGAAATTACATGTATTCGATTGCACTCGAAAGAAAATTTAACTGGTTAAAACAGTAGGAGATACACCAATTAATTGAAAGAAAACATTATATAAAGTACTAGGAAACGCTAAATATATATAGATGAGAATCCCAAAACTTACTGCATTTCCAAATTTTATAGATCTGATCAAATAAATCTTTTAACGGGAGAGATAATAAGGAAATCATTCCCATCTTATAATAGTTTTTTAGTCAAGAAAATAACTCTAACTTACATCAGTTTTTTTGTCGGAAATTTAAATGGATCTAAATTTTTCTAAATTCGGAATGAATTTAAATACAAATATTTAAATGACTTTTTTTTTAATATATGAATATAAGTGACATCTTACTTATTTTTATAAATAGAAAACATCTTAAACATGATTATTTGACAAAACAAAAAAAATTATAATTTAGAAAATATATAATTCTATAGAAATATTTTTGGGAACTTTCCATTCAGATGAAAGTAAAAAAGAGTTATTTTTTCATATGTAAATGTCTAAAAATCATATATAAGTTAAAAAAACAGACAAGTAAATTTTAAAAAAAAGTCTAAAATTTATAAATTTCAGACTTCAGACATTTAATAAACAAATATCCACCATGAAGTACCATAACTCATTTCTTTAATCTAGAAATCCTTTAAATTAGAAATATTTTCTTTGATTTTGTCAAAGAAAATCTTTTATCTGAAGGATGAAATACTAGTTATGCAACCCAAGAGGAGGGTGAATTTGGTTTCTAAAATTTAAGCTAATCAAACCACACAACAATTTAATCTAATGTCTTAATGAAATAAAAACAATGAATTTAACAATACTCAAAAATAAAAAAGTTAGAGAAGAGAGAGCAAACACAAAGATTTTTATGTGGTTCGGCAATCCTTGCCTACATCCACGCCTCCAAACAAACAAAGCTTGAAAATTTCACTATCCAAGTCTCTCAAGGCTTCAAATGCTTGCAATTGACTTCCAAGGTGTCAATAGACCTTTAGAACAAAAGGTTATCTCTCAATCCTTTAATCAAAGTGTTTCTCACACTCAAATTCTTGCAAATTTGATAAAGAAATAAAGATTACAACAAACAACTCTTTTTTAAAGTGGATATACAAATGATAGCACAATGTAGATTTAATATGATGATTTGCAAAATGAAAACTCAAAATATGATGTATGCTCTTGTTGTTTCTTGCAAAAGTTCTTAAAAATAAAATAAATTTGAGTTTATATAGTTTTGACACAAAAATTAACTGTTATGGATAAAACCAGTAAGCAAACGACTTGCCTCTTGATTAGCCGGCTTGGCGCTTAGTATGGTGCAAGGTACCATTGCAATTTGAATTTTGCTACAGTAACAATATTTTTCAAAATTATTTTTTGCTGACAACTTTTAGTAATTTGACTATGGCCTAAATGTTATAAAAATTACAAACAGATCTAATTTTAGAATTTCTAAATAATACTCATTATTCTCAAAACTTTTTAAAATTATACTAGAGTGCAAAACTTTATAATACTTTTCAAAGAAGTTCTTTTCATAATTTTTTTACCATAATACTTATTGATTTCAAAATTTTCAAAACTTTTTCAATTTAATCCAAAATTAGAAAAACCCTCAAATCCACAAAATAATTGTCCTATAAATATATAACCTTTTGGTTTGTGAAAAATAATGATTTATTAAACAAAATCTTGAGTTTCTCAAATGCTAAACCATGTAAATAGTAAATCATACCAACGTTACAAGACTTTGTCGCAATAACGACTTCGTTGAGGTAAACTTTACTCTTGATCGAACCGTTGTCCGTTAAGTGTTTTGAGCTTCATTTCACTTGATTCACTTGCGTAAATATTATCCTTCAAGAACTAGTGAAAATATGAAATGCAATATTTATCATATCACTTAAGACACATATTTGTTATCATCAAAATTACAATATGTGTAGCCCTTTAAGCTAACAAAGGATATTATATCTTCATTCCTATAGTCAAGAAATTCTTTTATGGAAAGTTCTATGATGCCATGATTAAAATTATAACAACAATGTTATGAAAAATATAAATATTGTAAATTACACATAAGACTGGTAAATAAAATATAAAATAAGAAAATTAACATAAGAGTGGTAAATTGATACTTTAAAATTACAAACATAATAAACACTCATAAAAATAACACGAAATGTGTAAATCAGCATTAAAAAAAAAAGAAAAGCTCTGTTGAAGACAATTGGAATAAGTTTTATTGAATTGATTTAACTATAAATTCTATAGTCATTCCAGTATATTTATGATTTTTTTTTCATTTCTATCATAGTATTTGTTTACCACATAGGTTAATTAAACAAAATTATTTTTCTTGATATAGATCAAACCATAACAAAATAAAAATATATTCTTATATTACTAGAGATTTATGATATATCAATAAAATTGGACCTAATTTTTCAGTTTTATACTTATTCCATGTAGTTTTAAACTTTATTTCTTACTTGTACTTAAAAATCATTTGGAGGTACTATCTAGTAGGTTTAGAAGGATGCAAAATCATATTATCTTACAAATAGCTTTGAAAAACATTAAAAAATATAGTTTTTCAAAATTTGATCTCAAGAATAAGTTTTACCTTTTCTAAAGCATCACATATACAATCACATCTATTGCATATACCCAAAACTATCATTAACTATCATTATTCCATTTAGGAAAAAAATTAGCAAATATAGAAAGTAATCATTACTATAATGATATTTTACTTTATAGTATATTAATTTAGTTGTTTTATCTTCCATTGACAAGTCTAATGCTCATTTATATAATTTATGTTTTATTTTTCAGTTATGTTGATTTATAAATTTTATGTTGTAAGCTTTTTATTTTGTTTATCAATAATACATTAATTTATCGCTCAAATGTTAATTCACTTATTATCTTCCATTTACAAGCATTATGTTTTATTTATTTAATTTATGTTTTATTTTACATTGAAAGTTAATTTACAAGCTTTATATTAAATTTGTAAGTTTTTATTTTGTTTACCACTGATACACCAATTTACTACTCTTATGTTTATTTGCTTGTTTTACCTTTTATAAGTCTTATGTTTCATTTATATAATATATGTTTTATTTACACTTAATATTGATTTACAAGTTTTATGTTCCTTTTTGTAAATTTTTATTTTGTTTACTAATAATACATTTACTCGTTTTATCCTCCATTTATAAGTTTTATGTTCAATCATTACTACAAAAGTGACATTTACGGTGAGATATATTTGTCTTTATTTATTACCATAACATGTGATATAATTGAAGTGTTTATTTACATGCTGTTAAAAAGATATATAATTTATTTTTAATGGCATCATATTTTTAATTGCTGCGAAAAACATATATATGCGCCATCATATAAATACTGTGGATAATAGGCTTGATATGGCTTTAAATTCGAAGTCGTAAGAACTCTTATGCCAAAATTATAGATAATAATTAGTAAAAACTCTCATTTTAAAAACCCTACAAAACTTGTCTTCTCTATTCACAAACCCTCCTTTGATATGAAATAGCCAAACTCAGTTTCCTTTTGGTTTAATATGAACTAGTAAATCAAATTGAATGGGTTCTTTGGTTTATTGGTGTTTTGATTCGTTATTCTTCTCCTTTTCTCGAATCTATTGAGTTTGTGAATTTCTTTTTTTTTTTAGTTTTTTCTCTAATTATTTTATGAATTTTTCTTCTGACTCAGCTATTTAATTATTTCTGTTATTCTTTTATACGCTATAAATTCTTTGAACCCATTGGTTTTCTATTAGTTTAGAATTCAAATTTTCCTTTGAGGCATATATTTAAGTTTATTTGATTGATGGCGGCTTCCTTTGTTGTGGGATTGTGTTTTGGGTATATGGTGGCATTAACATGTTTTGGGTATATGGAATATGGTAGCGAAGCAACTTTTTAATTATTTGACTCCAAAGAGTGCATTCAGTTTACTTTGATATTGAAGTCATTTGGTAGCACACATATATATAATTTAGATGTTTAGTTTAATTTTATTATTATTTTTTTAATATAACGAATTGGTTTTTACTTGTAGAGGGGACATGAGTTCAAAAGAAAGAATTTTTTTTTTTTTTAGCAAAGAAGTTGAAATTTCTCTTCTTTTATCCTTTTTTGATCAATTTGATTTAGTTGTACGTTTTTCATTTTACCAAAATGTAACAACTTCATTCTTTTGAGTGTTATGTATATCTTGGCTTCAAATTTTACTGACTGTCACTTGACAATTTCACATTGTAAATTATTGAATTCATAATTGTATTTCATCAATGAAAGAGATATTGTTTATGATATATATATATATATATAGAATGGTTCGACTATTAAATTTTATAGATTGTCATTTGACTGAAAATTGTTCATTAAAATATTCATTTACATAACATTTATTATATCTATCAACTCACAATTGGCAAGTACAACATGTTGTTTTGGCTACAACGGAAAAGTTGTAAAAGCTATCGAATCTATTAATGATGGCAAATTTTCAGCTTCATAATTTTTTCCAACGGCGGAAACAACAGCATCATATTGGTGCTGTAAAAAATAAGTGAATTTTTCATGGCTTGTGGATCAATAGCATATCAATTTATGCCGTTATATCCATTTAACCACATATATTCTTGGCTGTTAAAAGCCCTTTTTGTTGTAGTACATTTACAAGTTTTAAGTTACATCTATAAATTTTTATTTTGTTTGTCAATAATACATTAATTTATCGCTCCTATGTTGATTTATTTATTTTACCTTATATTTATAAGTCTTATATTTTATTTTACACTTAATATTAATTTATAAATTTTATCTTACATTTATAAGTTTTTGTTTTACTTACTAGTAATACACAAATTTACCACTCATATGTTAATTGAGTTATTTTACCTTATAGTTATAAATTTTATGTTCCATTTACATAATTTTACGTTTTATTTTACACGTAATGCTGATTTACAAGCTTTGTATTAAAATTAAATATTTTATATTTCATTTATATAATTCCTATTTAATTGCAGTATTAATACCGTGATTTTGATAACAACATTATAAAATGACCACAATATGAGATTCTCAAATTGGAAGAGGAATCTCCTTGCGCTAACTAGCTAATTAGTTACTGTGAAAGAAGCTCGAGCAATTTTGGACGTGGGAGATAATTTGGCTGTAGAGGGTGAGCCATATTGGGCATAGCAAGTCTAGGCCCCTCGCTGATATCCACCATCTCCTCACTCATTCTCTCTCAATCAAAACATTGAATTATTGATCCTAACGTCACTCCAATCATCCGTGCCGAACAATCTCTCCCCGCGGACCCAAATGGCATGAATTGAATCTTAAACCCATTATCTCTTGCACGTCCGTTAATTCTTTCAGATCAATCAGGCAAGAGACGTTAGGAAAATATGTTCTTTAAAAGCATATGTGTTTATTTAATTGTAATAAATAATTTTTTTGATTAATAAAATAAATGAGGTATTTTATTCAAGTATCTTAGTTGCATTAATATTTTGAAGTAAGTCCATTTAATCATATTATATATATTTATGTGATCACCTTGTGGATTTACAGAAGACATAAATACAAGTTATCTTATGATTAAATAAATTAAGTTCGCTGTTGACAAATAAATTTGGGCATTTTATTTAGGTATAGACTATAATAAATTCATTAAATGATTTGTCTTAATCATGTATGAATTTATTGATATAGTACAACTACATTGAACAAGATCACATATAAGATTTAATTAACTTTGAAATAACTGTCAGGCTTATTAAATCTCATAGACATTGATTTTACTGTAATCTTAATCTTGAGTTAGTTATAATTTCATAATTGTAATTGTTATTCTATTTGAGTTACCAATGGGCACGACACACACTTGTAGTCAAGATTACCCGGTATCTTTGTAGGAACAATTATGAGTTTTGAAGTTATACATAAACAATGTAGAATTTGTACAACACATCTCTTGATGAGGTTTTGGCACTTGATCATAGAATTCTCTGGCTAGAGTATGTCAACATATTTAGTATATTGAAAATGATCATTAGAGAAAACCAGTAAGTATTAAGGAACAAGATGTAATTAAATTGATTGGATAGTTGAGATATCAATTTAATTAACGATGTGGTACAAAGGATTATGCAGTAAAGAGATCAATGTGGCTTAGAACAAATTATTATTTGAGCATACAATTATAAAGGTGAGTTCCAATCTTAAAGTAGAGTAGAGTTGGAATTAAATGATTAGGCTTGCTTATTTACAGGCTTAATTTTTGTAGCCACTATTGTATGTTCTTAAATGATCCCCGGGTTAGCTCATTTAATTGATTGCACCATTACTAGACCTAAAAACAAGAAAACTGACATATTAGGTGATAAACATAATTATAATATTTGTTAAGACATTATGTGTTATATTCATATGCAACTGGGGCCTTGCATTATTTTATAAGGTAGGCCCCAAAGTAGTTACATATGATCTCCACTTTCGTGTAAGTGGAGAGATAATATTAAATTCAAAATATTTATTATTTTGAATTATAATAAAGGATAACACATATCTAGGGTTTTACAAGAGATATTACATAAGTGTATTTTTCTCAAGAAGAGAAGATACGGGATTCCAAAATACACATTTTGAGAAAAATACTAAAAAAGAAGTTGGTTTTTTTAAAAGTAGTGAAACGGACACTCACACGTCCAGTGCTAATCAAATTTGAGTCATACCTTGGAAGATTATTTGGTGACGGATCGTGATCTAACAGGAGTGGTGGTGACGGATCGTGATTTAATAGGAGTGGTAGTGACGAATTGTAATTTAACAGGAGTGGTGGTGACAGATCGTGATCTAGAAGGTATGATTATGGATTATGGAGTCTTATATATTATATGAGATTGGCCTGAAAAGTTTTTATGAGAAAAACTAATTTTTTACTAACAAGAAAAGCTTCCACGGGCTACGTGCATTGCCTCAGTAAGTTCAAATGGTGCGCCTGCCCACTAAGTGGCATGCCATTTAACAAGTTCAATGGAATACATCTATGGGGCTGACGCACCATTTTAATAAGCTAAGGTGGTGTGCCTGCTCCACATAAATTTTTCTCCACTCAGACCTGAACTTTTTGAACTTTTTGTGATCTTTCCAATTTTTTGGTATCATTTGTATGACCCATGCGTCCGCCAATAACATCATTCCACATGGAATTCGAAACCCTCCAACTATACACTCTTGTGAGGATCCATGTGGTACTAGTAGTGGCCCTAGTGAGTACAACCGAAGTGTGTAACATATGATGCGACGAAGACAAAGGAGTTATGGCTAAATCGGATTCATCAATAAGGCAATCAAATCGTACTTAATTATCAATTTTAGTTTGGACTTTTTGCAGAATATTCGGACTGTTCAACAGAAGAGTCACTACCCATTCTATTGCCCGTCTCTCTGCCAGCTCCTGTAGCTAACAAAATCTATCCAAATTATTGTAAATGGATTCGCTTGGCAAAAAAGCTTGGCACGGCCCTTCACATGAGAACCTAGATAAGAGTTTAAGAAAAAAGACTTAAGCTAGGTCCAGTCATCTGTTTTTTAAAATATATATTTATAAATTAAATAATAAATTAAAATAAATAATAATAATAAAAAATAAAAAAAAAAGAAAACTTAAATCCCTATTTCATAAATTAATAATGACTTAAAAAACTTAAAATTACAGCGCTAAATTTTCTCCCAAACCTTAATTAAAAGAGTGCTTAAATTAGAGAATTTAGTAGTAAAAGATTAAATCTATAAATTTTTGTTTTCTCGTTTTCTTTATTTATTAGTTAATTTTAAATAATTATAAAAACTTGTTGATTATCAACCCATTACAAGTTATAATAATTTGAAAAATAACTTAAAAAATATGCAGAAGCTCAGGCTTGCAATGGAGCCAATCCTTATATTTTCCCTATAATGGACTTAGGCATGAGTTTGGAAAAGCCTAACCCAATCTATCAATTTGTCATACCAATAAATAGAATTAAAGAAATGCCATAATAATAATAATAATAATAATAATAATAGTAGTAGTAGTAGTAGTAGTGGTGGTGGTAGTAGTGGTAGTAGTAGTAGTAGTGGTAGTAGTAGTAGTAGTGGTAGTGGTATTTAATGGATAATGCATAAAATTTGAATTTTACCTGATGCATAAAAGACGATTTTACTATTTGAGAAGAAAGAAATAACAAAAGATATAATTACAAAATTACCCCACAAAGTAGACGTTACATTCAAATAACGACTACTTTTAGTAGTACTAATAATAATAATGTAAGGAATATCATTATTTTCTCACCAAAGTTATTTTGACATATCAAGTCAGTATCATGATTTGGTGAAAACAACGTTTTGCCACCAAACATTTATATTGTTAGCATTTTCCCACAATTCCATTGCCTCCGATGCATAAAAGATTTTACTATTTGAGAAGAAAGAAATAACATTTCAAAAACCAATTCAAATAACGACTACTTTTCTGCTTATAAAAATTGGCTGCTATGCCTCCCTAAGCCATTTCAAAACCAATTCAAAGATCGGCAACCCCATTTGAACAATAGTAACCCTATTTGAAAAAGAAAGAAAATGGCAAGCCAAGAACTCAAAATTTAACACTTTATCATTCAAAAACAACAACCACAAGCCATTGCAAATGTTTCAATACCATTACACCAGCAAGGCCAAGCCATTTTTTAAACACTAGCAAGCTCATTTTAACACCAACAAGCAAGCCATTTCAACAGAAGCAACCCCATTTCAAAAAGTGAGAAAATGACATGCCAAATACTAAAAAATTAACACTTTATCATTCAAAGACAACAACAATAAGCCACTGTAAACATTATAATTCATCGAAGCTCAAAAAATCCAGCTCTTCTCAATCCTCATTCAAAACCAAATATACCTTTAGCCTTCATACATATAAATTCAAACAACCTAATGGCCACAAATAGTAATTTAAGTGTTAATACTAGGGGTCGAGCTAAGAAACCTGCCGAAGTTACCTGCTACGCTAAATACTGTTGACATAAATAATTCTATAGTATTGATTTTGATGATAACAAACCTTATATGCTTTTTATTAAAAATGTTAGAGCTATTAATATTAAACAAACTCTTAAAGCTGCATAATATTTTAGACATGTTTAAGAATCTAGATAATTGTTAACTTTAATCAAAAAATCATTTTCTACAAAAGGTTGTTTAAATGATGATTCTAGAAAATAACGGTGAACCGTTTACTGAAAACGGTGAACCGATAATTTCCAGAAAGGAATTAGATTGTAATTGTAAACCATTTAGCAAGAACGGTTAATCAAAATTTATTTTGCAGGTTTCTGGAAATAAACAGCTAACTGATAATTCCAAATAGTTAATCAACTATTTAAAATTTCAACTTAATGGTCATTTGGACTAGTCAAAACGGTAAATCGACAGTAGCTAACGACATTTTGATTGTGCTCAGAAAGTCAACATCGGCTAATTTTCAGCTCCAATTATAAATTGGCTTAGTCAAATTCAAACAAATAGAGATCCAAGAGTCATCATTGAGCTTGCAATTGAGTATACAATTCTCATTAAGCATTAAACCTTTTTTTTGTTTTATTCATTCACATATTGAGTTTTCATTTGTAGCAATATACATTGTGTGAGAGAAAATTCATTTGTAATCTTTATTTTTTAGTGATTGTAAGTGTTGGAATACGCTTGGGTTAAGTAATTGGGGATAATCTCTTATTTTAAAGGTTGATTGACGCATGTGAAGTCAATTTTAAGAGTTCTTGAAGCCTTGGAGGTTTGATTAGTGAAATCCTCAAGCCTAGCGAGCTTGAAGGCGTGGACGTAGGCAGAGTTCGCCAAACCATGTAAAAATATTTGTGTTTGATTCTCTCTTTATATTTTGATTGCTTTATTTATTAGTTATTGTTTTTGAATTTATTTTATATTTGCATAAATTTTTATTCAAGCACTTCATAGTTTTTAGAAATCCAATTCACCCCCCTCTTGGGTTGCCTAGTTAGTATTTCAAATGCTGCAACTGTCGAGTGCAGGCATGTGCGATGGTATCTACTACCTAGGAAAATCTTAATAAACTCTTTTGGATATACAGGTTTAAAAAGTGTAATTTTTAAAAACGAGCAGCAAAAGAAGATATAGAAATACATAACACTACATCTAGTCATGGCATGAACATAAATGAAGATGTAATAAAGATGAATGAAAGACTACGATGCATTGATGACAGCTTGTTATATGGTAAGTAGAAGTCCCTCTAGTGCTTTAGAATTTAAGAAACCTATAGAGATCTGGTCTGGAAAGGTTGTAAACTATTCAAATAAAAAGATTTTGGCTGTCCTGCATATGCTCATGTTAAGCAAGGTAAACTTAAGTGTATTTTCTTAGGATCTCTTAAAGGTATAAAGGGTTTTAGGCTTTGGTACAATGATTTGAAGCCATCAAGGTGTATAATTAGTAAAGTTGTTGTTTTCAATTATATAAAAATGATTGCCATAAGTCATGTTCTGAAGTACGATGACACAAATGGGACTTTTGAATCAAATAGACAACATTTTAAAGTGGAGCTTGTTGACAAAACAACAGATACTATTGAATATAAAGTATTAAAAGATGAGAGGGATAATGCTATGATAAAGTATCAAAAGATGAGAGCGATGATGCTAATGGAACCGGTGAGCCTTTTGATAGTCAAAATGTTATATAGGATTATCAACTTATTAAAGGTAGTAAAAGAGAGCGATAAAGACACTAAAAAGGTATGGATATGTAGATTTTATGAATTAACAGAGATGCATATCAGTGGAACAATACTATTAGAGAAGATATAAAGTCCCTGTACAAGAATGGTATTTGTTAACTTGTAGAAAAATTAAAGAAGAGAAAAATGGTAGGCTGTAAATGGGTGTATAGAATGAAACAAGGCATATCAGGTGTTATGCCAAAAAGGTTTAAAGTTATGCTTGTAGCCAAAGGCTTTTAAAAAAGATAGGGTATAGATTTTATTAAAGTTTTCTCTTTTGTGGTTAAGCATGCCTCTATTCGAATCATTCTATCACTTATAGCTGTAAATGACATGCATCTAGAATAGATGAATGTAAAAGCTACCTTCTTACATGGTGAGTTACAAGAAGAGATTATAATGGCTTAGTCTGAAGGCTTTATGGATCCAATTATAATTGATTAGGTATGTCTCTTAAAGAAATCTCTTTATGGTCTTAAATAGTCACCTAGCCAATGGTACCTCAGATTTGACAATTTAATGATGAAGCTTGATTTTCAAAGGTTTGTTTTGGATTACTGTATTTACTGCAATGAGGTTTTTAGGAAAATGATTTATTTCGTCTTAAATATGGATGACATGCTTATTGCAAGTAAAAACATTGATCAAATAGAAGATTTGAAACAACAACTTCAATAGAGTTTGAAATGAAGGTTTTTTTTTTATTCCAGAGGGAATACTTTAAAAAGGTCTTAATAAGTTTGAAATAAATAATTTAAAGCTAGTTAAAATGTTATGAAGATTTAATCTGAGGGAATACTTTATCAAAACAACAATGTCCTAAGATTTAATCTGATAAGTGTAACATTATGAAGATTCCTTATGCAAGTATTGTTGGTTGTTTGATGATGTAATGGTGTTAACCAAGCCTAATATCTCATATACTATTGGTTATTTGATCTATGCAATAGTGTTAACTAGGCTAAATAGCTCATATGTTATTACTGTTGTCAATAACTATATAGTCAATCCTGGTAATAACTATTGAAGGGTAGTAAAATAGATACTTAGGCTTTTAAAAAGGGACGATCAAGTTAAGGTTTCTTATATAGATGATAAAGGCAAGATGATAGTTTGATTGTTGGGTATGTAAACTCAAATTATGTAGAGCCCTAGATAGGAGAAGATCACTTACATGTTATTTATTCACTTACAATAATTGTACTGTGAATTGGAAAGCTCAATGGCAGAATATAGTCAACTAGTGAAGAAGAATACATAATTCTGCTGAAGCCATTAAAGAAGCTATTTGGTTAAAAGGCAAGTTGAAAGAGCTTGGAGTTGATCAAAGCTCGATGGTATATACTGTGACAGTCAAAGTGCTTTATGTCTTAGTAAAAAAGAGACTTACCATGAAACAAACAAGCATATTGACATCAAGCTGCACTTCATTAGGTTGGAGCTGTCAAGGGCAGTGTTAGAGTGCAATTTATGCACTAGTTTTGCATTGTTTACTTTATTTAATATCGATATTTTGCCCTCAATAATAATGATTTACTTGTGTTTTATTTTTGTAGGTGCAATTCTATTCATTGGTGCTAAAATTGAGCTACAATATGATATTTGAGGATGATTCTTTTCCTATAGAAATTATAAGCTTCAGAAGAACTTTGTTGATAAGGAGTGAGCGCGTGCTGTCAACTACGGACCTGCAATTTTTAGTTTAACGTGTTTTATCTTTTTAGTTATTTTTTTAATTTCGAATTTAATATTTAGATAATATTTTAGATATTAGTATTTTATTTTAAAAAGAACTCTGGAGGAGGCAAAGGAGAGAGAATCAATTGGAAAGAAACCCTAGATCTAAATTGTTCTCTTCTCTCAATGAAGGACTAAACCTATTATTCTAGTTGAAGGTTAATAAAGTTTTGATTCATCATTATTGTGAGATCTTTCTTATGCTTTAATTATTTTATTACTTTTTGGGTATTTGTTTATTCTCTAAATTATGGTCATGATTATGTTTGTTAATTAGATAATTGGCCATTATTTAATTATTAACTTAATCTATTGTCAATTAAAAGATTCATCGTATGAAGATTTTAATATTTGTGACAAATAGCATAGCAGTGCGTTGTGTTATGAGAATAAACAATCTAATTTAAATGAACTATTGTATGCGTTTGTTGATTAGGATTTAGGTCTCTCTGGTGTTTCAGGCTGTCAATTGATTAAATCCTATGATCGTATCTAGGGTTGTCTATTGATTAGGGAAATAACCAATGGTCGTATCTTGGTTATCGACTAGTTAAGGAAAGATTGGCTATTATAGTATCTCAGTAGGTATAACCGGTCTATTCATAAGTATTAGTGATTTATATTTGAATCATGATCAGTAGTCGAATCAAGTTGAGTTAATTCTTTCAAGCAGAGCCTTTCCCAATTTGAATTACTATTTGAATTTGCATTCTTGTTATTTTTATTTGATTTTTATTATTGTCAACGATCCCCCCATTTTACATTTTATATTTTAAAAGGATTTAAATAATTACCGATCTCTGTGGACACGACCCTACTCAATCATTATACACAATTTATTTAGAGTAGGTTTTTATTTTTGCTGGCTTCAACAACCATCAAATTTTGGCGCTATTGCCGGGGATTAGTGTCGTTTATTTCATCTTTTTTACGTTTTACTTGGTGTATGGTTCGTTCTTCTCGTACAGGTACACTTTCGTTTGATCATGAAATTGAGAGGGCAGCTCGCCAGTTGAGACAGCAGATGAAGCGAGCTAAGCAACGATCTTTATCGCCTTTGCTTTCTGAAATAGATACGGTGCTTGATTTGGTTGAGTCATCTAGCGATTCAGAAGAACAAGTGATGGATAGAGCTGCACCTGTAGAAAGAACTCTTAGAGAGTTGGCTGAACCAGACTTGAATCAGCAACCACTCTACATTCAATATGTAGACTTGGAGGTAAATTTTGAATTAAAGTCTAGTCTTATTCATTTATTACCCAAGTTTCATGATTTTACAGGTTAAGATCCTCATAAACATCTCAAGGAGTTTCATGTCGTGTGTTCAAGTATGAGGTCACAAGGCGTGACTGAAGAGCAGATTAAGCTGCGTGTTTTTCCTTTCTCTTTAGATGGGCTAGCTAAAGACTGGTTGTACTACTTGCCTCTTGGATCGATTACAACATGGAATGGTTTGAAGAAGTAGTTCCTCAAGAAGTACTTTCCTACTTCAAGAGTTGCCAACATGGCTGCCAATGCACAACAGTTTTGTAGCAAGCAAGATCCCACTTCAATGAAGGTGAATAAGGTAAATATTTCTTCTATTGATCAATGTTTAGATAAACTTACTTTTCTTATGGAAAAAGTTGTTGTAGGTAATGTGCAACAGGTAAAGACTTGTGGCATTTGTTCCAATATGGGTCATTCAAATGATATGTGTCCTACACTTTAAGAAGAACCCGTTGGGCAAGCCAATGTAGTTGCAAGATTTCCAGATATGCCTCAGAGGAGGTATAATCCTTATGCACAAACATACAATCCAGGATGGAAGGATCATCCCAACTTCAACTATGGAGTTAAACTGTCAGGATTCCCACAACAATACCCACCAAGACAACCAGCCCTTGTACAGTCAAACTCCAAGTCAGGTATATCTCTTAAAGAAATTGTTAAATCACTTGCGACTAACACTCAACAATTTCAGCAGGCAACTATAACAAGCATTCAAAATTTAGAGAACCAAGTGAGTCAATTGGCGACTACAGTGAATCGTCTGGAGTCTCAAGTATCAGGGAGATTGCCTTCACAATCTGAGATGAATCCAAAGTAAAATGCTAGTGCTATCATCCTTAGAAGTGGGAAGGAGTTGTAAGAGCCTAGTAAGAAAGTGACAAAGCATGTAGAAGATGAGCTTGAGAAGAATGAATTAATGCCTAAATCTCAAGATGCGCAACCCACCAGAGCGAAACCCCTACCTGTGGTGATACCTCCTTCTTTTCTAAGCCGGTTTGCAAAATCCAAGAAGGAGGAACAAGAGAAAGACATCCTTGAGACATTTCGCAAGGTTGAGGTAAATATTCCTTTATTAGATGCTATAAAACAAATACCTCGATATGCTAAATTCCTTAAGGAACTGTGCATCTCCAAGACAAAATGAAGAGGAGGTAAAAGAGTTCACATGGGGAAGAATGTTTTAGCAGTTCTCCAAATGAAACTACCTCTTAAGTGCAAGGATCCAGGTATGTTTACTATCCCTTGCAAAATTAGTAGTGTTAAAGTTGAGAAGGCTATGTTAGATCTAGGAGCTTCTATTAATGACATGCCTCGTTCCATTTATTCATCTTTAAATGTTAGTCTATTACAAGAAACTGGTGTGATAATTCAACTAGCTGATAGGTCTAATGCATATCCTGATGATGTATTAGAAGATGTCTTAGTACAAGTTAATGAGTTGGTTTTTCCTGCTGATTTTTGTGTTCTTGATATGGAAGAGGATAACTCTTCTAATTCTGTCCCAATTTTGCTAGGAAGACCTTTTCTTAAGACTGCTAGGACTAAAATGGATGTACATAAAGGGACTTTCACTATGGAGTTTGATGGAGAGATTATATGTTCAATATGAATGATGCCATGAAATATCCTAGTGAGGAACATTCAGCATTTTCTGTGGATGTTATTATAGTGCAGAAAGTTTTTTATTTGGATGTTGAAGATTCATTGGTAGCTGCTTTAAATAATAATTTGGGCCTCAAAGGATTGCAAAAAGATGAAAATGAGTTTGTTTTAAATTCTGTATTGCAAGAGACAATTTATAAATTAAATTCTTTGAGAACTTTAACTCATCATATGTCTTACATTGAATTGCCTTCATCTCATGCAAAACTTCTTCCATCTATTTTGCAGGCACCGAAAATAGAGCTTAAACCGTTGCTGAGTCATCTAAAGTATATGTTTTTAAGAGATGGTGAGACACTTCCGGTGATCATCTCTTCAAAGCTTAGTACTTTAAAGAAAGAAAAGCTTATTAGAGTACTGAAGGATTACAAAAAGGCTATTGGGTGGACAATTGCGATATTAAAAGGATAAGTCTGCCCACGTGCATGCATAGAATACTGCTGGAGGAAGATGCCAAACCTTCGATTCAAGCTCAACGCCATTTTAATCCACTCATGATGAAAGTAGTGAAGAAAGAAATTTTGAAACTTCTTGATGCAAGTATAATCTATCCAATTTCGGATAGCAAATGGGTAAGCCTGGTACAAGTGGTACCGAAGAAAATTGGTATAACAATCATTGAGAATTCTTATGGTGAGTTAATACCCACCTGAGTTCAGAATGGGTAGAGGGTTTGTATTGATTTTAGAAAGCTTAATTCACTCACTAGGAAGAATCATTTTCCTATTACTTTTATTGATCAGATGCTTGAAAGGTTGGCAGGAAAATCTCACTTTTGTTGTCTTGATGGCTATTCAGGTTTTCATCAGGTACCAGTTGCGCCTGAGGATCAAGAGAAGACTACCTTCACATGTCCTTTTGGAACCTTTGCATATCGACGTATGCCATTTGGTCTTTGCAACGCTCCTGCCACTTTTCAGAGGTGTATGGTCAGTATTTTTTCATACTATGTAGAGAACATTATAGAGGTATTTATGGACGATTTCACAGTCTATGTTGATTCCTTTGATAACTGTCTATATAATTTGAAGAAAGTGCTTGAAAGATGCATTGAAATAAACCTTGTCTTGAATTATGAAAAATGTCATTTTATGGTAGATCAAGACATTATTTTGGGTCATGTAGTCTCTGCTAGAGGAATTGAGGTAGATAAAGCTAAGATAGATGTTATTAAATCTTTACATTATCCCACATGTGTACGAGAAGTTCGTTATTTCCTTGGTCACGCAGGTTTCTATCGAGGTTTTATCAAGAATTTTTTGAAGATAGCTCAGCCTTTATGCAAACTACTTCAGAAAGATTTGACGTTTGATTTTAATGAAGCATGTAAGGTAGCATTTGATAAGCTCAAGGAGTTATTGACTTCAGTTCCAATTATACAGCCACCCGACTGGAGCCTCCTTTTTGAGATAATGTGTGACGCCAATAACTATGTTGTTGGTGCTGTTCTCGGGCAAAGGGTTGGAAGAGCTGCTCATGTGATATATTACGCATCAATGACACTTGATAGTGCTTAGTGCAATTACTCAACAACGGACAAAGAACTTTTGGCTATTGTTTTTACTTTAGAAAAATTCCATTCATATTTATTGGGCACTAAAGTGATTGTTTTTTTCTGACCATGCAGCTTTCAGATATTTGCTTGCCAAGAAGGAAGCGAAACCGAGACTCATTCGCTAGATCCTACTACTTCAAGAGTTCAACTTGGAGATCTGTGACAAGAAAGGAGTAAAAAACTTGGTTGCAGACTACCTTAGCAGATTGACCACAAGTGAAGAAGCAATAACTTTGGAGGATGATTTTTCAGATGAGCATCTCTTTGTAACTCAAGGTATGGTTCCTTCGTATGCTGACATTGTCAATTACTTAATTACAAGAACACTACCTAGTGATCTGACGAGGGCTCAAAAAGATAAGATTAAGAGTGATACTAAGTACTATGTTTGGGATGACACTTACTTATGGAAACGTTGTTCTGACCAAGTCATCAGAAGGTGCGTATCTGAGTTTGAAATTTCTTCTATTCTTCAATTTTGTCACTTATATGCATGTGGTGGTCATTTTGGTCCCAAAAGGACAACATCTAAGGTGTTAGAATGTGATTTATTTTGGCCTACTTTATTTCGTGATTCATACATGTTTTGTAAGTCGTGTGATAATTGTCAAAAGACTGGCAATTTAAGTCATAGGAATCAAATGCCACTTACCCCTATTCTTGTGTGTGAAATATTTGATGTGTGGGGCATTGATTTTATGGGACATTTTCCCTCATCTTTTGGCAATGCTTACATTCTTTTAGCAGTGGATTACGTTTCTAAATGGGTAGAGGCTAAGGCCACCCGAACTGACAATGCTAAAGTTGTTGTAGATTTTGTCAAGTCTAATATTTTTGCCAGGTTTGGTGTACCGAGAGCGGTGATAAGTGATTGAGGCACTCATTTCTGTAATCGGGTGGTGGAGGCTTTGTTCAATAGATATCATATTACCCACCGAGTGTCTACCGCCTATAATCCACAGACAAGTGGACAAGCTGAGATATCAAACAGAGAAATTAAGTCTATTATTAAAAAGACGGTTAGTCCAAATCGAAAGGATTAGAGCTTACAATTAGATGATGCATTGTGGGCATATCGCACCGCGTATAAAACTCCCATATTTATGTCTCCTTATCGTTTAGTATTTGGTAAACCTTGTCATTTACCTATAGAGCTTGAGCACAGAGCATACTGGGCGGTTAGGCAATGCAATATGCGGATGGATGAAGCGGGAAGGCAGAGGAAGTTGCAACTGCAAGAGTTGGAGGAGATTAAAAATGAATCCTATGAGAGTTTGCGATTTTACAAGGAAAAGACAAAGATATTTCATGATAGAATGATTTTGAGAAAGGAGTTCTTTGCTGGTCAAAAAGTTCTTCTTTTTCATTCAAAGTTTAAAATTTTTCCTGGTAAATTACGTTCTCATTGGGTAGGACCTTTTATTGTTACTAATGTTTTTACTCATGGTGTAGTTGAGATTCGAAGTCTGACAAAGTTTTCAAGGTTAATGGTCATTGCTTAAAACCTTTTTATGAAGATTTTTCGGTGAATATTGTGGAGGATGTGGCTCTCGAGAGTCCCATTTATGGAGATTGATGTATAAATGTGTCTAGCCAAAGACATAAAACAAATGCGCTTTTTGGGAGGCAACCCAAATGATTTATTTATTTTGGTTTTTGTTATATCTTTTGTTTTTAATTTTGATTCAGATTGTTTAAATAATTTTTTTTGCCTTATTTTGACCAGAAGAAAAATTTTGTTAGGCGTGCCCACATTTTAACTAATAAGTACTTCTGTGATTTTAAAGTAAAATGGTTTTAAAACTTGCCCATATACTTATTAAATAAGTACTTCTGTATTTTTTTTTTTTGTGTCTCAAGTGTCTCTTATTTTGGCCAAAAGAAAGTTTTTGATTAGGCGTGCCCACGTTTTAACTAATAAGTACTTATGTGATTTTAAAATAAAATGGTTTTAAGGTTTACCTATGTGCTTATTAAATAAGTACTTATGTAATTTTTTTGTGTGTCTCAAGTGCCTCTTTTAGTTTTTAGTTTCAATTAAAAAAAATTCAAAAATAAAAAGTTTCATTTATTTTATTTTATTTATTTATTTTTATTACTTTATTTGAAAAAAAAATCCCTTGGTTTCCTTTGTTTTGTTGTTTTGTTTTATTATTATTTTTGTTTCACTGTTTACAAAACCCTAAAACCAGCCTTGCAACTAGTCTCATCTCACCGTCTCCGGTTTCCAGCGCGCAAACATCTCCATTCCGCAACCAGTTTCCATCCGCACGAAACCAGCGCAGCACCAGCCTTTTCCAACGTCACCAGCCCTATAAACAGCAGCCGCGTGTCTCCAGTCAGCAGCCGCGCTTCTCCAACAACCATCTCCTCCATCCCGTGCAGCACCAGCTTTTCCAGCGCGCAAACATCTCAATCCCGCGTGAACCAGTCCCCATCCGCGCGTTTCCAGTGTAGCACCAGCCTTCTCCAGCCCCGTCCAACCAAGCCAGCATCTCCAGCAACCATCTCCTCATCACAGCCGCGTTTCCAGCACACTCCAACCGTGTCTCCTACATCCCGCGCAACCAGCGCAGCACCAGCCGTGTCTCTAGTCTCCAGCTGCGCCTCTCTCACCAGCTCCTCTCTCTCCCTCGTCTCCCGCAACCAGTCTTCATCCGCACGGAGCAGCCACGTCTGCACCAGCTCTGCAACCAGCGCCGCGTCTCCAGCAGTCCCACGCCCAGCACACCAGCCGCGCACACAAGCATCTTGCGTCAGCAACCAACCCACGTCACCAGCTCCAGCAACCAGCAACCAACACCGCTGCACCAGCCCAACAAGCACCAGTCCAGCAATCCGCACAGCCTCACTTTCCTGTGCTCAAAGAACCGCTGCTTCTTGCATTCAAACCAAACCCGTGAGTGAAATTACGGTGACAATGTCGACGAGGAAAGCATCAACTTCCAAGTCATCAATGTCTAAAAAGAAACCTGTCGTAAAGAAATCCAAGATTACCGCTCCAACTACGGTTCCATGGAACGTAGTTTCAGATTCACGCCAAGCCATGAGACAAAGATCGAAACATGGAAAAGACATGAGTGTTTTGCCACTTGCTAAATCCAATCTCGGAGAGTGCCTCACATTCATGACTCAACAAGAGAAGAAAAGGTACAAAGATATTTCCAAGCGAAAAATACTTCCAACTAAGTATATTCATTACCTGACTCTTGAAAAATTGAATGTTAAGGATAATTTTAATTCTTTGATAGATAAGATTGGTTTGCGTCAGTTTGTTGATGTTGATTGTTTGGATTATGTTAAGTTGATTAGGGAGTTTTATGCTACTTTCCAATTTAATATACCGAATAATTTTACTTTGCATACTCCGAATGTTATAAAGTTTAAGTTAATGGGATGAAATTTTTCACAATCTATCACAGATTTTAACCTGGTTTTAGGATTTATTGATGATGATTATTCTTCTAGTGATGCATATTTAGGGACAACTTGTGACTTTAGTGAAAAGTTTAAGCCTTATGGTCTTTGGCGTAATTTATCTTCTGATCACCATGCCTATGACCTGAGTAAATCTAAGAGCTCTTTCTTACGTGATCCTGTTTTGAAATGTGTGTATCGGTTCTTAGAATATTCTTTTTTAGGAAAGAAAGATCACTCGGGAGTTTTCTCTAAAACTGAGTTTTATTTTATCTGGTGCATGTTAAATGATGTGAGGCCTAATCTAGGTTTTTGATTAGCAGATCAATTTCAGAGTGTGCTTAAACGTTATAGGACTTTATTTCTTGGTCCATACATTACTCTGTTAGCTATAAACTTATGTGTGCTTGATCCTGACAATAATGATTTACATCCTGTTTGCCAAAAGGAATTTTTGGATATGTCTTTGTTTGAAAAAACAGGTGTGGTCGAATTCAAGAAGGGAAGATTTCAGTTTACTAAACCAGGACCCACTCAGCTTCTAAAGAAGCTTTATGCTAGGAGTGGTGCTACCTCTGATGACGAGTTCAACAACGAAACTGCTGCCCCACCAACTATTCCTTCTACATCTGCACCACCTTTGAGCATTCAATTAGAGAAAATAGAGCACAAGCTGAACAAGATGGAGCAAAATTTGGCCGCATACTTCGAGAGTGTGGGATTTATCTGACCATTTCCGCCAAGCCCATAGATGTTATGTGGATCAAAGCTCACAAATCAGGGAAGTTTTTTCTTTAATATTTTATCCTTACGCTTTATTTCTTTATGTGAGCTTTGATTATCATACATTGGGGACAATGTAAGTTCTTGGTGTGGAGGAAGGATTTTTGCAATATTGATGTCTGGAAGAATTATTTTCACTCTGCTCATCCTTAAATGATTTTGGAGTAGTATGCTTCATATTTTATTCTAAATTTTTTTTCTTTTCTTTTCTTTCTCACTACTCTTTTCCCATCTATCTCAAATTATTTACATCTATTTTTATTTTATCATACTCTTTCATCACTCACATTTTATCTTTCACTTTTTATATTGCTACATACATCTTTCTTGCTTCTTATTCTTTTTACCTTTCCTTTTATATATCATTCATACATTCTTCTCATTCTACACCACTATTGATGGTTGATTCATTTGAAGAGTGTACATGATTTGATAGCAAATTTACCAACTTTGTGAGGATTTGAGCCTATGAGCAACCACTTTGCTCTAATTATTTTTGTTATGTGAATATCAATCTTAGTTTGTTTATTCTAGAACTTGCTTTGTTATGCATGTTGAAGCCATATTACGGGATTTTATGCATTAAAATGATAAAGGCAAACCACTTTTCATTTTTTTATTTTCGTATTTTTCTTCTTTTTCTCCACCCGAAGACCTTTATTTGTTACCTTTGTTTGAGCCTTAACCATTATCTTCACTTGTTTTATTACCCATCTACTTACCCATTTTCCTTCTTTAAGAGCCTCAATTTAAGGAGATTTTTGGACTCATTGTTTGGATATTTTTTATATATATTTCATTGCTCTTGCTACCTTGAATTAAAGTTTCTCAATTAGATCAACAAGCATTATGCTTGAATTAAATTGTGCAAGGTTCATTTCTTTTGTTTGATTCATCATTAAAAAAAATAATAAAACAAAAAAAAAGAAAAAAAAAGGGCATTTACCTTCTTGGCGACTTGAGTAGAAATAAGCGTTTTGATATCATAAGATTCATTCAATGAGTTCATTCTTCTCATTTTGATCTCTTTTTTTTAGACATTTCTTTTTCATTTAACCTATTTAACCACGTTACAACCTTTTTAAGACCCTTAGATTTTTGCATTTTATTCATGTTTTGTGGGTTGAGATGTGATATATAAGCAAGCTTAAGGTAATAGCATTCTTTGATTTGATTTGAGTGCATAAATGATACCCTAAACACTTTGAGTGCATGGAATGAAGTCAATAAGAGGGCTATTAAATCTTGTTGCACTTGAATTTTGAATGGATATTCTTGGTGGTTGAATGTTTTTCTTTTATATTAGCTTATGAGATCCTATGCTTTAAAATCCTTGTCTCTCGAATGTTGATCGACTTAAATTCTTGAGGTATGCTTGCTTAAGATTGTTTTTGGATGAGTTGAGATGAGAATTGAGTAGAGATTTCAGATTAATTGTTGAGGACAAGCATTATCTTGGTGTAGGGGAATTTGTTAGAGTGCAATTTATGTATTAGTTTTGCATTGTTTACTTCCTTTAATATCGATGTTTTGCACTTAATAATAGTGATTTACTTGTGTTTTATTTTAGTAGGTGCAATTCTATTGATTAGTACTAAAATTGAGCTACAAGATGATGCTTTAGGATGATTCTTTTCCTAGATAAATTATGAGCTTCAAAAGAACTATGTTAATAAGGCGTGGGCGCGTGCTGTCAACTAAGAACCTATAATTTTTAGTTTAACGTGTTTTATCTTTTTGATTATTTTTGTAATTCTGAATTTAATATTTAGATAATATTTTAGATATTAGTATTTTATTTTAAAAAGAACTCTAGAGGAGGCAAAAGGGAGAGAATCAATTGGAAAGAAACCCTAGATCTAAATTGTTCTTTTCTCTCTATGAAGAACTAAACCTATTATTCTAGTTGAAGGTTAATAAAGCTTTGATTCATCATTACTGTGAGATCTTTCTTATGCTTTAATTATTTTATTACTTTTTGGGTATTTGTTTATTCTCTAAATTATTGTCATGATTATGTTTGTTAATTAGATAATTGGCCACTATTTAATTATCAACTTAATCTATTGTCAATTAAAAGATTCATCGTATGAAGATTTTAATGTTTGTGACAAATAGCATAGCAGTGCGTTGTGTTATGGGAATAAACAATCTAATTTAAATGAACTATTGTATGCGTTTGTTGATTAGGATTTGGGTCTCTCTAGTTTTTCAGGGTGTTAATTCATTAAGATCGTATCCAGGGTTGTCTATTGATTAGGGAAATAACTAATGGTCGTACCTTGATTATCGACTAGTTAAGGAGAGATTGGCTATTAGAGTGTCTCGGTAGTTATAACCGGTCTATTCATAAGTAGTAATGATTTATATTTGAATCAATGATCAGTAGTCGAATCAAGCTGAGTTAATTCCTTCAACCAGAGCTTTTCCCAATTTGAATTACAATTTGAATTTGCATTCTTGTTATTTTTATTTGACTTTTATTATTGTCAACGATCCCCCCCATTTTGCATTTTACATTTTAAAAGGATTTAAATAATTACCGATCGCTATAGACACGACTCTACTCAATCACTATACACAATTTATTTAGAGTAGATTTTTATTTTTGCTGGCTTCGACAACCATCGGGCAGCTGTGAAGCTGAAAAAAATCCATACAGATGAGAATGTTGCTGACATGTTAATAGAAGTTGTTCTTGGTGCTAAATTTAAACTTTTCTTTAGGTTTAGCAAGTATATTTGAAAGGTAATTTTTGTATAGTATAAAGAGAAAAGTGTCTAGTTTGAGAGAATTTCAAGTTCAAGATGGAGAATGTTAAATTATGATCTTGAAACTAGATTCCAGAAGGTGCTGCTGTGTCAGTTTATAGTTTGAGTCGCATATAACTTGTCGACTTGTCTGCTAGAAGATTATTTATGGGGTAGAAAATATCCATCCAATGTTAGTCAAATACATCAAATGGAGCATATGTTCTTCACGTGCATTCAGTTATAACACAAGAGCTCATAATAATAAATGGGGAATCATTTTGATTACTTATTTAAGGCATGATTTTTGCACGTGAGTCAAGTCAAGTTCAAGGTTGTTATTAGTTTTATGAAAGAGGGAAAAATCTCAGTTTGTTGTAACAAACCCAGAACACAACTGGCCAACTAGTGATCTTTCTAGACTTCTTTAAATCTATATATATACTCTCAGGTGAGTATGGAATATAGAAAGTTTGTATCTTCTTCATGAGTCTTGTAAATCAATAACTAGAGTTTGTATCTTCTTCATGAGTCTTAAAGCTTTGTGCCTTTTGATTTGTTTGGTTTTGCTTAAGCCATTTGTGCGCTTTGGTTTGTTAATTCTAAATCAATAACTAGAGTTTAGCGAGATCTTGGTTATTCTAGATTGATCATTAGTTGATCTACAATCAACATTAATCATTAATATAAATAGGAGAAATAAATTTGTATAATTCTATACGATATTTATTAGTACAGAAAAACCGAAAAATATAATATTTTCAATTACCATATCATTAATGTCTACAAATTGCATCAGTAATTGTAAAATTACTTGGGCTTATTATAATTAGACATAAAAGATATGGTCTATCCCTAATTTCAAAATTTTAATCCCTTACACAACAAATGTCAGTTGTAACCCACAATATTTTACTTGTTATGTTATATATTATAGTTAAAGTTACCATATCACTTAGGATGTTATAAATAGGGGTGGGCAAATTAGGTTTCAATTTAGGTTGTTCGGTTTCAGTGTGGGTTCTAAACTATTGGAGGTGGAGAACTCAACCCAAATAGTTTCGAATTTATAACCTAAATTTAGTTTGGACCTAAATTTAGTTTGGACCTAAATTGAACCAAACTAAATTTAGTTCGGTTCAAATCTGTTTAGGTTACAAATTTGGGCTATAATATTTCCAAAATTACAATCCAATTTTTGTTCTTTTTCTTTCAAAAAAAATCAAAAAATGAACAAGAATTGAAAATTAAAAACCTCTGCATTATTTGGTTGTCTTCAACCATCAATTAACTAAACTAATTATTATAGTCCTTGCAACAAAAAATCCTCCAATTACTATTCTAACAGACACTGCAATCAATTATAAAACACTCATGAAAAGAGTGATAATGACAGCCAAGATCTATGAGTGACAAGAAGTGAAAGATGATGATGGAAAATATGAGTCAGATCACCCAAAGTGTTCAGCTGCATCGCGGCTTCAAAGACGGAAGATGGAGATGTAGTTGCTTCACAGAGGCAGCAAGCTTGATGGTGGCACGATGAAGAGATGCAGCTGCTTTCTAGAGGCAACAAGCTCGACGGTGGCACGATAAAGGGTGGGAAAACAGTTGCGGTTGAGTTTGGGAATGATAGGTTGAGTTTGAGATAAATAGGGGCTAAGTTTGAGTGAGACAAATTTTGGTTTGAATAAATGAGGATTCATAGGCTTTGATTGAGCGAAAGGAGTTTGAGATAAATTAGGATTGAGATTTGGAGGAGATCGAACTATAGATTAGAGATTTCTATTTGTTTTCATAAACCGATTGGGTTATTAATTCTGTTCGGGTTAAATCCAAACCGAATTTTAACTCGATCAGTTTCTAGATTTCAATCGAATTCTTTTTTAAGAATCGAATGGCACTCGTAATTATAAATATGATGGTTTCTATTGAATAATTCTGAATTTGGAGGAGAGATTAGTAGATTTTCATTTGACCACTAATAGTTGGACAAAATAATTAAATAAAATGGTGACAAAAATAATATTGTACCCAACTATGTTTTACTCACTCAGTTACAATAAAGTAATTCCGACTAGGGTTTATATTAAATTTAGGATATTTGAAGCTTTATTTTTACTTTGTGTTATTTTTTCATTTTGTTGGCATTATATTATATTTAAGGTTTTGTTTGGTTTGTGATAAACAATAAAGCAACTCACATTTTCATTACATTTGCATCATATGACTATTGTTTGATGGATTTTATAACTACATTTGTTAAAACCTGAATTTGTTGCCAAAATTTTTTTTCCACCCGACATACACAACTGCTGTCATGTACATATGAATTTACACGACTGTAGTTGTGAAAATGTGTAAAATATGCCAATTATTATGACACTATAGCATTTTATTGGTGCAAAATATATATTTTTTCACTTGATATGTCTTCTGACTATTACTAGACTATAGTCATGTATTTTAATAAGTTACATGACTCTATCATATATGAAATTACATACTACAGTTGTGCATATATGTAAAATGTTTCAACCGTTATAAGACCCTAATATTCTATTAGTGTGAAAAAAATATTTTTTTGAAAAGAAATATGTCCTCTAAATATTTATTGTGTTGTAGTCATCTATATTTGCAACTTACACGACTTTCGTCGTGTATGTATGAATTTACAAGACAACAGTCGTGTAAATGTGAAAAATATAGTACCCACTATGACACCTAGGATTATGTTAGTCTAAAGAAAACATTTTTTCTAAATATATCATATGACTATTTACTGGACTATAATTGTGTATTTTAGCAAGTTACATAACTACTATCGTGTAAACGAGCAATTACACGATGGCAGTTGTGTAAATGGACAAATGGTTCCACACTTCGTTTTATACCTTGTTTGAATTTTTTTTCTTGTATTTGTTGTATAATTATGTGTTATATTATGACAGGAAATAATATCTCCAGTTATTTCCATTGAGATTTCTAAATTTGATATTGAAATGAAGTTCAAGCTTAAAACATTCGATCCAATCCCTCCCGTTTCAAATATGACCAGTGATGATGTAGATTATTTTCACGTCAAAGCAAAAAAACTATATTTGCTTGGGTATTTTAGCTATGATAATTGAGTAACAACTTGCATTCCCTTAAAACTTATTATCCTCACATGTGTTGGATCGATGTTATTTGATGGTAAAAAGAAAAAAAGCTTTTCTTGTTTAATGTATTGAAGTTTGATATATTAAACCTTATGTTAATTGTGTTATCATTTTGTTGTAATTTTTGTTCTCTATTCACTTACTCGAATATAGTCGTGTATTTATAAAGTTACCCGACTACTGTCGTGTATATATAAATTTACTGGACTACAACCGTTTATTCATGAAGCCTAACTACAGTCGTATATTTATGAAGATACTTGATTGTATTCCTATATTTATGAAAATACATTCTGTTACTGCAAAAAATATATTTTTTAACTAAATATGTCTTCTAATTATTACTGGACTATAGTCGTGTGTTTTAATAAGTTACACGGCTACTGTCGTGTACATATAAATTTACATACAACAATTGTGCATATATATAAAATGTTCCAGTTGACTATCTATTAGGCTGTAGTCATGTATTTTTTTCAACTTACACGACTTTTGTCGTGTATGTGTGAATTTACAGTATATCAGTCGTGCAAGTGTGATAAATTTCTACTTTTTTGTTTCGCAGGTGGATAAACATGTTTGCGTGGCTTATGCTGATTTCAAAGGGAGGTGACCAGAGGTTTATAATACATGGGTCGAGTGTTTGGGCTGAGCATATTAATAACTATGATAATTATGTCGTAACTTCTATTCTATTAATAACACGACTATTAATAACTATGATGAGTATGTAACAACTTCTATTATATTAAAACTTATTTATGATTCGAACATGTATTGGACTTGTGTCGTTTGATGTACAACAACTTTTGTTGTTTGTTGAATTGAAGTTAGATATGTTAAAGCTTATGTTGATTGTGTTATCATTATAATAACTATTTTAGGTGGTTTTTGTTCTATATCCATGTACTCAACAATAGTCGTGTATTTGTAAAGTTACCCGACTATTGTCTTGTATATCTAATTGTACTTTATTACAACTTATTAAGAGATGAATAATTTGTATTTAAGTGATGGATGATGTCGTATGTTGTTTTAAAGATACTCGACTACAGTCGTGCATCTATGAAATCCCAATTGTAATCTTGTATCTATGCAAATACCTAACTGAAGTCCTGTATGTATGAAAATACTCGACTACAGTCATATATCTATGAAAATACTGACTGTAATCATGTATTTAGGCTAAGCATTCCTTGAATTATATGATCATCTTGTTATATCACATAAATTGTACAAAACTATCTTGTTGTCTTTGAATATTATACTTAACAAAAAAAAATTTAACACTACTAGTTGGAAATACCCGACTGTAATCTTGTGTCTATGAAAATACCCGACTATAGCCGTGTACCTATGAAAATACCTGACTGTATTTATATATTTTAACTGCTCATTCCTTCAATATATATGAACACTTTGTTATATAACAGACATTGTACAAAACTATCTTCTTTCTCAATAATATACTTAACAAAAAAAAACATGAATACTAATGGAAAATCATCTTTAATTATATCAAATGTCAATAACATCCCCTTTGCAACTATTACATCTCATGATAACTAATCCAAAAAATGGCAAAATCAAAACAATGAAGTTTTTAAGGGTATGATATTATGTAGTTGGTTTCAACGACCTATGTCCAAATAATTTGACAGCCAATGCTTTTCGAAATTGTGTAACATCATCCTGTTAACAATATGTGTTGACGTCAAGACCATGGGGCTAGGACCTCCAAGTACTACAACAAAAACGCTTCACAATCACCACTAATAAAATTCATATGCATCAATAATAAAATCATCATTCTTATTGAAAAAAAAAACAATATGTATGATGTACTCAATTGCATACCCTGATTTTATTGCAGGATATTACGTACTCACAAGGATGATCTTTATTTATATCTTTTACTACATCTAGTGATAATCGATTAGAAATCTTTACTTTGAAGTATTCAGATTTCTTAATTTTCAGTTCCATCTGCATAAACATAAAATATTTTAATTATAATATAAAACGACTGAAAAATTGCATAATAATATATTCTAGACTAATCAAGAAAATTACACGACACACCAATCGAGTAAAGCATTCATTACTCAACTAGAACAAGCATCAAATATGTTTTGACTTCTATATCTCCTTGGATTCAAATCTCCGTACAAAATTTTAAGTGAATGACAGTATGGAAAGAATTTACTTTAATATGGCTTGTTAACAAATAGGGAGAATGAATTTTTTTTTATTTTAAAAAATATATTGATGGATCATCAAAAAGCCAAATGGACATTTAATCATTAACATATTATTTGAAATTCATTCAACATGGGTAAGAAATAACTAGAATTGTAAATTGAAGGTTCCATAACAAATAATAGAGAAAACCCAAATTGCGACATAATAAATGCATACATAGCTGAAGAAAATTAATATATAATTCCCATGGATGAAGTCCAATTACAAACAACAAATAAAACCAAACACAGATCTAATAGATAAATTAGTGTAGCCATAACCTAGTAGTCACAAAGATAATATTTGTTTTATCTAATTCCCTCTGAATATTTAATTAGGAACTCCCATAACCATTACAAGGAGAGTGAGCTCCCTTGAAATCACTCTCTTCAATTTCAACTCCACAAGTTCAAGAAGCTTCATTACATGAATTAGGAAGAAGCATTATCAGCAAGCATGCAAGTGAAACTAATAACTCGGCCAACTACAATAATAACCAAAATCACGTGGGTAATTTATTTTTTAAAGCCCTAATGCATATAACCCCAACAATTATGAATCCTAAATTCTCTTTATGAAGTAAAAATTAAGTGTAAATATGGTAAATAACCTTTAATTCGGTGAATTTCCAGCCTTTAGTTTGGTGAAATTCCAATGAAAGTAGCGGATTTGTGTTGTTAGAACCAGCAGTAGAAGAAGCACGAGCTTGCAGCAGAAGAAGCACAAACTTACAGCAGCAGAATCTTGGGAATTGAATATCTGATTTTAAATTGGGATAATTCTGTAATTGCATATTGAAAAAAAGTAGATATGAGAAATTTTGAATTATAAGGATGTCTTTGGATAAATACCCTACTTTTGGAGTATCGAGTGGACAAATTCCTGTCAAACAAGCCTCAATTTTCTTCTCTTACTTTCAGCTTGATGAAACTAATAAATGTGATTTCTTTGAACTTGCTCCACACCTGTTTTCTATGTTTACCCTTATCTCGAGAGGAAATTATATGTAAACCCTGCATGGAGAAATCCGAGGGATGAAGCTTAGGATTACATGCAAAGGGCTCATGGTGTGACGCTATGTAAGTGGCGTTAATCCTTTGTAACTCACATTTATTTTCATAGTAGATTTGTTCATGTCTGCATGTGGACTCTATCACATGTCGAGATTTTTACTCTATATCGTGATGAACAACGAGTTCCTCATAAAAGTCGCGGGTCTTGTGGATTTTTACTTTTTTGCATATTTCACTTATTTGATTATGACCTTTTAATTATTGTTGGTGGAAGTTCTTGGTATTTGACATAGTTGAGGTTATTGAAAATATTTATTAATCAGCAGTTGTTGGGAATTTGTTGTGTTGAAATGATAAGGAGTCTTTGGATGACATTGTGCCATTTTTTACTAATCGAAATAGTGAATTCATTGCATCTTTGTTTCACATCCATTTTAGAACGTTAATTTCTTCGGAAATTTTCACAACAGATAAAACCAAAAGAAGCTTCCGATCATGACAAAATTGGACTGTTTCCAATGAGTAGAGGATAGCGAGGTGGGAGTTATCAGAGTGAACAGTTTCCCTGCGAATGCAGAACAAGGTCTATTCAGAGAAACTACCGTCTGACAAAACTCTAAAAATCGGGCAATCTGAAAGTAATGAATCACCAAGTCTAGATTTGACAAGCGCCAAAAATCCAACGCACTGTTATTGGATGGACTAAACTGGAAAACATTGTGGATGTTTCTGCAGTTGTGCTAAAGTTTCTGTGGTTAAAAGGGAAAATAGCTTCCAGTTGAAAGGGCTGGTAGATATTACTACCTGACCGCGGCAAAATTCTGTTACAAGCGGCTAAAGCCAGAGCTGTGGCTAGGTTCTGGCGCGTGATTTCTTTCAATTTGCTAATTCGTTTTGTAAGCAATCTGTTTCTATGTTCAGTCTGGTAATATTTCTCTCTGTAAGATTGGATAAATTCCTGACTTGAGTGATTTGGTTAATAGAAAGCTGCCATTTTTTCTTGAACACTTACGGTCTTGGTTCCATTTCAGTTTTATTTTATTTGCTCAATATTGTTCTTGTTCAAGATTTGTGATTCAATTGATCTTCATCTTCTATTGATTGAATCGTCAACAGATACTAAATGAATCTTCAAAGCTTGTTGAGAAATCATAAAAGCTCAACCAACCTGTAATTAATCTACATAAAACTCAATGTTAAACATTCATGATCCCCAGTTTCAGAACTCAATTTGCATGCACTTCTAATTATATATAACATTAAAACATTCTTAACTTGTGCGGAACAGTTAACATCAAATTTAAGGTGCCATTTAAGTATAAACTGAAAGATCATGTAATGCAAGTGCCATGTATGGAAGAAATTTGGAGTACTTGGTGGAACAATCCGTTCACTTTGATAGTTCCTATAAATAGCTGGGGTGGAGCTGGGAGTTGGCAGTTTCATAAGGCAATAGAGGGGTTCCAGTGGTGTTGATATTTGAAGTCCAGCGACGAGGGAAGGTGGCTGGCAAGCTCGTCAAGACTAGGCATCAAAGGCGTATCTCGTGTTCATTGGTGGTCGACTCTCATAAACACAACCCCATCAAACTTCACTGGGGATTTTTTCTGCATCTCCTACAAATAGCTGGCTACATCCCTTACTCTGCAGAGATCATATTTATGAATAAGCCTTATCTGATAGGAAAATAAAACAAAGCTGAATTCTGGCAGCCGAATTTACAATATTGTGAAAAGTTTTGCATTGTAATCATGAGAAAAATGGAGCAAACATTCACAGTTAAATTTTAATTCTGTAAAGTATGAGGGTCAACTTACAGTTAAGTTAAGATCCATGTGAGGGGATCCAACAAAAAAGAAAAGGGCATCCCTTCAAGAATGGATTTGTAGGGAGCAATAGAATTATGGAACAAAAAATTAACGCTGCCGCTACCAGTACACACTCAGGTTGGAAGTGCAGGATTGTTCTTTAACTGATTGTCAACACAAAAACTGTCCCACCAATCCTTTTTTGGGGGACCAATAGCGAAATCCTGATCTTCTATTATATTCTTGGCAAGGAGGGGACCCCAAAACAACAATTTCAAGAAAAATCAGAAAACATCAAATAGAGAAGAATTAATTATTTCAGTTTTTAGGGCATGGACCGCCAGCTGTGAGTCGTAGAAATAGCTTACCATACACGTAAATCATAACTGTTCGAGTTCTCCGGTACAGTCTGCAACACAAATCAAGAAGATTGAAAATTAGCAATGCTGTCTATGGTTATAAATAGAAAACATAAGATGTTAGAATGTTTTCTGTTGATTGTAGGCACAATTTTCATTTGGACACAGGATCATAATAAATGAGACACACGTGGGAAGGAAATAACATTAAACATTTGATGCTTATAATTGGTGTCATGTTATAAAAAGGTGCCTCCAAGATAGTCTTTATTTCTTACAACTCCATTAACAATAAGTTTCTCTTCACAAGCCTGGAAGCAAACAACTTTACAGTTAAGAGTCCAACACTCCAAATATCCTAGAAAAGATTGAATTGCTGAAATCAACGGAAACAATATCAGTCAATGGATGAAGCTGCCTTCACCAAGAAACTCACCTCCACAACATCGCCTTCCTTGGCAACAATTCCTTTAATATAGACACCATCATCAGTGTATCCTACTTCCTGAAGAAGTGGTGGACTTTTGAAAATTACTATATCATTTGCGAATGGCTTTCTAAAGTAGTAGGTAACCTGACAAATTTAAGTAAAAAACTATGATGCACAATAAGGAAAGCTCCCACCAAATTCTTTATATTTGAAGCAAATAAATAGCTAAAATCAAGGCTGAAGGTGGACCGATAGAACCCTTTCTCCTTAAAGAAGTGACCACATAAGCCCTAACCATGAATATTACCCAAAACAATAACACAAATCAAATTAGGAGGGGAAATGAATTGTTTAAAACAGGGATTCTCAAAAGATACACACAGAGAATGAATATCTAATTAAGAGGAAAAAGTTCAACTTCAAACAAATCATATAGTAATTTTCTGGTCAGTAGCTTTGTCCTTCTTGACTGGTCATTCTGCCTTGCCATTGTTTGTTTCACACATCAACAAACATCAAGCTTAAATCAGAACCTATGAAGTTCCAAATTCAATAGTCAAACGAGCAGAATAAATGAGCCACAAATCGGTACCTCACTGTGCACATTTATATAAAAGTGCCATGTACAGTATCCTCAATTTGATGCAATCTCATATGTGTGCCCGAAAAGAACAATCACAGAATCCTCAGTTCTAGTACGTACTTAAAATTTTTCGTAGTTACAAGCCAATTAACTGCTAAAATCCCGTAAGCTACACCTAATAATTAGGTAGATATGAAACATACTTAAAGCTAATTTCCATTGCAGAAGAAATAGAATATACATTAGATATTAAAAGGGGGATTTACTCATCCCACAGCTCTTCAAGTGTCTTGAATGGCCCATGAGGGGTAATATACTCATCTCTGGGCATCATTCTGTGCTGCGGGATTTGATTAATCTTGTCATAATCGTGATCAGTTAGTGCCCAGTCAAAGATATCCAGGTTCTCCTTCAGTCTCTCCTTGTTGAAGCTCTTAGCAACAACAATCGCCCCTTGCTCAATTATCCATCGAAGACAAACCTGCCAAGGTGTACGCAGATATTAATTATTAAACAGACAATCCATAACATACAATCCAAGAACTAATTGATGATAAACTAGTTTCCTGTTCAATTTGCAAACAAAAACACAAACATAATGATAAAAACTTTGCAAAACAAAAACACAAACATAATGATAAAAACTATGTAAAGGAACCTGAGCAACAGTCTTGCCGTGAGCGTCAGCAATCTGCTTCAGTGCTTCATTGTTCATAACTTGATTCGTGCCCCAACTGGATCCGGCGGCTCCCAAGGGAGAGAATGCAGTTACAATAATACTTTTGGACTTGCAAAATTCTCTGAGCTGTCTCTGTTGCCAGGCAGGGTTCATCTCCACCTAATAACAATCATTAGCTCCTAATCTGTCTACAAATGTAAATAAAAAAAAAAATAGTAAATGGATAATCTCATCACTTGATTGACTGAAGGAGGGATGGTAGAGAAGGCGAGGAGAGCCTCAATCTTCTTGGAAGAGAAGTTGCTGACACCAATGAACTTAGTGAGGCCAAGCCTCTGGCACTCTTCCATGGCTTCCCACACACCCTTGTAGTCCAATGGTACAAGATCTTCTTTAGGTATACTGCTTTGTAATTTCTCTCTTGGCTTTGCACTGATGGGCCAGTGAATGAGATAGAGGTCAACATAGTCCATCCGAAGGGTCCTGCACGTGTGTGGGCATAATGTACATATACACATCAATAAGCTCTGCTTAATTAATTAGAACTCATGTATAGTATTAAAAACGGGAAAAAAAATATGTGTATATATATATATATATATTTGTATGTTTTGCTATTTTTTAAGCTTTTTATTTGTTGTTTATTATTGTAGTATCGTTATGTTGTAGTTTTGTAGCTATTTCGTTTGGGACGTTGTATTCACCCATTCTAGCTGAGGTTGTTAGATTAGGTTAGTGTCGTAAAATTTCTACAGGACTTCATGAGATTTTATTGCGTGGAGCCATTTAGTCTCTTTTCGGTTTTAGAATTTATAGTTCTTAGTTACTTTGTAGTTAGTAGCTCCCTTACTTTAGTTCAAGTCTTAGGCATTGTCTTACATACTGTACTTAACCCTGACCTTGTATTTGCACCTGTATAGTGATGTCTGATGAGTCTTTCTTGACCTTAGTAATACATGTTATTATTTTCCTCTAAAAAAAAAGCATGCCCAATGCGATTATTAGTTGTACTTTCTTTCCAACATTTCATTGAATTTTTGTTATTTTTGTTCCATGATATAATTCTAGCCATAGCTATGTGCTTTGATTTTTAAGGAATAAATATATATTGTCCTCCTTTAATACGAGTGTCTTTATTTTTTTTTCATATGGACATGTTATTATGTCATATAGTTTAATAGAGTTATTTTTTAATATTATTAAACTATAGGGTTTTATAGTATCTTAAAAATTAATTCTATTAATCCGTATGACTTAATATTACAAAACCGATTTCACAACCATGAAACTAACAAATATATTAATATGGCTTAACAGCGTATCCGTATTAAAACAACACTCCATTTGTTAAATATATTACATCCTACCCTTGCTTTTCCTTTCATTTTACAATAATACCCTTGTAATTTCACTCTAGGGAATATTAATTGAAAAAGATAATTTATCAAATTAACTTAAAAAATAATATGAAAAATTACATAAATTTTATACTATTATTCTACATTTAGGCTTAACTTGGTAATCTATTTTTTTATAAAATAATTATTTGTAAGATTATTGTAAAGATATTAAGCATGGTTTCAAGTTGGCTAATATTAATTTATTTATAAATAATTATTAGTGAGATTGTTGCACAAATACAAAAATAATAGTTATTTTGTAATGATATTTATTAGTTAATTTACTAATAAATAATTATTGGTTAATTTGTAAATTAACTTTGTTATGGATAAATTAATTAATATCAACAATATTGTTACAAGAAAAAAATAAAGATAAAAAATATAACATTTTTAATTATAAGGATATATTGACGTATTTTTTAAAATATAAAAACTAAACGAATAATTAAATCAAAATATATAAAGACTAAAGGAATATTTAGTCCAATATAAATTTTTAAATACAAATATTCTTAGTTTTTTATACGGACATATTATTTAATATTTAATTTACTATAACATCATATAATTTAATAGTGTTTAGCACAAACTTTTAAATCATATAACTTAATAACTTATTAAAAGAAATGAGGACTAGTATTACCTGAGAGACTTCTTCAAAGCTGGGACAACGAGGTCACGATGAGCGTCATTCAACCAGAGCTTAGTAGTAACGAAGAGGTCTTCGCGAGCAGTGAGAAGCCCAAGTTTAAGTGCTTCATCGATTGCTTCTCCAAGAGCCCTCTCTGTCCCGTACTCTGAAGCTGTGTCAAAGTGTCTGTAACCGAGCTTGATTGCTTCCATTACTGCAGATTTCATGGCATTTTCATCCTTGTTGTCAACCGCCGTGCCCAGTCCGATCACCGGCATCTCCCGACCACCGGAGGCAGAGCCCAGTTTCACTCCTGGGACGTTGATGTAAACAGGTATCTGTTGAGAGCTAGCCATCCTTTTGAAACCACAAGTTACGACTATTGTCGACTATTGTCATGCGTGTGTGTCTATATATATACGTCTAGTTATGTTATAACTATAATATGATATTATAGTTACTTTTAATCATTAAATTTAATTAATATAATTATATAATTATAAATTTAATAATTAAAAATAATTATAATGCCATATCAACTGAAAATAACTGTCTATATTATAGGTCTAGTGATATTATATTACAGTTATAACATAATTTTATCTTATATACACCGAGAGAGAGAAAAAGAGTACTATCGTGTCAACAATAGTCAGATGACTTGAGTGTATAAAGAAGTTTTATTATTATTAACACGTGGCTTAATTGAAGCCACAAATCCGACATTAATCAATAGTGGACGGATGGGAAAGAAAAGGAATTTGCATCATTGCATTCAGCCATAGTCGCATAGGTGGCTTTAAAAATATGTGAAATAAATGAAATAGCTTGTCGCTTAAAGTTTTATTTTATTCGAAAGTAATAATTATTTTAAGTATGGATAAAATTGTGGTATAATTATGATACCGTATTACAGTTATATTTAATTATTAAATTTATTAAATTTAAGTAGATCCCACCTATTTAAGTGGATCCAACTGCTAAGTTAATCTGTTGTAATGCTGATCTTCTGATTCACTATAGCCAGACCCTTTAAATATAAGTAAATAAGATGATCGTTTAAGGTACTATATTTTAGAAAAATCTCTTTTTTTTTTAGGATTTCTTTATTATTTATCTAATTAATAAGTTTTTCTTTTTAAATTTCGTGTTGTAGAAAAGCCTATCTATATTTATTAACCTTAGAGTTAAAGAAATGTATTTAATAATATTATCTAATTATTAATTTATTCATTATTAGTCTTTTCAAAATAAAAAAATTAAATTCGTTACCTTTTTAATTTTCAAAGAAAGCCTAATCATTTTGTATTAGAATCTTTTACTTTTAGTATTCCTTTTTTAATTCCTATTAAAAATCTTATAATCTCAAAAATAATAAATGAAATAATTTCTTGATGTCTTGTTTATAAAGAAAATTATTACATTCATAGGTTCATTTTAAAAGAAAAAAATTAGTTTCTTAAAATATAAAGATGGTATTCGTTGTCTAATCATCAATTTGTCTTCTTAACTTTCTATGTGTTACAATTCCAAATATTCTATTTGATAATATTTTTATATTTGTTTGGTTGTTTATTTTTGTAATGATTCTAATGGAAGTAAAAAAAATATCTCATTTACTATTCTTTTTTGTTTTGTTTTTAAAAATTTTAAAGATTCTTTTAATTATACTTGAAATTCAAGAATTAAATATGGAATGAATTTTGAGATATTTATATTCATTTGAGTATTAAAATTACAAAATAAAAAGAGGCCTCATAAAAAAATTTGGCCTAAGGCTCTAAAAACTCTAAAGCCGACCATGGTCGAAAGATACTATTATGGTCACCTACGCCTCATATATTACAAAGACCCATTTTTATATTTCCTTGTTATACTCAAATTTATATATGAGTGAAGATACAGGTACAAACTATATACAAACTTATTTTGTATAAACTGACGTGTCATTAATTCATTGGTTGAAAGAAAATATAAAATAATAAAAACAAATCATGTGGGCCAAGTGATATTTAATTCAATCAATCTTATCATGCTACATCAGTTTGTATAAAATAAATTTGTACAAGAGTTTGTTACTATATTATTACTCTTTATATATTTTTAAGTTACTTATAATAGGAAAGTCAATGTTTTAGCCCTCTATTTATTAATTAATAATTATCTTACAATTAAGAATTTTTGTGCAAATTCTTAATTTGATAAAGTTAATATTAAAGAGTATAACTGTTATTTTAGTTTGATTGTTAATTCATTATTAGTTTTTATGTAAAAATATTAAATTCTTTATCTATCTGTTCGAAAAGAATTACTTAATTATTTAGCATTACAAAATTTCTTGCGCTCATCTTTATAAAGAAAATTATTACATTTATTGGCTTACTTTTAAATAAAAAAATAATTTCTTGAAAAATAGTTCTAAAGGAAGCAAAAAAGATATATTCTTGACTCCTTTTTTTTTTAAAAAAAAAATCTTAGTATTTTGTTGATTGTTGATATTTAAGATATAGTTAAAATTTTATTGAATTAAGAGTTCTTTTATTTTCTTTCATTCTTTAAGTTCTGAATGTGAGGAGATTTCATTAAAAAAATTCACCTGAGGTCTCCCTAGTACTCTAGAGTAACCCTGCGCAATGCTCCTTAGTCATTATCAATAATAGTAATGATAGATATTTTAAATTTTATTTTAAATAATGTCTTATTTATTAAATAATTGATAATTTTTATAAAATTTAAGTGAATTAAATATATTATTTCATTAATAAATTATGAATATGGTATTATTGAGAATAATTTTTTAGAATAAAAAATATATGGATAATGGAGAGAGAGACGAAAAGGAACTTGCATAATTGCAATCAACTTGTTTGTGTCAAATCGAGGCCCGCAAGAGTGAGTTGATGAAGACAGATACAATAATCTGTGAAGACTATCAAGTTCAATAAACAAGGTCTTCTTTTAATTTTAATTCGCAAGTTGCAAGTTGCAGATAAGAATGAGTTGATGCACGTAAAATGAACCTGTGAGGATTAGCAAGTTCGATATAAGATCTTCTTCTTACTTTAATTTGGAAACTATAAATTGCAGCTAAAGAATGAGTTGATGACGGCAAGTTCAAAATAAGATTCTTTTTTTTACTTTAATATGCAAATTGTAAATTACAAAATGGTAGGGCTGGTAAACAGCTCCAGTGCTTAGGTCCACAGCTCCATTTTTTCCAAGCCGTTAGGAATGAACAAATAATTAAGCCATCAAAATGATTTAGAATTCTAGGGAATAACTCTAAAATGGGACATGTTTTTTAGTAGAAGAAAAAGATATCTAGATTTTTTTTTAATACTGAATACACATCAGATTACTGTATTATACAGATATTTACAACTGCTATTATAGTAGACATTACACTGATACTTACAATCAGATATACATAATTGGAACTATTATTATATTAAATTTTAGGAAGTACATGCCCATACAAATAGTGTCTTACATACCAGAAAAATTTTCTTTCTCCACTCACATTTCATAAAAAATAAAAATTTTATAAATATCTCATTTACTATTCTTTTTTGTTTTGTTTTTAAAAATTTTAAAGATTGTTTTAATTATACTTGAAATTCAAGAATTAAATGTGGAATGAATTTTGAGATATTTATATTCATTTGAGTATTAAAATTACAAAATAAAAAGAGGCGTCATAAAAAGAATTGGCCTAAGGCTCCAAAAACTCTAAAGCCGACTATGGTCAAAAGGCCCTATTATAGTCACCTATGCCTCATATATTACAAAGACCCATTTTTATATTTCTTTGTTATACTCAAATTTATATATTTTTTAAGTTACTTATAGTAGGAAAGTCAATGTTTTAGCCCTCTATTTATTAATTAATAATTATCTTACAATGAAGAATTTTTATACAAATTCTTAATTTGGTAAACTTAATATTAAAGAGTATAACTGTTATTTTTGTCTGATTGTTAATTCATTATTAGTTTTTAAATAAAAATATTAAATTATTTATCTATCTGTTTAAAAAGAATTACTTAATTATTTAGCATTACAAAATTTCTTGCGCTCATCTTTATAAAGAAAATTATTACATTTATTGGCTTACTTTTAAATAAAAAAATAATTTCTTGAAAAATAGTTCTAAAGGAAGCAAAAAAGATATATTCTTGACTCCTTTTTTTTTAAAAAAAAAAATCTTAATATTTTGTTGATTGTTGATATTTAAGATATAGTTAAAATTTTATTGAATTAAGAGTTTTTTTATTTTCTTTTAGTGTTTAAGTTCTGAATGTGAGGAGATTTCATTAAAAAAATTCGCCTGAGTTCTCTAGTGCTCTAGAGTGATCCTGCAGAATGCTCCTTAGTCATTATCAATAATAGTAATGATAGATATTTTAAATTTTATTTTAAATAATGTCTTATTTATTAAATAATTGACAACTTTTATCAAATTTAAGTGAATTAAATATATTATTTCATTAATTAATTATGAATATGGTATTATTGAGAATAATTTTTTAGAATAAAAAATATATGGATAATGGAGAGAGAGACGAAAAGGAACTTGCATAATTGCAATCAACTTGTTTGTGTCAAATCGAGGCCCGCAAGAGTGAGTTGATGAAGACAGATACAAGAATCTGTGAAGACTATCAAGTTCAATAAACAAGGTCTTCTTTTAATTTTAATTCGCAAGTTGCAAGTTGCAAGTTGCAGATAAGAATGAGTTGATGCCCGTCAAATGAACCTGTGAAGATTAGCAAGTTCGATATAAGATCTTCTTCTTACTTTATTTTGGAAACTATAAATTGCAGATAAAGAATGAATTGATGATGGCAAGTTCAAAATAAGATTCTTTTTTTCACTTTAATATGCAAATTGTAAATTACAAAATGGTAGGGCTGGTAAACAGTTCCAGCGCTTAGGTCCACAGCTCCATTTTTTCCAAGCCATTAGGAATGAACAAATAATTAAGCCATCAAAATGATTTAGGATTCTAGGGAATAACTCTAAAATGGGACATGTTTTTTAGTAGAAGAAAAAGATATCTAGATTTTTTTTAATACTGATTACACATCATATTACTGTATTATACAGATATTTACAACTTCTATTATAGTAGACATTACACTGATATTTACAATCAGATATATATAATTGGAACTATTATTATATTAAATTTTAAGAAGAACATGCCCATACAAATAGTCCCTCACATACGAGAAATATTCTTTCTCCACCCACATTTCATAAAAAATAAATTTTTTTTAAATATCTCATTTACTATTCTTTTTTGTTTTGTTTTTAAAAATTTTAAAGATTCTTTTAATTATACTTGAAATTCAAGAATTAAATATGGAATGAATTTTGAGATATTTATATTCATTTGAGTATTAAAATTACAAAATAAAAAGAGGCCTCATAAAAAAAATTGGCCTAAGGCTCCAAAAACTCTAAAGCCAACCATAGTTGAACAGCCCTATTATGGTCACCTACGCCTCATTTATTACAAAGACCAAATTTTAAATTTCCTTGTTATACTCAAATTTATATATTTTTTAAGTTACTTATTCTAGGAAAGTCAATGTGTAGCCCTGTATTTATTAATTAATAATTATCTTACAATTAAGAATTTTTATACAAGTTCTTAATTTGATAAACTTAATATTAAAGAGTATAACTGTTATTTTTGTCTGATTGTTAATTCATTATTAGTTTTTATGTAAAAATATTAAATTCTTTATCTATCTGTTCGAAAAGAATTACTTAATTATTTAGCATTATAAAATTTCTTGCGCTCATCTTTATAAAGAAAATTATTACATTTATTGGCTTACTTTTAAATAAAAAAATAATTTCTTGAAAAATAGTTCTAAAGGAAGTAAAAAAGATATATTCTTGACTCCTTTTTTTTTTTAAAAAAAAAATCTTAGTATTTTGTTGATTGTTGATATTTAAGATATAGTTAAAATTTTATTGAATTAAGAGTTCTTTTATTTTCTTTTAGTGTTTAAATTCTGAATGTGAGGAGATTTCATTAAAAAAATTCACCTGAGGTCCCTAATACTCTGGAGTAACCTCCACAATGCTCCTTAGTCATTATCAATAATAGTAATGATAGATATTTTAAATTTTATTTTAAATAATGTCTTATTTATTAAATAATTGATAATTTTTATAAAATTTAAGTAAATTAAATATATTATTTCATTAATAAATTATGAATATGGTATTATTGAGAATAATTTTTTAGAATAAAAAATATATGGATAATGGAGAGAGAGACGAAAAGGAATTTGCATAATTGCAATCAACTTGTTTGTGTCAAATCGAGGCCCGCAAGAGTGAGTTGATGAAGACAGATACAATAATCTGTGAAGACTATCAAGTTCAATAAACAAGGTCTTCTTTTAATTTTAATTCGCAAGTTGCAAGTTGCAGATAAGAATGAGTTGATGCGCGTAAAATGAACCTGTGAAGATTAGCAAGTTCGATATAAGATCTTCTTCTTACTTTATTTTGGAAACTATAAATTGCAGATAAAGAATGAGTTGATGACGGCAAGTTTAAAATAAGATTCTTTTTTTCACTTTAATATGCAAATTGTAAATTAAAAAATGGTTGGGCTGGTAAACAGTACCAGCGCTTAGGTCCACAGCTCCATTTTTTCCAAGCCATTAGGAATGAACAAATAATTAAGCCATCAAAATGATTTGGGATTCTAGGGAATAACTCTAAAATGGGACATGTTTTTTAGTAGAAGAAAAAGATATTTAGATTTTTTTTAATACTGATTACACATCAGATTACTGCATTATACATATATTTATAATTGTTATTATAGTATATATTACACTGATATTTACAATCAGATAGACATAATTAGAACTATTACTATATTAAATTTTAAGAAGTATATGCCCATACAAATAGTCCTCCATAGACGAAAAATATTTTTTCTTCACTCATATTTTATAAAAAATAAAAATTTTATTAATATTTAACTCTCATAATATTTTTATGGGACTTGAAATGCTGCCCTTCAGCCAAGGACGAAGTGGCGAGATCTAAGATTTTAAGAAGATTAACATCTAAAATGAAGTACTCAAGACCAAACACTATTGGATTGCATTGGAAGTTCAAAAGTGAAGAACAAGTCAAACTAACGAACGTTTTTCAATTTTCATTCTTCAAATAGGTTCCACAAACAATAAAAAGATAAAAATCATATCACTACGGCCTACGGGTCTGCCTAAGTACCGCTATCCTGGAAACTTTCGTCGAACTCCCGATATTATATATTATTTATAATTTATTCATAAATATCATAAAAACTTTTAGATTTTAAAATTTCGTTTAGCCCTTGTACTTTATTTTATTTTTTTAAAATTCCTGGAGTATATCAATTCGCCCCTTATAATTTTAAATTTCCAAAACAACTCTATTTAAATAAAAATATAATTATTATTAAATGAAATATAATTATAATCATAATAATTATTTTATTATAACTATAAATATAATTATAATTATAAATAGATTATTATTATTATTAACAAGAATAAAAAGTATTATAAATAATTAATATATTAACAATAATTAATAATAATTTTTTTCGTAAAATTGTTAATGATAATAATTAACTATAATAATTATTAATAATTAATTTTTCAATAATAATAACAATAAAAATAATTAAAATACAAAATAATAATTATGATAAAATTAATTATGGATTTTATTATTAATTTGTTACAATTTAACTCGTTCTAATTTTTATTCTAAAACAAAGTAAACACATAAAGGTAATACAGTTCATTCTAATTACAATTCTTACAATTCAAGTAAATAAATTATTATGATTTCAATTCCTCATTTCGATTATAACTCATTATGTTTCTAACTAATTTCGATTCCTGTTTAGTGAACACAATATAAAATTGTAAATCGCTCTATATTCAATTAGATCACTCTATATTATTTACAATTTATTCATAAGTAATATGAATTTTATAGTGCATTCACTAAAAAAGAATCGAAATTAATTGGAAATATAATGAACTATAGGAATCGAATTAGAATTACTTGTATTACTATTTATGTTTACTTTGTCTTAGAATAAAAATAAGAGTGAGTTAAGTTGTAACAAATAACTATAAAATTCTTAATTAATTTTTATCATAATTATTATTTTTATTTTAAATTAGTGATGTCAATGGGGTAGGTTTGGGGTGAGGATCATGATCCCCGAACCCAAACCCAATTTAGAAGCTATTCCCTGAACCTGCCCCAAACCCGAAAAATTATAGTTGGGGACTATTCGGGTATGTCCCCAAAAATCCCCGAATTGAGTGGGGATTAAAACGGAGACCCGATCCCCATTTTTTAAATAATAATTTCTAAATATTCTAGTCCCTTTTTCTTTAAATTAATAATTCTAGCAACCTCCAAATTTAGAAATAAAATTACAAATGATCAAATCTTAATAACCTCTACATAAATAAAAACATAATAATTCTAAACCTTCTACATAATTACAGATGATTGAATTTTATATGACAAATCAAAATAATTTTAAGCCTACAACATAAACTCGCAATAGCTTCTTAGTAGCCATCATCATTGGTGCACATTTAAAGATTCTTCATAAACCTATAACAAGATAAAAAAAAAATAAAACAAAATAAAAACATGTTTTAACAATTCAACTTAATAAATACTTGACAAAATAATATAAATTAAAATTATATACCTCTACAGTCTCTACATCAGTTTCAATCTCTGGCTCCTCATTAAGAATTTTGGCATATGCCGGAGAGGTTGATGACACAGCTAATTAAAAAAATACAAATGAAAACCAAAATTAAGTTAGTTATTAGTTAATTTAAATAAAAAATTAAAATTAAAATGCAAACCATGTAACTCCACAAAGAGCACGTATCTAACTTTGACTACACATCAAAACCTCCAATGTGCTTGGATAAAGTCTATTGCAATACGGGCTTACAAATCGACTACCAGTGCTGAAAGCAGATTCAGAAGCAACAGTGGTAATTGGAATAGCCAAAATATCTCTCGCGATTCGAGACAATATAGGATAGTTACCACCATTCACCTTCCACCAAGCTAGAACATCAAAGTGTCCCTCAACACTAAATGGTACTAACTTTTCACCCAAATAAGTGTCTATTTCATCCTTTACTTCCTCATTACCAACATAACAAAACTAGTAAATCCTGAAATCCATTCAGTTGAACTTCTATAGGAACCCGAACTCAGCATAGAATGAGCAGCACTCAAAGAACTAGAGCTATACCCAGGAGAACTAGCAGCTGATACATACCTAACTTTATACTCTTTCACTATACTTTGACAATCACTATGCACCATCTGGACACGAGAAGTAGCATCTTCCCCATAAATCATGGAAAAGTAATACTCAACCAACCTAATTTTGAACCTAGGATCAAAGATACATGCAATAGACAATATTCCACTCGTGTCATGCTAATACTTATCGAACTTTTCAATCATTTTCTGTGCCATGATTCTAAATTCATGATACCTAAGAGTTAATACCCACTCATTCAGGCGCAATCTAATATCACACACATGGCGTAGAAATAGATTAAATGTTGGATAACTAGTACCAGAAAACAATGTTGTACAATCATAAAAACATTTCAAATCGTTTTCTAAGGCACTAGCCAATTGCCAATCCTTATCACTAGGCAAACACTTATAGTGTCCATCAATGTTCTTCAATTGACAAAAAACATTCTTATAATACAATGCAGAATATATCATGAGATAAGTAGAGTTCCATCTTGCACTAGTTTTCTACCAGAAGTAATGCCCAATTTACACACATTCTTATAAAATATTGATTTCCTTTTAGTTGATCCTAACCAAAAAATAACACTCTCATGAATGTTTGCAATCAAATCACCAATCACACTTAAACCATCATGTACAATTAAATTCAGAATGTGGGCACAACAACGAACATGAAACTTTTGTCCTCCTAATATGAGATCATTTTTATCTAGTGCCAACAACATAAAATCAATCATACGATCATTAGTAGAAGCATTGTCAACAGTTATGGAAGATAACTTACGCTTAATGTTGAGCTTCAATAACGAACCCATCAGCTTATGACAAAGCACTTGGCCTATGTGAGAACCAGGCACTTTCAACTTCCAAAAAGCTAATAAAAAAATAGAAATTAATGGTGGTGACTAATTAAAAAATCATATTGATCATTAATAATTAAAAAAATCAGATTGATAATTAATAATTAAAAAAATTAGATTGATCATTGATAATTAAAAAATCAAAACAATAACAATTTTACCTTAAAAGTATGCTTTGTAATGCCCAAGTGTCATCAATAAAGTGTGCAGTGATTGCCATATATGCTTTTGTTTGATTTTTCTGCAGTCCACATATTAGTTGTAATGGCAACTCTACCTTGAGTTTGCTCCAACACACTGATATATTTCGCCCTTTCACGCTTATACATGTCTAAAATCTCCTTCTTGATAGTATTTCCAGACACTGGCTTCCACAATTGGTTTAGAGGAGACATAACATCCCTCAGCCCCTGATGTTATACAATACTCAGAGGGTACTCATGCATGACAATAGCGCATACCATTTTTCTCCTCGTAACATTAGGATCAAAATGGTCTACCACAGTCTTCCCTTTTTCACTAGCAGCTTTCTTTGTTGGTGGAAATTATGTGGCCTCCATTTCCTTTTTCACTTGACATGTCTTTAAATGATCGTGCAAGTCTTTGTTCTATCAGTATTCCTTGCTATCAATGCATTTTTGCAATAATTACACACAACGTTATCAATCCCATTAATTTTTTTCTTCTTAAAACCCTCCCACACAATTGACCTCAACCTTCCTCTGTGTCACAACCCACCGTGAGTAACACTAGCGGCTGATTCACCTTAATTTTGATTGCCTTCTTCATTCATTAAGTGTTCTGTAAGCAAAGAACTTGACATATTGAATGTGAAACCTACAATCAAGCCAAAAAGCAAAATTTAAAAATGAATATGACACTAGCATCATACTAGAAGCAAACAATTAAGAACTATGTAGATTCAAAAACATTAAATCTGATTTCACCATTCATTAATGATTATTACTGCACTGGATTTAAGCAAGTACTAAGTTTTTGGTCGGCAAATACATTGTCAGGATTCCTCTATTATATGGGATCTTAATACTGGAAAACAAACTGAATAATTTTTTTATTAAAATAAACTAGAAAATAAACCTAAACCATCCTACTAAGAATAAGAATATAATCTGTATCACTAGCAACAAAAACTTTCCTCTGATGCAACTAAACACCAAACAGAAAGTAATTAGAAAAATGGTGTGGAGAAAGAGAAAACATGGCTGCATGAACTGGAAGACAAAAAGCTCCATTAAAGTGAGTTCCAACAACTTTTTTCCCAACACAATTTCAAGTTTCCTGGCTTAGTTGTGCCACCTTATCAATTGGTATACCTATAGCAAATAAACATCATTTCAACTAAAAAGTAAACTTTAACAGATGTACTACTTTATTAAACTTATTCTAATGGCACCAAATATCAGCCATGTTACTTTTAATGTTCTTAAAAGGAAGCCTTTAAAGGGAAACCTTAAAGGGGTAATAATAGGAATTGCAGCATAGCATAGGGACCACATTATTTCAGTTGGCATTCACTAGAAGGACCTCACTTTTCTTCATTCTTATGTCACCACTATCACTCAAACAACTCATAATATGTGAGAGGTTACATAATAACTTTAGGGGATAATTAAAAGTTAATTCATTAAATTACAAAAAAATAATAATAACTAGTGTCTAAGATTATAGAAAGTAACAAATATTTTTTTAAAGTTAGTGACAAAATGGGTGTATGGGTGAAATTAATAAGAGAGGCAACAACAATCAGCTGCTAACAATTAAGGATATGAATGAAATCTCACCTTTATTAAGCCCAAATCATGTCTATCGGTGACTCAAATCAAGGTTGCGGCCTCTGCTTTAGTCAACTCTCCAAGGCTTCAGTTAGTGCTTCAGTATTATATGACTGAGAATGAAATCAAAAGAAGATGAATGAAAACATATAAAATGTAAAATTGACTCCAATCAATGAAACCAGATGCAATTTGAAATTAATAAATAAAGAAAGAAAAATAGAAAAAGCAAAAACCTTGCAGCAGGAGAATCGACAGGAGCGGATGAGTGATGGTCGGTGGATTTACTTAACGGTGGCGGTGCGGGTTTGTTAGTGACAACGGCTGTTGTGGCTTGATTAGGGTTTCTTTTGGGGAATAAAAATCAATTCGATGATCCAAGGGAATAGGTATTAGAGTTTCTAATTTACAAGTTTAAAAATATTAGATAATTTTTTTGTTTTTATCTTCGTGTCGGGTTAGGGGACATTTTTTTTTTTATCTTCGGGTTGGGTTAGGGGACATTTGTTTTTTGTTTTTATCTTCGGGTCAGGTTAGGAGACCTGACAAATCCCTAAACCCAAACCCAAATTTTTTGGGGCCTAAACCCATACACGAAACAAACCCAAATTTATTTTTAGCTTTTTTGGGGCCCCATACCCGCCCCAAATTAATAGGGGCCCTGCGAGTTTAGGGCCCGTGAGTATTTCTGCGAACACTATTTTAATTATTGTTATTGTTATTATTATTCAAAAATTAATTATTAATAATAATTATCGTTGATTATTATCATTAACAATTTAATAAAAAAATTATTATTATATTATAATTATAATAAAATTATAATTATAATTATAATTCATTCAATAATTATTATATTTTTTAATTAAATGGAGATTATTTTGAGAATTTAAAATTATAGGGTGTGAATTAAAATTCTAGAGGTTTCAATAAAATAAAACAGAGTGAAAGGGATTAAATGAAATTTTATAATGCAAAAAATTTTATAATACTTATAAATAAATTATAAATAATATAAAGTATAGGGGGCTGAATGAAATTTTACGAGCTAGCTGTAAGTTACATTAACCGTAACTTAGGCGGACCTTATCACTCACATGACCGATATTTACTTTATAATGCAATTAAATTTTTTGTTTAATGGTTGTAATTGTTTTGTAGTTTTTTTGTAATTTTTAAAGAACCTTAATGTTTTTCTAAAAAGAATTTTGTAAATAAAATATTTACAATAACAAAAAAATAAATAAAATATATAATATTTAAAAGAATTTTAGTTTATTAATAATTTTTTATTATAATACATTTTTTCTTTTCACTCTCATTCATTGTCTTCACTTTTTCAAAAAAACAACAAAACACATTTTCACTTTTTCATTTTCAAACACTATTTCAAAAACAATCAACCAATCGTACTTTTGTTTTCACTAAAAACTAATTATTTATAGATTATAAAACAAAAATTAAAACGCTATTTTCTCTTATTATTATCATTATTATTTTTATAAATTCAAATTGTAACCTTAAAGTAGATCAAGCTCTATCAAAATTGATTGTTCGGACGATAAACTTATGAGGACTAGCATTTGTCTAAATAAGATTTCTCCGGTGATTATCTCAATATTGTTGGGAATTCTTTTCTAAAAATTTTAAAAAAATGTAGAAGATAAGACACTGCTGTTTGCGGTTTTCTATTGGGTGCAAAAATGAGAAATTTATGCAAGTCTTCACTAGGGTGATCTTAACCTATAAAAGTCCCAATGAAGAGGAATATAATGATATAGGCGCTTCTTATAGGATTTTCCTTATGCGTCACCCGTTGATACTTTTGGTAAATAATGAAGAATTTTGAATGAGCCCTTATTTCCTATTTCTTACCCAAGTTTGAAAAAGCAAAGACAACGAAGCTCCAACATATTAGGAATTGGATCAACGCGCTATGATCAGATCGAAGATTCATACACCATGACCTTAGTTGAGAAACAAAATATCACAACAATATAGATAAGAATTAAATTAGACCAAACAAAAAGGAGAAAAGGCTTTCAAAGAGCACATGGTTAGTGCTCCCTTTTGAGTCGCCCTTCGAAATTAAAAGTAAGAAAATGATTTCGAAGAATGACTCAATGAAAAATTTAACTGATTGTAGAGGGTTTTTTTTACAAATAAAACGATTTCTTGCAATGGCCTCAATCTTTAGGGGAGTTTTTTTAAAAAAAAATTACCCTTTTGTAATTTGTTACATGACTGAATGAGGGAAAGGATCCATTACGCTATTTTCTCAACTAACATGACTAAAAAAGAGCCAGCTCTGCTCCTAAAATTGCTCAACAAACAAAGACCATAACTAACTCCTAAGTAAAACGAAGACTAACAAACTTGTTGACTTATTCAAGTAAAATAAACTAATAGCAGTAAGTGATTTAAAATAACAACAATAACAGTAAGTTGCTGCACTAACTTATGACCCTCCCCTTTAGTGCAAACTTGCTGTTGACAACACCAAGAGCTTCTCGCAACACTTTAAATTTGGCTTTGACAAGTGCTTTAGTGAAGATATCAGCCACTTGATCTTCAGTTCATATCTTCAATAGCTCAATGTCTTGAGTAAGCATCTTTTCTCGAACAAAATGATAATGGGTTTCAATGTGTTTTGTGCGTGCATGAAACACAGGATTTCCAGCAAGCTTTATTGCACTTCATTATCACAATAAATTGAAACTGAATAGTTAAAAGCAAAACTCAGCTCTTGAATGAGCCTCTTAAGCCAAAGACATTCTTGAGTGGCCATGGTAGCTGCTACATATTCAGCTTCACAACTTGAAAGAGCAACAGTGACTTGCTTTTTACTACACCATGAGATAGCAGCTGAACCTATATTAAAATAATATCCAGTTATAGAGCGTCTGTCATTCACATCACCAGCCCAATCCGCATCTGCAAATCCGCTCAAAACAAAAACTGCTTGTTGCTTGTACATTAGCCCAAAACTTAGAGTTCCTTTCACATAACGGAGGATCCGTTTTGCTGCAACAAAATGACCTTCACATCGTTTATCCATAAACTGATAAATGGCCCCAACAGAGTATGCAATATCAGGTTTTGTGATATTTAAATAGAATAAACTACCAACAAGTTGTCGAAAAAGTGTTGCATCTTCCATTGGCTTCCCTTCATTTTTAGTTAGCTTTAGGCATGGTTCCATAGGTGTGCTCATTGCTTTTGACTCACCCATACGAAAACGAGTCAATAATCTTGCTGCGTAACCTTTTTGAGACACAAAGTAACCATCTGACTTTTCAATTTCCGAGCCAAGAAAACAGCTAGCTTCACCCAAACTCTTCATTTTCAAAACGGACAGTCAGAGCATCTTGAAGACAAGTTATTTCAGCATCATTGTCTCCAGTAATTATCATATCATCCACGTAAAAGAGAAGCATTGTGCATATTTGGGCTGTTTTCTTAACAAATAGACTTGGATCTGCATTTGAAGAATTAAAACCACAAAAGTCAAGATATTGAGCAATCTTACCATACCAAGCGCGTGGAGCCTGTTTGAGACCATACAACGCCTTCTTAAGCCTACACACATACTCAGGAAACTCCTTAGAAACAAAACTATGTGGTTGTTCCATGTAGATATCACGATCTAGCTCCCCATAGAGAAATGCTTTCTTCACGTCTAGTTGCCATAATTTCCAGCCTTTTGTTGCAGCCAAAGAAATGATTGTTCTCACTGTTACCATTTTAGCAACAGGGCTGAAAGTCTCCTCATAATCTTGACCGTATCGTTGGGAAAAACCGCGAGCAACAAGACGAGCTTTATGCCTTTCAACTATACCATTTGCCTTTTTCTTAAATTTATAAACCCATTTGCAAGTGACTAAATCAGCACCTTTTGGCATTGGAACAAGCTCCCACGTGCAGTTCTTGTTTAAGGCTAATATTTCTTCCTTCATTGCTTCTTCCCACTCAGAAATCCCTTTAGCTTCATTGTAAGATTTAGGCTCACCATCACACGTGCCTCCAATAAAGAAACAAGATAAAACAAATGAGTGATTCATTTGAACTTCATAATTCACCCAAATAATCAGGTTGCTTTCTTTGTCTTAATGATCGTCGAAGCACAGCATCAGAAGTCTCAGCTTCATGAATGTTTTCTGCGGATGAAGAATATTATTTCCCCTCTCACTAGATGCAACATTTTTAGAAAAAGGTTCAAGATCAACCTTGCCTTCAGCTTGCCAAGATGATAGTTCATCAAACACCACATCACGAGAAACCGTAACCTTCTTTGTTTCTGGATCCATACATCTCCATCCTTTCCTGCAAGTATCATAACCAACAAAAATACAACACCTAGCTCTTGGGTCAAGTTTAGTTCGGTTATTTTTGGATACATGAACATAACAAACAGACCCAAAAACTCAAAAATAACTAACATTTAGTTTACGATGGTGCAATACTTCTAATGGAGATGATGCTTTCCTTGGCCATGGAGGCAATCAATTGATAACATGACAAGCTAACTCCATACCTGCTGCCCATAGTTCTCTTGGAAGATTTTTTTCATGCAGCCATGACAAACACACTGATGTAAGATGTGCCAGCTTGCGCTCCGCAACTCCGTTCTGTTGTTGGGTATTTGGACATGTCATTTGATGCTAAATCTCATGTTCCTTGCAATAATTTTGGAACTAATCGGTTAAAAATTCTCCTCCGTTGTCAGTGCGAAGACATTTTACCGATACCCTAAATTCTTTCTCCACGTCCTGCTTAAACTGGACAAATTTGGAGCAAGCCTCACTCTTGTGTTCCAAGAAATAAACCCAAAAGAACCCAGAAAAATCATCCACAATAACCATCATATAATGAAGGCCAGTACGGCTAGGAGTTCTTGTTGGCCCCATCAGATCCGAATGAATCAATTGTAGCACAGTAGAAGCTCTATTCTCTGAATTTGGGAAGGGAAGACGATGAGATTTTCCGTGTTGACAGCCAAGACAAACAATATCATGATGAATTTCCTTAAATACAGGAACGCCATCAAGAAGCTTTTTTGTAGATATCATCTGTAACAATTGATAACCAACATGGCCCAAACATGCATGCTAGAGTGTTGCACTTTCATTATGGGCTGTCTTTCCAACATATGCATCATTTGCAGACAAAACATATAATGACTCCTTTCGTTTTTCAGTAAATAGAACATTAGCTACAATATGCTTCACATTAGAAAGAATTTGGAAATCATTCGGACCAAAAAGAACGTACCTCCCGGAATCAGTAATTTGAGACACTGAAGCAAGATTTTTCTTCAAGCCAGGAGCATGATAAACTTCTTTGAGAAAAAACCCTTCGTCATTTGAGTTACCTTGTTTGAAATGGCCTTCTTTCAACACAGGATGTAATTATTATCATTATTATTCTTTTTTCATTTTGTAAAGGTACTTAAAGAAAATATAGATATAAAAAAAAAGAAAATCAAAGAATAAAAGAAAATCAAAGAATAAAAGAAAAATACTACTGGAGTTTCACCAAACAAATAAAAGGAGCTACTAAAAAAAATAAAATGAGTAAGGATGAGAAAAATAAAAGGAAAGAAAAAAATACTACTGGAGTCATGTACATAAAATAAAAGAAAAAATGAAGAAAAAGACGAAGAAGGAGTAAGGATGAGAAAAATAAAAGGAAAGAAAAAAAGTTACTAGAGTCACATGAAAGAAATAAAATGAAGAAAAAGACGAAGAAGGACTAAGCATGAGGAAAAAACATATGAAAACAAAAGATGAAGGAGTAAGGATAAGAAAAAAAATGAAAGAAAAGATGGAGAGAAATGAAAGAATTTCAGCCGTTACAATGACCCTTTTCCCACAATGCGGACGAACATCAAAAAGTAGAGTAGCATTTCCCGTTGCATGATGAGAACAGCCAGAATCAACTATCCACTCCTTGTTGTAGTCTATGACAGCATTAACATTTACAGGTGCATTGGTCTATTGCACTACAGAGGTCATACTAGCTGGTTGATCAATAACTTCAATGGATAGACATTGCTCCCAATTTAATTGTTCAGATTCTTTACTCTCATGTGCAACATTTGCTCCTGCTTCATCCAATGTAACATGATAATTCGCTTTTATGTGGCCTGATTTTCCACATCGATTACATACCACTTTCACCGACAATCTCGTTTGATATGACCCTACTTCCCACATCTGTAACAACATTTTGGTTTTCCTTTGGACTACCCTTCAATTCTGAATTGATCACTTGATGGCTGCTTGGAGGAGTAATTCTTCTTCCCTTAGTCTTTGGTGTAGAATACATCCTCCACCTGTGAAGCAGAGTTGTGGTTGTTGATAACTTGTTTATGTATTGCTTCTTGATTTGACAGCAAATTCTCTAGCTCAATGATCGTAGGCTGGTTATGCCACCCTTGTACTGAGGATATAAAAGGCATAAACTCTTTCCGCAAACCTCGAATAAGATATCGTCGCAAAAGTGTATTGCTCACAAGCTCCTCCGTATCCAACTCTGAAATTTCAAAACACAAATTTTTTATTTTTAAAAAATAATCTTCAATTGAAAGACTACCTTGGCTTGTCCCGGCAAGTTCATTCTCCAAATACTGCAGCCGCATATTGTTCTTCTTCGTGAACAGCTTTTCAAGTGTCTCCTACACTTGTTTTAGCGACTTTACATCACGAACATGCTCAATATACTCTCTACTGATGGATGTCCGCAAAGCAAATAAAGCTTTGCCACATTTGATATTCCATTTTCGACGCAACTCGGCATTTTGGGGGTTATCCGCTGGAATTTCAGTTTCATCACCAGCGATAAGACTCCACAAATCCTGCCCTTGTAGATAAGCTTCCATGCACAGCTTCCAATAATTGTAATTGTTACCAACAAGCTTCTATACACCGGCATGAGATAAAGCACTTCCACCATTCATATTCACTGAGTAATAAGATCAAACACTTGGTGGATAACCAAGCTCTAATACCATGTAACAAAAGAAAACAATGCAGGAAATTTAACCAGCAAACGCAAAATGAAGAAACTGATTTTATTAATCAATGAAGGGTACAGAAGATAGAAACTGAAGTGCTGCTCCTGTCATCAACTTACAGTGCACACTTTAATTTATGTAGGAAAATTTCTCAACTAACATGACTAAAAAAGAGCCAGCTCTACTCCTAAAATTGCTCAACAAACAAAGACCATAACTAACTCCTAAATAAAACGAAGACTAACAAACTTGTTGACTTATTCAAGTAAAATAAACTAATAGCAGTAAGTGACTTAAAATGACAACAATAACAGTAAGTTTCTGCACTAACTTATGACAAAATGGATTGAATGAATAGAAATAAGCCTTAGAAAAAAATTAAAAATGTCTGGAATTAATGTTGATCACCCTATGGCACATGATTGACATTCGATGCAAGCTTGGTTGTCTGTTGAAAAGAACAACGTCCCCATCATCCAAATGACGATCAACTATACAGCCGACTTTCAATACATCGGCAACTCTAGTGCTGAAACTACCATAAAACACTGTGCATAATAAAAAAAAAATTATCCTAACAAATGAAGCTTTTTCCATATGAGGGTGACGATGAGTTTTCAATCTTTCCTCGCTGTACCATCGGGATATCTGACCAATATTTGCTCCAGGGTATTTATCAGGACCATTCCGGACACATTGCCTCAACTTTTCTATATTGTGATCAGAAACACGCTCTGGATAAGTTAAAATCCGAGCCATTCGGATGGGAACAGCCACTTAGACCCCATAAGTCGATTAGATGACAGGTTAATGGAAGGCACATAAGTGGAGCTAAGAAGTAGTGCGAGTTATAATAAAATGCCTTACCTCAGTAACTCTTAGATTAGGGTCAGGAGATATGACAGTCGTGCCAGTATACTCAACAAAGCCACTCAATGGCCTGGCAACCTGCATGGACAATGGAACACCACGAACATCACTATTTACATACTGGGCAACCTCAGCTTGAATTGCCTCCCAACCAGCCTGACCAAAATTTAATTGTAAGAATATTTGGGATTTGGGGGATGAGCACCAAGTCCGGCTAGTCCAGTCAAGCAATTCCAATAATATGGAAGTAATATAGGCCCAAAGCACCATCCAAGATAATTATACTAATTCCCTTAATTATAACTATAATCTAGAAGATGACATAAAACACAATTAAATAGCATATAACAGGATATTGGTACGTACTGAGGGTTATTCCTCTTTTGTTTGCTGGAACCTATTGTGACAATTTAAAAGTACTGTAATTTGTCAGGTTGATTGAGGAACCTGTGATCTCTGTACTTGAATTATTTGAATGAAACTTATCTGATCCCTTTTATTCACTAGTGGCTTGGAATAAATAGCCAAGAGTTACAACGTTCATGTCCTGAGAAATTGCTAAAAAGTAACCTACTGCAACTACTTCCTACGATAAAATAGCAACAATTTGCATAAGACTAGTACTATGGAATAACTACTAACAGCAGCCATTTATTTGAAAAATAAAATAAAATAAGACCGAACACATAACAGATATATATTAGTTTCACACTTTTCGTTCACTCACAGTCATGAACCAACAAAAAAGTGACACTCCTGCCTAGCTTAGTATAGGTAATGTCCACTTTGGACAGTCTTAATAATTTTGTTTTTAAACTTTACAACGCAAAACATATCCACACTTCAAGGAGATCACACGGAATATAAACTAACCAAGACCCCTCTTCCTGTAACTATGAGATTACCTGGTGTTTCAATCAAGCACCTCAACCGTACACGATTTGCGACAAACAACATGCTATTTCTTATACATGGTATTAGGAAACAAAAGAAAAAATAAAATTTCAATGGGACATTTAGCAATGAGTTCCAGTGGGCATAGAATGCATAACAAGGTAGAAGACAAAACCAAATAGCTAGGAGAAAAGCTGGAATACTGCACAACAGAAAATAAATGTAAATGTCAAGATAAAACACCAAAAGAAAAACAAATCATAGGAACTTATCATTTATAATTGGATCATCACAGATTAGGATGTCAAATATGTTCAAGCAGCTAACAGATATTAAGCTCAGGTGAAGCTCAGTTGGGATTCTGAGAATGAAAAGCAACATATATCCTTGAAATGGAATTAAATTGCCATCTTCAAGAACAATAATCACAACAAACATTGTCTTGATTTCTGCAGTTCAAAGTAGAAGATACATTCAAGTTGAAGATCATGATTTCATCAAGAATCGCTTTCAGGGTCTTGGAAAATGTAATGTTTTGATGGGTTGGTTGGTAAGTTCAATAATAAACTCACAAGATTTCCATCTCTTTTTTTCCCCTTTCTTTAATTCGTTTTGTTGCCTCTTCTGTGCGGCATCCATTTTTCAAGCAATTCCATAGCTCTGTCACAAAATCAGATTACACCACATAGTGGCTTGGCTTCATTATAATATTTTTGTATAGTATACCAAACTTTGGAAGGCAGCATTTGCTTCTACCAACTCTTGTTGAAGGCTGGCATTTGCTTGAATAATTTGCTTCAACCTCTCTGTAATGTCATTCTCATTGCTGCAGAAATAAGGGGCATTTTTCAAATGCAATACCAGAAAAACAGTAAAATGCCATAGAAAAACTAGAACATCCGGTGAACAAAGAAAAAGGGGAAGAAAAGAGAGTAATAAACAGAGCAATCAATCTAAGAGATGTCATTACAACATCTGTGAACAGTCCATGATAACGAATGGTCGAATAACTATTGGTGGAACAGCAATATGCGTTATAATGGGTTTCTCTGGTCTTTCAGAAAGATAAAGCACTTCGCTATCCTGAATAGAGTCAAACAATGACTTCAACATCAAACATGTCATAACTCATTTATTCATTCATTTTGGACTATTCCAATCATCGGGTGAGAAAAAAAAAGGGGAAAAACATACCTTATTAGTCATCATTTTAAAAAGGTGAAACACTTTGCCAGGATTAAGGACATAAGTAGCGACATTAGCAGCTGCCTTAGATGCTTTCGTGTGACTAATTGCGGGTGCAAATTCTTCTAAACTCTCAGTCACATTTGACCGATCCCGATCATGAATAATGCCCAATAAAGCTACAGCCTTCCTCACAACAGTACCTGAAATAAATTACAAAACGAAATATGCATACTAAATTGCATTACCAGACTGCAGTTGTTTAACTTAAAACGTTTAGAAGGCTTTTCTCTTAAGTATATTATATATATTAGAAACAAAATTTAAACCAAGAAAAGTTTGCTTCAACGAAAAATAATCTGTAGAAAACATTAAGTTAAAAGCAAAAGGTTCCAACCATACATATATCCACATCTTGGACATATCACAGCTTTAACTGCCATGGTATTACACTTCCTAACGAAATTTTTCACCAAGGCACTCTTCTGCAAAGCCTTAATCTTCTGGCTCCTCATTTTCTTTAAATGGTCTTTACGTAACTTCTCCTCCAGAAGTAAACCAGAACAAGACCGTAAAAAACCACATGCCAAAAGAATCGATTTACAAAAAAATAAGGAACAAATGAAGATTCTTGCTTCAAAAATCCATGAAAAACCTACGCCTAATTCCATTCAAAAGGAGAGCTCAATGTAGAAAATGACTAGCACTTGCAACATAAATGAAAGCTGAATTATGCAGAAATCAATTATATCATTCTACTACCTTACATATGCACTTCAAAACATCCAAGATTGTACTGAAATACCCAACATTATAAACAGGGAGGGGAAGAGTTAAGTATCCAAAATGCCCTGGGCAATCATTGAAACCTCCACGGCATGTTGTACATGTAGCATTTTATTTTCAGGACCCTGAAACCCATTAAAGAAAAGCCCAAATAAAAACATAGTATCCTCATTTTAAAACGGAAGAAAGAACGGAAGGAGAAAACTGAAAACACATTGCAAATAAACTAATGTACAGCCATTGCACTTGAAGCCTCTCTCAAACACAAATTTCATAATAGTTAAGTCAATTAAAAAATTTGTTCATGCACATCAAAAAAAAAAAGAAAAGAAACATGGTTAATGGGGCAAAAAAAAAAAAAAACATAATACTCTTCTGTAAGATGTTACATTTTTTTGAAAATCATTATAAGTTTCTCTTAAATTTGTCAAATAGTCCTCCACTATAGTCTCAGAGTTTTATTTAACATTCCTGTAGGCAGAGAACACTAGCTTTTATTCCTCCGACTAATAACATTAAATAACTTTCATTAAGTTTAAGCTATTAATCGAACAAATGCATGTATATACACATACAAGGTGAAGATCATATAAGCCGCCTTTAGTAGGCTGTTGATTGGAACTGTAGTAATGGCCTTTGTACACTTATCTTCTGCGGCTTTCATGGTTTACAGTCCTGAGTGCACTGCGTGTTGAATGCTTTCACTGTAAAATTTTTTATAGCCTACAAAATTTTTATATTTATCCATTATAGTCCCCACTATATTGGCCTCTTCGATTTTACTGATGTTATGATATAGCACAAGAAATTTTGTAGTTTCTTCATTACAGCCCGCCAAACCTAAATCGTGGATTCATGGCTTGGCAATTAACATTTGGAGAACTAATTAAGGCCGAGTAAGTACGAAGAAAAGTTCAAAAAATTTGTTTGCAACAGCCTCTTTTATATTGAAAATCAAAAAATTAATATTTTAATTGCAAATATATGCCAAAAAAAAATAATTAAGACAATTATGTCAGTCATTTGTTTTTTCTAATTTTTTCAAAAATGCACATATCTTATTTTTCTTTATAAAATTTCACCTGAAAATTAATTGATTATACTCGTACGTCTTAAGTGGATGATTTCAAAAGAAGCAAAAGTGTTTTATTAAGCCTAATAAAAAAATAACATGAAAAATGAATCTAACAATTGAGATTAAATGAAAAAAGAAAAAAAGAAAAAAAAGGGGCAACTTGTAAAACCGGTTGCCCCTTTTTTTCCCTCCCTCAAATCCTTTCCCTCTCTCATGTCTCTGTCGTGTGGTCCCGTGTACCATGGTGTCTCTCACACCCATTTCCATCCTTCCTCATCTTCATGCTACCCAAAAAATTAAAATTAATAACATATTTTACAAAGGAAAAAAAAATGATGTTGCATTCAAAATTGGTTGTTCCGATTTTTCATCTGGTTATGGTACTCTTTATTTGATTAGCACAATTGCTTTATTTAATGAATCCCTATGATTAAGTATATGAGGCACATACAAATTCAACAAGTATAAGATAAAAAGAGCGGAATGTTGGCCCCCAAATCTTTAGTTTAAAATGAATATCAAGCCTCTCAAGTTTAGATTACGTTGCACCCGTCCATTTCTATCTTTATGTTGTTATAAGCCCCGTTTGGGATTAAGGTTGAAATTCAATAAGTTGTTTATTTTATAAATTTTGATAAAAAATAGTGTTTGGTAAATTTTGTAAAAATAACTTATTTCATAATTTTCTCTATTTTGTCAGCAGTTTTTAAAAGCAGGTTGAGAGTTGCTTTTGATAAGCAATTTATTCAATAAGTTATTACGTCTTCTTAAAATACCTATTACAACCTTAGTATTTTGATAAAAAGATAATTAAATCGTACTTATCTATAAACCCTAATAAATAAATCCTTAGATATTATATTACTGCCACAATTTTATTACAAAAAATTTATTGTGAATGTAATACGTATTACTTTTTATTTTATTTAGATTATGTAAATGTGTAAATTTTTATCATATTTTATATAATAGATTATGAAGTTCTTCATATTTTTATTAATTAATTTTTTTTAATTAATTTTACATATCAAAGAAAACAAAACATGTCTAAAAATTTATTAAACATAAAATAAAAAAATTAAAACGTCTGTCCATTTTGGTCATTATATAATGCAATAACATTTTCGTAATAAGATTTACCAAACGCATGTACTCTACTTTTCAATCTCACAGCAACCGCAACAATACAGTTTACCAAATACCGAGCTACTTTTTTATCAGCAGCTTATTTCATCTGCACAGCACAAGCGACTTATTTCATCAACTTCCGCAATCCCAAACTGGCACATAATCTTATTGATGTCATTGGGGTGAATTTATCATTTCAACTAAGCAGCAAAAACGTCATTGTTTAAATGCTTAGACAACAACCACTAGGCCTCATCAAACCAACCATTCAAGACCTCTTGATAATCAAGCTTCAAAGCCAGTGACAACCTCTTCTTCCCCTGCACTTGCTTTACGCGCCACGCACCTGCAGCATCAGAAACCACATCATCATCGTCACCATCATCGATGCAACTACTCATTTCCTCTTCTTCAATAATCTTGTTCTTCAATAATCATGTTCTTCTTCTTTTTCTTATTATTCTTCTTCTAATCTACCACTTCACTGCAACTCACCCACCTTTCCTCACTCACATCCCTCTCTTTCCACCTCATCATTGTCCGTATAAGGCCAAAATCATTGCACTCACGATAATTGTCACTGTCGCTATAACTCAACAGCAACAGGGACGAAAATAGGCCCTACTCTGATGCCGTGAGTAGGCCGTATTGAAGTGGAAACTTGCAACCACTACGTTGTTCTTTTATTGATCATGCACATCTAATTTGTTGGTATGATCTTCTGGGTGAAGTAGGAAAAGATTTAGGACCTATTTGGTGTTTTTTTCTGAATTTGTATGTTTTGAGAATAAAAATGAAAATAAAAATGGTGCTTTGCAGTTGCTGTATTTCGAATTTAAGTATGCGTCTGGTATCATTTTATGTATCATATATTTTAAAACTGAAAACAGTAATATGCATTGGGTAGACACAGTTGAAGATGATAAAATAGAGAATATGCTTTCTGTAATACTTTTTTCAAAAACAGTTTTTACTAAGTATTTATGTCATATTTATAGTTATAAAATAATTACTTAGCTAATACATACACAAATACTACATATTAATTTAAACAAAATTATTATAAAAAATTACATGATAATAAAGTTTTAGAATTAACATTAATTAAAAAGAATTTACATTGTTATTGTTTTTACACCATAATTAAGATATATATTACAACACATGATTAAAACAAAATAATTATAAAAAAATTATATGATAGACATTATGTATTACGTATGTAATCATGCCAGATAAAGCTGCAATTCTATCTCTTTTAGCATTCATCTCTACGACACTTGTTGTAGATAAATCAACATTAGTAAGTGGCCTACTAGTATCTCCTTCTTCGTTGGTAACCAAATCTTGCAAATCAAAGTCCCCAAATAACCTATCACTTGCATTTTCTCGTTGAATAAAATTATGTAAAGCGCAACATACAATTGGAATTAGACGTTGCTTTAGTAAACTATAATTATTCATGTCCCTTAAAATTGAAAATCGCATTTTTTAAAACATCAAAGCATTGCTCAATTACATTACGCAATGATGAATGTCTATAATTAAACAATTCTTGGGACCTCTAGGTGCTCGACCTAGTCCTCTATAATCACGTAAATGATATCTCTCACCTCTATATGGTGTCAAAAATCCATTCACATTTATGTATCTAGAATCCACAACGTAATAATATCCTAAAATATAGAAATAATAAAACATAACTTAATTAAAAAAAAAGGCCAAAGATATTAACATACATACATACATACATACATACATACATATATATATATATATATTCATAGACAACAGGCCAAGTGCATTAAACCAGTCACGATTTAATGCCTCCTCTGTCTATGAGTGGAATATTGATGGTATGTCTGAATATAACATCTTAGGATTGTTGCAACAAATGACTATGGCAGCTAATGCCTATAAAACCCAAGTAGGAACCTCTGACAAAGCCATTGCAGAGATTCTCATTGCTGGTTTTACTGATCAACTAAAAGGTTGGTGGGATCATCTTCTCACTAAACAGCAACAATTAGATATCTTAAATTCAATTCAAACAGATGAGAATGGAGCCCCCATCTGTGATGAATTCAATAGCCCAATTCAGGATGCAATTGCCACCCTGATTCTTACCATATCTCTTCATTTCATAGGTGACCCTTCACACCTTAGAGATAAGAATGATGAGTTACTACATAACTTGAGATGTAGGAAACTTAGTGAATTCCAAAGCTATAAAACCACTTTCTTTACCAGACTTTTTCTAAGGGATAATGCAAATCATATAACTTGGAAGGAGAAATTCCTTATAGGGTTACCTACCCTATTAGAAGAAAAAGTCAGGAATTCGATTAAAGCCCTTTATGATAATCGTATCCCCTATGATGAGCTCACCTACGGTGAACTTGTCAGTTTTGTAAACAAAGAGGGATTAAAGATTTGTCAAGATTTGAAATTACAGAAACGACTAAAATGGGAGCTTAGAGAATCTAAGCAAGAACTAGGAAGTTTCTGTAAACAGTTCAATTATGACCCTTTTAAAACATCTACTTCTAAAGATTGTAATGGTAATTGTTCTTCAAAACCTTACAAAAAAAATTACAAGTCAAAAAGCCATAGAAAACCCTTACATGAGTTTAGAGAACCTTATAGGAAACCCCATTTCTCTAAAAAAAAAAGATACCAAATCAAAACAAAAAACTTCTTTCAATTACAAAGAAGCCACATGTTTTAAATGTGGAAAGAAAGGTCACACTGTAAAATTCTGTAGAATGAGTAGAAAGTTCCATGAGCTTGGCCTTGACGACGAGATACTTTCTAAAGTTGCCCCTTCACTTGTAGAGTCTTCTGACTATGAATCTTCCATGACGAGAGATAGTGAGCCCTTACAAATTGATGAGTTAATTGACTCTGACTCTGTATCTGATAATAGTAGTGATTCTGAGTTAGAATCCTACTTAAAGAAAATCAATGTGTTAACTAAAGATTAAGAAATTTTCCTTGAATTAGTTAAACACATTTCTGATCTTACTCTCCAAAAAGAATACCTTGATAAACTTTTGAAAACCTTAGAAACAGACAATAAAGCAGAAACCTCTAAAGCCCTAATCATTAAAAAGAATACTTATGACCTCACTGAAATTTTGGATAGAAAGAAAACAAAGAAAACAATTCCCAATATCCAAGATCTTCAGAAAGAAATAAAAGTCATCAAACTTGAAATAAAAAATTTAAAAGAAAAAAAAAAACTGATTCTGAAACTATTCAACTTTTGTTACAAAAACAATTGGAAGATAATTCGGATAAAGAAGCAGATTCTGATGGTGATGACAATGAAAAACAAAACCTTGAAAACATTAATTCTATACCCAATGATTTTCCTTTTGTTTTAAAACAAATCACTACAAGAAAATATTTGATTAAAATTACCTTAAATTTTTGTAAAGATTTTGAAATCAACACCATTGCCCTTTTTGACACTGGTGCTGATTTAAACTGCATTAAAGAAGACATTGTCCCTAGAAAATTTCATGAAAAAACAAATGAAAAACTTTCTGCCACCAACAATTCAAAACTTAAAGTTAAGTCTAAAGTTGAAGCCTCTATACATAATAACGATTTTGAATTCAGGACTTCCTTCCACCACTTCGAAACACCTCTTATCACTTCTCTCTCTCTCTCTCAAGGAAATCTGGAGAAAGACTTAGAGGATTCAATCCTGTCTTTCTAATTTTCCTATTCTTCACCAAACACTTTCTGTTTGTAAAGCTTTCGGATTAAAAGCATTCAATGTAAGCATTTGATTTAAATTAATTTAAAGCATTCAAAGTTTGTAATAATTTTAATTTTAAAGTTTTAGAACTAAGGTTCTATGTATAAGTATGCTCTGCAGTTGTGGCCTTGGCTGGTCTTCTGCATCAGAAAAGACTGTTACGTCCTTCCAAGGTATAGAGACCTGATCTCTCCCCTTGGTCGTATTTCTCTTCTCCCTCCTTCAATCAGAGTGGTATTTCTGGGATCCAAATTTAGTACTATTTATGAGCCTTGTGTTGCTTAGGCTTGTTTAAAAAAATTTTTATTTTTAAAGAATTTTGGTATATCGGCTGGAATACCCGAGGGTGCGGGCTACTGGTCCAAAGCATGCTCTAGCAGTATGATCTCTCAGGTCTAACAACGCCACGCACCAAATTCAAACTCAATTTTAAATTTTAATTTCCATTTTTAATTTGCTTTATTTGTCTTAGTTCACGATATTTTCCTGAAAACACTATCTTCTTTATATATATATATATATATATCTATATATATCTCAATATTCTTACCTTCTTCTGGACGTGGAAACCCAGATTTTGGTCTATTTAAGGCATTCATAAACACCCTTGAGTCATTGACGGTACCTTCCCAGCCCGTATATAAACATCATGTCAAAAGAACATGCACAGATGATACTTTGAGTCACCTAAGTCTTTCTATCTCGATATGATATGTGTTTATGTGCTGGTGACCATGCAACAATGTGAGTTCCATCAATTGCATTGATACACTTCTGTGAAAATATGTAAAAATTATTAATTTATTAACCAAATGTTAATGTCACATAAACATTCAAGTAACGTGTATTGAATTTCTTACTTTAAAATATGGAAAAAAATTTGGATTATTTCCAATCTTTGGTGGCGTTTCCCCTTGAGGTTTTGGTTTTATAGTGTGATTTGCCAAGCGATAAAGTGCTTTTAACATACGCTTAAAGTGTGTAAACACAGTATCCACTGAACGTTGAAAACACTCAGAAACAACCTGCACAACAGCACCATGGGACAATATATAAAAGCACATGCCTATCATTCTCTAATAACTGTAAATGTTCAAGTGTATAACATAATCGAATAAAAACTTCTTTATGCATTCGAAACACGTTATACATCCTATCCAGATGACTGTTTAATAACTCTTGAACAAATTCAATGCCAGACAATTGTCCTGTATAGCACTGCCTTTTAATAGCATGCTGTTGTTTCTCATAAATTTTTATGGCAATGGCTACCACTAAACCTCTTCTTCAATATCTGTTAAACTATCAATATCATCATTTTCATTGTTGTTGTTGTTCATTTTTCGGCTCTAATTAAAAAAAAATCACAAATTATATCTCAAGTATATGATAATTGATCCAAAAAAATAAAATAAAATGAACATACAAATACAAATAAATAAATAAAAAAATTAGAAAGTTCAACTAAAAAATAAAATGAAGTTCAACAAATACATTTAAGCTCATAAAAATAACATAAAGTTTGACAAATAAAAGTACTACAAAGTTTAAACCATAAAATGAACAAGCACACAGTTCACAACCAATAACATCGAAGTTAAACACATTACATCTTAAAGAATGAACTATAAACTAGTTAACCAATATTTTTTCCTATGCTTAGGCATGCTCAGAAAAGCTTTTCTCCACTCAATATTGGGCACTAGCTTATCCATCAATTTATTGTATGTATCTCTATAAATGTCTCCCAATTTCTCTATAGCTTCAATACACTTTTCAATAGACCACTTTTCAACACATTGAGAAGTTGACTCTGCACTTTTGCATCTAACCATCTCCATTCTAGCATTTAATCACTGAACTAGCCATTTTAAAGTAATTGTCAAACTCACTCTTATTTTTTTTACCACACTCAGTTGAAGTTGCAACTGGCTGACGAGGGCCTTTTTCTATCCTAGTCTCGATAAGAGGTTCCATTGAATCATCATCCTCAATATCAACATGAACTCCATCACCAAGAAAATCCTCTTCCAATTCACGATCCTCATCCGAGGACAAGGGAACTTGGTTGAAGGAAAAACGTAAATGGCCAGAAGCTGTGGTGGTGTTGAATACCTCCCCTAAGGTTTGGTAGTGCTCTAATCCTTTTTTACGATATGGCTTCACTCCAGACACTCTCTGTGAAAAAAAAATAAGTGTATAAAACCAAAATAATAATATTTTAATTTTATACAAAACTATTTAATATATTACGAATATAGTTTTACCTTAGTATATTCAGCCCAAACAGCTTCCGATGCTATGACCGTATTTGAAACAGGATCCTAACCAAACCCGGTATGAGCTATTAAGTCAGAAAACTCTCGATGTTTTTTGTGCAACCTATTAAACTTGGACTTAAGTTGCCCTACATTGAATCTTTTTTGGGATTGTTCAAATAACTCATCACTTATAGTGGTCTAAATTTTCTTAGTGAAACTTGATGGTCATGTACTATACTAATAAAAATGGTTTTGGTTTGGCTAGACCAATCGACCTTATCCTCAACATCAACATCAACATCATGTGGATCTATATCTTGAAAAATTAGAAAAAAAAACACATATTAAATATTAATCAAATTCAACATAGCATGAAAGTCATTTCAGCAAAATGCCATACATTAAAAACTGAATGTTACCTGAATTTTTTTTAAAAAAATTAACATATATCAAATATTAATCAACTAAAAACACTACTCTTAAATATACATAGATTATAAATTACACAAGCCAATTTAAATTAAGGCCAAGCTCTCATCAAAATTTTTTCAGGGCACAACAAAAAAATAGGTTTCTATTTTTTGTTCTCACTTCTACAAGTTGCAAATTGGAGTGAATTCTATCTAGGCAATATTTTTGACGTGACAGGCAATAAATTCAAATTGTGAATTCCATCTAAAGCAATAAATTGAAATTATAGATTGTTTGAATGAATTCTATCCAAGGCGAAGCTTCAAAAATCTCTATTTATCTCAAATAACCTCTCAAATAACAAAAGCCAAATTTGCCTAAATCATTTTCTCTATAAAAAAAAATTTTTTTTTTTAGAGTGACAGGCAATAAATTCAACTTGTGCACCATCAACAAAATGGAATTTGTAGTAAAATCAATATCATGGCAATGACAATCGTGAACAATATCATCTTTACATGCTATTAAAAATAATTAAAATCACTCAAATAATTTCTGAAAATTTTAGCTTAAACAAAACAAATACTTGCAAGTGACAGATCCAGGAGAGCAACAGCGGCTGGGCGAAGACAGAGTAGCAACGATTGAGCAGAGATAGAGCAGCAGTGGTTGGGCGGAGTCGGAGCAGCAGCGGCTGGGCGGAATCGGAGTAGCAGCGGCTGGGCAGAGTCGGAGCAGCAACAGCTATGGTGGAGACAGAGTAGCGGCAGTGGCTGAGACAAAGTAGCAACAACAGTTGGATAAGGAGGAGAGAGTGGATCGGGAGAAATAAAGAGATAGAAAGATGTTGGATGAAGATAAGAGGAGGGACAGAGTGCAGATTTGCTGCAACTAGATCAAGAAAGCTGCGAGGGAAGAGAGAGAGGCAGTGGAGAGATAAGGAGGAGATAGTGGATAGGGAGAAATAAATAGAGAGAAAGATGTTTGATAAAGACAAGGGGAGAGAGAGTGTGCAAATTTACTGCAACTGGATCAAGAAAGCTGAGGGCGAAAAGAGAGCGGCAATGAACAGATAAGGAGGAGGAGGAGGGTCACGATTTTGCTTTTGTTTTTTAATTCATTTTTAGGTTTAGTTTGTAAAATTTGGAGAACATTATTAATATGTTTTCAGTTTGCTAGTTATAATAATGAATTCGAATTTTGTGTTTTGTAATTTTTGTTTTAAATTAATCCACCGAACATGTTTTATGTGTGTATTATAAAAAAAATGAAAATACTGCTTGTAAAAAGGTACCAAATAGGCCCTAAGGGTATTCTCAAAATTCTTTTTTTTTTACCCTCACTTTTGCCACTTGGTTAAGTTTAGTTAAGCTTATGTTCATTGAAAATAATGCGGCTGCTTGGAACAACTAAAATTTTGAAAGCCTTTTAGCTATTTAGCTTATTCTTTGTTTGGTTGCTGAGAAAATTAAGGAAAAGAAGGGGGAAAGAGTCAAAATTTAATGCCTACTCCACCTACTGTGGTTTTCAAATGGGTGTCTATAGTTTTTGTTTCTTTTTGCCTTCTTCTAAATGTATATATATAGAGAGAGAGAGAAAAAGAGGAAGAGAGAGAGAGAGAGAGCACGAAAGTATAGAAAAGTGTATAAACTGTTCAGTTTATGCGCTTTAAGTTTTAAGCCTCTTAAACCCCACGGTTTTAAAGCTTTCCTAGACTTTTTTCGCATTTTAAAATCCCGGGTTAGAAAACTACTATATGTATGTATGTATTTGATTTGGTCTCCCACATTTTGTTCATGGGTACTAAATAAATTATTCATATACAACACAATACCTTTTAGGGTGTATGTAATTTTTATGGATTTTTTTCCAGATCTCTGGATTTTTAATTTGAACTTGGAGCTAAAGTATGGCAAATTGAGCTTACACTTTTGTTGGATGTTGTAATAATTAAGGAAGTGAAAGTGAAAGGAAATAGATCATTGAGTCTCAACCTTTAAAATAAAATTCTAGTTTGTAGGTGCTATAAGATTCAACTGCTTCTTTTGTTGCTTTTTATCATAGGATGAGTATGTTACACAGCAACCATGCAGTACTTTGACAAATTCTAGCACAAAAAGTGTTAAGTAAGCCTAAAGAACTTCTCAAGCAATAATGCTTGTAAGAAAGCTAGAAAAAAAATAGTAATATGACCAAAGCAAATTTTTTTACTCACAAGAGAGAATACAAGAGAGCTTTACAAGGATGCTCGAATTAATAGATGTATGGTGTTGGTATTGAGCAAAATGGCAAGTGTCATGCCGTATTTATAAAGTGGCTTGCCTAGGTCCAGAGAGTTCTACGCAACTAGTGCACTTTACCTAAAATATCTACTAAGTTCTAGAAAAGTTTAGCTCTACACAAGTATAGAATTATCCAGACATAAACAAGTTGTAAAGAGTTGTAGATATTTCTAGAATTGAGCCTGACTTGCCTATATTAACTTGTAAATTTGGTCTGTCTACTTGCCAAGCATATCACGATTCGCTAATTATATGAGGCGGCCCACTGTTAAGTGCACCCTGCTACTAAGTGCATCCCACCTTTAGGCAGACCTTTATTAAGCAAACTCATTGCACCAATTTAGGCTCCGTCGGTGGAAAAATTGAGTGGCCCGAGACATTTCGCTTCATTTTGCTCTTCTTGTTAGTGTTAACATTTATGTTAACATAATGTTGATTTTGATGATAACAAACAAAATTAAGAATGATTAAATTTTTGAAAGCTTAAATTATTTTCATACACTTTAAATAAATCATTATTTTCACATTATAAAGGTTTTATATCTAATGGAAAAATGATTTTATGAAATTGGTTGTTTTTCAAGTTTATGGTTTAATTGAAAGAATTTTAAAAACTTTAAATCAACAAGTATTGCTTGAAATTTTGAAGAAGGATTTATTTGAAACATTTCATAGCATTTTGGGCCATATCATAATTTCAAAAAGTTTTAGGATCCACAAAGTATTATTTAGAAATTCTAAAATTGGATCTATTTGTAAAATGTATAAAGTTTTGGGCCGTAGTGCAGTTATGGAAAATTTTGGCGTCAAGATATAATTTTGGAAAATAGTTCACTGTACCATTACTGTAGCAAGCAGCAAACCGGATATGCTAAATAGAAATCCGGTTACGGGGCAGAAACTCTCTGGATGAAAAACGGAGATCCGGATTCCATAAGCGGTAATCTGGTTGTTGGGCAATAAGGTTACGAAGTATAAACGGCAATCCAGATATCACAAATGGCATTCTGGATATTCTAAAATTCAAACTTTTGCCTTAACGGTAACATGCAAGCGGAAGTCCAGATATCATAAACGTTAATCCGGTTATGAGTAAAAAGTGAATAACGGCTAGTTTTTGAGCTCCAACTATAAAAACTTAAATCTAATTCATTTTCAAGATCTCTAGCACTCACAAACAAAAGGCATACAACATACATTGAGCTTCAATTTTGTAAATCATCATTTATTAAATCATTTTTGTTCTTCATTCTGTAAATCTACTCTTTAAGAGAGTATTTGATTGTAATCTTCATTTTCTCATAAATTGGTGAGTGTTTAAGTGTGTGAGACACTTGAGTGAAGAGATTGGGAGATAATCTCTTTGTTGTAAAGGTTCATTGACACCTTAGAAGTCAATTGTAAGCTTTTGAAGCCTTGGAAGGCTTGGATAATGAAATCCTCAAGCTTGGGTTACTTGGAGGCATGGATGTAGGCGGGGATAGCCGAACCACGTAAAAATCTTTGAGTTTGCTTTCTCTTCCCTTACTCTCTTATTATTGTGCGTTATTGAATTTATTATTTTTGATTCCATTAAAGCATTAGTTTTAATTGTTGTGTGATTTACTTAGATTAATTTTTAAAATTCCAATTCACCCCCCCTCTTGGGTTGCCTAGTTAGTATTTCAGTTAGAGCTCTGTTGATGATGATTCCTTTATTGTGGGCTTAGCTCCAAGCTCAGAGTAAATTAAGTCTTAAGCTCTGATTATTTTTCTTTTTGCATTTATTTATGGCAAAACAGTAATTTTACATTGAAGGGCAAAAACATCATTTAACTAATATTCCGTTAATTCTCTTAATTAAGTGAAGATAGAAATGAAATGGAAAGGTGCAACAAAATGAAAACTTCAGGTGAAATTTTGTATAAAAAAAAAAAGAAGATACGTGTGTTTTTAAAAAAACTTGAAAAAATAGGTGGTCGGAGATAATTGTCCTTTTAACTATTAATACAAATCAAGGAAATAATTATATGTTTGTTGATATAAATAACAGAAACATATAAGGTTTCCAATTACCATATCATTATTAATACTCGCAAATTACAAGTTACTATAAAATGAGTAATTATAAAACCGCAAACAATCTTATGAAAATTGATGTGGAAATATCCAATTGATTGATTAAGAATTAAAAATTAAGAATAACCATGTGGATACTACCATGATTTTGATTTAATAATGATAAAATGTTATATCAATTTGCACAAGATTATAGAAAATTTGAATTATCTTCTACCTAAAGTGACTATTCTTAATATACCGTAACGATACATAAATATCAATTTATCCCCAAAATACAATTAAATTTAACATGATAAATTTTGAGTTATCTCATCGTGAAATGACAATCTTCAAAATACACCAAACCATTTTAAATTTAGCACCCCATTTTTAATCAATTTACCCCCTAAATACAGCTACAGACCGTATATTATCAACATTGCGCAGTATGCTTTTTACAAAAAAAAAGTTAATAAATGAAACGTCTTAGGGCCCATTTATGATTGCTTTGATGAAGTTTAAAAATGATTTTGAAAAGTTAAAAGTCAATTTTAGTTTTTGGTAAATTTTTTAAAAATTTCTTTTGGCAAAATCACCCTATCCTACAGCAAAATCTAAAATTTCTTTATTAATTAGGAAATAAAATCATTAATTTTAAAAAGATTATTTTATTGCAATTATATTGAGATAACAAACTAAAAATAAAATTAATAATATAAACTTATTTATTTTAGTTATCAATTATTATATATAAATAATAAATAAATATTTTAAATACATGTTTATAGATATGTAAATAAATATTATTCAAAATATGCCTAATTTCATAATTTATGTTCTTAAGATATTTTTATAGTAAGAGATTTATCAAATACATAAAATTATTTTTAAAACTCACAGTATTTTTTAAAAATAAATTTTACCAAATATTTAACTGATTATTTTTTAAAGTAATTATTTTTACAACATATCTAACCGTAATTATCTTTAAAATGACAATATTTCCAAAGTGACCCTTAGCGTTAGTTCTTAGGTTGGGCGGCTTGGGCAAGCCTTCAAGACAACTTCAAGCTGTTAGCACGACTAGCTGAAGTGAATGCCGCAATGCAGTAAGGAGAAAGTTGAGTTGGGCAATAAACGCTGGGCTGGTCGCTTGAAAGAAATAAGATGCATTTTTTACTGCACGTAGCTATCGTTGATTTTGTTATCAGGTTCCATGGCCTAGCAAGTTGATAGTAAGTAGCTTTCGTCTTCTTATTCCTTCTCTTCATCTTTCTTCATCTTCTACTCTTTTTTTTCTTTTGGTTTCTTCTTCTTTCTTCTCATCAACCATCGCTTCACAGCAGCAGAGAGTCGCAAGCGTATGGGTAGTCTATTAGTTTGGTCAGATGGTGTTGATGATGGTTGAATGATTTGTGTTGGGTTGCTTGTGCGGTAGTTTTAGGGCCATGGCACGGGCGGCCAAGGATTGGGTTATGGTTGCCTGATTATGGCGATTATGGTGAGATGATTAAACAACAATTGAGTGTAAAATTAAAAAAGAAAAAGTTGTGTCTAGAAATTAGGAATTTTATAGCAAAAATTTAGATTTAGAGATTCAGTTTTAATGGACAGAAATATGGTCCATCCGTACATATAATGTAAATTAACAAAAATAAAAAAATTAATAATTTGGTGCAACGTGAAATTTATTGGATTTGAGTGTATAGAAACTTATTAAAAGATTTGAGTGAAATAGAAATTGCTTGAATTTAAGTTTAATTTTAGTCCCAACTGATATTGCATTTATTGATTAGATGGTGAATAAATATTTTCATTAGTTACAAAATTATCATTTAATAAATAAATAACATATAACATTAGCATTTAAGTTGGAATTTAAATGTTTGGATCGCTATCATTTTTAAAAAACAACCGACTTTTATCTTTTTGGAGAATGAACAATTAGAAGGGCCAAAATGATTTAGGATTCTAGTGAATAACTCTAACAAGGTGACGGATTTTTCAATTGACAAAAAGATAAGCAGATTTTGAAATGTCATTGACATCTAGAATTGAGGGCTTGGAGTGTTGGAGAAAAATTAGTTTTTAAAATTTTATAAAAATTTTTAGGATCGCTCTCATACAATATATAAGAATTTGTAATCTAAAAATCATACCTTAAAAATTCGATATGGCTTTTTCCCCTGAAGTGATTTAGGCTCCTAGATTACGATCTTTCATCACCACTTCTGTTAGATCACGATCCGTCACCACCACTCCTACTAGATCACGATCCGCTACCAAATAATCTTCTAGGCTATGACTCAAGTTTGATCTGCACTTGACGTGCAGGTGCCTTTATCACCATTAAAACAACTAGCACGAGAAAATTTCTTTCAACAATGGAGAGAAAAATCTTTTTCTCTAATATGTATAAAGTGGCTGCTCTATTTCTTTTGTCAGAAAATAAGTTTTTTTATATCTCTATCTAGTAGAAACTCTAAGCTTCATTTTTTAATATTATTTAATTTTATTAAATCAAGTTTGATTTAAATTAAAAACAATAAACCAAAAGTAACGTTACTTCTTTCTTGTCATAGGGGCCGACCTTGTAAAATAACACAAGACCTCTTAGACACAAGTACATTACATGGAGCCTCCCACTAAATAATATATTTAGGCTTTTAACCCAAGTAACTAGTTATCTTGTTTATTAATCCAGTAGTGGCGCAATCAATTAAATGAGCTAACCCGGGGATCATTTGAGAACATACAACAGTGGCTATAAATAATTAGGTTTGTAATTAAACTAGCTCAATTATTTAATTCTAAATCTACTCTACTAAAAAATTGGAACTGACCTCCATAATTGTATATTCGAATAATAATTCGTCCTAAGCCACATTGATTTCTTTACTGCACAATTCTTTGTACCACATCATTAATTAAATCGATATCTCAACTGTACAATTAATTTAATAACATCTTGTTCCATGATACTTACTAGTTTTCTCTAATAATCATTTTCAACATACTAAATATGTTGACACACTCTGGCCAGAAAATTCTATGATCAAGTACCGAAAATCCATCAAGAAATGTGTTGTACAAATTCTATATTGTTAATCTATAACTCCAATTCTATAATGATCATTTTCAACATACTAAATATGTTGACACACGCTGGCCAAAGAATTCTATGATCAAGTACCGAAAACCCATCAAGAGATGTATTGTACAAATTCTATATTGTTAATCTATAACTTCAATACTCATAATTGCTCCCACCAACATACCGGATAATCTTTACCACAAGTGTGTGTCATGCTCATTGGTAACTCAAATGGAATAACAATTACAGTCATTAAATCATAATTAACTCAAGATTAAGATTACAGTAAAATCAATGTCTATGAGATTTAATAAGTCTGACAGTCATTTCAAGGTTAATTAAATCTCATATGTGATTCAGCTCAATGTAGTTAAATTATATTAGAAAATTCATACATGATTAAGACAAATCATCCAATGAATTTACTACAGTCTAAATATAAATAGAGCGCCCAACTTTATTTATCAACTGCGAACTTAATTTATTTAATCATAAGATAACTTGTATTTATGTCTTCTGTGAATCCATATGATGATCACATAAATACATATAATATGATTAAACGGACATTTTTCAATATATTTATGTAATTAAAAATATCTCAAATATTTTATTAATCAGAAAATAAATTAATATGCTTTAAAAGAACACATAATCCCAGCATGGAGAACCATATCTTGTAACAACAGAGAGACAAGAGCATTCTGTTCCAAGCAAAAGGTAACAGGAAGTTAATGCTTTTCTTGCTGGTAATTGCTTGATCGAGCACAAAAAACACAAGTGCATTAAGCCCAAATAAAGCAGACTGAAGTGAAACAATGGCAGCTGGCGCTACAAATGAAACCAAAAGAATCTTCGGATCATGACAAAACCAGACTGTTTCCAACGAGTAGAGGACAGTGAAGGTCGGAGTTCTCCCAGTGAACGCAGAACAAGGTCTCTTCAGAAAAACTACTGTCCGCCTGCTAAAAACGTGAATATGGGCAATCTGAAAGTAACGAATCATAAAGTCTAGATTTGACAAGCACCAATAATGCTACTATTAACACATTTTCTAAGCTTGTGCAGAAATCATAAAAGCTCAACAAACATGTAATTTACATAAAACTCAATGTTAAACATTCATCTTTCCCAGTTTCAAAATACAATTTGATTGTGATGTCCTGACTACAGTCACGAATTTGAATGCACTTTAATTACATTAAGACATTTTTAAGTTCTGCGGGACGGCCAAAGTCAGATTTAACGCACTATTAACTGTTAACTATTGACTGAAAGATCTTATATAAGTACCATGTAAAAAAATATACTAAAACATGGATAGAAATCATACAAAACATCTGAAATTAGACGGTTACTTTCCTTGCTCTCAAGTAATGATTGCTTTCATCTTCTCCTTTCAAATCAAAATAATGAAACTTACGGTGTTAGATTACCAAAATTACCAATTCCTGGCTAGATTATTAGGTACCTCCGCACCTATTTTTTCCTTTTGATCACCCAAATATTGTACCATTTCGCTCAAAGAAAATTTAGCCACTTTATCCATTATATGAGATTTTCAAGGCAAATGAATTTGACAGAATACAAAATTTAGGATCAAAATGAACAGATCATCAGAATGTTATTCGTAGTACATGTTAAGAATTACTTCAAGATCAAAACTCCAACACGCAGCCCCAGATACACAAACCTTGTAGATATCCCAGAGTTATAAACATTATAATTACTTTCTTAAAATTGTTTGACTGTCGTTTAAGCAATACAGGGGCATGATATCATTCTCCATAGTACTTACGGTGACCGAACAGGTGATTCCAAATCATCAAGTTTTGCCTCCTCTTTAAATGAGTGGCTATGAAGTTCCCGTGTAAAACTGGAAGTTGTGTCCAAGAAGTAGAGAATAAATGACATTGTGCAGCAACAGACAAACATAGGTATAGGGCCAAATATCCAAAGGAAAAGAGGGAATGACAAGTAGAAAGCTCGGAGTCCAAGAGACCAAAAGAAACTTCCTCGATTCAAGTTTCTGGCGACATACTCAATATTGTCCCTATTGCCTTTCGATGTAGGCAGAGTAACCAAAAAGCTAACATGGGCGTAGTATCTAATAGACTGCACATTGCAAAGAAAGGCAACAAGGAAACAAAGCAAAATAGTAAAATACTTGATTGAAGATAATATGGAAGTCCTGTTGCCGTAAATTATTTCCGAGGCTGTATTGCCAGAGCTAGAGGTACTGCTTACAAAAACACCAATTAGTGAACTGAGAGTGATTGCTGTTGTAGCTAAAAGAGTCGATGCCATAATGTTGTTGCGTATTGTTTGAACCGCTAAAGTGCCATTCTTCAACGGATCCTGAGAAGAAAGAATAGGAGATCACAGTGAAATATGTTATACAAAACCAGCTATTTATTTCTTTATTTTTAATGATAGGAGACAAAGAAACTTGTACTATTAAGGAAAACAAGTACAAAAATTGAACAAGGTGTCCACAAAAAAGAACTCCTTAAGATCACGAAAAGATCTGTACAATAGAATACTGATCAGATTTTATAAGCTGTATAAGATCAATATGACTATAAGACCTAAACAAACTCAAGAACGCCAGTTTAAACTAGCTATTCATTTAAATGCCAGTCTTTAGAAAAAACTATTCCGGTGAATACTGCAGCACTAGATTCTCTGAACAGCAGATTTAACTTTCCAGATACAATAGAAAGTGAAAAAAAAAAAGTCAACGGTTCAGTATATAATACAACAATGAAAACGATTAAACAATTATAATCTGTTGGGGATCAGTTCCAAACACTAAATTTTCCCCTCTGAGAAGCAATCTGAGAAGATATAAGGTGCAAATACATTGATTATCATAATGATAAGAGTTCCGCATCATCAATGCAGGTCATAGATGAATCCCGGTGCATACGAGCATTCTCATTTTACACGTGATTTACATAGTAAAACATCAGTAGTTTTAATTTGATACTTGCTATCTTTATACTCCAACAATAGAATAGGTCGCTAGTCCACCAATAAATTTTTTCCCCTTCAGGCCTTTTCTATTAGATGAATTGCTATCTCTTCCTGGTTGTAAAAAAAAAATGAAAAAAGGGTTTGGAGGGGATGAGGAATCTCATCCACCAAATGCCGAGTCCTTTAACCCTTATTATTACTTGAACTTTGGTGACCGTGGGCAGAAAGCGTGTCCACGGCCAGCAAAGCTTCGTCCAGGGGCAGATGAAGTGCTACGAAATTTCCAAGGAATTTATTGTTTTTATAAATATCCCACTCTCATGTGCCTCTATTTTATAATTTAAAAGAGCCTTCTACTTAGCACCAGGCAAACATGGCCAACAGAAGAACCCAAAAGATTAGAAAACCAGCTCTATTGGGACATTCAATGAACACTTGGGGGGTTTCCTAGTTCCTACACAGTATGTTTAAATTTGAGCGGAAAAGATCTAAGCTCCATTATTTCAACAACAATAACCCAGATAAGAAACAACAAGAAAGAAAATTGAAAGCAAAAACCCAAAAATGAAAAAGTGAGAGAGCATACAGTCATCATTGAATGGACCCATTGATGGCGAGACTCAGCATTAAGACCAATAACGCTTCTTCTGGGAAAGCGGAGTATGGTGTAAAGCAGCCATATGTGATACACACCCATCACTAAAAGACCTGTTGGTATCAGCACATAGTCCAGCTTATTCTCTTCCATTATTAACTTTTTTCTTTTTTTTATTTTGGCTTTTAATTCTCTGTGTATGAATGTGGTGGTGCCCAGGACGAATCAATATACAGAGGATCGGACATGCGCTAATCACCCGACTTATGAATGTGGTGGTGCCCAAGACGAATCAATATACAGAGGATCGGACATGCGTTAATCACCTGATTAACTAACTTTTTTTTTTTAATTAAAAGAAGAGATAGACAAAGCATAACTAATGTTATCTTTTGATCTTCTTATTCCAGATTACAAAGATTATTTTAATGTCATGATCAATTTATCATTGGAGCAATGATATGTAGATAGATACAAATGTCAAGTCTTTCCAAGTTACTACTTACATCAACCCAAAATTAATTTCTTGCATGACTCGATTTTGTTTGTCAAATAAAAAGCTACTTTTACATCAGTTGTAAATTGTAAATAATGTAACTTGGTAATTGCCATGTAAACCAATTTATGGAATCTGATTCACCTTATTATTAAAAAATAATTAATGAATATATTAACCTGGTCTCATATAACTTCAGTATCTCTTTTTTTGTTTTGGCCCACAAGTACAATACAGAATTTTTGTAAATTAATATGATTTTTGTTCTTCTATTTATTATTATTATTATTATTATTATTATTATTATTATTATTATTATTTAAACTCTTTTAAATTCATGTTCATTTTTTCCTTCTATCTCTTATTTTTATTGAATGAATTCCAAGTCGAAACAAAGATGAAAATGGAACAATTTCTACTAAAATCCCCCACTCATTCAGCCTTTATTTGGGATAAAGGATTAATAGTCTTGTGGTATATAGTAATTCATCAAGTTCCTCGTAATTTTGAGAAATTTACAAAGTCCCAATTTCTTATAAATTGAAAACTTTACATAGATTTTGTGTATATGACATGTCATCATTCGATAACCATTGTGGTATCATTATTTGGGATACAAATTAGGTATCAAATTATATAAACATATTGATATAACATATTGTCTATAATTTGTTATGCATTTTAGATTTTTTTTGTAAAATAAACAATTGTCAAAATTAAGCTACAAGTAATTGATGGTGGTAGGAGTTGGTAACGATATTTAGGGCAGTTTGGTAATACCGTGACTTTTAAAATTATTGTTATTAGTTGTGTTGTAGAAAGAATCCACTGTAAAAAGAATTATATAAATTTTGGGTCCTTTTTTCTAAAAGTAGTGTGAGTTTTAAAAACACTTATATGTGCTTGGTAAAGCTTTTTATTGAACAGTTATAAGAATGCAAATAATTAAAATAGACATAATATTTAATAAAATTTATTTATACATTTAGAAACATTTATATATAATATTTTTATGGTGTATATTAATAATTGATAACTAAAACAAACTTTTTTATTTTATTAATTTTATTTTGTTATCTCAATATAATTGGTATTTGATAATAAAATTAATAATAATCTCTCTAAATTTAATAATTTTATTTCCTAATTAAATTAGGATAATTTTGAAATCTTTATAATATGTATAAGGATATATATGGAATTTATTGAATATAAAATTGATTCTTAAAATCAGATCTTCAAAAACTACTCTTCTCTGTTTTCCGAAATTTGCTATAAGATGAAATGATTTTAAAATGATGATTTTTAAAAAAATTATCAAATACTAATATTATCTTTTAACTTTTCAAAATAACTTTTAAACCTCTCAAAAGTAATTTCAAATGGACCAATATTACATGGATATTGCAGAGGCAAAGCCTTTTTGCTTTGGTCTATGATTTGCTAAGGAGGTTAGTTTATATCCTTTAAGCTATGTTTGGGTGTAGAAATTAGGATAAAAAATGGGATTAAACTAATTTGAAAGATAAAAAATTAATCCAATCTAAGGGCCCGTTTGCAATTACTTTTTAGAGGTATAAAAATGATTTTAAAAAGTTCAAAATCAAATTTGATATTTGGTAATTTGTTTTTTAAAAAATATTTTTGGTAAAATCACCCCATGCTCCAGTAGATTTTAAAAAATAGAGGAGTAGTTTTTCTAAAACCCCTCTTCAGGTCGCACGGTTTTAGTTCATAACTTAGGTCAAATAGCTCCACTCAAAAGTCTATCTGTAGTGTCTAGGCACGTTTTAAGCACGATCAGACATTATAACGGCAGCTCAATAACTAGGCAAATGGACATATTAACTTTTCCATTCAAGTGACACATTCAATTGGATAATGGTCGCACATTGAAGAACAACTGACACTTATGGTTGCTTATAAGAATTGAGAAAGATCCTTAAGGGGGGTCTTTTCCGATTAAGAGAAAATTGGATTAACGAAAATACTGAAATCACATGTGTGTGAAATACTATTCTTTTTTCTGAATAAAAAATCCACTAACTGACTTAAGCGTCGGAGGATTTTGGTGCCCCTTACAGTTTTCTGTTTTTGTAGATCATTAAAGGTATTAATACAATTCAAATTCCACAATAACAGCAAGAGACAACGTTCCATCAAAACAAATAAAAGCATTGACAAGACAATCTGGTTGCTATCATCAGCTCGACTAGATTTCGACATCAACATTTTGTTGTCGTCTGTGGGGAGTTGAAGCAAAAAGCTGCGATATACCAGATAAACTGATAAACTAGATAGGGAAAATGAGTTTAAGAGGAAGTGGAGAAATGATGAATGACGAAAGGGAGAGAATGATGTACGAGTGGGAGAAGCAAATGTAAACTCTCACTGCTATGGTTCAAGAGTTAAGAGAAAGGGGAAGAGAAGTTAGAAGGGTCTATCGGGTGAAAAACCTGGGAGTCGTTGACCTAGTTAATGGGGCTACCCAAGGTAGGCCAGATCATGGTGAAGAAATTTAGGTCTGCAATGGTCAAAATGTTTGAGTGGAAAATCAGCCAGGAGCAAACCAGGGCCAGATGAATCCTGAAGGAGGATTAGATGCACAAAAAGGGGAATTGAGGCAACACCTAGATGTTGTTGTACGAGAGCGAGATCAAGCAACAGTACAAAACCCGAATCGTGCCATGGAACTGGAAGGAGAGGTAAGTCGATTAGCTCAGATGATATATAAACTCCAAGGATGACGGAAGGCACCAAGCTGGAGGATTATGCTAGACAATGAATCACTTCTCTCAGAGAAGATCATGAGTACAGTAATCCCACAGGATTTTCGGTTCCCTGACCTCAAGTATTCAGGGAAGAGCAACCCTTTGGTTCATGTTGAACATTTTAATGATATAACAGGGGTGTCAGACTTAACATATGCCTATAGGTGTAGCGTGTTTCTGTTAACTTTGGACGGGTGCGCACGAGAGTGATACCAAAAGTTACCTCGATGGAGTATCCCGAGTTTTAAGCAGATGTGCAGGGAGTTTGCAAAGTAATTCCGTAAGGTAATAGCTCAAGAAGATGATATGATGGAGTAGTTAAGAATCAAATAAGGAGAAAGTGAGACCCTCAGCGAATTCTTAAACAGATACCACTGAGTAAGTCTTGACCTTAAAGCTTTTAACCATCCACAAGCTTTGAAAAGGCTGAAGGAAAGGGTAAAGATAAGGCGTCTCTGGTACAATTTATAAAATACAGCCATACAGTCATACTATGCTGCTTATAAGTAAGCGAAGAGAGATGTAGACATTAAGGAGGAAAAAACGGCAAGATTGAGGGCCAAACATCTCGAGGGGTTGAAGAGAAGGCCCATCCGAAATGACAAGTCATCATCGAGTGGACGAGGAATGAGCAGTCGGGCATTCCCATACCAGCCCTATCCGAGGCAACCTCAGTTCCAACATAGTAGGATTCCACTTCCTCATTCTCCTGGTCGTGATCAATGGAAGGAACCTAACAAGCAACATAAGTAGCCTCAGTACAACGCTTCAATAGCTCGTTACCCACAAGATGCGAGAGTTAACAGATCAGCCACTCCATCATCCAATCATTCACACAAAGGGTTCCTAAGGGACAAGACAATGCAAATGATAGATCAAATCGCAATGTATCAGCAATTCACTCCTTTAAGAGTCCCTTTAGAAGAGTTGTATCATATTATCAAAGATCATAGCTTGTTGTATCCCTCAACCCTGATAGTAAAGACACCTAACAAACGAGACAAGAGCGATTCTATAAGTTTTACAGCACTTATGGTCACATAGCAGCCCAGTGTCGAGACCTCAAAAACCAGATTGAGGATTTGGTGAGAAATTGGTACTTAGATGACTTTATTGAGGGATCCCACCCGGTAGCAGACTTGCAATATGAACCAAAGGAAAATGCAGGAGATGTTAGATGCAAGTAGCAGTGGTTAGGGTTATTGTTGAAGGACTAACTCTGGCTGGAGCAGATTCTATGAGTTTCACAGCACTCATGGTCACACAGCAGCCTAGTGTCGAGGCCTCAAAAACCAGATGGAGGGTTTGGTGAGAAATTGGTACTTGGATGACTTTATTGAGGGATCCCACCCAGTAACAGACTTGCAGCATGGACCAAAGGAAAATGCAGGAGATGTTAGATGCAAGCAGCCAGTGGTTAGGGTTATTGTTGAAGGACTAACTCTGGCTGGAGACTCAAACAGGTCCAGGAAGCATTACTCAAGGTATTCAATGACCAGTAGGGACATCCTGTTCAATGTACTAGCTGCAAAGCAAGCAAAGACCAGGCAGGTGCCCATCATGTGGACTGACGATGATGAGGAGAGGATATTATACCCGCATAAAGATGCACTGGTGATTAATGCTGATGTGACAAGCAAGAGGTTCGATCAAATACTTGTAGACACCAGGAGTTCGATAAATGTCTTATTTAAATTAACCGTAGATGAAATAATGATCTCGAGTTTGAGTTGGAGAACACAAGTACATCTCTAAAAGGGTTTGGTGGGGGAAGACTAACTACACTTGGTGTGGTCGAGTTGCCAGTCACAATAGGCACTAGTCAATTCCAGAAAACCATGATGTTGGATTTCGTGGTAGTTGATGACAAAAGCCTATATTAGATAACCTTGGGCAGACCTTTTCTGAGGATTAGTAAGGGGATAGTGTCTAACCATTATTTGGCTTTGAAATATTGCGTAAATAGCGTCGTAGAAGTTGTTAAGGAAGACAAAATGATTGCATAAAGTTTTTACGCAATAGCAGCTATAGAAACCATGCAAATTACTTCGTTGGATGCTCGAGGAAATGATAAAAAGGGCAGGCATAAGCCAGTATAAGAAGTTGAAACAGTGAATATAAAGCAAGAAGAACTAGAGAAGACTGTTATGATCGGGTAAAAAATCAAAGCGAGCTTAAAGAAAAGGTTGGTGAGTTGCTTACGGGCATATGTAGATGTGTTCGCCTGGTTGCACGACGACATGCCTAGAATAAATCCCACAATTGCCTACCATAAGTTAGCTATAAAGAAATATGTTCGACCAGTAAAGTAGAAGAGGAGATGCTTTAATTAGGAGAGGTACGATGCCATTGGCGCTGAGGTTGAGAAGTTGTTTTGAGTAGACTTTATAAGGGAAGTTGAATACCTTACGTGGGTGTCTAATGTGGTTCTGGTGAAAAATTCCAACGGCAAATAGCGAATGTGCGTAGATTTTACCTATCTCAACAAGGAATGCTTAAAGGATAGTTTCCCATTACCAAAAATTGATCAGCTAGTCGATTCAACAGCGGGCCATGGCTTGCTCAGTTTTATGGATGCTTTCTCAAGTTCTAATCAGATACCGATGTTTGAGCAGGACGAGGAACATATAGCATTCATCACTAATGCTAGTTTATACTTCTACAAGGTGATGTTATTTGGTCTTAAGAATGCCGGTACAATATACCAGAGGTTGGTCAACAAAATTTTCAAACCGCTAAATGGGAAAAATTTAAAGGTTTATGTTGACGATATAATCACGAAATCGGAGGATCCAGCTGAGCATATGATGCATTTGAAGGGGACCTTCGAGTTGTTAAGAAAGAACAAAATGAAGCTTAATCTAGAAAAGTGTGTGTTTGAAGTATCATCGGCGAATTGAAGCTAATCCTGAAAAGATACGATCAGTTGTCGAGATGAAGTCTCCTCGCACACTAAAAGATATACAATCTCTCACAGGAAAATTAGGCCCTCTAAACAGATTTATCTCATGGGCAACTGACAAATGCCACGTCTTTTTCAAGGTGATGATAAAAAAGAGGAAAATGGAGTGGACAGCAAAATGTAAGAAGGCATTTCAGCAGTTGAAACAGTATATGCCCAAAGCTCTGTTATTATCAACGCCTCGAAGAAGAGATAAATTGTACTTGTACTTGGCCATATCCCAGTAGGCCACGAGTGCAGTTATAGTAAGGGAGGAAGCCGAAATTTAATACCCCGTATACTACATCAGCAGGGCATTGTTTGATGCGGAAATGAGATACCCTAAGATGGAGAAATAAGCATTAGGACTGGTTATGGCTGCTCGAAAATTGAGGTCGTACTTCCAAGCGTATCCAATAATAGTAATGATTGACCAGCCACTAAGCTGTATAAAATTGAAGCTTCTAGATGAGTAGTGAAATGGTCAATAGAGTTGAGTGAGTTTGACATCAGCTATCAACCCCGAACATCAATCAAGGCTCAAACATTAGCAGATTTTGTGGTTGAATGTATTGAGGCAAACCAGGAGTCAGGTAGCAGCAATGGGACATATAAGGAAGATATTAATGAGGTCTGGATAGCAATGGTTGATGGCTCCAGTGGGAACATGGGGCAGGTGTGGGTGTAATTTTGATCAGCATAGAGGCATAGAAGGTTCTTACGCGATAAAGTTCGAATTTAAAGCCACCAACAACCAAGCGGAGTACGAAGCCTTCATTACAGGGTTGAAGTTAATGCTAGCGTTATGAGAAGAAAAACTGAAGGTTCAAACAGATTCTAAACTAGTAGCCAATCACCTTAATGAAAGCTTCCAAATGAAGGATGAAAAGATGAAGCAATATCTTGAATGTTCTAGGCGGATACTGATTAAGTTTAGAGAAGTGGAAGTCGAACAAATATCGAGGGATGAAAACTTTCAAGTAGATATCCTGGCAAGAATGGTGGCAACTTCATATGCGAAAATGCCCCGATTAGTTCTTTTGGAGGTCAAAGCTTGTCCAAGCATCGAGTAAGAAGCAGAGGTGGTGTGTTTAGAAACCAGAGTGTCATGGATGGATTCAATAATCTTATGTATCCGAGATGGGATTCTGCCTGCAAATAAAAGACAAGCAAGGAAGTTCAGATGCTAAACGGCTAGATACACCTTGATTGATGGGGTGTTGTACTGATGATGATATACTTTCTCTTTTACGATGTCTCACAAATGAAGAAGTAGATTACGTTTTAAGGGAGATACATGAGCGGGTGTGTAGAAACCACTCTCGCATGAGGTCTTTAGCTTTTAAGGCATTAAGATAAGGTTATTTTTGGCCAATAATACATCATGACGTACAGGAAAAAAGTAAGAGTTGTAAGAACTGCCAACACTTTGCGAATGTTCCCACTCAGCCACCCGAAAATCTTACCTCAATGACCTCACCATGGTCATTTGCTCAGTGGGGAGTTGACCTTATTGGACCATTGCTAAAAGGTCGAGGAAGGGCAACATATGTTATCGTCGCAGTATATTACTTCACAAAGTGGGTTAAAGTTAAAGCTTTAAGCAGCATCATTGAAAAGAAAATAAGTGATTTTATCTGGAAAAATATCATGTACAGATATGGGATCCCATGCACTCTTATTGCGAATAAAACTATCAGGAGGCTGTTAAAAACCAGACTTGGTGAAAAGAAAGGAACTTGGGTTGTTGAATTACCTGGTGTACTCTAGGCCTACAGGACCACTCACAAGACTGCCACAGGAGAAATCCCCTTTGCAATGGCACTCGGACACGAGGTTGTTGTTGTGCAAATTTTGTTGAACTCGCAAGTGCACGAATCTATTGTAGAACAGATCAATGCTGTCGAGTATCGATCCCACAAGGAGGTGGATTTTAATCAAGTGTAGAATTAATTTTGTAAGTAGGTAATTGGATTTATGGGGAAATTGATTTAAACTATGCTAGAATTAAATTTGGAATGGCAGAATTAAATTGAACTGGAAACTATTATAATAAAGTGTTTGGGTATCTGGATCCGTATCAACATGCACCATAGGCTAAATTTTCCTTATTAATGTCAATTAAATCATGAGGGGGGAATCCACAGCTCATGAACCATACTCTAATTAATATGGTGCTAAGGGTTTATCGTGCCAAATAATAATAATTTAGTACTAGGGTGCCGGTGAAACCAGGGCGGTAACAAGACAAGATTATTATTATTTGTCGACGAAAAGTCAAAACCTCCACAGAAATTAGAGGAGAAGAGAAAGTAAATTTACCAAATAAAGCCCATGACACATGTTGAAACTTCACCTTCAACCCAAGCTTGAAAGAAAATTAGCTACTCATAATTGAACTAAGAGTAAAATGGGAATTTATTAAAATATGTAGAAAATACAAGATGGAGAAAGAATTACAGAAAACTAAGCTCAAAAATGGATTCAGGGGTATCAAATTAGGGGAGAGAGGCCCCCTTTTTATAGATACATTGAGTAAATCATGGCCATCGTATTAAAAACAGTGTGGACGCACAGGATTGCGTCACGTCATCAGTCAACAGCGCGCGGTTTGACCACGGGTTTGACCACGTGGTTTGAACAGTAACACGGTTTGAACAGTGATGTGGTATGAATAGTATCGTGAACAGTACCCATGAACAGTGTGAACAGTACCATTTTTCCTTTTATGCTTCTCTTAATGTGTTCGACTGTCCTGAGTTGAAAATTGTCGTCTGTTTTTCTATCCGATATCTCGTTCATTATGAAGTAACCATGATGCTTCTAAAATACATAAAATACTTAATTAAAAAAAACGCTCATAATTAAATAACAAGAAATTTAAATAAATAAAATTAGAGATGTTAGTGAGACTTAAAGTGTAAAATGACGATTTTTTCCTTTATAAATGTACAATTTCTAACACTTAACAGCTGTTGTTCCAGTTGAAATTAGGATGGGCACATACCGCACAGAACATTTCAATGAAGAACAAAATAATGAGCAGATGTATTTGAACTTGGATTCACTAGCAGAAAAAATAGAGTTAGCTTCGAGGAGAGCAGTAGAGTATTAGCAAAGTGTTGCTCACTATTACAATTAGAATGTGTGGATACGATAATTCAAGACTGGTGATTGGGTGCTCAGGAGGATAAATCAGAACACAAGAGACCTCAACCATGGAGTGTTTGGTCCTAATTAGGAGGGACCATATAAGGTTTTACGAGTAGTAGGACCAAAGGCGTACAAGTTAGCTCATGCAGATAAAAGAGAAATCAAGAAACCTTGGAATGTCAAGCACCTACGAAAGTATTTCTAGTTAGCCTTCTTGTAAGAATTTTATTAGTAGTTTGAATTATTTGTAATCTGCATCTTGTAAAAAAATTTTATGTGGAAATAAGATTACTCAATCTATTCGCAATAGGAAAATTGTCGAATTAAAGGTTCAAAGTCCCTAAGCGCATGAGGTGAGATAAAAACCAAAGATTGCTCATAGATTCGAGTAGACATCATAAAATTAACATGGCAGACAAGGCCCAAAGTCTTAAAGCCTGCTCGAGTCCAAATAAAGGTCAAAGTCTGCTCGTGTCAGCTCGATTGATCATAGTCGGGCAAGCATCGGGTTTAAATAAAAATTGTGAGAAGACCTAGAAGTCTCAAAGCTTATCCAAAGTGAGAAGGGTCAAATCTTTCTTAAACGAGCTCAACTAGTTAGCTTCATCAAGTAAAAATCAAACAGACAAATATATATATATATATATATAAATTGTCTAAATAAAAACCCAGCTCTAAGGCCTAATCGAGATGGATCAAAAGGCAAAAGTTGTCAAAAGCAATGTTTTAACAACTAAAACGCGAAATAGACAACAATTTATTAAAAAAAAAGGTAAAAAACAAAAGCCTTTTGACATGAGTCTATAGTTGAAGGTACAATCAAACAAATTCTAAGGGGCTTTTGCAGAAGGATCTGCTTATGCCCCATAGGATTTCTCAACAACAGATGAAGTTGAGTCAATTGTAGCCTGAGGAGGAGCTGCATCAGTTGTAGTCCGGGGAGAAGGATCTGTCTCTCTTCTTTCTTTGTTCTGTTCATCTATATAAGCATTAACACCCGCTTCAAGCTTGCTCATGTCCGACTCAGGATATCCCATTTTTAGTACGAACATGATGCAATCATAGTAAAATGACAGCCCCGAGTTATACTCATCGACGTTTTGTTTTTCCAAGTTATCGATTCTGCTTTGAAGGCAGCCTGTTTTCCCTTTGAGGTACTGCTCATAAGCAAACTTCTGAGTATCCAGATCTTTTCTGGCATTAATCAACTCATCCCTTACACTCGATAGTTCATGCTCGAGCTGAGATGCCTTGGACTCAAACAAAGCAGTTTTCTTTTCAAGCTTCTCGATTGCAGCACTAAGTTTGGATAACTGCCCTTTCTCCTACTCTAACTCGTCCTTTGAACTTTGAGTTTCTGCCCTCAATTTCCTATCGTAGCTGGCAACTCTAGACCTGTAAATCGAAGAAGCAGTAGATAGCTGATATCCACATCAATGGATAGTGTTAAACAGGTCAGGCAGGCTGTGATCATTTTGTTCAGCAATAAACTTTTATTTCACATTCTGAGCAAGATCTTTCTAGAAGGGACTCAAGAAATTAGAATTTTCGCCTCATTGAGAAGATCTTGATCGACTTCTTAAAGAAGCAGAAATAACTGGGACTTGAGCCGAAGACTTTTTAATTATTCCCTCAATTTCAACAGGGGGAAAAGAGGGCAGTGCTCAAATAAGAGAAATATCCCTGGTAGCACCTGGTTTTTTCGGGGGTGCAGATGAGTTACTCAGGGCGCAATCAGTACAACTACACTTCTTCATCCGATTAAGTATATTACTCATCTCCTCATATGCAACAGGTACGAGACGAGACTTAACCAAAATGTCAATAGACAGCAGATCTTTGTACGAGCTCACGTTAACCAAAGCTATCTCGACCTGCAATTTAGGCTTCTCTTTACATCAAGTTCCAAGAAGCTGAAACACAAAAATTCAGGTCAAGAAAAATAACGAAGGTTATGAGGGAATATGTGATATCATCTGGAATGCCATAAGGTCAATACGATATGACCCGGCTTTAGTCCTATAACTAATTTTGGTTTCCTTTAATGGCTAAGACTCCTCTGAGGAACTTTCATTGCTACTCTCGTCCTTACTAGCAATCGGATTTGTACTAGCATCAGGATTTTCATTATTGTTGGTCTCTCCCTCACCAACACTCTTATGGGATCTATCTTCTCTAGATGAAGAAGAAATTCCTGGAGACATTCTTCCAGGGAGTTCCCTAGTTCTAGGTGGCCCAACTCCTTCTATGGGTCCTTGAGGGTTAGGGTTTGACCTAGTGGAATAATTAAGTAAGATACCCAATTCATCCTCGCTATCAACGTTTATTGGTGTGCGTTTTACCTTAGACATTGCAATAACTAAAACCAAATTCTAGACGAGAAAAAAAAATAGTCGCACAAGAAACAACCAAATAAGATCAAGGTAGCAAGTTTAAAAAAAAAAACTGCAATTCTTACAATGAAAAAGGGGATGCTTTTGTTTGAATCTTAATCGAAAAGTGGGAGATGTAAAAAAGGAAGAAGAAAAAGAAAATGAAAGAAATCATGAATTTATATTAGGAGAAAAAAATGTTTGGAAAACCGTTGCTATGGTTTGAAAGACGCGCTGATTTGGAGAGACATGTTGAGAAACCCAAGGGCCGCCACTTTAAAGTTTAAACGCTTGGCCTGGATTTAGCCACACCGTAACTATTTAATGCGCCAAGATTGAAAATCAGGTTATTGCTTCCTAAGTTTATAGTTTCTAGCCTTGTTTTGTTTTACTCCAATTACTAGAAACTAGGGACTAGTATTTGGGATATAAAGATATAATCAGCAGATATCATAGTTACTCAGGTCGATGAGAAGGTTATCTCGCCTCATGTGATAGCACGACCAGCGCACTGCGAGGAGACCAGAATCAGGTCGCACGGTTTCAGTTCATAACTTAGGTCAAAAAGCTTCACTCAAAAGTCTATTTGTAACGTCTAAGCACGTTTTAAGCACGATCATGCGTTATAATGGCAGCTCAATAACTACGCAAACGAACATATTAACTTCTGCATTCAAGTGACATATTCAATTGGATAACGGCCGCGCATTGAAGAATAACTGATACTTGCGGTTGTCTATAAGAATTGAGAAAGATCCTGAAAGGGGGGTCTTTTCCGGTTAAGAGAAAATTGGATTAACGAAAATACTGAAAGCACAAGTATGTGAGATACTATTCGTCTTTCCAAATAAAAAATCCGCTAACTAACTTGAGCGTCGAAAGGTTTATGCTGAAAAAAATCCGACGGCCCTGACAGTTTTCTGTTGTTGTAGATCATTAGAGGTGTTAATACAATTCAAATTCCACTACAGCAACAAAAGACGATGTCCCATCAAAACAAATTAAAGCGTTGACGAGACAATCTGATCGCCATCATCAGCTCGATTAGATTTCGGCATCAACAATAATTATACTATTTAAATAATTATTTTAGTTCCATTAAATTTAGCGATCCTTCAGTATTATACCAAACAAAAGATAGTACTACTACATAATCCAGCTAATCCAATATAATATAATTGTAAAAGTTAATCTAGTCTATTCTTGTATTTCGAACATAGCTTTAAGGGTCTGTTTGGTGGTAGTTAAAGTTCATTGGATTAATCCTACTCTAATTTTTGGTACTAAAAGGCAAGTTTGGGATAAATTATAATGGACCCACCATTTAGTTCTAAATAATGTCAAAATTGTATGATTACTCTAACTATTCATGGGGTAACGAATAATTAAATTAATTGAACATTTGTTCATTTAAAATAATTATTTGTTTTATTTAACTAAAATTATAAAAATTATAATTCATTTTTAAATTAAATGATAATATTATTTAAAACTGATATAGATACTAAAGGGCAAGGCTACTTTGCATCCGTGATACCTTATCCCCCAATTTTGTCTTTAACGAACTAATCATTGGATATTGTCTAACTGTTGGAAAAGATACTCATAGACAACTGAGAGTAACCTAATAAACAAGTTAGAAATCGGTGAAAAAAAATTTAACAATTGTGTGGTACACAATTGCAAGTGTGCGTTGCAAACAACTCTTTGGATCCTTGCCAATTTCTGTTGATCTAAAATTCACATGTAATGTTATAAAATAATGTCTTGAAGTAGACCAATTTATTTACTACCTAAAGGTAAAGAACTCAATTCTTTAGGGGGAGAGAGAAAAAATGGTTAATATCACCTAGACAGCAGTCTGTGCTTCTGCTTGGTCCCAATCCAACACTACTTTGGTCGACCTAAATTTATATAGATTTAGGATATCAATAGTGTAAATGTGTAATATTTTGGTAGATATTTATATTTTATCTTATATATGCGTGTGCATGCGCACGCAAACGTTTGACATAAGTTTTGTTAAATATATAAATATTAAACGAGTTATTAGATAACCCATTTGTTTTTTATGTTGGGTTAATATTTTAATATTTTGATACGATTATTAAATCGGTCTTATTTGGTCGACCTAAATTTGACAAGACACGAAGCTAACATGGCACGAAGATAACTCGATGCCTCGTTTTGCCAACTCTACTTTTATGTATGTCTAGAAGATTAGATAATTAACTATTATTATTATCATTGAAAATTATTATTATTATTATTATTATTATTATTATTAGGGAAAATGACACCTCGGAAAAGTGGTCACCGAGACCCCAAATTTTTAATAAATGACACTAAGATTCTCATTCGACTAATAAAAACCCTTTACTTATATTAATTAAAAAAACCTTATATTAATTAAAAAAATTAATTTCAATGTTTTATAATAAATAGAAATATAATATTAAAATAAATGTAATAATATATATATATATTTAAATAGTTTCAATATAAAAAATATTTTAATACTTTACAATCTTATATTATATTAAATTAGAAACATAATATTAAAATAGATATATAAAAAATTAAAATTTTTATTATTATATAAAATAAGTTTAATTTTATTAATATGAATCTATTTAACCAAATATTTATTAAAAAAATTTGTAATAAATACATATATGTTATTAAAATAAATATATATAATAATTTGCATTTTAAAAATTATTTTATATATAAAATATTCTAATATTACAGTAGAACCTCCAAATAGGAATACTCTATATAGGAATAACTTCTTCATAGTAATAAAAAATTATGGTCCCAACTTGGGACCAATTGTAATTTGCAATAAACTCTACATTGTAATAAATTATATTTTTTGTAGGTCATATCTTAATAAACTTACCTCCACATAATAATAATAATTCAAAAATATATGCCATGTTACATTAAATAATTAAGATATAATAAAATATCTTTCTATAGTTGTTTGTGACAATGATTTCTTCTTTAAAGTTGCAACCACATCTTTCAACTTGCGGTTATATATTAATTGGTCAACATAGACATCTTCTTATTGAAACCAAAATATTTCTATCTTCTCAAGTATGTTTGTAGCTTCCTAGCATGAAACTTTTTGTATTAATTTTTTGAAACTACATATCTTTTTTATTAATATCTATTCATTGAATATGACTCACTTACTAATTATTTGTTGAAATATAATATTTCATGCATCCAACAGTCATGGCAAACCCCAAGCATCAAACACAAATCAGAGTCCTTCTTCATCGAGCAGCCATGGTGTCCCACATGCTGAACACATAAATGGTGGTATTATAAAGTTCTACAACAAGAGATGTTATTGTGGGTACAGGACAGTAACCAAAATTTCACAAACTGTAAATAATCCACACAAGCTATTCTACAATTGCAGAATAGGCAGATGTGGATTTTTAGATGGTGGTCACCAACTGATAATAAAGCTAATGAGATTATTGCAAGACGAGATTTATTTCTAGGAACACATGATGATGACAATGGCATGGACCCAACTCAAGCCCTAAGAGATGAAGTAAATAGCAAATTTGATACTCTAGAAAGTTTTTGAAGGCAACAAAGACATGTGTCAACGTGATTATCATCCTTCTACTTCTTATATTATTTTTCACCAAATGTAATATTTAGAAATCAGATGGTAACAATTGACATGTAACATTAATTAATTGATTTCATATCCCACTACTACTGTAATTCATGCATTTGGTAACACATAACTTGTAATATCATGCATTTAGAGGTTATCATCACCAATATATCAATGTATTTTGTAACACTTGATATTTAAATTATATAATTAATCATTGACAGCATCACTAACAGTTTGGAAACAATACCATTTGCTACAAATTCCTTACAAAAAAGCAAAAAACTATTGTTGGTATATCTGTTAAGCCTATGACTTTCCTACACCCAACAACTTTCAAAATACCACAAACTCCAAATACACCTATATAATAGTGTCCTTGCACTCGTTTATAAGCCTATGGTTCAAAAAGGCATCAAAATACTACAAAATAACTGTTTCTAATTAGAGTTTGTCGTGGTATTGTCGAATCGAAGGTGTCATAAAACATTATTTATACTTTCACTATTTACCTTACTAACAGCTTCCAATAACATCAACCCCATTAATTCATAGCTGCATAAAAAAAATAATTGTATTAATTTCTTGTTTAGATTTTATTGTAAATAATGTTAAATTATTTTGTAAATAACATACCCTCCATGGCGGGAAAGCTGGTGCTTTCCCCTTATCTAATGCCCTTGACTGTTCGTTGCCAATAACCATGTCATTTCCTCCTACTTGGACACTGCTCCCCTGCATAATTCTTCTACCTTGAACTCCAATCGAGTTTCCATGTGACTCAGGCATCCTGACATTAAAGTTGAAGCCCCACAGTGGTTATGTGGCTGAGCATTATGACAAAAATTCTGAGACACTGTTGATTGCTGTCAATTCAGTGGATGATTAGTCACTGCAGCATTATGACTTTCAAATGGATTAGTCACTCTCGTAGTTGTTGGATTGTAATGGCCTTGAGATGTGTTCCTTCGCAATGGTCCAGCAAGTTAGTCATGATAAAAGTAACTACAACATTGTATTGCTTCTATAGGAAGATTCATAAACCGATTACATAAAACCAACCAACAAGACTCAAATATACATGCATGTATTACCAACAATTAGAATTCATACGAATAAAAAATATAACTCTATATTCACATTTCAAAGTAGTTATCATATTACCAATTTCAATTTCCCTTTGTTTTACAGCTGCCTCTTTGTAAGCTTTAAGGTTGTTCTGATTCACAAGGAAAATACAGAATTAATTCTATTTGTAGCATGCAATTTTAGCATTTATGAAATATGAAAAATATAAATTTTAGTCTTTATTTCACCTGGAAGTGTCTTGTCTTCTTGTTGGCATTGTCTGGGTTAATCAGGCAAGCTCTCTTGTTGTGGCCAAACTCATAACAATAGTTTCATTGCATCTTGTATCTTCTTTTCTTTGAAGGAACCTCATTATGCTCTCTTCTTCAATTTAATTTTGGCTTTCTAGGCTGCTTCTTCATCAAAGGAGGCAAAATCTCATCCCCAAGTATTGCTGGCTAGTTGACTTTGTCTGGAATTGGCTGGATAATTCTAGCATAAGATTTCAGGTAATCTGTTCTCTTGAAACACTGGTTTACAAACTGTTCTTGGTATTTCTTATTGTATACTATACAAGGCATTGCATGTATACAAAGGTACCCACTGATGTCCCAAAAACCACAGTCACATGAATAGTGTTCCAGATAAACTATATAAGTCATTCCTTTGCTTTCAACTTCATACAGCCACTCACTTGCAGGAGCTACAGCATAGCCTCTAAACAGATGTAGGTTTTTTTTGCATCTTTTCATACACTCCCCTGGAAATTTCAAATGGCCAAGCTTCATCTTTCTTTCTTCTGGTTATCATCCTCTTCATCAACTCTTTTTGAATAAAGTCAGCAGAGGTAGTTTTCTTTGCTCACCAAGCCATGCATTGAATGACTCTGTCATGTTATTAGTGCAATGATCAGATTTGGATGTTTTGTCAAATGAATGTCTTGACCAGAATCTTAGATGTACTTTTCTAAGTGTCTCATATGCACCAGCATCTACACTCTTGATTTTTTCCATTACTTTTTCAAAATCAATCTGATTAGCAGCTCGAGCAACTTCCCAAAAGCCACCTTTAAAGTCAGTTCTTGGATGCTTAGACTTCAAATTTGCTAAAAGGTGTCTTGCACAAAATCTAACATGTGCATTAGGATACTCGAGTCTTAAGGCATTTTGAATTCCATTTTGCTTATCACACATGAAAGTAAGTTGCCTTGAATCTTTCGTATACTCTTTCAAGTGTCTTAAAAACCGAATCTTTCATATACTCTTTCAAGTGTCTTAAAAACCAAGTCCATGTATTTGTGCTCTCAACATTACACACACAAACAATAATCGGATAAATACCAGTATTTGCATCCAATGCAACAGTTGAGAGAAGAGTACCCTTGTATGGACCTTTCAAATGGCAGCCATCAATGCCAATGAAAGGTGTGTAGCCCTCTTTAAAGCCTTTTTTTAGTACTGAAAATGAAATAATGCATCGATCAAAATATGTCTTAACTTGATTATCATGCAATCTCATGACATGCATAATGGCCAAGGCATCTAGCATCTTGTTGAGGATCATCTGTTCATACGATCTGATAAGCCTATAGTTTGACTCAAAGTCTGCCCCACCACTTTCAAGAGCAATTTTCTTCGCTCAATAGACCTTCTACTTGTCAACCTTAACTCCATACATTTTGTTCAGCTCACTCATAATAAAATTAACTTTAGTTTCAGGGTAAGAAAGAATTGTTTCCTGAAATTTTGACGCTATGAACTTAGCAGTGTATTCTGAATTTTTCAATAGCCTTGTACAAGTATGGACATTATGATATCGTTTTACTATGAAAGTCTCTCGAATTATAGTTCTACCTGCATGTAAATACCAAGGGCACCTATACTCTTCGTAACCAACAGAAATCCTAGTCCTCTCAAACTTGTCTTTCCTACTCTTAAACCTCTCGTATACAACAAACTTCTTCAAAGCAACTGCAAGTTCAGTGAAGTTTTTGAAGTACTGTCCAACAAAGAACTCAACAGGCTCATCACTAGGAATATACATATTAGCCTTCACCTCAGCATCCATCACCTCCATTACTCTATCACCATCTTCATCAGCACATGGACCAAATTCGTTGTTGTCACTCTCATAATCTGATAACAAACAATCACCAACATCATCATCGGATTCACCAACATTTGGATCAGTAACTTAGACATGTAACTGAGGTTGCTCTGCATTTTGCTGAAACTCATCATCACTGTCAAACATGTTGTACATACTGTCATCAGAATCATAATTGTAGAATTGTTCATTAACTTTAGCATTGGATTGGTTCGTTTGCTGTAAATTTTAATTTTCTGTCTGGCTACGATTGAGATTAAAAGCTTTTAAAACTTGAGATTCATAGTTTTGAGTGTTTAGTAGTAATGGAACTTGTGATTCTGAAATTAGTGCTTCATCAATAACCAGTTGTTGTTGTCTTTAGTGGATTGAAATTCTATCATAGAGGAGAGGAGACAATGATTAAGATAAATTGAAAGTCTGTTGCTGTTGATCAGAAGGGGAACGGAGCCTCAAATTAGAATCTTCATCATCACCTTCTTCAATATGCACTTGCTGTGTGGCGTTACTGTTACAGAGAGTACTCCTTTGGTGGGAAGTTGGTGATTTTTCGAAAGTATTTACGAAGTCTTCATATAGGGATGCATTATAGTGAAGAGGACTTGGTTGGGCATGCAATTGGTGAGGTGGTACAAGCTTCATCAGGATATCATTGGTTTGGTCTTCATTGATAGGAACATTGAGGTTGATAGCTGTAGGTTTTTCTGGTGAAATGTTTTCTGTTTCGGCATTAATAAGTGGCTGCTAGAAAAGTGACTTTCTAGCTGATGAGTTAGCTAGTTTTGATATAATCTCTAGGTCAAGATGAATTTCATAATAGCCATAATGGTTGTACAAGGACTACATTGAAAAAAGATCATCACCACGAACATTCGTGTAGTCATTATCCCATGGCTGTGTTAGAGTGAGCTTGAATTTCTCTTCAAAGCTTAATTTCTTTTGCAACACCATGTGCATAACCCTATTGACAATGGCAATGGTGCTAATTTTCTCTGGATCAATTATTCCCATATTATGTGTCTGTCTCATGAATCTTACGAATACAATAGTTGGCTCTTTGTCATCCTTAGTCATCTACAATTAAAAAACAGAATAATTTAAGGCTAACCGTGTAAAAATTTCTTTAATATTGGCAAAAAAAAACATTCATGCACATGTTGTATAACATGGCATACACACTAAATAAACTACATTAATGTGAAATTTTATATAACCTGTTATTAGTAACAACAAAAAGAATCATTGACATGCCACACTAATTGACAGTTTTCTTTAATTAAAATTTCACCTCAACATCCATGGAATTAAATTAAAAAACTAAGTAAATGAAGATAAACTTTATGTTCTTTAATTAACGAGATGAGGTTGCAGGCAAAAGATAATAGCCAAAGATTCAATTATAATATACAGATGGAGTATGAAACAGAAAAATAATATTAATAATAATGTATAAACTTAATGTATCATCCACATTCACATACAAAAAGTTTGATTTGCGGGTGGGACCAATAGAAAGGAACAAAACTGGGGCAAGGGATGGGCAGCAACAAAAAGCTCTAATCTTGCGCCATAAATAGCACTATCAATTAAGCTCACAGTCAGCAGTGGTCAGGCCGAGTGGTCAGAGCTCAAGCTCTCACACATTGTAAGCGCTTGAGTTCGAGTCCCCATATTCCTCTCTTAAAAATTTGAGTGGAGGCCGGTCTTCTCTCTTACGAAATGTAAGTGGAGTGAACATCCCTCGATTATTAGTAAGGGTTAAAATCTAGGCAATACTTTATATGATATTAATGTACTCTTGTCCTAATAATAGTCTGATTTGTAAATATTAGTTACAGTCTCATGTAATATGAGTTGTAGTCTTGAGCAATAGTCTCATGTAATCAAAAAAAAATTAGGCTCACAGTCAGCAGGAGTGTGGAAAAGGGAAAGCACCACACATGCATTACAATAATCTCAATGTCCCTAGAATCCCACAACATAATTGATAGCATATGAGCAAGTCCAGCTCATACAAAGTGATATGGACCTAGAGGGCATTATCTAATAAATATAGTTTGGATCCATTGGAGTTTGCAAACCATGACTTTAATGTCTACAACAATAAAAAGACATATCCAGAACAAGTATATGCTTATGTCAAGTAATCAATACTACTTGGGCATTTAAAAAATTAAATACTCATCACTAAACTAAGATGACAAACCAATTATTGAGACATAAGATGGAAGCAATCAATTTCTGTACATTATTGACATAAATTACCAAACAAGCATGTCTAAACAATTTCAACACAGGAAACACATAAAACCGAGAAAACCCATGACCAACCTCATCAAATCCCACATAATTATCACTTGCATGCATGTAATCTAACATGTATCGAGTAATTCTCTAACAAAAAAATCCACATGAACAACATAAAAACCTCACCTCAATATGAGCAAACTAAAGCTACAAAACCCACTCTATCCCGTTCTCACAACCCAATGAGTTGTGTAATCCTCAAGCTTCTTGAAAAACGAGCATGTGGTAGGTAAGAGATCAAGCAATTGGCACGAAATTGTCTCCAACACGCAATATTTTCCCTCCATATTACTTCGATATTTGCTTTTACAGAGTATGTTTTGCAGAGATGAAACTGTTTTTTTCTAAAATGACAACACTGTTCTCTTCCTTGTTCTCTTTCTTCTGTGCAACAGCTTTAACTTAATTTTTTATTTGTTTAATACAAAATGTTTATTTTACCCTTGGCTTGTTAAATTAAACATGAGAACTTAACGGAATGGGAGTGTGGTGACCATTGTTGAAACAAGTGGGTGCAAGATAATATTTGTTAAAACATATGGGGGGTGGTAGAAAATAACTTTTAATTTATTAATGTCTATATATTGAATTTGACTCACTTATTAATTTATTAATACACGACATAGTTTACCTCTATATCACTTGCATTAGGGATAATTTCTCTAGTTCCAATAATATAACCAGATAGAGGTTTTATTGTGTTTGTTTACAAACAAATAAAACTGTTCAAATTATATTTGTATTTATTAAAAAAATTTTAAAATCAATTCTTTAACTTAATAAAACTATAAGGTATTATAATTAATAGGGAACTTTAGTATCTCTTCTTAAAAATTGAGAGATTTAAATAAGGGTAAAAGCTCATTTAGTCCCTGTATTTTAAGATTAGTATCCATTTAGTCCTTATATTTTTTAAAATGCCTTGAAACATCCTTGCCGTTAAAGTATTGATACTCCAACCGTTAAATTTATAACTTTTAGCTTACTTTTACAATATTACCCTTTTATAATAATTTTTTGTTTGGATATTAATAAAAAAATTAAATTACCAATTTAACCCTAAAAAATTAAAAAAATTATATTAATTTTTTCACAAGCACCATTTGCACACTTGGTAGTTTGCATACAATTTTTGACAATTAAATTTCAACACTAGACTGAGATTTTCATCATTCAAACTTCTCATGTCTAAACTTTATTTGTTGAAGTGCTAAAAGATAAATATATTGGCAATTGTGAAATGAAGTCAATGATAAGTTTGATACAACCATTGATTAAATGTCATTAAAAAAAAAGTACCTACAACTAGAAGTTAAAAAAAAAATGTTACCACCGGTAAACTAGTCAATAATGCAACAACTAGCACAAAATAAAAGAGACCGATAAACTAAGACAAGTGGATTATGTTTGGCTTTATAATTCTGGAATACTTCGAGTCAAACTTGGAATACTTCGAGTCAAACTTCTCCTTAGAAGCAAATAAACAATCGTTGATCAAAGCTGCATCACCATTGCTGAAGTTTTAAGTAAATAAGTTCTCAATTAATATTGTGTGTATTTCGCTATTCTAAAATGCTAAGGAATTTAAGATATAACATACCTTTTATTTGCTTCTATAATGTTGTTCACATTTAAGTTTGAGAGGGTTGTGTTAGAGAAACCCTCATTTTTCCTTTTTGCTTCTGTCTTATAGGATTTGGTTGACTTTGTATATATCTTGTTGAAATTTTTGCTGAAATAATAGAAAAAATAAAATAAAAGGATGAGCATATTGTTATACTAGTAAATCTAAAAATAAAAATGAAAATAGTTTAAAGATCTGTTTGTTTGGCTATGCCGAAGGATGAACCGACATTGGTTCTTTGATGCTTTGTCTCTTAGCATTTGGCTGACTTCCACTAGGTCCAGATTGGATTTCACCTCCACTCAATTGCCTTGCTGAAGTTAAAAAAAGTTATATTAAATTTTATTATGTTTATTAATTTGTTTCATACATTAATTTTATTTTCATCTTTTAAAAATTAGGTACAAAAACATGTACAACAATCATATACCTAAAACTTTCAACCCCCAAATTAAAATAACCTAATCAAAACTACTAACTACTAAATAAACATTTAAAAGATTAATTAAATCATAATGACCTGATGGATAGGTTGTGCTGGAAGATGAATTAGTAATTGTATTCTGCATCAAAATGAAAATGTAATGTTAGCAACCCATGTCCCAACATTTAGTGACCTGAATCAATATGAGAATAAACAAATTTTAAATCATATTAAGTACCTCTTTATTCAATGGACAACTTCTCTTATTGTGTCCAGGTTTATTGCACTGGCTACATGTCAAAGTGTACCTTTTCTTTCAAGCTAGTCCTTCATTTCTTTCTCTTTTCCTGTTATGCTTAGGCCTGCCAATTTTAACATGTTTTACTGGAGGCAATAAGACAGGCTTGTCAACTGAAGGCCAATTACATTGGTCCGGTATTGGGCATATAGTCTCAGAGTAAGTCCTCAAATAAGCATCTTTTTTCAGACTCTCATCAATAAAGTCAATTGGTTCAAGACTATACGTGAAATGCATGCCATTGCATGCTTGCAAGGTAGGCCACTAATTTGCCAGGCCCCACAATCACACTCAAATTTCTTCAAATCAACCACCTAATGTCTCTCTTCATCGCCTATAAATTCCAACACCTCATACTGAACTTTACTAGCTTTTACCACAATCAATTTCCTTGAAGCCTTCGATATTTTTGTCAATTTTCTTTGTACTCTTGGAGGCAAATCAGAATCCCACAACGCTGCCTTTTCTCTTCTTCGAATAAGGCTTGTTATAATCTTCAATCTTATAAATTCAATCAATTGAAGGATTGGTTTTTTCCTGTACTCATTGAGTAGAAAATTCTAACTTTCTGACATATTATTAGTAACATGATCAATCTTGAAAAAGGGATCAAAACTATGACATGCCCAAGTTTCTGGTTCATTATGCATCAACCATTTATAAGCCTCTTTCTTGAATTCTTTCATTTTTTTTCATTTCCTTCTTAAATTCCACTTTGTTTGTTGCTCTCACAGCCTTCCAAAACATTCCTCTTAACTCCTCAGCAGAGTGTTCCTTCCTGAAATTCGCATAAATATGTCTTACACAATGTCTTATGGTACACCCAGGCAAAACTTCATCAATTGCCTGAATTAAACCCTTTTGTCTGTCGGACATTATAGTGAGAGCCATCTCATTCATTATACTAAGATGTTCCTTCAACAATTCAAGAAACCATTTCCAACTGTCCTTGCACTCAACCTCACAAATGCAAACTGCCAATGGGAATATGCCATTATTGGCATCAAGTGTAACTGCTGTCAGCAAGATACCACTGAATGATGTCTTAAGGTGGCAACCATCAACTCCAATGAATCTTTTACATCCACTTATAAACCCAATTTGTAGTGCGTCAAAACTTATTAATATCCTCTTGAAGTACGTCTCTACACCTTGTGTTTCATATTGAATTTTCACCATTGCCCTTTTATTCTTCATAAGAAGAACGTTGTCATAGTCATGTAGCTTTGCATAAGATTTTGTGTAGTCATTATCAGCAATTTTTAGAATCTTTTTTTTGGCCATATACAACCTTTTCTTTGTAGTTGAACAAGAAAACCTCTTCCTCAATTCATCTGACATGGATTCACAACCGATATCAGGATTATAACTAATAAAACCATACAATTTCTGAGCTATCCATCTACTAGTTACTTCACGATTCTTAAACAGCTCTTTGCACTTATGTTCACCACCTTTTAAAGTTTTAATCTGGAATGTAACTTTGTCAACCAATAAAGATGCATGGATTCTCCATGGACATTCATTTCCTTCTTTGTCCTTCCCAGCACACACGGCTGTAACTCTACATTTGTCATTCTTTTTCCTTTTCAAAACTCTTGACTCTTGAATAGCATAATCCTTCAATACATTCTTAAACTCTTGAGCACAACTAAAGGTTTGCCCAACTTCCAAAACAATATCATCATTACCATCGGGTTTCTTGAACATTTTTTTCTTAAATCCCTTGTCATCTTCAATATTACAATGTCGTCTTCTTCATCACTTGCAATAGATACATCTTCATTATCACTCTCACAATCTGACATGCCATCATCTCCATCAAATTCATTCATATCAAACCCTAAATCAACTTCAGGTTTACTATCAGACTTAACAATATCACCAATATCTTCATCAGACTAGTCAATAGACTCAACACTAATTGCATCATCATTTTCCCGATTTAAAACATCAACACTAACTGCATTTGAGGCAAAATGATTATCTTCAGGGCGAGTTTGAGCTAAGACGGCTGACAAGCTGGCCAAGGATAATGCATCCATCTCCAAATTAATAGAATTAAGACCCTTGGCTTGAATTATGTTAACCAAATTCTGGAAGTCGTTATCATTGCTCAATTCAATCCTTTCATTGGACCATGGGATAATGCCAGTAAGCTTAAAGCTCTCATCATAATGTTTGTGCCTTCCAAAGACATTATTCAAGTCATCGTTGATGAGGGATACAAGACTCAAGCAATCAGGATCATAAGCATCCTCCACATCTTCGCCTAAAAATCGAATTGAAATGCTGATTTGACTCATTTTAAATCTGCCAACACAAAGATGAACAAAAAATATCAGAAACTTAAAGTTATTATATACGAATTCATAAAATACAAAATCGACATTATAGAACTTTATATGATTATGATTTCTTTTTTACAAAAAAATACTCAATCAAGTGAAGTTAAAATAATTTCTTTTCAATTACAAATCCATTCCACTACTAATATTAAGCTACGAAACAACCATGAAAGGGTTAAAAAAGAAAGAAAGAAAGAAAACAAAAACTGTTCAACTTTTGGCATATGGAATTTTAGTTTTGTGAAGAAATACTCATTCAAGTGAAAAAAAAAAATAATGATTTCTTTTCACAGAACACATGGAAGATTAAAATAAATAAATAAACAAGACCAACATGAGACGTACCAGAGTAAGCCAATTTCCTTCGTTGTCAATTTTGACATCTACTGCAAGACTACGTTTCCAATAGAAAAAATTTTATAGAGAGAAATTGTTACGAGCTTTAAAAAAGCAAGTCACTTAAGTTCTTAAAGCGAGGGTTTTAAAGAATATTAGGGTTAGAACACGTTTTTGCCATTATGGATCTAGGTTATCGTAATAATTTTTTTAAATTTTAAATTTTAACAAGAAAAATACTTTTTTACCCTCATGAATATAGAATTAACAGTAACAGAAGTGATGCCGAGGGTGTTTTGAGATATTTTTAAAAATATAAGGACTAAACGGACACTAATCTTAAAATATAAGAACTAAATAAATTTTTACCCTTTAAATAACTATTTTCTTAAAGATCTAACTGTCCTTTTTCCTTATCTTTGAGGTTGCATTCTTGTAACTAGTTTTCGGAAATATATCTACGCTGTTATTTTATTCGGAAAAAGAAAAAAACTGAAATAAGCGTAATTTTGAATTGCCGTCGTTAGAAACCTCAATCTTGTCATATATGCCAACAAACTGTCATAACAATCCAACTGCTTCTTTCTGCGCGTCGTAAACACGCGGCAATCAATACTCGAATCATCTTCGCGTTCACTTCACGACTTAGTAGAACACGTGCTTTGCTTAAACCAGAAGAAATACTGATAATTTAAAAAAATAACATTCTTAAAAAAACTACCCGTTCTTTCGTTGCTCCAAAACCCTAACTGCAACAGAATACAGTTTCCTTCACGTCTCTGATTAAAATTACAAACCACCAAAAATTATTTATTCAAAATTCTCAATTTATCCTCTAAATCGTAGTATATTCCACAAATGCTCCATTTTATAGTCTTAAATTAATCTGAAATTATCTCTCTGCTCCTCGCCATGTCCTCCGGGGATCGCCGGGAAGCAGCTTCGGCGGCCGGAGAGGTGAAAAACGGCGTCGTTTCAGGAGATTTGAGCCATGGTCAGATACAGTCGGAACCGGCGTCGGGTGTGGTGGCGCCGAGCCAGAACCAGAGACTGAGGCTGAACCCTAGCAAGGACCACAAGCCGGAGAGCTATGATGATATGCAGTTGGACTTCAGTCCGTCGATTTTCAGCTCTTTGGAGAGGTACTTGCCCCCACCTATGCTGGGTGTGAACAGAGAAGAGAAGGTGAAATTCATGAGAGAAATTCTAATGAAGTATTTGCCGCAAGGGGAAAGGACCAGAGTATGTCAATTTGAAAATTTTCTTTTTCCTTCTTTCGGTCATTGGAATTAAAACGACGATATAATGAGAAGAATATTCGAAATTCTGACTAGGGTTTTGCATTGCTTTTCCTTCTTCCATTTCTAACGTAACGGACATGTGTGATTGGATGGAAATGACCAAAATGCCCTTGAGTTCTGTTTGGTATGATAAATTATGAATTGTGGATGGAATTTCGTGGGAAATTTTTGTAATTATACTTAATTGGATGATAAACATATCTAATGATAAAGTTACTCTTTTTACCATATCAGAATCGTGCATTTTACAAAATTCTATTAAGCTGTTATGAACATATCATGACTTCAACAACCATTTTAGCTGAGTTTCTAAGGGTATTTTTAGTACTAAAATGCTGAAGCTTCACTTTGAAAGCACGACAACTTAGTGTTTGCTAAGTGCCCCTCTTTTCTTGGTCGCTGATATTTACTACCCTCGTGGACACTTGACAGCTAGTGATTTCAGCCATCCTTTTTGGAAATATTCATGCCCATTTTAATTTAACTGTCTTCTGTATTTGTATGATTTCACTGAAGAAGACACTTTATAATTTGATTTGAAATTTCCTGTGTTAGGTTCAGAGACATAGGGATTATCGGCAGAAGATAATATCAAACTATCAGGTATTACAAATGTTGACTCTTTGATCAGATCAGTATCTGCCCTTCTCCTCTTACGTTTTGAAGGATTGAAGATATGATTTCCACTACTCTGTCACTTATGCACAGCCTCTTCATCGAGAATTATACAATCTGCACATTGGAAACTTCTTTGTCCCTCCATTTGTCAAAGCAATCCAGGACAACACAGAGGAAAGCTTTAGAAGTATAATCTCAGAACCATCTCCAGGTGTATTTACTTTTGAGATGATTCAGCCACGCTTCTGTGAGTTATTGTTAGCAGAGGTAATTGTTTATTACTTTCTCATCTTCAAAGCTCCATCTATGTTTCTGTGTAATTTCTCTCATATATTCTTAGGGTGTTGTTTGAGTTTGTAGGTAGAAAACTTTGAAAAGTGGGTTAATGAAGCAAAATTTCGAATCATGAGACCAAATACAATGAACAAGTATGGTGCAGTGCTTGATGATTTTGGCCTGGAAACCATGCTTGATAAGCTTATGGAGACTTATATTCGCCCTCTATCTAAAGGTAACATCTATGCATGTAGATGTTAATTGATCACATGACTCGAAAGTTTAAGCTATTAGGCAAGGGCTCAATAATGTTATTTAATCTCCAACAACTTAAGAACAAACACAAGCAAAACAACTTCTTTATAATGTAATCAATTGAAAATGAGTGGATTTGAACGCAATACCTCTTTATCAAACTGATTCTGCTACCAATGTTAAGTTACCTTTTACATAAAAGCTTAAGCTTATAGATATGGGCCAAACAAATAGTATTTAAGCTCTAACAATAAAAATACACCATTTTTCATTTCTTAATAGAATAAAAAGCAACAATTTTTTTCTTATCAAAAAAATTAATAAATAAAAAAATAAAGTAGCAACAATTTTTCAGTAGTTTTTATTTCTTATATTTAACTTGTTACATTTTTCTTGTCAAACAGTTTTCTTTGCAGAGGTTGGTGGATCAACTCTGGACTCCCATCATGGTTTTGTTGTTGAATATGGTAAAGATAGAGACGTTGATCTAGGTAGGTGCTTGATTTTTGCATTTCTTCCTGAAATTATATTTCTGCCTACAGCTTTCACTAGCTTTTACATCCTTTAATTGTCAAAGATTGCTACTTTGTTAATCTTCCATTCATTAACTTCTCACTTATCGCATAGAAGTTGGCTGCAGATGCATTCTCATTGTCTAGAATTCAGATATAGTTTTACATAATCGCTGTACCCGTGCCAAAGAAGTTGTATAACGACATTATATCCTTAGTTTTGTTTCAGTTTTGTGAAAATCATGTGGTTGATAATCATACATTTTACATTTTTTAGGATTTCATGTGGACGACTCTGAAGTGACCTTAAATGTATGCTTGGGTAAGCAATTTACTGGTGGAGAGTTATTTTTCCGGGGAACAAGATGTGAAAAACATGTAAATACTGGAAGTCAGACCGAGGTATGTTAGTCTTTAAGCCATAATAATAGTTAAACAAAATTAGTATCAGGTATAGCAAACCATTGAGGATACTGATATCAATACTTCTTTTGAGCTTTGTGTTCAAATTATGAGTAAACCGGTTCAACTTGTTCAATTGTCAGGATATATTTGTGTTCGTGCATGAATTAAAGAATTTACATTCGTGTGTATAATTGGATGTGTGTTTGATGTATATATTTTTTGATGATGGGTGGTTTTTATATAATAAGCAATACGCTATAAAATCTCCAAGATATCATACTCTAAAATTTGTTGTCTAAGATCTTTGATTTCCTTTCTGGACAGCATGATTGGTCGTTCATCGCTGCTGCATCATGTGAAATTGTTGAATGCGATCGTTGACTTGTGTTTCTGATTATGCACAATGATCTGGCCAAGTACACTGATGAAATATACAAATAGTATGTATGATATCACCATACAGATGCTGGCTATCTAAGAATATCATAACTACACTGTTTTGAGGGCTATGCAGCCTGAATATGATATATTTATTGAATCAAGACTGAAAGTCTTTAATGATTTATTGATTTATACATACCATGTGTGCCCTCTTTTGGGAGCTTTTGCTCTTACGAAGCAGCAGTTAATCTGCCCTTAGGAAAACCATTTCTCATTAGCAAGAATGAAATAAATGGTGAACTGAGTGAACTGTATGCCTTCCATTGGATAAATTCTATTTCCAAAATAGATCATACCCAGTAATTGATATAAGTATGAGATATCTGGTGTAGTGACTGTCATATTTTTAAGATTACTAATTAAGATGAAATAAGAGTTCCATTCCTGCGTTGGAAGCAGTTGGTGTGGATAAAAAACTCCTGAATCTAATTTATTGTGGACAAAATACCAAGGCCCAGCATCAGGGGCCCGTAATTAATCCAACAAAAGAACTTGAAACACTTGATGATGTGCTTTAACTAATAGCCACTGGCACATAGATGGTAATTTCAGCAAAAATTGCTTTTAGGTTAATCAGTGAGGCTGTTATGCAGTGGCATTAATAGGAGTTAGAGGTGGTGCTTAATTGGCATTGTGGCTAAAGCATGCTTATTCTGAATTTGGCAAGCTACAGTTCAAGAGTATAGCTATACTTTTGTTTTGTATCGTTTTAAGCTCCATTTGGGATCTATGGACAAAAGTCCTTTTTTGAGCAGACAAATTGCCTCCTATGCTGTAAAGCTCTTATTTTAATGAATACTTCTGTCTTCTTAGGGGTAAAAAATGGCATTGCAGTGCATTGATTTTTCTAATATTGCTTTGTGGTGGTGTTTATTGCTCTCTTTATGGTATGCTATTTTATTTTGGTGTTGCGTATCTGGCCTTCTCTGGTAATCATACATTAAAAGACAACTCAATTCTGAATACTGAAAGTGCTTTGCATGATTCAAATATCAACAAAAGCACATATGTAAAATCTGAATAATGAATGTTTTATTCAACTTGAAAACTCCCTATCCTCATATATCTAGCCTGAATTATGGACCATTCAGCATAAGGATTTGAAGTTAAACATCAAAGAAATGTATATGATGGTGTATTGGTGTTGGTATACTGGTAATTTGTTATTCGTGGCAATGTTAGACTATTCTTTTTCATGATATGTCTGCTTACCATATTCTAGATTATACCTTTGTGTGTGTTTGTGTGTTCCGCTTATGCACGTTCGTCCATGCTTTTGTATGTTTATTGTTATGTAAAGACGATAAGAGCTTTGTACAGTTGTACATTTTTTTGACGGATTATTTTGCTGAAAGTAGGAGATCTTTGATTATTCTCATGTCCCTGGGCAAGCTGTTCTTCATCGTGGTCGCCATCGCCATGGTGCTAGAGCCACGACATCTGGTCATAGGGTCAATTTACTCTTATGGTGCAGAAGGTACTTCTGTTTCTTGTACTTCATTTCTAGCTAAGTACTTCCATGAGTTTTCAGGTCCCTTGACTTAATACGAGAATTAATTGATATTAGTTACCACATGCTTTTTTTCTGCTTGTGGCAATTGTTGTGTCAAAAGTTTCTACTCTTAGTTATGTCTCTTATTCCCATTAAGAAAGGAACATTTTCGTTAGTGCTATCTGAAAAGGTTCTTGGTCTTATACTACTATATAGATCCTTTATGTTTCCTCTGTTCTGTCTATTATCATTTTCATAGAGAATAATATTTTGAAAAAGCAACCTGCACGTTATTTAGAACTATTATTGAAGCCAGAGATTTGACATTAAATGTGCCCAGCTTCGGAAAAAAAAACTTGATCATGACCCATATTGAGTTGCTCAGGCCTGTAACTGATTGCACTCAGAAGAGAGGACATGGAGTGTGATTGGCTTCTTAGTGCTGGTCTGGGTCAACCAGTTTAGGTGTGGCTCTTAATATGAAGTTGGATCCTTTTCATATGATATTCTGGACGGACAAGCTGTTGATGCTTGAAGTTACATAAGTAGATGATCATTCAGGGTTGCAAGATGTAATATTGATGCTTTATGAATTCAGCTGCTGCAGCTGTGGCTGATTCTTCTTTATGTTGCTCATTTGCTGAAGTTAAAATGCCTTTTGTTGATCAAAAGTTCATTTTTCTCTACAGTTCCGTCTTTAGAGAAATGAAGAGGTATCAAAAGGATTTCTCTAGTTGGTGTGGAGAATGCTTCCGTGAGAAGAAAGAAAGGCAACGGTTATCAATTGCTGCTACCAAATCGGTAAAAAATTCTGTGGTCCCCGTGCACACACTTACAATTTGAGGAACACTTTGCATCTTATACTCAAGATACTTGTGTAAGCATAACGAACTATTATGTTAACTATATAGTAAGCCCATTCTCAAAATCTTCATGCAAGAAGAAAAATCTTTACAAAATCAGAAACCAGATACATTTTATTCTCACGATAAAAACAAGAGACTAAGCTGTTGTGGCATTTGTCTGTGCTACAATCTACTCTGGTCCTTGCAAATTGCACTCTTGCCTATGAAATAATCAGTGAAAGTAAATTTTGTTGTTTTAAGATTCCAAATATGTGGCCACTGGGCCTCGATTCCCAGTGGTAACTCATGCCCTCAAAATGCTTGAGGGCTCATTTCAATCCCCTTCTCCAAAAATGTGGATTAGAGGCAAATTTTTATATAGAATCAGCAGATTTCAGATTATAACATATCTATAGAATTGTGTACAAGTTAGAAAATAAAAAAATCCTAAATGTGTGAGAGATGAAGATGGAGATCTTAAGTTGAAACAGGTCGAAAGAAAAAGGAAGAAACATTGTACTACTATGTTTGAAGAAGTTGGCTTTTCTCACATGATTTCTTATTATGTTTGATGAATTATTTATATGAATTTCTATTTAATTTAATCTTGTGCAGGAGTTGCTTAAGCAGGAAGGTGAATCCACAACCTGAGCTGTTCTTAATTCTATTAGTAACTTCTACAGAATGATTGTGAAACTCTTTAGCTGTATTCATAAATCAAGCATCAAAACAATGCAATTGGCAATCCCGAAAGGAGTAGATTTTCATGTTTCATTTCGACGCAAAATAGGTGTATGTACAAATCATATCTGGGTAGATTGGATACTTTGTTTAGCAGCATGTATGAATTCTTTGTAAAAAGGTGTTAGTACTAGTCCGAAAAGTACTGCAGTCATAGGACTCGGCATTGTTCTCAGGGAATTCTCAGGAAAACATTGGGTACTCACAGAACATATGTGAATAAATCTGTAACTCATCATTTTATGATGGTACTTTTTTGTTGTACTAAATCCTTATTATTCTTCTTTGTTTGCACTGAATTTTTTTCAGTATTGAGGGATTTTTCTTCATATTCGTTTCTATAAGAAATAAAAAGAAAATATTGAGTAAATCTTTTACTTGTATAGCTCTGCTATCTGTAAGTAATTGTAACTGTGCCCACATGGCTATGGACTGAAATTTGAATTTCCCTTGTAAAATTTTTCAAATAACTTTTTTCTTAAAAGAAAAGGATTGATACACTCTTGATATTTGGAAAAAGAGATGGAAGACTTCCTTTTAAAAAGACGTTTAGATTCTTATTTCTTAATCTATTTTATTTATTTTAAGAGAAATTATATTTTGAGCTTATAATTATAATTATCTCCTTCTAACTATGGGTTAGTTTGGGATTGCAATTGTTAATTAAATAAGTTACTTCTGCTGTGTGGATGCAATAAGCAACTGATTGAAAAAGCAGCTTGGTGTTTGGTAAATCGTATTGTTGTGGTTGTTGTGAGTTTGAAAAATAGTATACATGCATGTAATAAATTTTATTAGAAATGTGTTATTTTATCATACAATGATCAAAATAGACATAAACTTAAATTACCTTTTATTATTATTTTTTAAATATGTTTAATAATGTTTAGACATGCTTTTTTTCCTTTTAAAACATGTAAACTTATATTTGTTACATAAAATATAATAAAATTTCATATTAATATATAATCCAGATAAAATAAAAAAGTAATATGCATTATTATCACATTAAACTTCTTGCAATAAATACCATGACTATAGAAAAATATAAATAGATTGAATGTTAAAAGTATGGTTATTAAATTGATTTTAAAAGTGATGGTTAATTTTCATGTAAAATTGTTAATAGTTCAAAAAAAATTTACATAATTATGTGCAAGTCTTTTTAATCTTATAATAGAAAATACAAGTATAATATAAAAAATACGAACTTACGTGATAAAAACTTTGATATTAAAGAGAATATATAGTAGTTGCAATGATAATTTGATTGTGGTAGTAATACGACATCTAATGACTTAAATATTAGTGTATGGAAAAATATGACATAATTATTTTTGTTAAAATATTGATTAAGGTTATAATAAGAACTTTAAAAAGTTGTGGTATTTTATTTAATAAGCTGCTTATGAAAAGTAACATCTGCCTGCTTTTAAAACCTATTGTCAAAATGAAGAAAATTATGAAATAAGCAACTTTTATAAAATTTACCAAATACTTTTTGGGTCACAGATTATAAAATAAGCACTTTATTGAATTTTAACTTCAATTTCAAACAAGACCTATATACACACACACACACATATGACAATCGAGATTTTGGTAAGTGCAAGTTTTTCTGTGAGCATTAGAATGGCGGTTGAACTAAAGACAGTGACCATTAGAGGTGGGCAAATTACCCGACCGATCCAAACCGACCCAAAAAATTTTGAGTTCGGATTGGATCGGGTCGCAAAGGAAACCCGATCAGATGAAAATGGTGAAACTCGATCGAGTTGTGATCAGATCGGGTAAAACCTAAACCTAAACCTAAGCACACAAACGCCAAGTCGATCTGCTACGCCATGCACACAAACACAGATTCACATTTTACAATACACACACAAGACACAAACACAACTCTCCTCATTACACAAAACACATACACAGTCACTCACACCCAATGCCAAGTCGCCAACAGAGGCCACACAAGCCACAGCCTCACCCTCAAGATGCGTTTGATCTGCTATGCGTCTCCACGCTCATCTGCTGCTACGTGTCCGCCGGTCCGCGATTTGCTGTCGTGCACCCGATTTGGTCTTGGATCTGTTGTTGCTCGTTCGCCCGTCTATTGTTGTGCGTTTGTGGCCATCAATCTGCTGCCAAGTGCCACCGATTTGTTGCCGACCCAAATCTGATCTGCATTCTGCTGCTCCAAGCCTCCAACCTGACCCGAGTTTCTCCCCTTTAGACTTTGAGAGCTTGAGTTTGAAGCTTTGATGGTGTATACTTAAATATGGTAACTATAGTAAATAACAAGTAGCAACCAACCCGATTTCACCCAAATTCAATTTGAATTTACAATCCGATTTGATCCGATTTAAATTCAGATCGGATTGAGTCGGGTTGTAAATTCGAGTTGTATTCGGATTAATTTTTGTCCAACCCGAATAACTCGAAATCTGATCGGATTGATCCGAATTCGACCTGAATATGATTTTATCCACCCTTAATGACCACATATAAGATCAACTTGTCTAAAGATGATGAAGAGTTTGAAGAGTTTGAAATTATTGAAGGTCTGATTTATTGATTTGTATGCTAGAAGGAGATAATAATAGTTATAAGTTGAAAATATAATTTCTCTTAAAATATACAAAATTTGTTAAGAAATAAAGGTCCAAGTGTGTTTTTTTTTTTTTAATATTATGGAGGTTCTTGTCTTACCTTAACGTGACGAATGTAGTGTAGCAGTCCCTTTCCCTTTCTTAAATATTATTAATTGAAGTATTATTTTTACCCAACAGACTTTTAAAAATACCATAACAGTCCTTTTGCATAGTTTACAGTAAATTTTAGTTTATTCGCTTAATAAATTTACTGTTTTCAAAATATTTTTTAAATTATTGTTAATTTCAATTAGCATTTAAAAGAATGAAAGATAATTTAAAAGAATGAAACATGAGGGGCACGTTTATGGAAAAAAAAAATGTATCTTCTTGACAGTAATTAAGGACAAATTGAGGGGTTGGTATAGTAAGAATCAGAGCCGTCTGTGATTTTGACCAAATTAGTTGGATCCACTTAAATAGGTGGGATCCACTTAAATTTAAGTGGATCCAACGGTTAGAAGAATTGTGCAGACTGCATCTGCATGATTCTGTGTGATCTTATCCTAAATTGAGATCTATAATAATTTAATTGTATTTAATTATAGCCAATTTACTACGAGAGGAAATTAAAATCAATCCTATTCATAATTTACTGGCTCTGATCATGATTTTGCTGGTATGGTGCCAACGAGTTCGTCAGGTCACCAGTCATGAGTTCGAGGAAAGTTGGTATCAAACCGGAAGCAATGAACATGAACTCTATAATCTTGCCACCAAAGACTCACAAGCTTAATTGAACGTTTTCAAATAATTTTGTTTGACTGGTTACCTAAATTCAAATTTTATATGAGGTAAAGGATCAAAAATGAATTTCTCATTCTATTATCTTATTGATAATTTTTTAAACATATTTGTCTTTTTCTTTTTTAAATCTTAGAATTGAATGAACTGGTTTGGCAATAATTTTTTTTTTGAAACTCAAAATTAACTTTTAATTCTTAAAAGGATAGGGTATTTTAATCCATCAATTTTCTCTCTACACCAAAATTAATTAAGAATTTTATTATCTAAATACTTTTTGAAAAAGTTACTTAACCCTTTACTCACTTTTTCTTCTTAACTTTACAAATTCCTATAATTCATTCAGATACATTGTTGTAGCTGTAAATAATTGGTATTGCTAAATAAGAGGAATAAAATTTATCATTTAAAAATAAACATCAACAAAATTTTATTAGCCATGAAAATTAATGAATATCAAAAAATTAATTTTTTTCAAATACAAAAGCTAATGAATATTAAAAAAAAATCATATATATAGAAAGTATGCAATATAGATCATAATATATTAAGAAAAACTGAAAAATAAATTTTAAAGAGAGTAAAACTCAGTATTTAGATTACAAAAGGTTAGAGTAGAGAAATTATGTAATTGTAAGGTAGGGCGAAGCGATTTGTGTAGGATAATTTTAATATTTTTAAAATATTAAATTTTTAATAATAAATTATTTTCTCAAATGGGTGTATAGGCAATTCTAAAATTGACTTTTGGTCGTCAAGAAACGAGGGCATTATATTCAGATTACACCAAATTTGGATCAGTTTAGCGCTCTATCCTGGTCAGGGTTCTACTATTCAAGTTTCCAAACTCAACGCTTGCATTGTGAGTAGCGCTCTATACACCGCGCTTGCCGTTTGGTTGCACCGGCAAAGGCGGAATGAGTGAAAGCGAGACTCAGGAGCAGCTGCAGAAGCCGAAACGTGAAGGTGACTTCGATGACTTCAATTTGATTGCCAAAAAATCCAAAATCGAAAAAGTTAACGAAAATGAAGAAGAAGAAGAAGAAGAAGAAAAAGCAGCACGTGCACAAATTATGCACAAGCAAATTGATTTTGTTGAAATCGAGGCCGATGCCGCCGAAGATAAGGGCTCTAGACACACTATGGAAGATGCTTCGGTTGTCTTGCTCGGTGCCTCCTCTGATTCTCCTCCGAATTTGAGGTTAAGTTTTTTTTTTTAGAATTAAAAAAATTGAATTGAATTCATTGTTGTTGTTGTTATTAATTATTTTTTTAGTTCGTGAGTTATAATAATAGGTGTGCGCATTTTGCAATATACGACGGACATGGAGGTCGTTTAGCAGCTGAGTATGCTCAGAAGCGTCTACATGCTAATGTTATTTCAGCTGGCTTACCACGTGAGTTGGTGTGTTTGCTGGTGGTTGCATTTATTAATTCTTTGGACAGCGTTTGATTTATTCTTTTTATTATTATTATTTATCATATTTATCTTTGTAATGTTTTTCAGTTGGATGTCAAAGCTGCCAAAAAAGCCATACTTGATGGTAAAAACAAAAAATGATGAAATTTTTCACTTTTGCTGCTTTTGTTTATTAATTTTACTTGAAATATTTTATACAATTTTTTTTTTTTGGGGTTTGTAATGTAGGTTTTCGGAAAACGGATGAATCTCTTCTTCAAGAAAGTGTTTCAGGTAAAATGGAATACTTGAATTGCCAACTCATAAAGTTAATGTCTCTATTCTTTCAAGCAATGCTAATTGGTTGTGTGTTTAAGGGATCCTCAGAGCAATAAGTTGTATATGCTAATGCCTACCTATGAAACTGATGCACATGGGAATTTATATTAGGAATACGAACTATGGCTTCACAAACTGCTTTGTCGATGATACTATATGGTGCATTTGAAGTGATGTGGGAAAGAGTCATGTGACTGGAGTAATTGGTCTAAAGATTTTCATTAATGTTACTAGTAAATAAACTACTTTCACCTTATAATGCCGGCCTCTCAATGCCTTGAAATTCTATTCTCTTGTTGTGATTTAGTTATTTAGTTTTGAAACATGTATGATATAAACTTCATATGGGGCTTCTTGTTATTACAACATAAGATGTTTTAACTGTCATATTTTTCACTATTTTTTCTTCTTTTGTAAAAAATGTCTTCCTCCTATTTGAAAACAATGATTCACTTCTCGTTGTTGGTTTCACACTCTTATTAGGAGGATGGCAGGACGGTGCTACAGCTGTTTGTATTTGGATACTAGGACGAACTGTAAGTTATCAACTACTTGAACTTACATTTTCTATTTCTTAAATAAATGATTGAAATACTTAATTTAGAAAGTCCATTTAGAAGGTGCAATACAAGCCTTCTTGTGAAATCAGTCTGTAGGATGTGATTAAATTTTTATCAACTACATGAATAAAAGGTCTGATGCACATTTTTGAGTGAATGGTAGTAGAAAGCAGCTCTCTCTTTCTCCACAGGAATTTTTGGAACATAGTGTGGTTGACTACTTTCATTGTCATGGTTCATTTGGTTGATGACCATACAAATTTATTGCTGAGATTTTGCTGACAAAGAACAAGAATCAGTAAAAATTGCAATTTCAATATGTGCTAATCACATTTGAACTTGAGCTTTTGTGATGCTTTTCATTTTCTTTTTTTCCTTCTGTATCTCTTGTCAACATTTATTTGATCTACAACTACTGTTTCTAGGTTTTTGTTGCTAATATTGGGGATGCAAAAGCAGTGGTTGCTAGATCATCTATTGTTGATGGATCCAATAATCATCCGGATGAATTAAGATCATTGAAGGCCATTGTGGTGACAAGGGAACACAAAGCCATCTATCCGCAGGAACGAGCTCGTATTCAGAAGGTAAGGTCACATACATACAAAACACGTCAGAGATTGTCTGATATTCTAAATTGGAGAGAGCTTTGTTGATACATGTCATTGTTACCCATCTATCCTTTTATTGTTTGTTATTCCACATTGAGCACTTATGACCTACATACTATTGTGTTTTGCTTCTCTAGTCTGGTGGTACTGTCAGTTCAAATGGAAGATTACAAGGACGCCTTGAAGTTTCTAGGGCATTTGGAGATCGCCAATTTAAAAAGGTTAGAATTCTTGTCTGTAGCTCAAATGACCATGCAGTGCAAATATTTTAATTTTTTTATTTGTTAATATTTTATTTGAAGTTAGCTCAAAAGAATGTCTATGTTGGTGTTTTGTTTTTTTTTTTCTTGTCTTGTAAAAGTATGCTAACTACCGAGATATGAAATCTGATTTATTGATACCTTTGCAGGGGCATTGTATCTCATTTTATAGTGCTACTAAAAGTATAAGAAACATTTTCATTCTATTGTCCCTGGCAACTTTTGAGCTACTTGTGCGATTTTTGGAAATTTGAACTAAGATAATGATCTGCAGTTTGGTGTCATTGCAACCCCTGACATTCATTCCTTTGAGGTTACTGAGAGGGATCACTTCATCATTCTAGGTTGTGATGGTCTATGGGGGGTATGTTTTCCTTTCATAGTTTCGGCATCTCTGTCTGTCAAATTAAAAGTCAGACTTTTAATTAGAAGGATTTCTACTTTTCATTCCACTGTTTTTATCAAAGCATTTTTTTTAATTTTTGCAGGTGTTTGGACCTAGTGACGCAGTTGAATTTGTTCAGAAATTATTAAAGGTAACAGCACACTTTGCTTTCACTTGTCAGAGTGAAAAACTTGTTGACTTTTTTATGGAACTTATAATATTAAGTGGTTGGTTTCCACTCAGACTTTCTTCACTTTTAGTGGTTGTTCCAATAAAGGAATTATTGCTATTATTTTTGCATCAAATACCAGCTTTCAAGAAACTTGTTTAGTGAATCATTTATCTTGCATATAATGTGGCTAGCTATCCATCACATTAGTTGGCAGCTCCTGGCTGATAGATGGGGAAAATTTTTCCCCTTGCAAGTTGCTAGTATGTTTGCTGCCATAGGAGGATATCACATTCTTTCTTTTTTACTGTCTGTCATGAGAAGAAGCCTGCGATGGTCAAAAGTAATTGTTGTCATGGAAAATTGTCTGTGATATCCATGGAGGAAATGGTGCTCTTAGATAAGAGAAATGTCCTTAGTTGCTGCTCATCGGGGGATTATTCCTATATAGGATGAAATGGAGCTATACCAAATGTGGATTTCTTTCTTATTTGGGGAGTGATTTTGTCTTGTGTGTAAACTATACTTCACAGTTTGGGAAACATATTATGCGCTGGTTAAACCATGTTTTCTCTTTGATTAAATATAGAGGACACTGCCCGTTACATTTGAAAAAAAATGAAATACCATGGTTAACTCACCTCCGCTACATAAGAATACTCAAGCAACACCTATTACTTCCAATGTATATGTTGCCATCACTCATCTATTACACTTAATATGAGATTATTCATCTACCTCCAGTCATTTCTTTCTAGATAACATTACACCTCTGTATCACAATCTCTCGCCAATCTGACTGCCTAGTAACTATGTCACCATTCTTTGCAGACCTGTAGTCAGAACCATAATAACTTATGAGATTATTCAGCTACCTCCAGTTTCTTACTAGATAACATAACACCTCTGTATCACCAATCTCTCGCCAATCTGACTTCCTATTAACTATGTCACCGTTCTTTGCAGACCTGTAGTCAGAACCATAATAACATATGAGCATTCATTGCTCTTAATAACATGCTAGTTTCTGCGGATCCCAATCAAAGTGCATGAAGGTACATATAGAAAATATTTTAAACTGTTGAGCTTCGGAGTTGTGAGGTTGATACTTCAGTTTCATTGATGAAGTTGTCACTGGTTTAAAAAGTTAAGGCTTTTTTCTCTAAGAATGGGAAGGTTTGATGTCAAATCCTTGAATTGACAATCAAGGTTGACCTAATTCTAAGTATAGATTGCTCCCAATTTTAGTTTTAAGTAACACTTAAGCTGTCTGTAAATTTGCAAATGAGCAGAGCTGTGGTACCAAATGTTGTTTACCATTCTCTTGTGCTGAACATGCCATTATGTTGCTGGTGTTCAAAGGTTTGCTTAAAGAGGCTTTTAAATGTTTGCAGGAGGGTTTGTCTGTTACAGCTGTGAGCCGCCGTCTCGTGAGGGAAGCAGTTCTTGAGCGACGCTGCAAAGATAATTGCACTGCAATTGTCATTGTTTTCAGGCACAAGTGATTCTAACACCAGTACTGAATTGTGACTTTTGATTTTCCTGGTCATGAATTGCAGTGTGTTTTTATTTTTGTTTCTAATATAAAAAATCTTGGCAAGTTACTCTTGTTCTGTATACTAGATTCTGTGTTAGGTATAGCATGTTGTTTTTAAATGTTAGCAGTTGCTCTCTTTCTTTCTTTTTTTTTCAAATACATTTTTTTCCCTTTTTCTACTTGGTTTCCTGGTGCTGGCCTTGTGATAATGCTAGGTGTTGGAAGAATTAGTAGCTGTAAACATAGCATAAACTATGTGGGAGTTCATTTTGTGCAATTGTTTTGATAACGAAAACGGTAATGAAATCAACAGTCGAGCTCTTTACTTCATTTTTTAATGCCAATTTTACTTGGTAGTTAATGTTTGCCATCCACTTGCGCAATTGTAGCGAGTGATGTTATCCCGCAAACTTACGGGTTAAACAATTACAGAATGAAAGAGTTTTTGTATTCTTCGTGTTAATATTTTCTTGTAATAGGAGATGAATGTTGCACAATTAATTGGTATCTCTACAAATTACCAGAAAAGTGAAGTCACACTTACCATGTCTGAAGTAAGGCATGAAACTTAATTTGGCCAAACCTTACAATTGGCACAATGGACAAGCCACTCAGCGCTTATGCACAAAAGATGAAGCAATCATGAAAACCTTGAGGGTCCGGACAACCCAATGTTGCCCAAATGATTGTTGTGGATCCAATTAGAAATCCACTGATTTAATCATTGAACGTGGCTAATGGCTTTGAATCTTTCTTTTTTTTTTCCTCCAAAAGAGTTAAGGAGGAATATTCCCACTAATTCCAAATTATCACTTTCTAAAACCTTGATCATGCAATTTGTTGAAAGAAGGTTCATGAATCATGTTAGGATTAAATTAGAAACTCTTACGACTGAGTTGAATTCTCCAAATATCACATATCTTTGCATATAAGTTAGTTCTTGTTTGACATTTGATTACAGCTATGCAATATGCAGTCTAATTTTTCATTTACCCTATTAACCATATTATTACTAATCTTGAAGTAACTGATGATACTAATTCAACTTATTAAATGAGTCACTTGATTTTATATTATGTATTTTTTCAATCTAGCAATAATTATTTTAAATTCTATTATTAACTTGGTCAATAGAGGCACGTTCTTTATTATTTTTAAATAATTCAAACAAATGTAGAAGAGAGAGAGAGACATGGTCTTTGATAAAAGAAAATTCATAAACATCTTCAAGAATATAATATGTCATAGACAATTATACCTATATTTGTGGGAAACTAAAAGGTTTTTTTGTTATCCAAAGTAGCTTTCACTAGTTAGTTTTTTTTTTAAATACTGTTATGTATGATTGTTATTTGATATTACATCAGATATTACAATTAATATTTACAAACAGATTATACAACTAAGACATTCATCGTGGTATGTACTCCTCTAAAGTGTTGTCCAGATTCTTTAAACCCTCTCTAATATTCTAGGGATGTTTACTCCACTCACATTTCGTGAGGGAAAGACTGTCTTCACTCAATTATTTGATAATTGAAGAAGGACTGAAACTAACATCTATATTGCTTTAATGGAGACTCGAACCCTTACTCTTAACATCGTAAGTGTAAGGGCTCTCCCACTGGACTTTCACTAGTTAGTTACTTGTGCTTTCAAAGACCTTTTTTCTCCTCAATCTAAAAAGAACCAAAGTAAACAATTCCTTCTTCAGTTGTTTCTGTTTTTTGTTTAAAATATCTACACAAACCAACTTAGTGCTATTTTACTTTTTTTCTCCTAATAAACCACTCATTCTTTGTGAGAAATTATCATTATTTTGATATATTAATATTTGGAATAATATTATACACAAATCAAAGACAAAGTTTTCTCTAAATAATCGTGACAAACAAGTTATTTTAAATAAAGGATTAAGGAAGATGGAGAAGTCAAGTCGGCCTTACCAGCTGTGTCGGTCTAACATTTCTTATCTCAACATTGTCTCGCCACAAAAAAAAAATTTCAGTTAAAGAATTAATCACAAAAATTGAGATGAGCACTGAGAGATTACATGTCAATTATGCAATAATGCAAGGTTGCAAGCCTGCAACAGATGCTGATATGTAGTTATTATATATGCATTTGAAATTTTCCATTATGGCATCAATCTAATGGTTCAAACGAAGAGAGATTTGGTTTATATTTATGCACAATTTTGAAAGGGGAAAGGTTTGGTATCTTTTTTTGATAATTAATAAGTATATAATCATTTGCATGTGCTCTTGGGCGGCTTGTTGCCCTAATGCTTCAAATAATGCACATTTTACTATTTTATTTGCTTCATGCATAAGAATATATAAATAAGGGAAAGTAGGTGTAATATAGTTGTAAAGAATCTGTGTTGTTTTAATTCCAAAATTGTTTTCTGTGTGCGTGCTGAATTTTTACTGGTAGTAAGTCCCGCTTTAGGAAAAGGATTGCGCTTAGGGCAGTAAAATCATACCTGTAGGCATACATATAGATTTTAATTGAAGATTTGAATATCATGGATTCCCTACTCTGTAAAGCATCCCTTTTTTCTAGCTCTTCTTCCGAGAAGACTAGTGTTTCAAAGAACGTGGTGAATTCAGAAGAATTCATTATTGAAGATTTTAATAAAGCAATTGATAATTGAGATTTACCAAAAGTGTCAAAGGACAAGATTTATAAAATGAAAAAACTTGATTTTTTAAAAACTCATTGTGTAATAAAGACAGAAGAAAGAGATATCACACTTTCAAAGGCATTTGAAACAATTCATTTGTTTTCTGACCATTCTTTAAAGAAATTAAAAGAAAAGAATTTTAATTATATCCACATCGGCTTAATCCAAGTAGGCATAAAACCCCTGACTAAAGAAAGATTAAATACTTCTATTCTTGCAGTCTTCAGAAATGGGAGGTTCATCTCCTTTGATAATTCCTTACTCAGTAGTATTGAATCTAGTCTCGGTAAAGGACCTGTTTTTTTTTACTGTTATCCAAACATAACGGTTTCCTTAAAAGACAAGAATATTTTGAAAAGTATGATTTTACAGATCAAAATGCATAACTATCACATGTTGGAAGGGTCTGTTCCAGTTGCATTAAATTTCAAAATATCCTATAAAGTCATGATTTCAACGTTCAATACGCAGCATAAATTCCAGTAAAAAAGAGATGAAATTATTCTCTTACAGACTGATCTATCCAAAGCAAACACTGTTATTCCTAAACCCATCCAATAGAAAGATGTTAATCTTCCAGAGGAATGGATTCTTGAAGGAGCCATTAAACCAGTGATTCCAAAACAACTTGAGCCCAATACAGAGTTACAAAATGTAACTCAGTATTCCGATGGTAGAGTTAAATTATCTTTTAAAAGGTCAAAATCACATAGACTCTCCACATCCTCTAGATTTTCTAATAAAGATTCAAATTCCAGTATTCCAATATTGGAAAGAAAATTTTTAAAAGTCCCTTCAATTATAAATTTACCTTTCCAAAACCAACTTAAGTTCTCCACTTCGGATATATCTAGTTCATCCATACATTCAGTGGATTATACCACTAGTGTTCCCCATCCAATCTACACTAGTAAGCCACAAGAGCAAAGCCAGAATGAAAAAGAGCCTTCTCCTCCAACCTCTCCTACATTTTCTACTGTTACAGAAAATGTAATAAATGTTCTTGAAAAAGACTTTGAACTTGATAAAACCCTTCTGCATAAAGATTTTTATTCTGAGAATAACAAAGAAAAAAGACTTTGGTTTTTTAAATATTTTTTAAACCAGAGAAAAGAAATTCAAGAAGTTTACTATGAATTTGTAAATTCACATAAAGTCCATATCATGTTTTTTGATTGGTTTGAAATTTATGCTTCGGAAAATAACATTTCCTACCCTTTTAAAGAATCAAATCCAATCACAATTCGTAAAAAAATCACTGAATAGAATCTATCAGATACTAATAGAACCATTGAATCTGAGCATCCTCCTCTCAGGAATGTCACCGTTACCCATGGTGAACCACCTGTTCAAATCAAAGCTTCTCCTTATAAAATTCAAAGACCTAATGATATAGAGAAAAATTTGGATAGCATTATTCAACAGAATAATTTCTGTAATGCTAATGTAAACACAATAGGAAAACAGATTACTAGGATAGAAGGTCAATTCCAGAAGAAATTCATTCTCCTGTTACATCAAAATCAGATTCTTTGAAAAAGATAAAAGAAACTATTTTCAAACCTTTTCAGGTTTCGAAACATAGTAAAAAGCTTGTTCAAGAATCTAAATCAGAATTTGCTAAAGCCATCAGAGAACAACTTGATAGAATAGAAGCATCATCTTCTGCTTCTACTTCTAAAATCCAAATAGCTTCAGATAGTACTCAATCTAGCAAGATTGCGGTACTAGAACATGATAAATCCTCTATAGCCTCTTCTGATATAGAAGCTTTTAAAGAAGAACCTATTTCTAAAGTTAATAAAATTCATTGGGAATTAGCACTCCCAACCACTAAAAGTCCACCAGATCTAGCTATAGATAATAGACCAAGTGCATTAAAGCAATCCCGTTTTAATGCATCTTCAGTCTATGAGTGGAATTTAGATGGTATGTCTGAGTATAACGTCCTAGGATTGTTGCAACAAATGACCATGACAGCTAATGCTTACAAAACCCAATCAGGAACTTCTGACAAAGCTATTGTAGAAATTCTGATTGCTGGGTTTACAGGTCAACTTAAAGATTGGTGGGATCATCTTCTCACTAAACAGCAACAATTAGAAATCTTAAATTCAATCCAAATGGATGAGGATCAAACATCAATTCTTGATGAATTTAATAGCCCAATTCAGTATGCAGTTGCTACCCTAATTATGACCATATCCCTTCATTTCATAGGTGACCCTTCTCACCTTAGAGATAAAAACGCTGAGTTACTATATAATTTAAGATGTAGGAAACTTAGTGAATTCTAAAGTTACAAAACTACTTTTTTCACTAGACTCTTCTTAAGAGATGATGCAAACCACATAACTTGGAAAGAAAAATTCCTTACTGGTTTACCTACTCTCTTAGGAGAAAAAGTTAGAAATTCCATCAAATCTCTTTATGACAATCGCATTCCATATGATGAACTTACCTATGGTGAATTAGTCAGCTTTGTCAATAAAGAAGGTTTGAAAATATGTCAAGATTTAAAATTACAGAAGCATCTAAAATGGGAGCTTAGAAAGTCTAAGTAAGAATTAGGCAGTTTCTGTAAAAATTCAACTATGACTCTTTTAAAACTCCTACCTCCAGAGATTGTGATGGTAAGTGCTCTTTAAGACCTTACAAAAAGCATTATGGATCAAAAAGCCACAAAAAGGCCATATATGATTTTAGAGAACATTTTTATAAGAAACCCTCGAGATTTTATAAAAAGCCCAAATTCTCTAAAAGAAAAGATTTTAAAACCAAACCAAAAGCTTCCTTCAATTACAAAAAAGCCACATGTTATAAGTGTGGAAAGAAAGGTCATACTGCAAAGTATTGTAGAATGAACAAAAAACTTCAAGAGCTTGACCTCAATGAAGAAACCCTTTCAAAGATCTCTCCTCTGCTCATTGAGTCTTCTGACTCTGATTCAAATTTCTCCTTGTCAGGAGACAGTGATCCGTTACAAATTGATGAGATAATTGACTCAGAGACATCTGGCACAAGCAACGATGACTCTGATTCAGAAATACATAAAATCAATGTTTTAACAAAAGAACAAGAAACTTTTCTTGAACTTGTTAAACACATATGACCTCACAGAAATCTTGGACAAAAAGAAAACAAAGAAAACAACTCCAAATATTCAAGATCTCCAAAAGGAAATCAAAGAAATTAAACTTGAGATTAAAGAATTAAAAGAAAAACAAAAAAATGACTCAGATACTATCCAGCTTTTATTGCAAAAACAATTAGAAGATAATTCTAACAAAGAATCAAATTATAATGATGAAAATGACTTACAACTTGAAAACATTAATTCAATTCCCAATGACTTTCTTTTTGTTTTAAATCAAATCACTACTAGAAAATATTTAATAAAAATTACTTTAGTTTTTTCCAAAGAATTTGAAATTGACACCATTGCTTTATTTGATACTGGTGTTAATTTAAATTGTATTAAAGAAATTATTGTTCCTGATAAATTTAAAGAAAAAACCAAAGAAAGGCTTTCAGCCGCCAATAATTCAAAATTAAAGATCCAATCTAAAGTTGAAGCATCTGTTCATAACACTAGTTTTGAATTTAAAACTACTTTCTTTTTAACAAATGATATTCATCATATTGTTATTTTAGGAACACCATTCATAAATTTCATTACTCCCTATACTGTTAATTATGACAGTATATCCTTTAAAGCAGGAAAAACAAGATTAAATTTTCCTTTTATAGAAAAACCTAAAATCAGGAATTTAAACATTATAAAAGCCAATTCTGTTCAACAGAATCAAATAAACGCTTTGCTTAAATAAAAACAAGTCAATTTGGATTGTTTATAGAAAGATTTAAGTCTACAAAAAATAGAAAATCAATTGAAAAATGACTTCATACAAAGAAAAATTTCTGAATTCAAAGCCTTAATTAAAAAAGAAATATGTGTTGATTTACCAATTGCGTTTTGGAACAGAAAACAACATTTGGTTGATTTGCCATATGAAAATTCTTTTGATGAAAAATAAATTCCCACCAAAGCCCGTCCTATTCAAATGAATATGGACTTAGAAAAATATTGTAAAAAAGAAATCGAAGATTTGGAGTCTAAAGGACTCATTGTCAAATCTAGGTCCCCATGGACTTGTGTCGCCTTCTATGTCAATAAGAACTCTGAAATAGAAAGAGGTACACTTAGATTGGCAATAAATTATAAACCTCTTAATAAAGCCTTAAAATGGATTAGGTACTCCATACCGAACAAAAAAGATTTGCTTCAAAAACTTCACTCTGCATTCATATTTTCGAAATTTGACATGAAGTCAGGATTTTGGCAAATTCAAATCCATCCTAAAGACCGTTATAAAACTATTTTCACTGTTCCATTTGGCCAGTACGAATGGACAGTAATGCCTTTTGGTTTAAAAAATGCACCTTCGGAATTTCAAAGAATTATGAATGACATTTATAATTCTTTTTCTGAATTTTGCATTGTTTACATAGATGATGTATTGATTTTCTCCCAATCAATAGACCAACATTTCAAACATTTAAAGCCTTTCTATTTTGCAACTAGAAAAGCTGGTCTAACCATTTCTAGTTCAAAAATTTCTTTATTTCAGACTAAAGTCAGGTTTCTTGGTCACTATATTTCAAAGGGAAATATCACTCCCATTGAAAGATCTCTTACTTTTACTAACAAGTTTCCTGATAAAATCCTTGATAAAACCCAATTACAAAGGTTCCTATGAAGTTTAAACTATGTTCTTGATTTCTGTCCTAACATTAATAAGATAGCAAAACCATTGCATGATAGGTTAAAAAAGAACCTCGTTGTATGGTCAGAACATCATACTAAAATCGTTAAACAAATAAAAAATATTGTTAAAGAAATCCCATGTCTATTCCTTGCAAATCTGCATTACCCAAAATCGTTGAAACTGATGCATCAGATTTAGGTTATGGTGGGATATTAAAACAAATTGATAATAATAAAGAACAAGTAGTACAATATGTTTCTGCTCACTGGAATGAATATCAGAGAAACTATTCTACTATTAAAAAAAAATTTTATCTATTATTTTATGTATTTCAAAATTTCAAAGTGATTTATTAAATCAAAAATTCTTACTTAGAATTGATTGCAAAGCTGCAAAATATATTTTGGAAAAAGATGTTCAAAATATTGCTTCAAAACAAATTTTTGCAAGATGGCAAGCGATTTTAAGTATTTTTTATTTTGATATTGAGTTTATTAAAGGAGATACTAATTTTCTCCCTGATTTTCTAATGAGAGAATTTTTTCAAAACAGATAGATGCCACCAAAAAAGAATGAAGGGAAAGGGATCCTCAAAGACCCTGCGTCCCAAACACCTTCAAAAGCCTCCCAATCCTCCTCTCCTCCTAAAGAAAAATTACTTTCATCAGCCATGCCCATCAAATCATGGATCGACATGATTGAAGATGAAGAAGCAAAGTCCAAAGCCCTTGCCTCCTAAGAGCAGGTAAATAAATGGATGAAATCCATTTTTAATACCCCTGAGCTTATGCTCGCTTTACAAAGTTGTTATAAAAGCCAAATTTCCCCTAAAGAAGAAAAAACTGTTTCTAAAGAAATTTCTGAAGTTTCTTCTCAAAATGTGATTTTTTCTGGTGAAAGTTTATCATCTCAAATTGTGCTTTCCCAGACAAAACTTTCAAAGAAAACCTCGGATTGGTATAATAAAACTCATTTTCAAAATATTTTATCTATGGAAGATGAATTTTATAATTCTGATCCATTTCAAGCTATTTCAAAGATTTTCCCAAAAGGCTGGTTTTTTAAACCTTGGGATTTAACAAAACCCCAGTCTTATTATCAAAGCATCTTAGAATCCACTGAGTCAGTAAAATTCAAACACTTCTTCCTCAATGATTCTCATACAGAACCCGCCTACTCCACAACCACTATTCTAAAAGTCTTGAGCCCAAAATAATGGGGTGACGAACTCCATAATCAAAAGTCTTTTCCCGCAAATTTTCAAATGTGTTTACCACATTATTTGACTTTCTCTTACTGGGATTATCAGCAAGCGTGGTTTAACACATTTTTTGTTCAAAACCTCAAAAAGTCTCATTCTTGGTTATTTTTCTTTAACTCAAAAATAACCGTTCAAAGCCTTCCAAATTGGTTCCAACAGTGGTGGAATTATTTTGGCCCATGCCCAGAAATACTTACTCCAAATGCTACCCACTGTCTAAACCTTTTTAAAGCCCATTATGTGCCTTCAGAATCCGAGAGAAGGTTTCCTCCTTTTCTCTGTTTCTGTACAAATTTCTTCCTTCCTTGGGTATAGATGTGGAATTTCCGTTACCATACACAAGATGCCCAATTAATTCTTCAAAGAACTTTTAAAGTCAAGTGGTGGTCTAAATTTGATAAACAATCCAAATTGACTACCCACATATTCAAAACTGGCTTTCAGCCAAAGGTTTCCTTGCCCCAACTACCCAAGATGTTAAAGCCCAATGAACATTTCTCACCCAAAAATCCAAAGCCCAATCTCTTCTTGCAGGTGCAAAAACGGAAGAAGAATATTTTAAAGTCATAGAACGACTCCGCCTCAGGATTCGAGCCTTCAGAGCTGCTCTTCTGAAGCCGATGAATTTGAGCCCTTTATTTCCCTTGGCGATGACAACGAAGACGATTGCTTTGGGATCTTCCCTCCAATAAAGCATTAAAGCAGATTGGAATTTGTAAAAAAAAAAAAGTAATTTAGAATAATTTTCTTTGTAATTTCTTTTGGGTGGTCCTCTGGATACAAGTGAGAGTGCACATGTCTCTTCACCCGATTTTTCCTCTTGTATATTTCTTTATATTCCTAATGTTTAAAGACACAGTTTCGCTGCAGTTGTAAAGCTACAGTTTCGCTACAGTTGTGAAGCTACAGACTCGGTATAGTTAAAGAACCAATTTTTGTATTTAAATCTGGAGGAAGACTTAGACTTCTCAGATTTTAGAATTCCCTTCTTCTCTCTTCTCATCTCTCTCTTCGGAGAAACTCTCTCAATCTTTGGGAATCAGGAATCAAGAGACATCAAGGAAAATTTTCCTGTCTTCAGATTAATTTCCCATTTCTTTCTGTAACATTTTCTTTTAAAGCATCAGATCAAGAAAAATAAAATGTAAGATTTGTAATTTTATTTCAAAGCGTGTAATAAATTTTGATTCATGTATATTTAAATTTCTGTAATTTATTTTTAAAGCATATTTTGCAGACTGGTTTATATCAGATCTGCCATACAACTGCTACATTCCTCAGATGCAAAGAGATCAGATCTCTGACTTCTATTGTATCTTCTCTTCTCCCCCCATCCAATCAGAATACTAGTTCTGAGAACCAGATCTAGTATTTTCTCTGAGTCTTGTGTTGCTTAGATTTGCTTAAAGAATAAAATTTTGTAAAAAGGTATATCAGCTGAAAACCAGAGCGTGCGGACTATTGATCTGTTCTAAGTCAGATCTGGGTCCAAAGGCAGATTAAGTTCTGCATCGATTTGGTACAACAACGCCACGTACCAATTAAAATTGATTATTAATTTCTTTAAAATTGATATTTGCTGAACACTCACACACTTTCCACGATCCCAGTTGTTATATATATATATATAGTAGCTTTCTGATCCGAAATTTTAAAGTGCGGAAAAGTCTGAGAAAGTTTTAAAATCGTACGGTTTTAAAGACTTACAGTTTTAAACCTTTAAAACCATGCGGTTTTAAAATTTTCCCGAACTATACCACACTTTAAAACAACGCCACGTACCAATTAGTTTTAAACCTTTAAAACCATGCGGTTTTAAAATTTTCCCGAACTATACCGCACTTTAAAACAACGCCACGTACCAATTAAAATTGGTTATTAATTTCTTTAAAATTGATATTTGCTGAACACTCACACACTTTCCACGATCCCGGTTGTTATATATATATATATATATATATATATATATATATATATATATAAGTTTTCTGATCTGAAATTTTAAAGTGTGGAAAAGTCTGGAAAAGTTTTAAAATCGTACGGTTTTAAAGACTTACGGTTTTAAACCTTTAAAACTATGCGGTTTAAAATTTTTCCAAACTATACCGCACTTTAAAATTCCGAATTGGAACATTTATATATATATATATACCCTTCGCCTGGTGATTGTACTTCAACAAAAAGCCTAATTAAAAGTACAGGCTAGAGTCTCTGAGAAAATGAAACTTCTTATGGCATTGCTTGCCCTGCAGTTCTGCTTTGCAGGATTTCACATTGTGAGCAGGGTAACACTAAACATAGGAGTCGGTAAAGTGGTTTATCCAGTTCATAGAAACATCATTGCTCTCATTTTATTAAGTCCTTTCGCTTATGTCTTGGAGAAGTGAGTCTTTTGTTGGGTGTTTTACATGCAAATTTGGCTTGTTCCTTTTCTTTGGTTCACATTATAATATTATTGTGTATCGTTTTCCGGAAGGAAAGACCTCCTCTTGCATTTTCTCTGCTGGTTCAGTTTTTCTTTCTTGCATTTTTGGGGTAAGAATCTAAATAAAGATGTATGAGATTTTTTTCGCTTGGAATCTGAGCACATACAGTTGTGGTAGAGTCTAGAGATCTTAAGAGCATAGCTCAGAAATCTACAACTACTAAAGGCAAGACCTTCACTCCTGCATATAAAGAGATATATTTACTCCCTTTAATATCCAACCAATTTAGTCAATAGTATTTACTCACTAATCAGCCATTTCATTGATAATTTGTCAGAATAACTGTAAACCAAGGATTTTATCTTCTGGGATTGTATTACGCATCTCCAACTTTTGCTTCTGCAATGCAAAACTCAGTTCCTGCAGTCACTTTTGTTATGGCTTCTTCTCTAAGGTAATTGAGGGCTCTATATATTTCTTTCGATATTCTCTAGTATGGCTTTTGCTTCTTGTCTGATCTTTCTTTCTTTATGTCAGCAGACTGGAGCAGGTAAATATTGGGAGAAGAGATGGATTGGCAAAAGTTCTGGGCACGGTTGCAAGTGTTGGTGGTGCCGGTATCATCACACTTTACAAAGGCCCTCTTCTTCTGCATCAAATTACACATGTAAATCAGAGAACTGGACATGGGGTTGTATTTTGTTGTTTGGTCACTGCATTTCTTGGGCTGGTTTGATGGTTCTTCAGGTTAGCCCCTTCATTCTCACCGTCACAAGTTTCCCCTTTGTAGAGCTTTTGACACATTTAGCTACTAAATTCATGAACTGACGAAGTCATAAATGTTTTGCAGGCTCACTTGTTGAATAAGTACCCAGCAAAACTCACACCCACTTCATTCAAATTTTTTTTGGATTGATTCAATTCTTAGCAATCGCAGCATTTGTGGAAACTGACATCAATCGCTGGAAAATCCAATCTGGAGAAGAGCTTTTCACTATCTTATATGCTGTAACAACTTCGATTTCAATACTCTTCATTCGAATATTATATAATAAAACAAAAGATTAATTTCTTCACGAAATGAATTCACTTATTTCTGTTTGTTTAAGGGAATTGTGGCTTCTGGGATTGTCCTTTCTCTACAAACATGTAAATCTTGGGGGAACATTTTTTTCCCCCTCTTTTCCCTTTTTATAAAATTAATGTTCTGTTCTGTCAAACTAAACTGGGTTCAGTAGAAAACGTATGCGACAGCCCTCTCTGACATTTAACATTATTTGGCCTAATTTGGTCTGTTGGAGGACAACATCAGATAAAACTAACAGTTTCAAATTCATCGAAAGAGAGGCTTCATAAAATTGTATAATACCACCAAGTCAATCATGAAATTATTTATGTATAAATATAAAACCAAGCCAACAGAGCTTTTGGAACTCCTATAATTGACTACAATCATCAGATTAATGGACAAGAAGTAACAACATTCATCTAACCATATACTCTGTTGGCTTGGTTTTATATTTATACACAAATAATTTCATGATTGACTTGGAATTTTTATAGATTCATCTAACCATACACTCTGTCTCACTATTAACACCAATTCAATTGGAATATTCACCAAAAATTGCTGCAAAAAAAGACATTGAATTCTTAACAGTACAAACTCTAACCAATTAGAAAATTCTCCGCAAAACCATGAAGAACTAATTGAATAATTCTCCTGGGGATGTTTAACAGCTGGTTCCCTAACAGCTGTAAGAAACCCATTCACAGTTCACACATTGTAATTTGTTGTACAATAGTATCAAGCTAAAGAAACTGAATCTCTAAGACAAGTGTTAAAACCATTCAGTTTATTGACTACAGACTGCTCCATTTATATCAGCACATCTCGGGAAAACAAAAAACAATTGGCCAATATTGTCTTCCAATTGATTTTCTATGACCAGAGAGCATTTCATCACTGTTACATCTGTGTTTATCAAGCACTGAATCCTATGCATTTCAACTACATCAATTTTACTCATCAAACCTGTCTTTGTCATTTGGAAATGCTATATACTTTTGCCACCCAAAAAAATTAAGCTCCCAAGGACAAGCATAGCAAATACAGCAAGCGTGTCAAGAGGCATATCTTTCTGAACTAAACAGCAAAAGACAAATTAAAAAGAAAAATAAATAAAGAAATTGGAAACTAGTAAGAAATCTCTTATTTCCTACAATGCTTTTTATATTTAATCAGTCCCTAGTATTTCTTAAACTAGGCACACTCCACGCAGAAGATAGAGGAGTGCTGATCATTTAATTTTACCAACCAAGATACCAAACAAGCTAAGGTAATTTTTAGCAAATATCATGCAGAATTAAAAGTGATGTTTACTTGAAGTAATCCAGAAAGAAAAGGAAATGAATTCTTAACAGAATTTGGACTCCTAAGTTAATTAAATTGGGTAATTCCTCGATTGCATTTGGATTCTATTGATTCCTCTAATTTGTAAGTTACTCCAACCAAACAGTTCCTAAAGAACTTGCAGTGCCCTTCGACCTTAGTACCCAGCTGACGGCAAAAATAAAGACATAAAAAATAACACCTCCATACGAAGAGCTATCTGTAGATGTCCAAATCCTGAGATGACCTGTCAGTGCCAGCCTAACCCTACTTGCAAAATTATGATAACCATTCACAGCAACAGGAATGTAGGATTGGGAGCAATTGGCACCTTTCGAAGGAAAAACACTAAAGATGAGTTTCTTATGACTCCAACGTTGACTTTAGAAATCGTAGGCATAAAAGGCCCCTATTCACAGAAAAGACATGTTTCTGTAAATCTAATTTAACAGGAAGAATTGCTCTTCAATTGAATTCTATGGATGGTAAGAAATTGTGGGTATTCAAGTCCCTAACCCTATCAGACAAGCCCATTTCATACGCTCATCACTCCTCTAAGCTAATTGAGAATGGTGTATCTATTAACAGATAATTTAAAATCCTGACAAGAAATAACATAAAAAATAAGTATGTGGTGTAAAATGTGATTTCACTGCTACATACTACTTGCTATCACCTGACAGAGAAGCATTGTCATAACTTAAGAACTAAAGCAATTTGCCGTTTGATAATACCAAGATATCATTGACTACTTGACCCAGTGACACTGTTATAAGCTTTAACTGTCGCTACCATCGGCGCTGCAAAAGCCTAACAAGTCTTTGGATGCAATTGAAGAATACAGACAGCAGCTGTATGCATGCCTGATTCTACAAGGCTTGAAGACAATTACAATGTTGAAGCTAGAATAACTTTCGAGGTTTCATAGCCCTAACTTCTTATAAAACGTTAACCATAACATGTTAAGACAAGTTTGTCGTCTCAAAGAAGTGATCTTCTGATGAAAACATAATGTATGAACAAGTTAATGTATGTCACATACAGCTATCATAACGCAGATGATAAATCAAAAGCAGTCATCAATTTGCCTAAGCATAGATCTGATTAGAGCTTCTCACAAGGTAAAACATATAAAGACTGAAATAGTAGTTAATCAGTCATTCGACTACTAATTAACCATAAAACAGAAAATTCAAACCAAATATTTGGCAACAAAAATAACAAAGTCAAAACTCTTAACAGAGATCAATCCTAAAACAGAGCTTACCAATTCAGATAATACAAGGACGCAAAACATAAGTAGGGAACACACTTTCATCCTTGGATGCAAAACTACCGCACAGTAACGATGTCATCAATCTTCAAAATCATCCTTACACACTCTGCAGCCAGTGTTATTGCACTTGTGCTCACAAGCAGTGGCTGCACCACATTCTCCTCCAAAATATTGGTAATCTGCCCCTTCCTCACATTGATTCCAGAATTGATTTCCCCTTGTGCGTGCCTGTTCCTCAGTTCAGTCACAATGGCAAGCGGGTTCAACCCAGCATTCTCAGCCAAAGTATAGGGAATAACTTCAAGTGCCTCTGCAAATGACCTCACACAATACCTTTCCATGCCGGACAATGCCTTTGCCCACGCTCCCAACTGCCTTGACAACTCAATCTCCGGTGCCCCACCACCTGCAATCAAAAACCGCTTGCTCACCAAGCACCTAACCACACACAAGGCATCGTGCAAGCTCCTTTCAGCCTCATCAAGCACCAACTGATTGGACCCCCGAACAAGTACAGTTGTAGTCCTACCCATATCCTTAATCCCTGTAATCTTCACAATCTTCCCATCTCCAAGGGAAACCTCTTCCACCAAATCAGCATGCCCCAACTTCTCTGCTCGAAAATGATCAATATTGGCAATAGGCAAGCAATTCAAAGTTTTAGTAATGAACTCAATCTCATCCCTCTCAACATCCTTAACCACCATAATCTTTGATTTGGCCAAATAATGCAATGACAAATCCGTCACTGCATCTCTCAAAATACTCTTTTGAATCAACAAAACGTTACACCCAGTAGCCTTAATCTTCTTAATCATTCCCAATATGTAATTCCTCTCCTCTTTCAAAATCCTATCCATCTGGGTGTAATCAGAAACCACAATGCTCTGCTCTATATCAGTCTTAGGTGGCGAAATCTGAAACTGAATCACGGCAATTTTGGCATTCTCCACATGGGTCGGCCCACCCGCAGCATGACTCGCTTTCTTATCGAAAACCAATCCTTTAACCAACTCTGTATCATCAACTGTCCCTCCTAATTTCTTCACTATCCTAATATCTCTTAAATCGACCAAATCTGGTTTGCTCGGGTCCACGACTGATAAAACGCTGTCAACAGCTAACGGCGCCAGTAACGTCGAGTACTGACTCACGACCTTACTGTTCAACGACGTGCTCGCGGACTTAACCAAGCTGTCACGGTCGGATAACTCGACCGGCACGGCCATTGCAGTGAGCACATCGACGGCATGGATCGCGGCCTTGTGTAGAGTGTCGGAGATAACGGTGGGATGGATTCCGCTGGACAAAAGGATGAGGCACTGTTTCAACAAGGCGCCGGCGATAACGACGACGGTGGTGGTACCATCTCCGGCGGCGGCGTCCTGAGACTTGGAGAGTTCAACGAGCATCTTGGCGGCCGGCTGAAGGACTTCCATTTTGTTCAAGATGGTAGCGCCGTCATTGGTGATGATGACCTCCCCGCTGGCTGTGGAGATCATCTTGTCCATACCCTTGGGGCCGAGACTGGTACGCACGGCATCAGCGACGGCTCGCGCCGCCACGATATTGGCCTGGCGGATGTCTTCTTTGCGCTTATTGTCCACGTAGGACTCCGTTTTCGAAGAACGAGGTTGAGAGGGTACTACTGCTGGTGATGCCATTTGTATTTTGTTTGATCGAGAAACCCTAAAACCCTAATTTTTTTGGATCCCTAGAACCCTAATTTTGTTCGGATCAGCGTTTTGGGGTGGCCGAAAGTGTAAAAAAAGAGGAAAGATCGGGGTGAGAGTGGAAATGAAATTTACGGAAACCCTAGAAACAGAGATTCAGAGGAGGTTCTGGAGGGAACAAGGTGGACAGTTAAAGTGAAGTGGAATTATGTGGGAGAGAATTTTGCAATTTGATTTGGGGTTTAAGGAGAGGTTTGGTAAGAGTGGTAACTTTATTCTTTACTAATGATAAGTGCCTTCCGTAATTAAGCGGCCCAAACAGAGCAGCTTCTCATTTTCCGCCCTATCCGTTAGGTTTGGCAAATTAAAAGTTTGGACCAGGCTTTTTCAAGCCTAAGCCCAAACTCGTTTGATAATAAATGTAAGGGCTGTGTTTGGGTCGGGCTTATTGTAAACTTGAGTCGAGGTAGGTCATGTTTGGGTTTTTATTTTTTTTAATTTTTTTAAAATTATTGTAGATTTAAAATGAATTAATAATAATCAAGTTGTTATAATTAATAATAAATAAATAAAATAAAATAAATAAAAATTTAAAGGTTTAATTTTTTGGTACTAACTTCTCTAATTAAAACACCTTCTTCAGTAATTAACACTTAAAAGAGAGTTTAATATTATAATTTTAAGTTTTTTATTTATTATTAACATATACATTAAGAATTTAAACCTTTTTTAATTTTCTATTATTTTTTTAAATTTTATTATTATAATTTATAAATTTAATTTTTTTAAAATAGAGGGCTTGGGCTTTGTTCGGGTCTTTTTTTATGCCATTGTCCAGACCCTTATGTGGAAAATCCAGGCCAAAGCTTGTGCGAATGGGTCAGATTGGCCTGTGCTTTTTTGACATCCCTACTATTCGTTAGGAGTTCTGGTACGGGGTTTTATGAGTTATTTACCTAATAATTTATCTTGAGAATATAAAGTATATATATGTACATTATAAGAAATTGTTTAAAAAATAATACAAAGTATAAGAAAAATATCTATTATAAATTTTTTCAAGTAAAAATATATTTCTTTTTCTTAGTACTTAATTTTTTTTATAATTTGATTTTGATTTATATGATTTATTTAATTTATTATAAATATAAATAAAAATGCATTTGAAAATAAGGGTAATACTGTAAAACTATGTTGTCAGGGATTATTGGCTATTATAAAAAAAATAGGAAGTTAGTGATATATAATGATTTTAGTATAGGAAAAATTGACAATCTCCCTTGTTTATAATAAAACTTTTATTGACTTAAAAAATTCAACTATTAAAACCGACCATTATTCATTTGAGGTTTTATTTTTAGGTGGGGTTATTTCAACTTAAATTTTTTACTTAAAAATTTTGACATAAATTTGAAGTAATTAATTCTTTAGAAATTCCATAGTAGATGAATAATCATCATTGAATTCTACTCTAGCTTTCAGTACCTATCATTAGATTAACTGAAATGGCCTAAACTACATATTATTAGGAATACCAAATCCATGTAGGAATTGCATTATATGTATCATCATGAATCTGACAATATATATAGGTTTTTCTCTAGTGACGATGTCATTAACAAACAAAAACACAAATTTGAATTAGTTGAAAACTGTGATTTTTTTGTCTATTAATATATTGAAATCTATGTTTTTGATAGATCATCATGCATATCATCCATAATTAATCATCTAATTTGTTTGCGCAATAAATAGACTATTGAAATGAAGTGCCACGTGTCGATGTGAAGGTTTTATGACTACAAGTAGTCCTCGTGGGTACTCGACCTATACTAGGTAAACCTGCTAATTGAGCTAGTACACAGGATACGCTATGGCAGAATTAAATTATTAAACAAAACATCCAAAACTATCCATCACACCCATCGCCCAAAAAAATATTTGATTTGACAAAATTAAATGAGGAATATCTTGTTGGAAAAAAAGGGACAACTAACTGTCACACTTGCAAAAAAATAAAAAGCAGCACGCTAAGAACAGTGGTCCTTAATTGTCATGCCTACAATTGTTCAAACAACTTTTACAAAGGTATCTTGATCACTTATAGCATACGCCAGGTGGACAAAACAACAAACCTTACCATATAACTGCCTTCTTGCTCCTCAAGCACGCTCCTAATTGCCAAAAAGCATGATAAAGGTGACAAAGATGAAAATATCTCAGAGAGGATAGAACAATCACTACTAGAGATGTGCCACGTGGCAGGATACCTTGGGTGTACCATATAAAGGTAAAATGGTTCTATCTTTTTTATACTCATCACAAACACACACAGAAAAGGGGCTAAAGTCTTCTTCAACCTCCAGCCAACATACTCCACAAAAGTTCAAATGGTTGACTTGAGAATCGGAGTGTGGTCGTCGGCCCACCATCGGCTCCATCTCTAACCTCATTTTGTTGTTTTCCCAGTCCAAAATGTTAACATGTATATGTTCATTATATTTATTTTGATGATAACAAACTTTAAATGTTTCGATTAAAATGTCAGAGCTATTCATTAATAAACAGATTCTCAAAAGCCATATAATATTTCTAAATTATGTTCACGAAAGATGGATAATCGTTAAACTTTAATCGGAAAATAATTCTCTGCAAAATTTGGCTAAAACTATGATTCTCGAAGTAAACAGTGAACCATTTTCTTTGAAATGGTTAACCGATAAATTCCAAAGAGGGATAAATGCTTAAGCTTTAACTGGTTATAAAAAACGGATATGTTTCACAAGTTATTGGAAATAACTGGTGAACTGTTAACTACAAACGGTTAACCGAAAATTTTTAAAATGTCAATTCCATACTAATTTTCAACCATTTAGCAAGAACAGTTAACAGAAAATTGTTTTGTAGGTCTCTAGAAATTAAAGGCAAACCGATAGTGACAAACGGTCAACCGTTTATTTGAAATTAAGCTCAACAATCACTTGGACCAGTCAAAATGGTTAATCGATAATGATTAACGGCGATCTAATTTCGTGCAGAAAGTCAACAACAGCTATATTTCAGCTTTAACTATAAATAAGTTCAATCAAATTCAAACAAGAGTTGATCACAATGTTATCATTGAGTTTATAATTAAGAAAACAACCTTTATTGAGCTTTAAAATTCATTCTAGATCTTAATGATTATAATAATCATTTAGATCTTTATAAAAATTTAGTAAAAGCTTTATAAAGTTTTAAAAATATATGCAAAAGAGATGGACAACAAAAACATTTAATTATACAAAATCAATAAGGATTTATTTTAAAAAATAACTACATATGTGATTAAAAATGAAATTTTCTGTAAATTACTATTACACATGTATCTTATTTTAGGTTAAAATTATTTTTATTCATTGGATTTATGAAATATCAAAAACAATGATTTATATTTATTGGATATTTGTCACACTGTTTGTAAGATAAGCTTTGCTTCATAAAAAAGTAAAATAGCTAAAGGTAGGACACTCAGTGAAATTACCCTTTTAAAATCTCATTTTTGTCATTTATCTATCTTGTACTATTTTCAAGTTTTCAAGCCTATTTTTGTATGTATAGATAAAAAGAAAAAAAAAGGTTTTTTTTTTTTCAAACCAATCAAGTACTTATAATTTAACTACCAAAAAGCAGAGATTCTTCAGTTTTAGTACACACAGACACAGTCCATGTGCAAAATGGAGAAAATACTATTTACCAAATTTTCCCCTTCAGAAAATATTATTTACCATTTGTCTCCTAATTTTTTTTTTCTATAAATAGCAAGAAGAGGATGAAAAATATGAGAATAGAAAGTTGTTCTCAAATTCTCTCCTCTTTTTTGTGTTAGAATTAGCTATGACACAAGTTTATACATTGAATGTTAGGGGTAGATTTATCCACTGAAGAATATCATCTTGAGGTTGAGTAATAAGTTAATTATACATACACTAGGGGCAGATTTATTAAGGGACAAGCATGGGCCATGACCCTTGTAAAAAAAAAAATTAATACTCAATATTTTATATTATATTAATAATTACTTATTTACATTAAAAATTTTATTCAATTTTTTTGAAAAAATTCTTTGGCCCCCCCCCCCCAGCCAAGGTTGGCTTGCTCCGCCCTGACATACACACACGCACGAGGACGCACACACACACGCATGCATGTGCACGCACACACACGTGCACACACGTGCACACACATGCAAATGCACACGTACACAGACGCACACGCACAAACACACAAATTGTTATAATTACATTGTTAATTTATGTCTTCTTTTTAGTTGAATTGTGCCTACTGTGGCAAGATGTTGGATGCTAAAGTGAGCAGATACACATTTTGTTGGGACAGCTCTGCTAAAATACCTAATTTTGATGCTCATGAACTTTGAATCTTGAGGGAACACAGCATTACTCTTCAGACTTGCGGCAATGTTCACTACCTTAAAAGGGTGAAAATATTTCATTTTTTTTATTAATTAATGCGTAGTGAAAATAATTAATATTTTTATTGTTAGTAATTAATGTTTTTCATTTTACAGTGCGCTCAGTGTAAAAACAACATACTCATTCAGGTGATTCCTGGATATGGTAAGCCATTGGTTTGTGAGTTTCCACCTAGTAAGATGAAAACAGCACCGATGATGAAGTTCTTTATCAATGGAGCTATTCCAATGAGTTATTATCTTGGAGATACCTCGTGGCAAGTAAACAGATATATAGTCAATGCTGCGGTGGGAGAGTTAGAGAGGTATATATTAAGAGCGTTCAGAGTTCATCGCATTAATTCGATTTAATTAACAATTAATTACTCTTTCTACTTATTATCAGGGTGTTCATGGACAAACCCGTTATGGCTTCCATCATGAAAAAGTGGTATTTGAATTACTTCGTGGAGAGGGCGAAGAAGAAGATAGCGAAGAGGAACAAGAAAATAGTAGCAAGAAAGCAAAACTAGTGCAATATGAGTCTGACGAACCTAACAAACGTAGCAAGGAAGAGGGAGAGGGAGAAGAAGAAGAAACATCTGACAGTAATGAGGATGAAGCAGTACAACCATTGGAGTATGATGAAACGGACAACGAGGGAGAGGAAGAAGAAGAGGAAAAGGGAGGGGGAGGGGGAGAGGGAGAGCAAGCGGAGGAAGAAGGAGTTGCATTGGAGGAAGGAGTAGCCACTTACTTCTATTTGGAAGAGTCGCAAGGCCGCAGAGATGCAAAATTTTGCTCAATAAATGTCTTTCTTTTCTTGTTTTCTGGTGTGTCTCGGTGTGTAGCTCAATTAAATGTCTTAATGGTTACGATGAATCTCTTTTGCTTTATTTTTATTTAGTTATATTTTGCGAGGTGTTAAAAAGGTAATCACTATATTTAGAATTTTTAAGCGATTAACTAAAATATATTTAAGAATAAATATTTATTCTGTGATAATAATTAATTAATAGTTTTAAAACAGCTTTCAAAAGGATCGACCCTGTTAAAATTGGCCAATAAACATAAATGTACCTTTTTGATGGTATGTTCTTCATTAAAATGGAATGTATAACGGGACAAGATTTTATGGCAACAATTCTATCAAAGTCAGAAGATTCTTCTATTTCTTTCTTTAAAGTTTAAAATTACTCCGGTCATTTTATCCTTTTTATTTTTAGCAGACTAGAGCATGTTGATTATTCAAATTTTACTATTTAACTATTTATTTATTTATTTATTTATGTGGTAAATAAAAAAATAAAAAATAAGATCTCTTTCAAAAGAGTCATTAGATGATAAGAGTCATTAGATGATAATAAATTAATATTATTTTAATTAAATCTTTCCCTTCATTTAAATTTAACTACCCTCTATTTTTTCTAAACAAACTTAATTACCTTTCATTTTATCAATTCAATTATTCTTTACAAAAGCAGGCCCATAATGTCTCTATTGTCTTTCAATGTTTGCAACAAAATCAACTTTATGTTAAGCTTTCGAAATGTTGTTTTGCTCAATCAACTGTCGAATATTTGTGCCATATTCTTTCTGCTTTTGGAGTAGCTATAAATCCTAAACAAATTCAATGTATGCTTAGGTGGCCTAAGCCTACCACTTTCAAAGCTTTAAGAGGTTTTCTAGGTTTAATTGGGTACTATCCTAAATATGTTTTTGGTTATGGAAAAATTGCTACTCCTTTAATTGGCATGCTTAAATAGGATTACTGTAAATATTTTTCTGGCTATGGAAAAATTATTACTCTTTTAAGTGGCACGTGATTGACACTAAAAAGTATACATTTAATAAGGATAAAATTATTAATTTTTTATTTATTGTGTCGATTAATCCGCTCATTGTTTCTAAATTATCTTAATACTCCCCAAATATGTTTTTATATTAAATTAATTCGCAATGTGTTAATTTTTATCTTGTAAATATTTTTTTTCAGGAATAAAAAAGAGTTGGAACTAGAAGCAGGAACAAAGAAGAATTGCTGGAGCCAATTGGAAAGAATTATTTAGGAGATGTAATTAAAAAATAATAATAAATCAAAAATCAAAAATCAAAAATAAAAAATAAAAAAAAACACAATTGGGCAATCATGTAGGTGATGGTCAGGAGGCCATCACGCCTTCTAACCATCACACATTTCAATTAATAATATATATATGTGTGTGTGCGTGTGTGTGTGTATATGTATGTATGTATATGTATATATAAAATAATAATAAAATAAATAAAGATAATGCATTCCTTGCCTATAAAAGGCAAGGAGATGCAGGACGTTGGAGGGAGCCAGAAGCTAGTAGAGTTGATTTTTCAAAAGCAGAGAGAGAGTTCAGCTGAGGATTTCTTTATTTTCTTTTCTTCTGTATCAATTTTCTTGTAATATATTTCAAAAGTTTATCAAATAAAAAGAGTGTTGTGTTTTCTTTCAATATAAGTGGTTAATTTTACTAAGTCGAGGTGAAGGGTGAAGTTCAAAGTTTCAAATCATAAAATTAATTATTTTTTCAAGTGAGTTTTAAGTTTGTTTTATTCTTTTTTGGTTATTTTTATGTCATGTTAATTTATAAATTTCTTTGGATTTATATGGTATTTTGACATAATATCGACACATTAATTGTAGCACATTAGGTACTTGATTCCATAATTATCCACACACATAGTTAGTTGAGAATTAAATGATATACTAATTAACTGGTAAAAGTGAGGCAAAATATACAAATGAGATAGTATTAAAATTATAGTTTGAATACTAAGAGTGGATCTCATAACTTTAGCATATTTTTTAATCGATTTCAAATAATTTCTTTTCCCCATAATTAATTTTCTTTGTTTTAAATTGACTACTAGATTTTAAATTCCCTGTGGTTCGACTCCGGATTTATCGGGTTATATTATAACTAGACACTCTTATACTTGGGAGTAATAACACTTAAAAAGGATGACCGTAAGTAAGTTTTTGGTTATGGAAAAATTGCTACTCCTTTAACTGGCATACTTAAAAGGATTCCTTTACTTGGAATCTTGCTATTGAATCAGCCTTTGATGGGTTATTCTAAGCTATGGCTTTTGCTCTAGTTCTAGCCTTACCTAACTTCTCCAAATCATTCCCTATAGATGCTTTTGGTCAAGGAATCGAAGCACCTCATGCAAAAGTGACGTCCAATATAATGTAGGATATTATTTTAAGATTTTAAAATTTTTTATTTTATGGTGTGTTTACTTCATGAAATGTGAATGAGCTGGAATGGGAATGAGCTAGGAATGAAAGTAAGGAATGGAAATGAGATTCTAATGTTTACTTGGCAAAAATAAATGGGAATGAGAATTTGCTAGAATGCCATTGATGTGTTTATATGGCAAAATAAATGGTAAAGAGGAATGTGAATGAGAATTAATTTACCAAAATACCCATAGTATTAAATAATGTAATTTTCTTTGACTAGATACATGTATAAATATTATTATAAAAATGATATTAATTAAAAAATAAAATTAATAATAATAATAATAATAATAATTTTATTAACTTTATTATTTTAGTTACTATTAATTATTGTTAATATTATTTTTATTAATATTATCATTATTAACATTTACTATTACTACCTTTATTATTATATTTATTATTAATTATTGTTATTACAATTTTTATTAATATCATCATTATTAACATTATTATTATTATTAAAATTAAATTTTATTAACTTTATTATTTTAGTTATTATTAATTATTGTTATTATTATTTTTTTATTAATAATAATAAGGATAAATGTTAATAATGATAATATTAATAAAAATAATTAATAATAAATAAAATAATAAAGTTAATAAAATAATAATAATTATTATTAATAATTATTTTATTAACTTTATTATTTTAGTTACTATTAATTATTGTTAATATTATTTTTATTAATATTATCATTATTAACATTATTATTATTATTATTATTAACTTTATTATTAATTATTGTTATTACTATTTTTATTAATATTATCATTATTAACATTATTATTATTATTATGAAAATTAAATTTTATTAACTTTATTATTTTAGTTACTATTAATTATTGTTAATATTATTTTTATTAATGTTATCATTATTAACATTTTTATTATTATTGTTATTAAAATTAAATTTTATTAACTTTATTATTTTAGTTGTTACTAATTATTGTTATTATTATTTTTAATAATAATAATAATTTTATTAACTTTATTTTTTTAGTTACTATTAATTATTGTTAATATTATTTTTATTAATATTATCATTATTAACATTTATTATTATTATTAAATTTATTATTTTATTTATTATTAATTATTGTTATTACTATTTTATTAATATTATCATTATTAATATTATTATTATTAAAATTAAATTTTATTAACTTTATTATTTTAGTTATTATTAATTATTGTGATTATTATTTTTAATAATAATAATGATAAATGTTAATAATGATAATATTAATAAAAATAATAATGAAAATAATTAATAATAACTAAAATAATAAAGTTAATATAATTTAATAATAATAATAATTATTATTATTATTAATGACATTTAAAATAAAAAAAATTATTTGTGATTTGAACAAGGGTTATTTAAGATATATGAAAAAATTAGAAGAATAGAAAAGTAAATATATATTTCATTCTCATTCCCATATTTTCATTCCCAACCTCCCATGGGAATGGGATTCCCATTCCTTATTCCCAAATTATGTGGGACCCACACGTTTTATTCCCATTCCCAAATTATATTTTGCCAAGTAAACATAGATTTCATTTCCATTTCTTCATTCTCATTTCTCAAACCCATAAGTAAACACACCATTAATTAGAGTCAATTATGGTATTTGCCTTACTTTTTTATTTCTATTGTTATTATGATAATTAATTTAAGGAAGTAGATTTACTCTATTATTAATAAAGAAGTCTTATTATTTTTTTTCATAACTTCAACTTCAATTATTCAATAGAAAACCTTCTTTTATAATTTCTTTTTGGATTATCTATTAAAATCTCTCTCATTGAGTTGCTTTTTAGGATTCTAGAATTTTATTATTTAGGATTTTTCATTTTAATTAGAGTCAATTATGGAATTTGTCTTAGTCTTTTATTTATATTATAATTATGATTTGGTTTCTTTTTTAAGGTTAACTGAGGAAAGTAGGTTTATTTTATTATAAATAGAGAGAACTTGTTATTGTGTTCATAACTTCAACTTTAGTTATTCAATAAAAAGCCCTCTTTTATAATTCTTTTTAGGATTATCTATCAAAATCTCTCTTGTAGAGTCATTTGAATAAGAACATCAACTAATTTCGCTTAAAACATTATTAAAATCTATCAAGTCATTTGAATTAGAGTAAGATCTAATCATATTTCGATCAGAGCGTAACCTAACTATATTGACTTAGTCCAGTGCTAGAACGATATCAAGTATTTATTTATTCAATCAATTTTACTTCTATTACCTTTTTTCGTCACAATAGCTTATTGGTAATCTTGCTGACATCGAGCTAGAGTACCAAGTTGACCCAGCTCTGTCACTTATCATTGATCGCCTTCAATCCTTACAATCTGTTCCTAATTATTCCTGTGACTGCTCCATTTTATAGGACATACTGTTGTTTGTTCTTCTTATACTTAATGCCAGAAATTTTATAATAGTTTCATACTTTTCCAACTAAGGCCCATTTTCGATTCTTGTAGACAATGATGTTATAAAAGAAAACTATGACAAATTTTTGAAGAAAAGGTAACAAAAATCTTATTCATCAAGTTTTGAAATGTTGCTAGCTCATTAGAAAGACCAAAAAGCATCACAAGAAATCCATAATGGCCTCATGACTATAGAAGGTTGTTTTGAAAATGTTCGATAAATGAACTTAAATATGTTGATAGCTCGAATGAAGATGCAGTTTACTAAAAATTGATACACCATGTAATTCATCTAAAATTTTTCAATAATTAGTGGGTTAATGATATTTGATGGTAAACTTGTTGTGAGCACGATATTCAATAACATGCACTGAGAACCATCTTTGTTTTCAACTAGAAAAATTAAAGATAAGTAATGATTAACACTGTGCTAAATAAGCCTCGCTTCTAACAGCTTAAAAACAAGGCAACCAATTTTTTTCCTGGAAATGATAATAATGATAGGGTCGAACATTGACACAAGATCTTTCAGAGTAGCGGGATTCTATGGTCAATAAAGCATGAAGGTGGAAGATTTGTCACTAGACACTGCATGCGACTTCTCACACCTGTCACTTATTTATTAGTTATTATCCACCATTGCTTCCGCTGGTAGGGTCCACTACTACTTCCGTTATTATGTTTTGCTTCCTTCATGACATGCAGGGTTACTATTACAGATTTCTTCTTTTTCCCATTCTACTAGCTTTTCAAATAGTTGATCCTCATCTATCAGATCTAGTGGAGGTGCTTCTTACTAAGGCTGGAGATCGTCAATAATCCATTTTTCTTCTTGCCCATTTTTCCACCACTTATTTTCCCATTGTGGTTGTGCTAGTGGTGGTGTTATTCCTTCTGCTCTTCCCTATTCTCGTAGTCAATCATCATATTGTCCTCTCATTTATAATTTATAATGGTTATCACCACAGATTTGACCATGTCAGATTTCTTCTTTGTAGAAGAGATCTGGAGTTACTTGAACACTTGAATAGAGAAAACTATAAGTATTGTACATGGGTTCTGTTCTATAGACTTCTTTTAGTGCTCTTCGAGCATGTAGGCAACTACCCCACATGACTTACGTATCATGCTCTACTGTTTTGACCAATAGTGGTTTATCTTTTCCTCATATGTCTTTAAGTTTAACTATAACAATAGTACTATGGGTCAGATGAAATCCATTTATCAGTTTGAGCATTAAGATATCATCAAATATTGGAGCGACAATCCTATCAAACCACCTTCCTTTAGCGTATCTTTGACTTCTGTAGATGAGATGAGGTTCCAATAGTATGGACACAGGATATAAGTTTATTAGCTGCCAAAATGCATAATATGCTAGACGAAAAGCTTTTTATATCACATAAAGTCCCCATCTGCTATCTTCATCTATGACATGGTAAAATGTGGTGCATACCTTAAATACTATTCATATGATCTTTTTCAAGGAATAGTTCCAGCAATCGTGGGCTTCCTTTTCCTGTGATGGTTGGCTTGAATTTTAACTTTCACGAGAGTAACCATAAGCACTAAATCGTATCCTCAGAACTTTTTGGATATTCAGGGTAGTTAACAACCTTCTCAAAAATATGTTCCTTGATGTCTGAAGGAAGTGATAAGATGAATGCCAGAAGATTGTAGATAAAAAGAAATCTTTCCATGTACCATTCTATGGGCAAAGTTCTGCTTGAAGCCATTGAGAATGTTGTGATTGGTTTGGAAAGGAAATCCACAACACTGTTGGATTCTCCTCTGATGTGCCAGACTTCAAATTTGAATCTTGAAAGAGATTCGACCCACCTTGTTATTCGTAGATTAGCAATTTCTCCTTTCCTTTATCTTAGTAGCCTTAGAGATATTTGTAATATGTTTTAATTATAAAAATAGAGAGAGGAAGAATTGGAGCTGCTTAATACCTTTGATAACTGAAAGGACTTTTTTTCTTAGAAGATGGGTAGTGATGCTAAGCTTTATTTAATTGCCCTGATTTATAGCGACAAATTCTCCTATTTCCCTCCGATTCCTCAATCAATATGGCATCCTAATAATTATCACTGGCACTTTTTTGGAAGATGAGTTTTCCTTTGCTAGGAATATTTCAATGTGAGAGTGATTGGCATTTCAGCTTCAATTCCTTTATGGATTTTGTTACTCTTACCGACCATTATAAGGACTTTTGTTGTTCCTGTCGACCATTATGAGGATCCTTTTTTAAATGTTTAGAAATCTGACTCGTTAGCGTTGTTAGACTCATTAAACTCGTTACTAACCATTATAAGGATCCCTATAAAAAAGAATTTTATAGAGTTTCAGGATATTCTAATGCATATGAGATTTGGAAAAAAAACTTAAGGTAGTTTATGAAGGTACTAATCAGGTCAAAAAGTCTAAAATTAATAGATTATACTAGGCAATATGAATTATTCCAAACGTAAAAAAAATAAGAGTGGCATTCTATGTATACTATATTTACGAATGTTGTAAACACTCGAGGAACTCTAGGAAAAAACTTTTCAAATAGCGAAAAGGTGAAGAAAATCATTAGGTCTTTATCAAAAGAATGGAGGTTTAAGAGAACTACTATTGAGGAAGCCAAGGATTTAAATACTTTAGCTATTGATGATTTAATTGGCTCACTTATTTCCTATGAAGAAGATTTGGCAACTAAAAGAGGTGATGAAAATAAAAAGAAGAAGAGCATTGCCTTGAAAGTTTCAAGATTGGAAAACAACGATGAAAGCGAATTCAAAAATGAAGACATGGCTATGATAGCCACAAAATTCAAAAAGTTTTTCAAGAAATCTAGTGAGCGATTAATGTTCAAGAACTTCAAAAACCAAAAGGAAAAGAAGAAAGCAATTATATGCTTTAAATGCAAGAAGTTTGGGCACATAAAATCATAATGTCCTTTCTTTAACAAGGTGAAAAAGAAAGCTATGGTGGCTATATAAAATGACAGTGATGAGGAGACCTCAGATGAGGAGGAATCACATGAAGTGTCAAACCTGATGAATTGCCTAAAGCATTCACTAAATTGCATAATGATTTAAAGAAGATTGGAAAAAAAAAAAAATTTCTCTTAGAAAGAAAAACGTAGATCAAATGAGAACGAATCTTTAAATGCAAAGGTTAAATGTCTAGAATTAGATAATAAAAAATTACGTGACAAGATTATGTCTCATAAAGAAAGCATTATATATGAGCATGAAAGATTACATATTGATGATTTAAAAAAGGAAAATAAAATACTTAGGAAAAAGAGTAATGAGCTTAATGATATTGTCTTAAAATTTACAAATCGGCAAAACATTTTAAATAACTTGCTCGGCTCTCAAAAATATATATTTAACAAAAGAGGTAGTGGCTATAATCCAAATTTGAAACAAAATTTGAAATAAAATATTACAAGAGTTACTTTTTGAAGGTTATCTCCATTAATGATCAAATTGTATGTCATTATTGTAATAAAAATTGTCATATAAATTATAGATGTCCAATTAAGAGAAATGCATATTATGGAATCAAATGTATTTTGTTCCAAAAGAAACTATTACTAACACTCAAGGACCCAAAAAACTTTGGGTACTTAAAACCGGAGATTTCTTCTATAGGGTTCAAAGAAGAAGAAGAATAACAAATGGTACTTAGATAGCGGATGCTCGAGACATATGACAGGCAATTACTCTTGATTTTCAAGTTTTACCAAGATCGAAAGTGGTGGAGAAGTATCCTTTAGAGATAATTCAAAAGGAAAGATTATCAGTATTGGGAATGTCGGTAAAGATTCTTCTATCTTTATTGAAAATATGTGTTTAATTGAAAATTTGAATCACAATTTGCTTAGTATTAGTCACTTATGCGATAAAGGGTATAGAGATATTTTTGATAAAATAAAATATGTTATTGAAAATGCATGTGACGACAAAGTTTTGTTATTGAGAATGCATGTGATTTATTGATGTAGATTGTGTTATCAACTATGATAAATTTTTTTTTTTTTGCATTACATGATGATAGTTGGTTATGGAATAAAAGACTAGGTCATGCAAACATGGATTTGATTTCAAAAATTTCGAAAAAATAATTTAGTTAAAATTGATTTTCAAAAGAGTAATAATATAACCACAAACTCTTGTACAAACTTATTTTGTATAAACTGATGTGGCATGATAAGATTGGTTGAATTAAATATCACTTGTCCCACATGATTTGTTTTTATTTTTTTGTATTTTCATTCAACCAATGAATTGATGCCACATCAGTTTGTACAAATAAGTTTGTACAAGAGTTTGTGCTTGTATCATCACTCATTTCAAAAAGATAGAATTGTAAAACTTGCCAATTTAGAAAGCAAATTAAAACTTCTTTCAAAAATAAAAATCATGTTTCCACTTCAAAACCACTTAAACTTCTTCACATGAATTTGTTTGGACCTTCTAGATATGCTACTATTAGTGACAAGTATTATGCATTTATACTTGTTGATGATTATTCTAATTACACATTGGTATTGTTCGTAGCTAATAGAAAAAGCTATGTTATTTCTTGTATTTGGAGTGACTATCTTAGAGAATTTAAAAATCATGATTTCAAATTTTTTTGCAATAACTTTGGCATAGAGTATTAATTTTCATCACTAAGAAACCCGTAACAAAATGGAGTTATTAAAAGAAAAAATAGGTCTATTCAAGAAATGGCTAGAACCATGTTGAATGAAAATACATTACTGATATACTTTTGGGCTGAAGCCGTTAATATCACATACTATGTTTTGAATCATGTTTTAATTAGACTCTACTTCAATAAAATTCCTAATAATTCTATGAAATGAAAGCTATCATGTCATTTTTAGACTTAAATCAATATTACTTACAGAATAAATAATGTGTTTTTATTACATTTTTAGTTATATTTTGCATGAGCAGTTGTTTAAGTTTAATTTTAATAAATTGATTGTGTTTTAGATCACTTTATGCTTTGATTAAGTACATGATTGTAGGTGACCAAAAAGCTCAAGTTTTATGGATGGAATGCTGCAGTAGTGAACTTGTAGAGATGATAAAAGAACTTGACTGCAGAAGAACTAAAACAAGGCTGGAATAGAGAACATGCAGCAGTAAAGTAGCAACTACAAACGAGATTACGCATGTGTTAACTGACAAAGCAATGACAAGCACAAAAAGATTGCGATCTGATGTTTCCAAAAATAAGAGACACACGACCACACGCTTTTAGTTGCCCTAATTCCAAAATATAAAAAGACCACATATGAAAAGAAAAAGGAGAGAGTCGTTACACAAGAAAAATAATAGAGAAAAACAAAAAAAATAGAGAAAATGAGAGATTTGAGGGCTACAGCAGAGGATTTAAGGAGAAAAGGAATGAGAGATCGCAAGATCAAGCGGAACTCAATTCCTCATGTTTATTTTTTGTTTTCTTCTATTTATGGGAATGTATTTGATGGCTAAAACAATTCTTGTTACTGTTTTATCGCAAATCATGAAATAAACTTTATTGTGGTTGAGTGATTAACAAGCTTAATATTATTTGACTGATATATGTGTGTTGCCCTCAATTTGCTGTAGCATTTTGTTTTGATTTTACTAGTTGTAAATCCCTATTTTGGTTGACCACCCATTTAGGAGATAGTAACTAAGAAAGAGCCTAATAAAGGTGTGACTTAATGGAACAAATTAAGACAATACATGGTTTTTTATTGGGTTTCCCAAGTTGCGTTAATCTCGATTTGAATAAGGTCATGCTTGATCTAAAATTATTGAAAAACTAAACATAGAGATTTATTTTGTAGGGCAATTAGAACCTAGAACATGTAAAGTTGTATCTAATGTTAGTGTAATAACTGGTCACTGTTAGGTTGCATTTAGATAGAAGATATCCAACATACGACAGCTGATGATGCATAAGAGATTATATCCAGTGTTGTAGCAGATGTGTAGGAACAGAATCTTAATTGGAAAAATATTCAATACCATTAAGCGAGTTTAATCACTCAACTATTCCTTTTCCATTGAGTACATCCTTGACTTTGCTTTGAGATTTTCTTGTTTACATTTTATTTATTACATTTTAAATTTCATTAGGTCATTAGTTTCATTGATTATTTTATTTTATCCTGAAATTGCACTATTAAGATTGTTATAACGAATCTTATAACATAATTCCCTATGAGCTTTGGAAAAATATTTAACCCAACATTGGTTTTTTTAAAGTTTTCGAATAAAATTTTTTTATATTAAATACTAAAGATAATCTTGGTAAATTTGATTCAAAATTCAGTGTTAGCATCTTTCCTGGGTATTTAAATACAAGTAAAGCTTATAGAGAGTATGATAAAAGAGACTTGGTTGTTAAAGAATCTATGAATGTTACATTCAATGAGACTAACTCTTCCTCTATAAAGAAATTCATTGTTAATGATGATGCATATGAAGAGTTACAATAAGAAGAGTCTTCAAATGATAAACAAAGTAACGCATCATATGAGAATCAAGAGGACTGAAAAGAAGAGCAAGCTAATATGGAGCAAAATAAAGGTAATTCTAAATCACTCCCCAAGGAGTGAATGTATGTTGCTTCTCACCTTATAGAATTGATATTAGGAGATACTTCATGAGGTGTCTGCATTATCATCATTTAAAAATACTTGTGACCATGCTACATTCATATCTCAAATTGAACCAAAATCCTTTTTGAATGCGGAAAATGATGAATCTTAGATTATGACATTCTAAGATGAATTAAATCAATTTAAGAAAAATAAGGTGTGAAAGTTAGTTCCTAAACCAGAACATCAATCTGTTATAGGAGCTTAATGGATATTCAGGAATAAAACGGATGAATCCAGTGTGGTTGTAAGGAATAAAGCTAAATTAGTAGCTTAAGGATACAACCAAGAAGAAAAAAATTGATTTTGATGAAACTTTTGTACCTATAGCTAGATTAGAATCAATTAGGATCCTTTTAGCATTTGCGTGTCATAATGATTTCATTTTATATCAAATGGATGTTAAAAGTGTATTTTTAAATGGTTATATTATAGAAGAAGTTTATGTGAAACAATCCTCTGGTTTTGAAAACGAAAAATTCTAAATCATGTTTACAAGTTGTCTAAAGTTTTGTATGGTTTAAAACAAGTACCTAGAGTATGATATGATAGGCTTAGTAAATTTCTTTTGAAAAATGGTTTTTCGATAAGAAAAGTAAATACTACACTCTTTGTTAAGCGTAAGAATGAAGATATTCTTATTTTTCAAATTAATGTTAATGATATTATTTTTAGTTCTACTAATGAGTTTTTGTGAACATAATTTTCATCTTGTATGAGCAAACAATTTGAGATGAGCATGATGGGAGAGTTGAGGTACTTCCTTGGACTACAAATAAGATAAAATGAAGGAGGAATCTTTATCAATCAAGCCAAATATTTAAGAGATTTACTGAAAAGATTTGGATTTGAAGATGGAAAGGCTAAAAGCACTCCAATGAGCTCAACAATCAAGCTTCACAAAGATGCAAAAGGTAAAGAAGTCGATGTCAAAATATATAGAGGTATGATCGGATCATTATTTTATTTGACTGCTAGTAGGCCTAATATTATGTTTAGTGTGTACATGTGTGCAAGATTTCAATCATGTCCCAAGAAATCTCATTTGCTTGCTGTTAAAAGAATTTTCCATTTTTTGAGTGAAACCATAGATCTTAAACTTTGGTATCCTAGAGGAAATCACGTAGATCTAACTTATTATTCGAATGCTAACTTTGCTGGTTATAAGGTTGACAAGAAAAGTACTAGCAGAATATGTCACTTTCTAAGTCACTTACTTTTCTCTTGGTTTAGTAAGAAGCAAAATTTAGCCGCACTCTCAACCACTAAGGCTGAATATATTGTCACCGGTAGTTGGGTTGCGTAAGCCCTTTGGATGAAAAAAACCCTTAGAGACTATGGTATTAACATTGAACATATACTTATCATGTGTGATAATATTAGTGCTACAAACCTATCAAAGAATCACATTCAGCACTCTAGAACCAAGCACATTGAGATAAGACATCATTTCTTGAAAGATCATATTCAAATAGGGGACATTACATTAGAATTTGTATCAACCGAAAAACCACTTCTGGATATCTTCATAAGACCCCTTAGCGAAAAACAATTTATTTTAATTAGACATGAGCTTGGGATGATGAATGTTGCACATTAGCACAGCTCTATATGATATTAAGACTATCTTGCTATTCATGATGCAATTCTTGGCTTAAAAATGTGTTATCGTTGGATTAATTGCTATGTTTGAGTTGCATGCCTATATATTCATTCATGAATCATGCATTTAAATGGAATTTAAGACATTTCAGATTAATAAAATGATCTTGAAATGAATTAATTATTGGCCAAATATCAAAATAGAAGTATGAAATTGTTGTTAAATAAACGATTAGTCGTGTGTAAATAAACAGTTTACCATTTAAAAATAGAGACTTAAGATATGAATGTTGCAAGTTATCGGTTAACCGATCAAGGATAATGGTTTACCGATTAAAAACAGAAAGATTGTTTGAGTTAATGGTCAACCAATTGGTATAAATGGCGAAACAACTTTGCGTTTACTGGTTTTTGGAAATTAATAGTTAACTAACTGCAGACAACAGCTCACTGTTTTCATGCAATAAGTCACTGTTCTAGGTTTTTTTTTTCATTTTCTAGTTAGTCCTTTACCGTTATCTGTCTAACCCATGGCAACCAAGCTTTCTCTCTTTAAAATCTTTTATTTTCTTGCACTCCTTTTAAAAAATTGAACCTCATAATCGTTCTAAACACCCTAGACTCTATATTTTCACGATCAAAACGTGTTTTGTAAACTAAAATTGAAAAACCCCAAATTGAAACCTTTATTGACAGCTGAACAGTCACTTTCAAATTTGGCTGGATTTTCATTAATTTTTTTGTCAAATTGAACACCTTCATCGCTTCCTATACCCTTCATATTCACTTTTATAGGTTCAAATCACTCTATTTCATAATTTTTCAAAAATCTTGATTATTGTATCATTTCCATGGCTGACAAAATAATTTGGTCCCAGACCCATAAAGATTCGAAAGGTCCAGATCCAAAAAAATTAAGATCCACACATTAAAAAATTGTGAATTCAGAGCCTAAGAATCATGATCCGTACGGATTCAGATTCGGATTAATTTTTAATTATATTATAATTTAATAAATTTATATTAAAAAATATATAAGATAAAATTTAAAAAAAAAACAAATCCAGTAACCCTAAATCATTCACGCCTCCCTTGCTCCCCACCACTCACAAGCGGCTGAAATAATAAAAAAAAACCCCAAATCCCTAACCGTTGAACGCCGTCCTCCTTGCAGTCGCTGTCATCGAACGCTGGATGCCTCGCCTGAGCTGAGCATGCGTTGCTGTCGTCGAACACTAGCTGCCCTGCCTCGCCTTGCTCAGTGCATTTCGCTGTCATCGAACGCTGGCAACCCGCTGCATCAATGGCTAGCAAAGCACACCACACACGGCTGCCTTGTCTATTCTTTGTGTCTTTGGCCGCTGCTTCCAGAAGGGAATACTCATCCAATCTCAGAGAAGGTTGGTTCGTGGCACCAAATCTCAACATCGAAGGACAAAGTAGACTGACCAATACAAATGGTGGGCACGCGAATTTCCAGCAAATCAATTTTAGATTTTCAGTGAGCAAGGCAATGCATTTTTGGTGTCGTTTTGTGCTTCCATGGATTGCGTTTAGAGAACCATTCAATCAAATCATTTGGTCTTATTATCTATCATCATCTTCCATTATTATTATTATTATTTTAGCTTTTAAATTATTTATTGTCATCATGCATAAATGTAGTTTGTCATATTCCTTAACTTTATGAATTACTTTAATTTCAGATTTACTTTAATTATTTTAATTAGGTTTTTGGTTTAATTACTTAAATTAAATGCATTAGTTTTATTTATGAATTTTAATGGTGGTGTAATTAAATTTATGTTATATTTTTATATTTGATTTATGTTGTGATTTTTTTATAAATTTATGATGTTGTTATGTTATTCATGTTAAATTGTTAATTGTTAGATTATAATTGAATTTTATTTAATATTATTATTTAAATTATTAATTTTTTATGGATCCAGATATCTGGAATATCCGTCCGCATTCGTTGCAGATATTACCCGTGTCTAGATCCATATAATTTTTTGTAGATCTGGATGTAGGTCCGAATATAAAAATTCAAATGCGTTTCTGAATTCAAATTTTGCCAATCCTATCCTGAACGTCACACACTTAAGATTGTTTCATTCTCTTTTCCATCAAGCAAATTGACTAACTATAAATTGGGGCAATTTAAAGCTGATGGAGTTCGATTCATATTATTGGATTCTTTGTCTCAATTTTTTTCTTTATCGTAACGCTCACAATTATCTAACTACAAATCAATTTTAACTCTCATTCTTAATTAGAAAAATTGTCCCTATACCCCCTAGTGGAGACGGAAAAAGAGATGGAGAGGGCTGCATCTCACTTTATTTATCATAAGTATATAGAAACTAGAAACATATAACATCGCTCTAAAATTCGAGACTAATGTGATCTTCAAATTCTCCTTGTACGATTAGATTCGAGAAAATTACCTTATAGTTCAAAGTAAAAAAAAAAAACACACACACACACACACATACACACACATATATATATATAATCCGTCCCTTCATATTCAAGACTTTATAATGTTGCAAAAGACTTTTATAGTACTATAAACCCAGAATCTGCTATATTATTATTATTATGTATAACTTATGGGCGCTTACAGCGGATACACAGACACAAACATACATATCATCTTTTGCCCTATGCATTAATTAAGTCCATCTAATGAAATGCATTGATTTAGTGTTGCATTATTTGTGTTTTCTTTAGATACTGAAGGAAGAGTGAGATGTTTTCATAAGACAAAGAGTGCGTTTGGGATTAAAGTACTGTAGCTTAAAAGTTACAGCTGCTGTGGAAAAAAAGTTATAACTATGAAACAAAAATTAGTAATATATAGTAAATGTAAATTTTAAATAATAATTTTAATAAAATTATTAAAAATATAATAAATTTTTCATTATACAAGTGAAAAATCATATCAACATAACTTTCAAGGTACAACAGCTAGTGTTTACCAAACACTTTAGTGCTGTAACTTTTAAACTAGAGCTGCTCAACCTCAATCTCAAACACACCCAAAGACTGAACATCGATTTTCCTAATTAACCCCACCAGCTACTTTGAACAACCCATCCAATGGGTATTTGGTCAATGACTCCTGTAAGTTTGGTGTTGAGGATTTCGTTCTAGGAAATAGAACCAAAGGAGAGTGTCTAACTTTGCTCAAGCCACCCGATGATGATTGGCAATGTACTTGTACCATCTCTAATTTTTCAACTCTAGGGAAGAATAGTTATCACTTGGACGAGTTTTACGGTGGAGGCCGGAAATGGTACGTATGCACAATTTGAACCTAATGCTGAACTGAGATGTGCTAAGTTTTTTTATAATATTCTACTACGTAATAACTCTTGATCACAAACAATATTATAAAAAGTTAGCTTAAAGTTCGTTTCAACACTGAATTTGAATCTTGTATCCATTAATTGAAGCTGAAATTACCAAATTGTTACACTCAAAGCTTACAATCTATGGTAAATGACCTTTATTTTGCTTTGGGTTTTTTTTTTTTTTTTAAGGAGCTGGAGATTCAGCCTAGAGGGTACCTAATATACATGGGAAATTACCTGTCTTTCGTCATTGGTTTTGCTGATTACGTGATTGATAAACGAAACAATTCAAATTCAATTTTTTTCAGAATTTATGCAATGGGTCGGGATGCTCAAGAGTCAAGGAATACACGTCGCAGTACTTATGAAGAAAATTGAAAGTAGACGTGAAATATATGTAGAAACAAAGTTCCGAGTAGTAGACCAACTACACGACAATGACATCGACAAAATAGGTAAATTCCATGGGGCTTGCTTGCCACCAGAAATGTTCGATAAAAAATGATAAACCGACAACATGGTGATAAGATGACGATGAAATAAAGTATAATCCTAACAAAATTTATTTTGGTATAAATTCGGCTAAATACTTATTTTTTCGTCATTTCCTCAAAATATTATTGCTCATTTGTAGTTTATTAATCGGCTAATTATTTAAAAAATAATAATTGTATTATTTTTTTTATTTAACATTACTTATTATTTTCATCTTTAAATTCACGAATGGTTCAATGAGTCTACCTGTCGATGGGGCTTTATGCTTTTTATGTCGTTGAGTAACCTACACGATCCATCTAAGGACTACTTGGTGGACGGAACTTTGATTGTTCAAGTAAATATTAATGTAATCTATGTAGTAAAGGAGTTTTCTTAAGACAAAAATAAAATATTTATTCATTCCATTAATTTTTTAGATAATTAGATTTTGTTTAGTATAACTTTTTAAATAAAACTTATTTAAATAGAATTTTTATTCAAAAATTTTAGTTGTTTGGTTGTCAATGAGAGCTTTTATTAAAAATTATAAAGTTACATTAATTTTTTTAAAGTTATGTCATAAATAGAATGAAAAAATCGTCAAATAAGTATAAAATATTTTAGATATTCTAACATTTAAAAAAAAACTTTTTAATTTCTACTCCCAAAAATATAAATTTTGAATTTTTGCTGGTAGAGGTAAAATAACTTATATAATCTATGAAAACTCTACTAAAAAACAACTAAATAACAACAAAAGTTTTGATAAAAAAATTATGAGATTAAATAAACACTTAAAGCTCTTTTTACGTACCTCTGTAGTCTTAAGACAAAGTAATGCACTCAGCCTCATTGTTGAAGGATTTAGAGGAGGATCTAGGTTGTTAGCCTGAAGCCCATAGAGAGAGTCAAAAGCCTAGGCATTTAGTCAAATAAAATTGCTTGAAAGCCACTACTAAATCAACAATACTATTATATTAACACATATTGAATTTTTATAAGTTGAATCACCAATAGTCTCTACAAGAACAAATTCCAGTCTCAAGAGAAATGTCAGTATGGAACCAATATGAATGTCTCACGATTATTTTTCTGTTAAACATTTTTTTTATAAATTTTGGTTGTATAAACCCATATTTATTTTGTTCTCTCTAATGTAATATTAAAACAAACAAAAAAAATTACATATACTTTTAATTGAGATATCTTACCGACCGTTATTTTGTTGATGGCATAAGGTTAAGAAATTAACCCATTATTCATTAATCTAATTATCACAAAATTGATCCGGTTTAATAAAACACGCTAGTAATAACTAAAAACTTTATATCTTCCATATATGTACATGTATTAATGGCTTATTTGTTTGAAATTGATTCAATTGTTTGAAAAACTTACTATGCTTTTCTCTGGTGTTTAAAAAAGTTAGATAAGATTTTTTTTTAATTCAATTCATAAATCAAAACAATAGAAAGAAATTAAGGGCCAGTTTGATAATATTGTAACTTTAAAATAATTGTTGTTAACTATGTTATAGAAATAATCAGATCAGTTGTCAAAAGAATCAGTCAAATGTTTAGTAAAATTTATTTCTAAAAAGTGCTTTGAGTTTTAAAAGTAGTCATACGTGTTTGGTAAATCTTACTGTTAAACTATTGTAAAAATATAAATGATTGAATTAGATATAATGTTGAATAAATTTATTTACACATTTATAATAAACATGAATCTAAAATATCTTTTTATTGCTTATATATGATAATTGATAATTAACATTAGTAATTTTATATTTATATTTTGTTATCTCAATATAATTGGTAATAATAATAGTCACTTTAAAATTTAAAGATCTTATTTCCCAATTAATAGAGAAAATTTTGAATTTTTATAATATATAGTTGGATATACATAGAAGTATATTAAATATAAAATTGATTATCAAGATTATATTTTAAAAAATTACTCCTTCCTTATTTTTCAAAATTTACTATATGATAGGACAATTTTACAAAAGTAACTTCTTAAAAAATTTACTAAATACTAAAATTAACTTATACTTTTTAAAATCACTTCTACTTCTCGCAAAAACAATCGCAAACGGGCACTAACACTGTTTGAAAAATATTGAAAGGGCTTAGATGCTCATTCTCCAAAATTATGAGGTATTGATGGCATTTGACCAAATTAAAGAGGGTTGCATTGTCAAATAAACCTGACTTGGTGAATGTTAAGGGATACAAAGTACTGTACACGTATATAAAAGTTAAAACTGGGGTTAATTATTTAGCGTTTGTAAGTGTTTCAACCGGCACCCGGCAACAGCTTCAGCTTCTCTTAGCGTCTGCGGGTGGTGTTGGCAAAAGCTTAGCCGCTAAAACCTCCCCAAACCCCTCTACCACTCAGACGCGCTCACTCCAATCACTCTGATTGCGTCAGCTTAACCGTCACTGACACAAAAACACAAACACCTGGCATAAAATATACAAAGCTCAATGCCCTTCTCGTTCATTTTCATCAGAAGTGGCACAACCATGACCACTCTTAACTTCTACAGAGTCCCCAAAGCTCTACTAAAACCCTCGCCATTATCGCTTCTCGTTGTTAAAAATCAAGCTGTAGCTTTTAGGTTGCTGCATCATTATCATTATCATTTGCCTTTTCACTTGAGTAGGCGAAGGCACGCGGTTGTCACGTGCTCGGGGGCTGTTACTAGGACTCGTCGGCTTGATTGGAAGGCCGTTTCGTACCCTTTTTGGGAGCAGCAGACATCTAATTACGGCCGGTATGCTTACCAGGACGAGTCCAGCGATGACTCTGATCATGAATTTGGGTCAACACAGCAGCAAATGGTTAGTTTTGATGGATACCCTTATTGTTGAATTAGATTATTTCATTTGATATTTTGAGTTTGACATTGTTTCATTATTGATTTGAGGTGTCGTTATTACTTTTGGAAGTGGCAGTTGTGTTGTTTTAAGGTGACAAAATGAAATGAACTGTAGAAACGTTAAATTTGCACGTGTTAATTTGTGAGAGCTCACTAAATTTTAGTGAAAGTTTTCATCTTTTCTGAGTTTTAAATTTTAATTCCTCTACAGCTCAAATTATTTCCCTGTTTCTCTTTTTGTTTTTCCTAGCTCTATTTGGCAGTTAAACAGGTGATTTATTTATTTATTTATTTTTGGCCTTAAAATTGATTCTGTATGATACAATGAGCTTTTAGCGTCAACATGACCACTCTCTTAGTTCATGCTTTGTTGCTTGTTGCTCAATAAAAAGAACCTTCGCAGAAAAATAATTTTTTTGGGATGGGCTACCCTTAGTAAATTTGGGGTTTTAACAATGGAAACAAGAGCTTTAGAGAAAATTACGAATTATGATGAATAACAGCTCATGAGAGTAATTAGAAATTGTCATGAATAAATGTCCACGCAATTGTGTTAAGGATCCCAAAAATATAGTTCGTCATGATTGAAGGAATGAAGTTTGGGTTGAGCTAAACTAGGAAAACGGAACCAGGTTTAGCAATTCTTACAAGCAAGCTAGAATTTCCACCAGAGAGACCAAGAAGAACTAATTTACAAAGAGATTGGTTATCTTGATTTTAGCTTTGAGCTGTTGAGGTGATAAACATATACTGGAAGCTAATAATTAACTCTAATAAATGCATAATATGGGAACATGATAACCTCATATTGCTTTTCTATAATTTCTAATAAATGCCTTACAATCACTTCATATGAGAGATGATCATAATTGGGAATTTTTTTTTTAAAGATGATGCATGTCTTTTAAGTTACATGTAAAATCTTGGCATGTTCTCGTGGACGTTTGAGAAGCTTAATCACTATTGTACACCTTACATTCTTGCACCGCAGTGTAAAAGCTTGATGTAGCGGAAGTTTAATGTTCTAACATTTTGCTGATTCTTGAGAATGCTAAAATGAAGGAACAATCTAATTTCACGTCGCTTCGAAAGAATATCATGAACCTAGAGGGTTAAGACTCGTTGATTCTGCAGAATGTTGAAAATTAACTAAACTCAAAAACACACGCAGAGCTTTGAAAACTAAAAATGTTGTTGAACTATTAGTAATTATCCTAAACCATGAAGAAAAAGGAAAACAAACTCCTAAGCTATTTAAGAAAAAGAAACATAAACTTTAGATAATAAAGGGACTAATTTAAATAGGATAGAGATTCTTAATTTGCATCAATGCTCCTTCGAATCAGCTCATTTGCAAACTGAAAATGTCAGTGCAATGCCCTTGAGAATATTTGGAAGATGGAAGAATATGAGATAACGTTTAAGTAGCAAGAGTAGATGGCTCACACTAATGAACTCTATGTCTCGAGAGGTTTTGGAGCTTAGGATTTGTAGGCCAAGGATGGAAGTTGCTCTTGAAGTCCATGAGTCATTATTCATAACTTTCTTTTTGTAACTCACTTGTGTATCACCAACTGATTGATCTTTAACATCAATGACCTTTATACTTTTTCTTCCATGGACCATAGTTCAGCTGTAAATATATAACTTCAATCTTTATCAATTTAAACATCTGTACTACCCTCTAGTTTCCAAGCAACAGTTTATGATAATTGGTTAATAATAATTGCCAGCGGTTATGAAATATTCCCTCTCTTTGTCATGTTACATCTTCATGCCTTTCCCTTCATGTGTGTTAATCTTTTTTCTGTATACTTCCTCAGAGACAGGTCTTTCAGAATTATTTAAAATTGTCCAACAAGTTTATCACAGTCTCTAGTTTACTCTGAAAGTGTCTGATCTGATATGCAGTTTGTCAGATTTAACTGCTTGAAGTCCTGATTTTCAGTTAGTCATTATTCAGATCATTATCTGGGCTTTCAGTCTATTGCTTGGAGCATTGTTGGTTTGTTGTTTTGTAATTTCTGCAGGCATAAGTGCTGTATTTTTATAAGAAAGATTTAATTCCAGCACATATAACTCTGTTGCATTCTTGTTGTTTAATGATTATCAGTGTGGTTCAACCCTTGATAATATTGATGAGTGGAGATGGAAGTTAACCATGCTGCTTCGCAACAAGGATGAGCAAGAAGTGGTGTCAAGGGCCAAAAAGGACCGACGTGACTTTGAACAACTTTCAGCATTGGCAACCAGAATGGGTTTACATAGGTATGCGAAGTGCATAAAGTCATTTTTTCCCCTTATTTGTTATATCTTTTGAATGTTTTCTAATATCTGAGAATTTGTTTGCAGTCGTCAATATGCAAAAGTAGTCGTTGTTAGTAAAGCCCCTCTACCGAATTACAGATCTGATCTAGACGATAAGCGTCCGCAAAGAGAGGTTTATTCTGCCTTCTTTACTCTGTATGTCCTTTTATATGGTGTAGTTAGTTTATTTATGAAAAATTGAATGACTGAATGATAAGTAAGAAAATTTATGAAAAATTGAATGCCTGAATGATAAGTAAGAAAAATACACATCCCCTGCTACTTTGTGCAAGGTTTTCAGTTACTTTTCAATACAAAATTAAAAATTGTCCACAATCCTCAAGGGCATAAAATTCTTATGTTTCTTGGTGCGTCTGACATAATTTGCTGATGCACTTGAACTTTTGTAGGTGATCTTACCATTTGGATTATTAAGAGAAGTAGATGCTCATCTCAAAGCTTATCTTTCGCAAAAGTATATTAATGCCTCCATGTCGAGTTTAAGCAATGTTGGCAGTACTACTAATGATGAAGGACTCTATGAGCAGCAGGAACAGCTGGTGCAGAATAGTGTTGTGAGGGAGAGAATTCTCCGGCAGAGAAGTTTGCAGATGAGTGATAAGCAGCGAGCTTGGCAGGTTCATGTCTTCCTGATAAGATTTATGAAGTAATTTGATTTTGTTGTAGTTTACACTGCTGGCAGTTCGGTCTTTCGTTCTTTATTTTGATTTCGCTCTCTATTAGCATGATTTTGGTCATTTTATTATTTTGGCGAAGAAGAATAAATATGCTAGCAACCCAGAAACAGAACAAATGAGGAAAACTGCAAGTATACTTCAAGACCGCGTTCTAAAATTTGGATTCAATAAATTCCTAAAATCTTTTATTTAAAAGAAAAATGATTTGACCCAGTGCCTGTGAGTAAAATATCTCTTGAAGTTCCATCTCTTACCCAGTGAATTCCTTATCACTAAGCTGTGACCTAAGTATTTGGCATCCAACGAGATGGATCCGTATCCCAGCAATTTTGGTGCTTCTTCTCACACTAGATCTCCCTCTCTTTTCCCCCCTTTCCCAACAATCATGTTGAAGAAAAAAAACTTTTATTTCTTACTTATAATTTTTATACTGTTTATATATATATGTGTAGAGATCATTCTAACTACTAACAGTGAACTATTAATTACCAACTGTTAATTACTCTAGCCATTATCTACTAATACTCAACTACTAACAGCGTGAAATATTACTCTTAACCATTATCTAAACATTTCTTACTTATTATCTTTACACTGTTTATATGTGCATGTGTATATATATATATCATTCTAACTACTAACAGCCAACTGTTGATTACCAACTATTAATTACTCTAACCATTATCTACTGTAACTTTACTACTAGTTACATCTAATTAACAGCTGATCTTCTACAATTTTCATCATGTGGTTGCAGAGTTGAGCAAGATATGATCCAATCCATCCCAGAAACAAATGGAAATAATGATAAAAATCTTTTTAGCCACTAAATCTTTTCATATAAAATACCTACTAATATTTTTCTTTTTATGTATATTGTTATTTGTAGCCAACTATTACTCTTGTTGTCATATATTTGATAGTAAAACAACAAATAATGGGGGCAATGACTCTCTGATTTCTACAATATAATTGGTGCCTTTTCATACAAGTTTTCCCATTTTTAATCTTATGGTTGCTATGACTGATTACCTTATTATGAATGTCGTTCAATGTATTGAAAAACCTGGACTTTTGTAGGAATCTCCTGAAGGGCAGAAGATGCTTGAATTTCGAAGAAGTCTACCTTCATACAAAGAGAGGGATGCATTATTAAAAGCCATTTCAGAGAATCAGGTTAATTATATTTGTTAGTTATTATGATTGTTTGTCGTGGCTTAATTCCTAGGTTTGCTTCTCTCTCTATATACCATGTCGATTTGATGTCTAGTAAGAAAAATCTTGTGGCTGAGTCTCATTGAGGATTTTGAGTTAATGTCTGCCGCCATCCATGCAATTTTGAATTAATAGTATCTTTCTTCTGCAGAGTGAGTTGTTACCTTAAACAATTAGGCATTTCTTTATTTGTTTAGAATGGAGGGCTGTTACCCATTTTTGGTCTTGGCACAGTAGGGTACTTGAAGTGGTTTTTATCCTAATGCTGTATTTATTTTTCATGAGGGTTAATTTGTGCACTTGAAGTTGAAAAAGTGAGACTTTAACCCAATCAGGTGATACCGGCCTTTCTTTTATGTTACTTTAATAGGGAAAATCCCTCCTTTATTCTTCGGGTAGGAGAGCAATACTGTGAGAGTTAAAGCGTTCACGTCTAAATGGCATAATGCATTAGCTGATTCTGTCTGGTGCTGTTCTATACAAGAATCTAGTGCTGCTCTGTAAGAAGACTGAGTGGCTTGTTCAGTCTTAATGATGGATCATAGGCTTTGTGTCAACCATTTATGTGATTGATGTATGATTTCTATTTTGTTATCGATGACTAATATGGGCATTCTAACTGTATTGATTTTTGTAGGTGGTGGTTGTCTCGGGTGAAACTGGTTGCGGTAAAACCACACAGCTTCCACAGTACATATTAGAATCGGAGACTGAAGCTGCTCGTGGAGCAGCTTGCAGTATCATATGTACACAGCCTAGAAGAATTTCTGCTATGGCCGTTTCTGAAAGAGTTGCTGCAGAACGAGGGGAGAAACTGGGAGAATCTGTTAGTTTCTGTCTTTTATTTCTTTGTCTCTGCTCAATCATTTAGGTTATTTTCATCATGCAGATTAAGATTTTGTCCTCTTTATTTAGTTGTTTTTCCTGTTTTTAAAGGTTGGTTATAAGGTTCGGCTAGAGGGAATGAAAGGAAGGGACACGCGTCTTATGTTTTGCACCACTGGCATATTATTGAGGAGATTACTTGTTGACAGAAGTTTGAGAGGTGTAACTCATGTTATTGTTGATGAGATTCATGAACGTGGGATGAATGAAGGTAACTTTGCCATCCATTAAGGTCTATGTTGATGTTTCAGATGTGATTTTAACTGTAATTTGTCTATATTTCAGATTTTCTTCTTATTGTCCTGAAAGATCTCCTTCCACGCCGACCGGAATTGAGGTTGATTCTCATGAGTGCAACCTTAAATGCAGAACTATTCTCTTCATATTTTGGTGGTGCTCCGATGCTCCATATTCCGGTAATTTAATGGATGCAAAGTACCACAGTGTAACTAGTTATAGGAACCAATCCCACGTTCTTCTCGATATATATGTATCCTCTTGTTATTATTTCATATGGATTTCTCTTGTTTTCTGTATGTAGTTTTCATGATCTTACTATATCATTAACTCTTTATGTGATATTACTAGTGACTGATATCATAACTCTTATCCCTGTTCAAAAATTTCTCTAAACATTGGGAAACTGCTGGTAATATCATTCATTAGTTGCCTATGATAATTTCTATAATTGGCAGTTGAACTCAGGACCTTTTTTGTACTTCAAAATTTCTATGAATTAGTTTTGGAAAATGGAATGAAGAGTTATCATGGAAAAGATATTGCATGAAAGAATTGCCCATGTGCCTGTGTTTTATGATCAATCACCTCATTCTGAATTTTCAGTTATATTGCAACTTTTTTCTTCTTAATCTTTTTAAATTGACAATAATAGTCTACTTATCTGTATCATTTTTGTTCCTTCCGCTGACAAACTTTAAGAGTTAACATGATGTGATCTCTTAACAAATTTTGATATTAAAAAAGGCTTTGTTTGACTGCTTGGTGCCGTGGACTCACCTGCCATTTACTTTGTTTTTAGTCTTTTCTGTCCTTTTCTTTTTCTTGCCTGGGAGGTTGGCACGATCATTGTTGTACATCTTATTTCAGGGTTTCACATACCCTGTTCGAGTACATTTTCTGGAAAATATTCTGGAGATGACTAGATATCGTTTGAACACATATAATCAAATAGATGATTATGGTCAAGAGAAGTCATGGAAAATGCAAAAGCAAGCTCTGGCTCTGAGAAAGAGGAAGAGCTCCATTGCTTCTGCTGTTGAGGTACGTGAATCTTGGGAAGCTAGATGAGTAGATGTGCAGGGAGTCGGATTAGCATCCTTTGTTGCTTTTGTATATCTATTAATACATTTCCCCCCTGAAACTTTTGATCAGGATGCACTTGAAACTGCTGATTATAGGGAATATAGTGTACGCACTCAGGAGTCTTTATCCTGTTGGAATCCGGACTCAATTGGATTTAACCTCATTGAGCACGTGCTTTGCCACATAGTGAAGAAAGAGCGACCTGGTGCTGTTTTGGTTTTTATGACTGGTTGGGATGATATAAACTCTTTGAAAGATCAGCTTCAAGCTCATCCTCTCTTGGGTGATCCACACAGAGTGTTGTTACTTGCATGCCATGGTTCTATGGCAAGCTCCGAACAGGTGCATTCATCATTCACTCTTGTGACCCATTCTGTCTGCAAGTAGTATTACTGTGGCATGTTCTTTTAAACGGGAAAGAACTCCATTAGGATATTTTGTTTTAATCTGATGAGTAATTTCATGCAAATACATGTGCTAACCAGGATTTGGAAGGTTTCATAAGGCATGGCTGATGCTTGAGACTTTACCTGCATAGAGCCAAATTTTAAAGCTCTCCTGTAAAGGCTAATGTGGCATACATTTCTGTATTTTCTCATAGAGTTTTTATTACAGCATGGGAAGTCCAAAAGTATCAATTTTTTTTTTATGAGTTTTCTTCTCTGAAGATATGTATAATATACATATACGTATACATATATGGGAAGTTTCTTCATCTCCTATTATATAAAATGTTCTGCAACATATGACGGAATGGGGTGGTTGGGGTGGATCACTGTTCTGAGTTGGTGTGGGAGTCTGGGTTAATCCCCCCCACACCCTTCCCCCCCAAAAAAAAAAATTATTGAGGAATTTATGCTACTGCAAGATGAATTAGGCTAATGTCAAGTTAATTTGATTCCATTTTTGGCTTCTATGTTCTGTTACCTGATTTTGCTTATTATTTAAAGAAATTCAAGACCTCGTAATACACATGCTTTAAATTGGACCGTACTTCTGGGCGCAAGGTGTTTGAAAATGATTTTGAGGTCCAAAGTCCCCTTGTTTTCCTGACTTTTTCAGTGGGGACTGTGACATTATTTTCTACTGTAATGGACAGAAATCCTGCACTCTTCTTTTGTCCATCTTGCCCCACATTCTTTCTTGTGATTCATTATATTAATTCCTTTTGGGATGCACTAGTTTCTGGAGCCAGAAGTAAAGTTTTTGAGAACTGAGCAGAAAATGATTCAGATAGCTTTAGAGATTGACCAGAAACCATTTGTTGTCTCTGTAATATTTGTGCCAAACTAAACATTCTACCTTAGCGAACCATGAGCAATGTTTTGATGTGTTTTGAAAATTTTTCCCACATTTTTGCTGGGAAACTTCAATTCTGGTTTTCAATTTTTTTTTTTTAATTAGCCATGTTTTACATTCGCCTTAGCTCTGTTACCCGGCTGTAAATTTAAAGTGATACTATTTTATCTATTGCTTGTTAGCTTTACAGTTTATGTTGTCATTTCTTGATTCGCTCTGTTTTTTATTATTTTTGATGCAGAGGTTGATATTTGATAAGCCAGAAGATGGAGTGAGGAAAATTGTTCTAGCTACTAACATGGCTGAGACTAGTATAACCATCAATGATGTGGTTTTTGTTATTGATTGTGGGAAGGCAAAAGAGACATCTTATGATGCTCTAAATAACACTCCTTGTTTGCTTCCTTCCTGGATCTCAAAGGCCGCCGCCCGACAAGTAAGAATATGATCAACATACGAACATTCTACCTGATTTACTGAATCATGGCTGATGTAGAATCACTATTTAATTACTTTTGAGTTCATATTTCCTCCGAATTGAAATGATATCTGATTGCAGATTTTGTGGGTAATTGTGAATTGTATGGCTATCAACTGGCACTTACTTTGCTCAACTAAGACTAAATCTGAAACTAGTTGATATCAACTTCTTAAAATCCTTTTGCTCCATAGTTCTGGTCCGGGTTCATATAAGGAAATTTATAATGCACTTTTTACCCTTATCAGATCTGCTATTACTATCAACACTAGTTCTCAACTGAATGGGTTCCCAAACGTGTTAAAGGCCTCACTCTTTAAATTAAGCATTAGGAGAAGGGGTTCTATTTATTTGAACTTTCTCCATCAGTGCAGCCAGATCCTGGGAATTAATTGAAGGAGAGAGTCAGGACTTTACTGTCCCAACATTTCAAATTCGCAAGTGGAATCGGTGGCTAGTGGCTGTATTTTTTTGCTGCAAAAAAATGTTAATGCATTGGAATATTAGCAAATTGCCAAAAGAAGCTTCTTTGCTACAACTTACACGCACCTAACTTATTTTAGGAAAGAATAAAAGCACCATATTAGGTTTGAGTTTGGTTGGTATTTTCCAGTTTCCAGTACTAGGGTTTATCAAGTCTAGAACGACAGTTCTTTTGAAGTTATATTGTAACTCTGTAGTTATGGCATGGTAATCATGTAATTGAAATCTTCACTTCAATCTCTCTAAATCTTGCGCTTAACAAATGTCAAATAACAGTACATGGCTAGAAATTTTATTACATTATCAGACTGAATCCTATCCACCTTCTGACTAATAACAGTTTTTGTTTTTTAAATCATGTATCACTTCAATGTAATCTTTAATTCTTCCTTCGCTTTATCATAGTTTCGCTGAAATTTTCGTGTCCTTGGATTTATTTCAAATAATTTATTTGTAGAGTATTAGTTTTTGACATATCTCGTGACGTAATGATTAGCTCAAATTTATATTTGATTATCTGCTGCTTGAATGAATTTAATGTAATTTAATGTAGTACCCATTCATTATGCAAAACTTTATTGTTGCAGATCTTTAGTGATAACCTTATTCGAAATCAAGGTTCTTAACATGAATTGGTTTCACTAGTTTTCGATTTGTGTCCTGTAGAGAAGAGGAAGAGCTGGCCGTGTACAGCCTGGCGAGTGTTACCATCTCTATCCCAGATGTGTCTATGATGCTTTTGCTGATTATCAGTTGCCAGAACTTTTAAGGACTCCACTGCAGTCTCTATGTTTGCAAATCAAAAGTTTACAACTTGGAAGTATCTCCGAATTCCTATCTAGAGCCCTGCAACCACCTGAGCCATTATCGGTAATTTTCCAACTGAATTATTCCTGGGGCCTACATTGCTGTAAAAGTTGCAGTGATGGGAAATGATAATAACAATAATAAGATTGCATTGGTTTTCTTGCTTACTTTAACTTTCAATTCTTTCAATTATTAATATCTTCATCAGTGGAACTAGGATTTTGGTTCAATGCAGGCCATAATGAAACAACAACATACTTGAGGCGGCCATAAAATACAAATGGAAACTGAGGGAGCCAAAACGTAAAATTTACATTGAAATATGTTAAACTTTACTTAAGAACCTTAGCTTTCCTGGAAATTTTTGGTGTTGCCAAGCCTCGACATAGTTCCGCCCCTGAATGTCTTTGTTTTAGGAACCTAAATTCTTCAATCAGTATTATCGTTTTGCATTTTACATCTCAGTTTCTTTTATTCATATTTGTTTTGTAGGTAAAAAATGCTATTGAATATCTGCAGATCATTGGGGCTTTAGATGAGAATGAGAATCTGACGGTGCTAGGTGCAAATTTTTTATTTTTTATTTCATTTATTTGTTTATTTGATCATATTGAAATATTCTAAAATAAAGAATATTTACTTGTATTTGCCAGGACGCAATTTGTCAATGCTTCCAGTTGAGCCTAAACTTGGAAAAATGCTCATATTAGGGGCTATTTTCAACTGTCTAGGTCCAGTAATGACTGTTGTTGCTGGTCTTAGTGTCAGAGACCCATTCTTGATGCCATTTGACAAGAAGGACGTAAGTTTGTTAATGGTTTCCACCGGCGATAAGTGTTTCAATTCTCTTAGTAGTATATTCTTTTCCAGCATTCTGCTTCTAGTTAAGAGTAAATTATTTTATTTGTTCTTTCTTTTGATCCATTGTTAGATATTATTCACTAGCTCTTTTGTTTTGAAGTATCAGGAATTTGTATCCATGGTGAAATCATAGAGATAGAGGAGATTTTGCACTTTAATGCTCTATTATTTGCTCTTTGTAGTAGCTTGAACCATCCTAGCTAACTTATTCCATTTATGGACCCTGTTGGCATTGGAAATTGTAGAAAATAGTACTGTGGCACTTCAATGCTAACTTATTCTATTCCTGCACACTGTTGACTTTGAAAATCGTAGAAAATTGTACCATATGGCAGTTATCTTTGCCATGTTCTGCACTTGAAAAAGTTGTGCAAAAATTTTCATAATCTTTTTTCGTGAACGAAAATGTGATTCTACATGAAATTATTATTTTGTTATATTCAATGGCACCTTTACTAAAAAAAATGTGCTCTCAAATTGGAATTAGATAAATGTCTGGTGATTGTTCCTTCACTGCAGCTTCCTAGAATAAATATTAACCATAGAACAGAAATCTACAATTTATATTATCTGCCACTCATTTCAAGAAAAAAATGCAGCGCCACCACAGTAGTGTCAATTTATTAACCAAGAAAACACTATATATATATACATATAGTTTTGTTGTCAATTTTTTAGGATTTTTAAGTTTTCGAGCATGTGTTTTGCTTTACACATAAATGAATTACCTGTCATGTTTCGGAATGTCTCATGGTGTATGTTGTTCATTAAAGATTATTCTAGAATTGACTTTTCTTTCCAAAAACAATTATTCTTACTTGTCACTTCTTTAGTGCCTGTACCCGTGACAACTTCTGTTGCAATTACCAAACTTCCAGTCTGCGCATTCTGAGAGATATTTCTTGGTTGTGGTGGTCGAGACTCTTATATACAATGTTGTGACGAATCACTCCTTGCTTTTTGTAGCTTGCAGAGTCAGCGAAAGCTCAATTCTCTGCCCGTGACTACAGTGACCATCTTGCACTTGTACGTGCTTATGATGGTTGGAAAGATGCTGAAAGACATCAATCTGGTTATGAGTATTGTTGGAAAAATTTTCTTTCTGCACAAACTCTGAAAGCCATTGATTCTTTACGAAAACAGTTCCTTTTTTTGCTCAAGGATGCTGGTCTGGTTGATCGCAATACAGAAAACTGCAATAAATGGAGCCATGATGAGCATCTTATCCGAGCAGTCATCTGTGCGGGCTTGTTTCCTGGACTATGCTCTGTTGTGGTGAGTAGTGCTGCATTTGTCTTTGGAGGTTTAAGAAAAATAATTTGCTTTCTTCTTCTGTAGTTTTATTCTTCATGTAACTTGAAATTCTGCCCAGTAGAAATTGCATTTAAAGGAATCTTTGTGAATTTTAATTTACTCATTTGGAGTAGTTTCCGAGTACATTGGTTGGCCAATTTCTTCTCTAAAGTTTAACCATATGCTAGGGAGATGAGTTGCATTTTCTTGGAACATGGTAGATAATTTTTACTGATACAATTGTACTTTGCAGAATAAAGAAAAGTCCATAGCATTGAAAACAATGGAGGATGGTCAGGTGCTTCTATACTCTGTAAGTTTCTCGTCTTCGTGCCATTTCATTGTCCTCTTAGGAAATTGATTTTCTTCACCTTCTCATTTACTATAAGGAACTCAGATGTATCTGAATAGTAATTTTCCACTATCTATGATAGTTATTTACTTATTTTATGTTGGGTTATGGACTGTCTTCAACAGAATTCTGTGAATGCTGCAGTACCCAAAATTCCATACCCGTGGCTAGTTTTCAATGAAAAGATTAAAGTGAATTCAGTTTTTCTCCGGGATTCAACTGGTGTATCTGATTCTGTGCTTCTCTTGTTTGGAGGTAACATTTCTAGAGGTGGACTGGTAAGTTTTTTAATTCCTTAACTGTCTTTTTCATTAGAACTATTTTTTTCTTGATGGAAGACATGGATAATCATGTTTTTTGCCCTCCACTAAGGCATGATTTGTGCTTAAATTTACTGGGTTTTGATAGGATGGACACCTCAAAGTGTTGGGAGGATACTTGGAATTTTTCATGAAACCTGAATTAGCTGATACCTATTTAAGCTTAAAGAGAGAGATCGAGGAACTTATTCAGCGAAAAGTAAGTACTAATTGAAATTCCTGAGCTAGTATTTCTCTGTTCTAATTGTGATGTTATTTTTTCTTTTTTTAAAAATTCAAAAACCTCTCTTATTCAAACCATTGCTGGACCCGGAGTGTAATCTTGTATTCTCTGTGCACAGCTTCTTAATCCTGAGTTGGGTATTGAAGCCCAGAATGAACTCCTATTAGCGGTCAGATTATTGGTGTCAGAGGATCGATGTGAGGGCAGATTTGTCTTTGGCCGCCAGATACCAGCACCCTCAAAGAAGTCGGCAAAAGTGGCACTCCCAGAAATGGTCTCAAAAAGTGGAATGGTCTCAAAAGGTGGGGGTGATAATCCAAAGACTGCTCTGCAGACAGTGCTTGCCAGAGCAGGACATGGTGCTCCTGCCTACAAGACAAAGCAACTAAAAAACAACCAGTTTCGTTCCACTGTGATCTTTAATGGATTGAACTTTGTGGGGCAGCCTTGTGGCAATAAAAAACTTGCTGAAAAAGATGCAGCTGCAGAGGCATTGCTGTGGCTGAGGGGCGATCGCCATTCGTCTGCCGGAGATCTTGACCATGCATCAATTCTCTTAAAGAGGAAAAATAGAAGTAAGAAAAGAACTTGAATTCTCTGGTGCAAAGAGGAGTTACAATAACAACAGACACTGTGATACTATTTCATTTAACTATAAGGAGGAACGGTGCTCCTGGTTAAAGTTGCAACTTTTGATGGAGTTGGTTACACTAACAACAAACACTGTGATACTATTTCATTGAACTATAAGGAAGAATGGTGCTCCTGGTTAAAGCTGCAACTTTTGATGGAGTTGTGGGGTATCATTTTTCCTGCTCTGAAATTACAGCTGAGAGAGGAGCTGCAGTTGCTGACCTTTCTGAATCCTGTTTTATGAAAAGGGTTAAGAACAACAATCCTTGTTTGTAAAATTTAAAGAGACAATAAGGATTGAGTGCTCCCTGACTGGCATCTGAATTCTTCTTGACCTAAGCTCGGTGCAGCATCTGGTGGCCACTCTCACTGTCTCACATTTGCATCTTATTGTTACCAATAGACTAGAAAATCACCTTTATAATTCTTTGAAGAGGATAAAGTTGGCATGATAGCAAAAGAAAATTTTGTATCTTTAAAGGGAAAAGCATATATTATTAGCCCATTCAAGTGTACTAGCTTATGTTGTCATGGAATAATAGTAAGATAGATTTATCATCAGTTCGATGCTTGTATATATAATAAAATTCTGGCATTCCTTGTGTGAACTTGGATTTGATTATTGAAATCTTTATCAAGACTGAGCATGTAACCATTCATTACTTGTCTATTTTGTTTTACCATGTACAGAGTACTGTCTATTGATGCAAAAGCTCAAGTGCTCTTAACAATGTACTTCGAAACCTATTCAAATCAACTTTTACATTTTGTTGGACCATGTAAACAGACCTAAATGCTTTCCATCCCTGTTTTCCAATTGAGGAAGGATCCCTTATAACTTGATGGTCATGAGGGTATTGTTGTATCAAAGTGCTTTCTTCAAGTTTTATCTTATACTCCAAGTATCTCAACTTCATAGCTTTTGCAGGCTCTTCATAATCCGTTCTGGCCAACCATTCAAATCCTCCAAATGGAACAACTTGAATAAAAACTGCATTTTCCGGAAGGAAAATCATGTTCGTCATTGCAGCTCCATGTACTGCCAGAAACACATCGCAAGAATTCACTGTTTCCGCAAATCTGGACAAATTCCCATTTGCCTCTGCAACAACTACGTTGAATCCTAACCTTCTACCCATTTGAGCTATTTGCTCCGCATTGGTGAAAGCTCGTGTTCGCTTCCTTGATATGATCAGAAGTCGAGGCCTTTTCTTTTCACCGTCCCTCAATCTGATCGCGGCAGGTTTCTGCAAAGAGTATGAACTTCTTATGAACCGTCTGAAGTCTTTTATAGAATACAGAGACTCTGAAGAATTGATTTTGAGCTCTCTGTCATGTCGTTTGAGGCCAATTATCCCTCTTGGGAAGCAGTGAATATCATCTTGATTATCGATGTCAATAATATCATATCTCGACAACTTTTTTAATATATTTTGGTACTTGTTGATCCACCAAGACTGCTTGTTGGTGATAACAAACTGTACTTGGCCATTGAACTGCCTAGAATTAATGTAAAGCGGAATAATTATATCGCTGAAATCATGAAAAATGTTTCCCGCATACCCTCCATTGGAGAAAAGAATTGCTGGAACGCTGTGATTTTGATTGCATTGCAGGAGGCTTGCCGCTGACTTCACAGACCATTCATTAACGCGTTTCATAGCAACATGGTCATATTTTCGAGCATAAGGTCTGATAATCCATTCTGTTTGATCAGCTAACGATGAAGCAATGAAAACAGTTGCACTACTTCCATCAATCTTTATATCATTGTTGATTTCGCAGAATTCTGATCCCTTTGTTACACTGCATACTGCAGCTGGCTCTATTTTCTTGGTTACTGAAGTATCGCAATTTCAATTAAAATTTATATGAGCACTTAAGTCAATAATTTCATATTTGAAGATGATCAAGACTTACCCTTAACTGTTTGAGACTCTAATGGCAGAGAGCTAATTGTATTGTTAACAACATGTTGAGGCCTGGAGTTGCTAATTATATGCTCAAACATATGTTGCTGGGCGCCAACATCCACTGACAGGTGCAAATTTACTGCAAATAAACATATAAAGGGTAACTGACTTATAGGAGAAGTTTTTCAAATTCTTGCTCATTTTGCAAGAAATGGAATTACATTTCAAGATTCAAATTAATGAATAAATGTTTGTTAATTAAGCACAATTTGTAAAGCAAACTTACATGCCGCTGGTAGAGGACCGAAATAAGGCTTAAACATAGCGCATAAGCTCAATGCAATTAGAGAGAAACAAAGTAATGCCATCCATTTGAATTTAAGCTGCTTTTGCTCTCTCTTTTTAAAACTTCTAGCAAATATATAACTGTACATCTCTTTTATTTCTCGGCTAATTTATTATTCTTTGGATGCAGATTAAAACCTCTCTATATCTTCAAATAACAGTATGTATGCAAACAAAAGCTCTATCTTCAGAAACTAGATATATAGAGAGTAAGATTGAATTAAGTTTCAATATTGGAGGCAGCTATATTTTTTGTGACAATTTGAGGGTGCAATATCAAACCCTTGTTTTAGAAAAAAAAAAATGAACATTTTTGCAAGTCCAGTGACATTGCTCCCACGTATTGAAAGTGACTTTTTAGTTGACTGCCGTGGATTGGGAATTCGTTAATTAATTAGTAAAGCATCTCGCTCTTTCAATGATTACATTTGGTGATTTTGTGACTATGATTATTATTAATTATGATTTTGTAAGTCTCTCTACCCTTGGGATGATGTAAATTTTGGTTTAATCCTTATATTTTAACTTGAATATTTATTTAGTTTTTATATTTTAAAAAATACTTCAAAACATTCTTACGGTTAAATATATTATATTTTCACCCTTACTTTTTTCTATCTTTTTTAGATAATAATTTTTCAATAATATTCTTTACATTAATTAATTTATCTATAAAAATTAATTAATAAATTAACCAATAATTATATATACAAATTAACCAAATAAATATCAAGATGAAGAAACTAGTATTTTTTGTGATTGCACAACAATCTTTTTAACAAATTTTTTTGTAAATAAATTACTATCAGCTAACTTAAAGCAATGTTTAAATCTTTACAACAAACTTACTAATAACTATTTTATAAAAAGTAAAATAACAACATAAAAGTTTGTCTAAATTTTATGTTACTTTTAAAAATAATTTGATAAATTATAATTTTTCTTTGCAGTAATATCCTCAAAAATACTATTACTAGAGTATTATCATAAAAAGAAAGAAAAAGTTAAGGTGGAAGTATAACATATTTAACAACAAGTGTGTTTTTAACATATTTTTTAAAATATTCAGGTTAAACATTCACCCATCATATTACTCATAATAAACTTTTTGCACTTATGAAAAATTAAAATTCATATTTTTGGAATAAGTTTTGAACAATTAAAAATAAAAAAAATTTACTTAATTAATTTTTTTAATTTAAAGCTAATATAGTTAAAAAATATTTATAGAAATTATTTATTCATTTATCTTGTTAATGAAAAATACATAATTCTAAGTAACAGTATATTTGTAACTTGTTAATAATTCATTTTGAGTACAAGACAAAGTTATAAATATATAAATGAGAGTAATATTAATTTCAATTACAATTCTTACAGTTCAAGTGAATAATTTATTCCGATAACAACCCAATTGATGGCAACCCAATCCGATTCGAAGTCATTCAACCATAAGTACGTAAATGCACTACTGTAAAGGGTGCTTCACTGCCTAGCATAAGTACTTGTCTCATTAACATAAGCACTTGGGTTGGTACTTTTCTGAAAATAGCATCCGAACTGATTAACAATGTAGCACCTAAAATTTTAATTATTTTTTTTATTTTTCGAAAATACTCTAAAATAATTATTTAAGAGATTATATAGATTATCTGACGTTAAACATATTTTCGGACTCCAATTTTTTAATGATTGAAAAACGATGTTAGGAATGGAACTACTTTAGGGCATGTTTGACCCATCTAATTTTCGTGGTATTAGAATCCTACATTGTATTAAAGTCTGCCAAATGCACCCTTAAAATCCTAAATGAGTGGAACCCGTGGCGGCACAAACTGGACCAATATTATTTAGCGTGGGTATAAATATACCACAATATATATTGCTAGTATTTTGACCACAATCGAGTTGACTCTAAATTGAGAGTTGAGGTATCCAAATCGCAAGTTTGGTGCAAGATTGAGACATTTCAACATTCTTTAATTAATTTTAATTTTAATTTTAATTTTGTGGGAGGCATGACAAGTATTGAGTACTCATAACTTTTAAATTAAGGTTTGCCTATTCGTGCGCGCCTTGAGTAGCAGATTCTTTGTGTCTATTTATTGCAAGAATCTATTTCTTAACATTTTTTTAATAGAAGTTAGGATATCTGCTGTCATCATCCAACAGAATAATGATTCCTTCAGTCTCCATCTCTTAGTTGAGAAATGAACATACATACATCTTTACTTAATAATTGCCTTATATATTTAGCTACTAATCACCATGTAAATTTTATTCATAAATCCAGATTATGAGAAAATTCCGATCTTAGAAATGAAATCCTCTAAATCAATATATCAAATTATTAAGATATGCAAAGCGAATAAGTAATGTATCTCTTGACATCATAGTTGTTACACAAATTTTATTTTAGATGGTCGAATCAATAATATAATGTTATTGTTGAACTTGGGTAGATTAAATATGACTCGTGAAGGCAATTTGAACTTACCCATGTGAAACAATGTGCCTCTGCATCCTAAATTTATATTTGCATAGAACTGATTAGAAGAAACCACTATTTAAAAACTTGATCCCTCATTTATCTATCCTTAAACCAGGCCCTTTGTTAGAGAGAGCTCCATGAATAAGTGCAAAGATCTCTCTATAGAACTAGATCGAAGGAAGAAGCATAAGCAAGTTGTTTTAATATTGTTTATTACTCATATTATAAAGAATAATATCTCGTAATATTTTATTTTACATATTGAATGGATTGGCGATATAAATTTAATGTTGAACCAAGTAAATCTTTTATATCATTTAGATGTATTTCTATCATGGGGACAAGATTGTGATTATCCCTATGAGACCCCCCTTAATTAGCTTCCTATGAGCTTCTTTTTAGCTTCATGAACTTTCTACTAAGCGTTGTCAATTAACTTCTTTTCACTTTATGTAGGCTTCCAAAAGCGCTAAGAGCTCCTTTCGACTCCATGAGCTATTTTCAACTCCCCTGAGCTCTCTAAATTAGTCTATCTTAAACTTGAGCTTTCTAAATGTAACACCCCAAAACTAACACGTGCGGAGCACGCGACAAAGGCGGTTACTAACAAATCGTAATTCTTACTCATAAATTTCAAACTGAAATACCTCAAAACTCCAAATTACAAGTTCATAATAGAAATAAACTTAAAAGAAGCATGAGTTTATCCCTCCTCTAATTCAACTAGTAAAGAAAATAAATCTCTAACTCTAATGATAAGCACACCTCTCAATAAGGAACTTCATCTGCAAAAAGTAATGATGAGGGGAGAGCCGTCAACTCGATAAGTAAAATCATTCCCAGCACACTAGGTATGTCGATACTAAAAATACTGCAAAAAGTAATGTTGTCCAGAATTGTCTAATGTGTTTGTTGTATCAAGGATTGATTAACAAGGCCTAACAATAAATCAAAGCCCTAAACAAAACATAAACACACCCTAAATTATGCATCATGGTCTATAACAATCTAAAATCATGTCAATTCAAACCCTAGATAGGGTGATTGGAAATCTTATGGAGAATAAAGAGAGTAAACTTACCAATCGTTTTGATTCCCTCCTATGATTCTCTCCTAAACAAAAGTTTGAATCCTAGAATTTGAGTAAGAGCATAATGAGCAGCACATAAAAAGAAGAAACGTTTACTTAGAGTTATGGAAGGGGAAAATATGAATTTATGAATTTATAGGGAGTCTTAAGAAACCCTATTAAATTTGGAAAAATAATTATTTTCTAAAAATTACCCCATGAATAACCCCATTTATAATTTTAATATCCTTATTAATAAGGGATAAAAGAGCCATGCATGATTTCTAATATAAGCCCAATTTCCATAATTTAATATTGTGGAATTTTGCGTTGCAAATTCTCCTTTTCTAGAAAAAAATTTCGTCCTCAAAATTCAAAGATTACCTTATGCATGGAAGAGTTGAGGATACTTTTCCAACATTTCTGCCTCTCGCTCTTATGTGGCTTCCTCAACAAAATGGTTCATCCAACGTACCTTGACTAAGGGAATAACTTTAGTCCTCAATACTTCTTCTTTTCGATCAACAATCTCAATAGGTTGCTCCTCATATGACATGTCTTCTGATATTTGAATCGGTTGATAGTCTAACATATGTGAAGGGTCTGCTATATGCTTTCTTAACACAGACGCAAGCCTAGATAGACCTGGTGGTAAAGCTATGTGATAGGCCACAAGACCAATTTTCTCTAAAATCCCAAATGGTCCAATAAATCTATGGCTAAGTTTCTTTTTCTTCTCGAACTAAAATGCCCCTTTCCATGGCAATACCTTCAAGAAATAATATCTCATTTTTCAAATTCTAACTCACGTCTACGATGACCTGCATAACTCTTATGTCTGCTCTAAGCTGTTCGAAGATGTTCGCTAATTAACTTGATTTTATCAACGGTAATCTGTACCAATTTTAGGCCCAAAAGTTTTCTCTCACCAACCTCATCCTAGCAAATTGGGGTCCTAAACTTTCTTCCATATAATGCTTCAAATGGCGCCATGCCGATACTTGAGTGGAAGCTATTGTTATAAGTAAACACGATCAACATTACGTGTTCTTCCCAACTACCACTCAAGTCTAGTACACAAGCTCGAAGCATATCCTTAAGGGTTTAGATAGTCCTTTCAGACTGTCCATCTGTTTGTGAATGAAAAACAGTGCTAAATCTTAATTTCGTCCCTAGCTCTTTATGTAAGCTAGCCTAAAATATTGAAATGTACAGTGGATCTCTATCAGACACTATTGACACTAGAACTCCATAAAGCGTTATTATCTCTTTAATGAATAACTTAGCTCGTTGCACTATATTTTCTGTACTCCTCCTTGCTAAGAAATGAGCCGATTTTGTTGATCGATCAACAATTACCCAAATGCAATCATATCTCTTCCTAGAACAAGGTAATTCAGAGATAAAATCCATTGTTATGTGTTCTTATTTCCATTGCGAAATATGAAGCGCTTGTAAAGTTCCTGCTGGTCTTTGATGTTCGATCTTCACTTGTTGGAAAACTAAACATCGTGACACAAAGCAGCAATATCTCTCTTCATATGCTTCTACCAAAAACTTTGTTTTAGATCACGATACATCTTAGTATTACCAGTATGCATACTATAAGATGACTCATGAGCTTTTCTTAAAATCTCTGCCTTCAACTCTTCGTTTGCTGGCATGCAAAGCCTTTGTCCCAACCATAATGCATCTCCATTGTCAAGTTTGAATTCGGGTTTATGTCTCTTGTTCACCTCTTCATAGATCTTATTGAGTTCCATGTCATTCTTTTGAGCTATCTTAATTTTATCAATTAGTGTGGGTTAGACTGTTAAATACTTTAACAAGCCTACTTGCCCATGAGCAACTACCTGGATTCTACAACTCCTTAAGTCTTTTACTAAATGAGTTTGCATGGTGATAAGATGTGCCATGTACCCAGATGGTTTTTTACTCAAGTCATCAACTACCACGCTCGCTTTACCTAGATAGTAATTAATGGTACAATTAAAATCCTTTACCAAATCCAACCATCTCCTCTGCCTCAAATCCAATTCCTTCTGAGTAAACAAGTACTTCAAACTCTTATGATTGGTAAAGATCTCATAAGTCTCCCTATACAAATAGTGTCTCCAGATTTTTAGAGCAAACACTATAGCAACCAACTCCAAATCATGAGTCGAATAGTTTTGTTGGTGACTCTTTAACTGAGAAGCATATACTATAACCTTACCATGTTGCATTAAAACACAACCCAAGCCTTTTCTAGAAGCATCATTGTAAATCACAAAACCTCCCCCATCAAAAGAGAAAGTTAAAATAAGTGCAGACACCAAATGACTCTTGAGCTCTTTGAAGCTTTTTTCACATGCTTCATCCCAAATAAACTTCACGTCCTTCTTAGTCAAATTGGTCAATGGTGTTGTCAAGCTAGAAAATCCCTTCACAAAGCGCCTATAATAACCTGTCAATCCCAAGAAACGCCTTACTTCAGTCACACTATAAGGCCTTTCTCAATTCACAATTACATTCACTTTGGCTGGATCTACTGAAACACCATCCTTCGTCACTAAATGCCTAAAAAACACCACATGATCCAAAACTCACACTTCTTAAATTTTGTATACAACTTCCTCTCTCACAATGTTTCCAACGCAATCCTCAATTGCGTCTCATGCTCCTTCTTACTGTTAGAGTAAACCAATATTTCATCAATAAAGACAATGAAAAACTGGTCAAGATAAGGTTAGAAAATCCTATTCATCAAATCCATGAACGCTACAGGAGTATTAGTTAACCCAAAAGGCATAACTAGGAAGTCATAGTGCTCATAACGAGTTTAAAAAGCTGTCTTCGATACATCATCACTTCTAATTTTTAATTAATGATAGCCAGATCGTAAATTAATTTTAGAAAATACCGTTGCACCTCGTAATTGATCAAAGAGGTCATCAATTCGAGAAAGAGCATATTTATTCTTGACAGTAACTAAATTCAACTGTTGATAATCGATATAGAACCTCATTGAACATCTTTCTTCTTTACAAACAGAACGGGACCACCCTAAAATGACACACTAGGATGGATAAAACCCTTATCTAATAACTCTTACAACTAGACTTTCAGCTTTTTTAACTCAATGGGTGCCAACTGATATGGTGCCTTAGAAATAAGGGCAGTACCAAGAACTAGTTTTATAATAAACTCAACCTCTCGATCCAAAGGTAGTCTAGAAAGATCTTTAGGAAATATACCAACAAACTCACTTACAATAGGTATCTTAATGAGCCAACCCAGACCTAGTAAGATATTTTTCGCTTTAGGCTTTAATAAGACCTGCACGGTTTTGTTTTTGAGGCGCCCATACACTCCAAAACGCATCTTGTCAGTTAAGGTATGGATCACCCCTTATAAACTCAGCATCTTTCCCATGCTTTGCTGATGTGGGATTCACCTAGGGTGTTAATACACCCCCTTTTAAAGACTCAGCGTCCTCACTGAGGTTTGCCCCACCATCACTCAAGAGGACACATGAAGCCGCTCTGATACCATGTGTCATGACCCAACACAAACCTGGCAAGATATTGTCCGCTTTTGACCTGAGCAAGGCCTACATGATTTTGTTTCTAGGGCACCCATATACTCCTAAACGCGTCTTCTTTAATTAAGGTATAAATTACGCTTTATAAACTTAGCATCTCTCCCATGTTTTGCCGACGTGGGCTTCGCCTAGGGTGTTACACTAAATTATTATCTCCTTTAAGCTCTCATTGATCTTTTCCAAGAGAATTTATAAAATACATCAGAGACACTATAGTTAATTAATTCATGTATGACGTGTAATTTAATTAGATATAATTACCAATTACATATATGGTAATTTTTAAAAAATAAATATACATATAATATATATGCATTAATATGTACTTTAAAATCTCTCCTCTTATCAATTTTAGGAGCTCCATCTAACTCTTTGAGCTTCACTGAGTTCCTCAAGGTAACTTCCAAAGTGTGCAATCACCATGCACAAGTTGATTCGATTATCAAATGCTTATTTCATTGTTCCTCCACAACTTAATTAGTTTGCCTCTTAGGGCTTGACCAAAAATAGGCCGAGGCAAAAGTTATATAAAACACGACAAATCAGGCCCATGACTCAATAGAAAGTGGAGTGGCAACCTTTCAGCTTAAAGTATCTTCAAAAGCCTCTTCAAATAAGATTTTATTATTTATTTAAAGAGTTGCGTCAACATTTAAGGTTTTCAAAGACACTTCAATTAAGATTTTTTAAATAAAAAATGATTCTTTCTCTTCAATTTTGTAAAGTTGCTTTCTCCTTCTTCAATTTACATTTTATTACTTTTTATTAGATAGAGAGCTAAAGAGAGAACTGCTATAATTACCATTTATGTTTCTTATGAAAAAATATTTATTTGATTAAAATAATATAAACTTATTTCTATTTGAAGAGCCTTTTGAAGAATAACATATTTTTTCACTCTCTTTTTTGCTACATAGGTAAGTAAATAGATATTTGAAGAGTAAAATTATTAGAGACTTTTGGAGATGCTCTTATCTCACCATCCCAATGATCCTGACGATTTGAAAATGTTTAAGATTGAAAGATAGATGAAACAAAAGTTTTTTAACAATGAAATTTATTAGGATAAGTCTGAATTAGCAACACTATATTTTTAGCCCCTTTATATAATAGACAAAGTTGAACTATTATTTTATAATAAAATTTTTCTAATCGAAATAAGAAATTGAAAATAAATAGCACCTAAATTTAACTTATAAAAAAGATAAAAATTCTTAAAGAAATATGAAAAATAAGAAAAAATCTTAAAATTGAAAAATGACCAGGAAAGAAATAAGTTTTCAAGTTCGGGCATGGCCCAGAGTAGCACAAATGGTTTTGGATTTTATTTGTCTCTTCGCTATGCCCCAAATGGACACCTATAACCCAAGTTATACCCTCTGAAAGGTACCCTGCTCACGACACGCAATCATCCTACATTAGATCCCTATAAAAAATTTAAAATAATTCTCTCTTAATATGCAACTAATAGAATCCTCGATTTATCCTTATCAAGTAAAAGAGGAGGTGAAATAGCAATGCTAATTATGAGACACTGCAATACTGTTTCTTCGGTCAGTGGTGACGGTGATGCCCACAAGGCAATCTATTGTAGCATGATATTTGGTTTCTTTTTATCAAAGACTACATGAAATGGCGCAAAACTTGAATCTAAAGAACATAAATAGGAAGCAGCTGAACCTATAAGAGGCCAAGCTCTAGTTGTGATATTGATGGCACCATGAGTGCTTAGTTAATTTCTTTTCTTTTTTTAAATAAAAATTTTTTTCATCTCTCTAATTGATTGATAATTTTGCAAGAAATAAGGAATTAAGATTAATATAACAGCAAGTGCAAAAATTGAAGTAAACTTTACCGTTGGTTAATCAATTGGACACGAGTGTGATTTATGTGTAGTACGAGGAAGATATAACTAATAATAAGGTAAATAGGAGTCTAAAAAATTCATAATGGGATAAATTAAGGAGTTCAAATATCACCACCTGTGAAACATATCGTGCAAAAGCCTTATAGATTAGTGTTTTTGTAGACTCAGATCAATAATAAACTTATAAATATATTTGGGTAGTGTTTATTTCTCAAGATATTAAATGAAAATCTTGAGAAGTGCGAATTCTAAGATTGAGAGTATGGAGTAGGAGTGAAAGTAACTTATTTACTTACATTGAAATCGAATGTGAAACAGGAATCAAAATTTCATTTATGTGTTTACTTTGTCTTAGATTGGAAGTGAATTGTTTCAAATTACAGTTTTAATTACAAAATGAATAAAAAATATATTTTTAAAATAAACTATTTTTTTCATTATTAAATTTAATTATATAAATTAATAATTATTATTATTCTTAATTATGTAAATCATAATTTATTAATTTATTATTTTTATTTTTATTTTGGAAATTAAAAACTATTGATAAGAACAACACAAATCAAATATTATTATTAATAATACAGTAAAAAATATTATTTCTTAGAATAAACTATTTTTATTATTAATTATTAATATTAAATAAATATAATACTATTAAAATTAAATAAATATAATAATATTATATTTTCAAATGAAGATAGTATATAGTAATATTATTAATTCTTTACGAATATAATAATATAATTTTTAAATAATTTTAATATTATTATCTTTAATAAATGTAATATTATTAAATAATATGGTACTATTATTTTTAATAATACGATAATATTATTTAAATAAATATGATATTATTTTTAAATAAGTGTAAAATTATTTTATTTTAATAAATATAATTATAATATATTTAATAATGAAATAATAAAAAAGTAAGAGATGAAAGTAGATTTCTACTCTTATCTCTCTTATGGGAGTGGGAATCCCACTCCTTACTTCAAAAATGAGTGAGACCTATAGGTGAGAATTTGAGCGAGACCTATAGATGAGACTCCCATTCCCTTAAACGAATAAGTAAACGTTAGAGTAGGAAAGATTCACAATCCCCACTCCCACTGCAACAAGTAAGCACAACACAACGTTGGTGTAAACTCATACCCGTAAACTAAATTAAGAAACTCAAAAGTCTTGTAAATGAATTAAATTCTGTTGGGTAGCAAGAAAACAAAAATAATAATATTAAATTGGTTTCCCATAAAAAAAAAAGTTACACATATAACAATATTTACTGATGCAAAAGCTCAAGGGCCTTCAACAAAGTGCCTCTGAACCTGTTCAAATCAAGCTGCACGTTTTGTTTATCCAAGTACAAAGACTTGAAAGCATTCCATCCCATTTTTAAAATTGAAGAAGGATTTCTTAAAACTTGATGATCAATTGGGTATTGTTGTATCAAAGTGCTTTCTTCTGCCCTTATCTTATACTCCAAGTACCTCAACTTCATAGCCTTTGAAGGCTCTTCAAAATAATCTCTCGCCAGCCATTCAACCGCAATGGGAACTACTTGAATAAACACAGCATTTTCAGGAAGGAACACAATGTTGGCCAAGCCAGCTCCATGAACTCCCAACAACACATCACAAGAATTCACAATTCTCGCGAATCTTGATAATCTCATATCCGCCTCTGCCACCACCACTTTGAAGCCTAATTTTCTAGCCATTCCAGCTATCTTACTGGCATTGGTAAAAGTTCTTGTTCTCTTCCGCGAGATTATCAGAAGCCGCGGCATTTTCTTTTTGCTTTCCTTGTTGTTGATCGTGATGGCAGTGGACTTTTCTAACGAATAACAACTTCTTAAGAATTGCTTAAAGTCTGTCATTGTGTAAGACGACTTCGAAGGATCAATGATCAGCTCTTTCTGATCATGAGCTTTAAGCCCAATGATCCCTCCTGGGAAGCAATGAACCTTGCCAATATCATTTTCTTGATCAATGTTGATGATATCATGATTTGATAACTTTTGCAGTAACTTTCGGAACTTGTCTATCCAATCGTACTTTTTATTGGTGACAAGAAATTGAACTTCTCCATTGAACTGTCTAGAAGTTAAAAACAGCGGCACAATAATGTCTGTGAAGTCATGAAAGTGGTTTCCTGCGTATCCTCCACTGGAAAAAAGAATGGCCGGAACACCGTGATTTTGAGTGCAGTTTGGGAGTTCTTGGCGATTCGTTACTGATTTTACAGCCCATTTCCTGACCCAATTCATTGCTGTTGAGTCTGCTTTACGAGCATAAGGTCTTATAATCCATGAGCTATTATTGATGCCGGCCGCTTCAGATGAAGAAATAAACACCGTGCCTGAACTTGCTTCAATCCTTATATCATCTTTGATCTCGCAAAATTCTGATCTTTGAGTTATGCTGCAGTAGCTTGGTTCAATTTTCTTGTTGGGTAAAGAATCTGGAACTTCAAGAATTAATCAACATCTGGTTAAAAATCTTGGGCTAATTTTGAGTATGTGTTACGCACATGAGCTTTATAGAAACTTACCTTTTACCATTTGTTCAGAATTGTTTATAGTAGCATTGGTTATTAGCAGCTGGGAGCTGCTGGTATTCTTGAAAGTAAGCTGGAAAGTGCTTGTATGTTTGACCATTAGCATCTTCAGACCAATGTCCATCGGCACCCGCAAATTTACTGCAAATCAAGAGCAGTGTTAGAGCTTCATATGAGATGTCAAGTAGTAATATGTATAATAAGTAGTACTTACGAGCTGCTGGTAGAGGAGCCAAATAAGGCTTCAGCACAGTGCAGAAACTCAATGCAACAACAAATAAACCAATTAATGCCCCATATTTGAATTTTTTCTGCTCGTGCTTGCTAAAGCTTCGAGCAAGTATTGAATCATACAACATTTTCCTTCTCTTTTTCTCACTCAAAAGGCAAAACTAACTCAATGCGTTTTTCTAAAATGCCATTTTGCAAAAAAAAAAATAATAATAATTGAAGTTCTCTATATTTAGTCTAACAGAGAAAGCCAAGATTATTTATTTATACTTTTAATTATTGTGAATCAATATTGGACAGCCAAGGAAGATAATTTGGATACCATTTTTTTCAAAAAAAAAATGTGTTGGAGAAGGTAGAGGGGAGCTTTTCATGAATTCTGTTAATTATTGCTTAGCCACGTATGCACGTTTTATTAAGCTGTATTGGATTTGATTTCTAACTTTCTTAAACCATCAGAAAAGGACATTTGTTGGTGACTGCTGTTTGAGAAAAACAAACATATCTTTCGATGATTGCATTTGGTGATTTCTTGCATTTTCTCAGAACGAATTGCCGGCCGTGGATTCCAGCAGCTTCGCAAGCTATCAAGCAGCTATCAGCCCAAACAATAATGCTATGCTTTAGTAAAGTTAATACTAGAGGAATTATATCATAATCCATAGGGTGTGACTATGTTACAATTATCATAATCCATAGGGTGTGACTATGCTATAGCATTTGTGTGTAAAATCCATCATATTTTACATTATTGGTAACAAATTTTATGAAATTGACTGACATTATTTATGTACAATTTATGTATTTGCACAATGTGTGCTACAAAACATTTGAGATATTTAACGACAATACTGCTATTAATAACGAAAAAATTGTTACTAATAACGAAAAATTGTAATGGTTGTTATTTATCGATGTTGCACTCTGTTTGTGTTCGAAAATTAAACACATCAAAACTGCAAACCTAAGGAATGCCGACAATGGGTTAACTCAGTTACCCGAGTTTGTTTCGAAGTTGAGGTATCCAAATAAAAATTGCTTGATGGAATGAGACATTGTAACAATCTGTGTCTTCTTAGTTTGGGTGGGATGCATGATGAGGCCAAATTAGGAGTGCTTGGTATTTTTTTTAGGTATTTGTCCTTGTCCAAGGAATACGAGCGTGCATTAGAATCATTAGATGCCTTAAAACTTATTTATTGTTGTTAATGGATTAAATAATAATGGAGAAGTTGATGCATTGTTATCACAAAAATACTGCAATTAAATTAATCATGTATTCATGGATATCTACCTCCCTGGTTGAAAGATAGAACATATCTTTCTATAATTGAATTTGGATTTGAGTTTCGTCTGGCAATATGTTTTACACTTTTACGCATACGCAAAAGATCCATATCTAACCAAAATCTTTGACATATTTGAGAAGCATTATCGCCATAAGTCAATGTTTGGTAGAAAAGGTATTCATTTGATTTAATTCAGTCCAATGGTAAATGGATGAAAATATAAATACTACTTTTTAACTTTAAATGCTTATATCACTAGATTGAGTGAATTCAATAGATGAAAAATTTTAAGTTACCATTTTAAGTTAAAGGGAATCCCATCTTCTTTTATAATACAATAATTTTTTTAAAAAGTAGAAGGATGGCAAAATCCGAATCAGTTTTTAAATTCCTACCTCTCTTATGATTCAAATTTTCAAATTATAAGAATGCAATAAACAAATAAAGTGGCTTCAAAACCAATAAACCATCCTTCAGACAAATTATTAAGTCCTAATTTAAACCAAGATAAACCATAAATTCCCCAATTCATCAAAATACACAGGTAAAATTACCTTGTGTGAAGTCCATAATTGGTGAATACTGAACAATATACTTACATAAGGCCAAGAATATACAACCTGCATACAAAAGCCTTACAAAATGAAATCACGCACGACACACTAATTTAGTGACTAAAATTTATGCATACGAAAGACAGCCAAAGACCTTAATATAACTGATAAGATAATTTTTATGAATACATTATCAACATATAAATTATTTAAACAATTTAACGGAAAAAATAGACTTAAGTTCCATTAGTTATAGTTTTTGAAAAAGCCTATTCAAAAAGAGTTTTTGTAAGTACAGATTTTATAAATAGAACTTTTATTTTAAAAAAAGTTTGAATTTTTTGGTTGTAAACACACGAGCTTTTACTAAAATTATAAAATTACTTTAATAGACAAGTTTTTTTAAAATTATGTTATAAAAAAATGAAATAAAACTGTGAAATAAAATAAAGATACATTAAATAATTTAACTCAAGTAAGTGGTAACCCTAACTTAACTCGACCGAAGCAATGCCTAAAGACTTCCATCCCTTTTTTCTCTTCCAACTTCATTAACTTTTTAGTAAACAACAACCTTGTAATAGCCAGCAAGTCTTAAAAGCTCTACAACCTTTACTCTCAAAATTTGAATTTTTATCAGTAGAGACAAAGCACCTTATTTAATCATCAAAAGCTTGCTCAAAAAGCAAACAAACAATACTAAAAATTCTATAAAATACTTATGAAATTAAACAAATACTTATGTCTATTAGATAAATTATATCAAACATACACTTATAGCAACAAACATAACATGACTTAATCCTTTTTAAATTAATCATCTTAGTTACTCTACACACTCATGAAAATGCTATATACACTCAAACAAATAAATTAACTAAGCAATATATCCTTTGGCCAAATCAAGGATGTTGCTTGCTTTGCGTCACAAATTCAGAGTTTAGAACCAGGAAGAGAAGTGAAGATGAAATTTTTAATCATAGCAATTGATTAACTACACTCAGCAATCATGGGGAAGACATATGGTATGGGAGCTGGTAGCAAGGTGAAGTCTCACCGTAGGACTCAAAGGTGGGCTGATAAGTAATACAACAAGTGTCACCTCAGCAACGAGTGGAAGAAGCCATTTGCTGGATCTTCCCATGGAAAGAAGATTGTCGCTTTTGTTCCAAATGATGGTTGCTTGAACTATATTGAAGAAAATGATGACGTGTTGATTGTTGGATTTGGATGTAAGGGAGATGCAATTGGTAACTTATCTCTGGATTATTATTTTTTTCCTCTAGATTTGATTGAAGATAATGTCGCAAACATCACTACTACAAAAATAACATTTACTAACACTATAATCACTGACACTTTGTAAAAAGTGTCAGTAAATACTTACATTTGCACTATTTACCTTATTTAACAAAAAAAATCATAAATTAATGATACTAGAGTGTCAATAAATTGAACATCAGAAATCATTGACACTATAGTATCAGAGATTTTAAAAAAAATTATTAGAACTTGTAAATCTTCCAACTCAAACCTATGACTTTTAAAATTGAAAATGCTTAAGTTTGGTTCGCAAGCCACTAAGGTACAAATATTATGTTAACAATTAAAAAACAAAAGACATAAATACTATCTCACATCTCTTTCCCTTAATTCATAATATTGTGAATCAAAACATAGCGAACATAAATTACAAAATCCCTAGATCTACCACACTACCGACACTGCAAAAACCTCTCCCATCACTGCTATGACTACTTTCGACTAGCCACTATCATCATCTCCCTTCACCAAGATCTGGACTCTTTGGCTGTCATCTCCACTTTCGACTAGCCACTATCATCATCTCCTTTTACTAAGATCTGAACCTTTTTGCTCACATCTCTTTCCCTACATTCATAATGTTGTGAATTAAAATATAGCAAACATAACTTACAAAATTCCTAGATCCACCACACTGCTGACAGTCCCAAAACCTCTCCCATCATTGCTATCACTACTTTCGACTAGCCACTATCATCATCTCCCTTCACCAAGATCTGGACTTTTTTGCTCACATCTCTTTCCCTTCAAACGGTAATGGCCCCTCTTGTCCTTTAATTGTCTTCCATAATCTATTTCTGTGTTGAATTTTTTATTCTTTCATTGCAACTCTTACCATTGTTTCTATAATCTATTTCTTGTGTTGAGTTTTTTATTCTTTCGTTCCAACTTTTATTATTGTTTTTCAATTATGCTAACCTCACCTAAAACAAAAGCTGGACTATCTTCATTTTTTTTTTCATTTTATGGGGTTTGATTATTGGGATTTGTAAATGATGACCATAAAGTCTCACATGTAGCAATCATTAGGGGTGGGCATCGGATCGGATTTAGATAGATCCGAATTTTGCTTCTAATCCGATCAAATATAATTTGTGCAATCCGATCGGATTTGATTTGGATCGGATCATATTTGGATTAATCCGAATAATTCAATCGGATTGCACTACTCCTTGAAAAAAAATAGAAATTAAATAAAAAATTGAAAACTTCAACAACTAAACCTAATTCCCAAATCACAAAACAACCCAGCCACGCGACCTGAAGCACCAGCCAAACAAACCCACAACCACAAACCACACACATAGGCCACGACCTAACGCACACGGAGACTAACGCCATCGACAAGACAAACGGAACGAACCCAGCCAGATCTTGATCGACGTCCAGTTGCAACTCACGACAAGCAGCTGACGGTGAAAGCAACCTTGCGACAGCTGACTTGTTCATTGTGTAAGGTTCTTGTCTTTATTGCATGATTGTCGAAGGAATTGAATGTGTAGTTTGTGATGAGCAAATCAAGAAGACGAAGCGTGAACACTAGATTGAAAGGCTGCTGCAGAAAGATAAGCTCTCGACTTACCCCTATTTGGATGTGTAATTATCATATAACACCCTGAGCTTCTGATAATGAAGCTAATGAAAGAATTATGTAAGGACTTGTGTTTTCATTAATTCTAGATTTCATTAATTTTTTGTGAAAATTGTCAAAAGGTTCTAAATCTGAATTCAATCCGAACTGATCCGGATATTCATTCGATCCGAATCCGATCCGAACTATTAATTTCGGATCGAATTGGATCGGATTTGAAGTTCCAATTAAAATCGGATGGATTTTTTTCAATCCGAATTATCCGAAATCCGATCCGAATCCAAAATTGCTCAACCCTAGCAATCATCTAGGAAATTAAAATTTATAGATTTTGATACAAATAATCTTTTGCCTATGATGATGTTAGAGTGTGGGAGGGAAAAAAAAAACAATAACCCACATATCCCAAAATGATAAGCTTTTGTAATTAACCTAATGTAGTGTTAATTAATTAATTAACCAATTATTCTCATGCATAGGAATATGATATGTAGTGTTAATTAACTAATTAACTAATTATTAATGTAGTGTTAATTAATTAATTAACCAATTATTCTCCTGCATAGGAATATGAAATGCACAATTGATTTAGTATTTCCCCTTTTTTTATAATTTTAAAAAAAAAAAAACTTAAGAACATTCATGCTTATTAGTTTTATGTAGTTGTCCCAAGAATGTGATCATATAATTTTCCTACAAATTAGAAAATAATTTTTTAATTCTTATATAAGATTTTGATTAGATGTGCGTTGTCACACTTGTTATAGTGTGCAAAAAATGTGTATCAACTTTGCATTGAAAGATTTGTGTTGTGGCCCTACAACCCCATCAATAAAATGATAACTAGCATCTTGTTGCAGATAATATCAGCTCTCTTCCTATGTAGGCATTGACATTATAATTATCATACCAATTGTGAAATATTAATTATTTATTAGAAGCTATTCCTGATTTAGAAATTGTATCTACTGTGTGAAATATTTATTTAAGATATTTGAAAAAAAAATTTAAGATTTAAAATAATAAGAAAATTAAACATTATGCCTTAAATGAGTGTTCAAAGTAATAATATTATATATGCTCATAATAAAGTATCTTTAATAGTAATTTATATCATGGGTATTTTTGTAATAAAAATATTTATAAAAATATTAGTGTTCAAAGAAATTTTTAGAGTGCGTATAGCCTCACCCTCTGTACTATTACTCGCACAGCTAACTACAGTAGTACCTGTCTTTTTATTTATTTAAACATGACATATACTAGAAACATTATGCTTCTAAAATTTGTATTCCGCATCTACATACAAATTGATATAAAATGACATTCAGTAGTGCCTTCATATCACTTTGTATATATGCATTTGAAATACAAACTTTTGAAATTATGACACTTAACCACTTTTATCAGAGTTTCTCCCATATTGAGGGAGTATAAGAAGATTAAGATCATCGGAATTTATTGTCCCGTCAAAAATACTACCATACTTGGCTTTATATTCTCTTTTGTCATAGGTATCACCGACCATTAATTCTTACTTGAAAATATTTGATTAGAAAACTTATTCATGAATGACATTTATCAATTTATGAATTAGAAATGGTATATTCAACCAAATTTGTACTAAAGTACCTGTAGAAGATTCCATATTCTTCAATTGAGAAAAGAACTCTTCCGTTGTTGTAATTAAAAGCGAGTAGTCGAGCTAGTTCTTGCTTCTGGTTTTAGATAGTATATATAAACATTCATTGGGTACTGTTGAATTTCCTTATTCTGATTTCGCTTTCAAAACGATTGAGTTTTGAATTTGGGCATGGACACGTTTCTATTAATTACTAATAAAAAAAGCACAAAATAATTTTATGTGAACTAATAATTTATTTGATAGTTATTTGGTAGTTCTTTATCAGTATCAAATATTAGCTAAACTAATACTCCTTTTAATCTGACACCAAACATGATAATAATAAAAATAAGCTTCTTTATTTTGTTTTCTAGGACACCTACAACTGCATTACATTATGGAGATTGGAGTCATCGATATTGACACAAATGTCATTGGTTTTGTCATATTTTGATCTCTCTACTTATTCACATTCTCTATAATCGCATATGGTAACTACTTACCATGTGCGGATCGGGTCGGGTTGGCCTATCATGGGCGACCCACCCTTAAAACATCTCCCACTTGCACATGAAGAGACGACGTCAAAATAGTAGAGTAATGAACAAAGGAACAATGAACAGCCACATATCTTCAATCATGTAGGCAAATACACCGTGTGACCATGAACACAGCCAAACTCATTCAATGAGCCAAAAACATATCTCAATTGCTAACTCGGGCAAGAGATATCTCAATTGCAATCGTATGCAAGAGAATTCAAAATATGTTCATTGTGTTCCAGATTTAATTTATTTTAATACTTAAGCACACTAAATCCCCTCGGTATGCTAAAATTGTGCAATCTTTTTATGTATTCACAATTGTAATATCCCAAAGGTATTATACAATTGGTCGACTAATGACTAACATAAAAGAAAAATTAAATCTTCCCATCACTTTCATGTCCATCAATCTAGAATAGTCGTTTTCCTAGTCATATTTCATAGATTGAATCATATCAAGGTCATAGATAACATGTTAAAGTAGCAGACATCAGTCTGAGATCTCAGAAACATAGTTGATGGTCATAAGGATACCAAGATTGACTTATAGAAAATCATATGGAACTTACACAATGAGGAAGAAGGGAGATTCTCTCATTTTCCATTTTGGTCACTAAGTATGCGTGGTATGATACACGCATTATAGTGAATCTTCCATTTCAAGGTGCATGTCTCATTAACTTAATTCACTGTACAGATCTTAGTCAAGTCGCTCTTCTATAGCGCTTGAACTGAGTTCTTAAAATGAACGCTTTCTTGTAGCATCAAAATAATATCTCACATCTGGCTTGAATCAGGTCTCTATGGTGGTCGGATACATTATAGTAGGTCTACGATAAAAATCATGTAAGACCTTATCTTGATTCTAATCAAGGCGACAAAACTTGTAGAATAATTACTTTTATTTGGCTCTCAAACAAACATATTGTTTTACTTGTCTCATCTTGGTTGCTCCCAGAACAACTGAGGCAACCACTTGTGTAAGAAAGCCGATCTTGACCTGACGACATATTTTTATGTGTGTAATTATGCCTTTCATAGAATCAATTGAAACAAGAGACCACATTTCATTTCAAAATAACTCATGTATTAAATATATTTACAACAAATAAGTACATCTTAACAATATCAATTTACAATCTACATAGCCCCAATGATTTAGCATGAGAGGCGAATACTTCCCTCATTACAGCTTTGGTAAGTAGATCAGTTATCATGCTATGCGTAGACATATACTGTACGGCTATTTCCTTATTCGCTAAAATGTCTTTTGTAAAATTGTATTTAGTCTTGATATGTTTTAACTTGTTATGGTATTTGGCATCTTTTGAGAAAGAGATAGCAGCTTGACTGTCACAATAGACAGTCACTGGATTATCACTGGATTATCACTGCTAATATTAATCTCTAAGTCCTCTATAAATCTCATAAGCCACACAACTTCTTGGACTGCTGTAGAACATGTAATATATTCGGCTTCCATCATTGATAAACTTGCGCATGTTTGTTTCTTGCTACTCCATGTAATTGCTCCTCTGTTTAGCAAGAATACATATCCTAAGGTTGATTTGCACTCATTTAGATCACCACCCCAATCAGCATCCAAATATAAGTCGCAAGCCACCTCCTTGATAACATAAACAATAATTTGCAGTGCCTGTGAGATGTGTTAAAATCCTTTAAACAACACTTTAATGCTTTTGACCAAGATTGGACTGGTATCTACTCACCAGTCCTTCAACATAATTGATATCAAGCCTTATATACATCGTGGCATACGTGAGACTTCTAATGTCATTTGCTTAAGGAACTCTGGCTATTCCGAAGAGGAGGTGGTGAATTGAGTTTTTAAAGGTTAAACTAAACAAACCACACAATAATTTAATCTATTGCCTTAATGAAATCAAAAATAATAAATTTAATAAAGCACAATAATAAAAGAGTAAGAGAAAAGAGAGCAAACACAATGATTTTTACGTAGTTCGAAAATCCCTGCCTACGTCCATGCTTCCAACCAACCAAACTTGAGGATTTCACTATCCAAGTCTTCCAAGGCTTCAAGTTCTTTACAATTGACTTCCAAGGTGTCAATAAACATTTATAATCAAGAGATTATCTCATAATCTCTTCACTCAAGTGTTTTTCACATTTATACACTCACAGATTTGATGAGAAAATAAATATTACAACGAAAACTCTCTTTTAGAGTGGATATACAAATTATAACATAATAATGATTCAGTATATGATGATTTGCAGAATGGAAGCTCAATATATGTTGTATGCTTTTTGTTTTGCTTGCAAAAGTCCTTGAAAATGAATTGGATCTGAGTTTATATAGTTTCGACCCAAAAACTAGTTGTTATAGGCAAATTCCAACAAGCAAGTGGATAACCTTGTAATTAGTTGACTCACCTCTTCAGTACAATGAAAGTTACTGTTACAATTAGAATTTTGCTACAGTAATACTACAATAACACGGTTTACCAAAATTATATTTTTAACTAAAAACTTTATGTAATTGTAATATAACCTAAAACGTTATAAAACTTTACAAAAAGGTCTAATTTTAGAATTTCTAAATAATACTTACACCTAAAATTTTTTAAAATTATGATATGGCCTAAAACTTTATAAAACATTTCAAAGAGGTCATATTTAGAATTTTAACATAATATTTATTTATTTCAAAGTTCTCAAAACTTTTTCACTTTAATCCAAAATTTGAGAATTTGAAATTTTCTTCAGGCGGTTAGCCGCTAACTCTCTGTATATTTTTAATATTTAAATTTTATTCCCAAAATTTTTAAAAATTATTATATGACTCAAAACGTTTCCAATATTTGCAAGTAGGTCCAAATCCATAATTCAAAATAAAACTTATTAAAATCAAAGATTGTAAAAAATTTTTATTTTACTCAACATCTTGAAAAACAACTAATTTCATAAAATACTTGGCTTATAATTGCAAAACCTTTGGTTTATGAAAAATAATGATTTATTAAATAAAATCTTGAACTTATCAAATTTTAAACCAGGCATATATTAAATCATACCGGTTTTACAAGAATTTGTCACAATAATGAGTCTGTTGAGCTCTAAACTTTATTCTTTATCGAGCCGTTGTTCGTTGAGTGTCTTGAATTTGATTTCACTTGATTCACTTGCGTAAATATTATCTTCAAGAACTAATGAAAATATGAAATATAATATTTATCAAATCACTTAAAACTCATGTTTGTTATCATTAAAATTATAATATGTGTAATTTTTTAGGCTAACAATATGTTTGATGTTAGAGCTTGCAAGCTCTAAAATAGAGATGGCTAGAGGTTGAGCAGAGCTCGGCCCAACATTGTGTGTGTATTTCAAGTGAATAAGAAAAATAAAACTTGAGTGCCTAGGTGGATAGCCAGCATGTCACGTGGTGTAATTTTATTGGTTTTTTTTCTCTCTCCACAAGGATATTCTTGTCCTTTGGCATTTAAATCGTTCAACCATCGAGAGAGGGCATGCTTGGAGGACAAGTAGACTCGTTATTTGTACATTTTGTCCATAATTACACATATTGGACTGACTCTATTGGGTAGTCTAACGTCCCTCTGTAGAGGCTATCTTGCGATAGCTGGCATGTCAGGTAAGGACAAATGGTCCCAGCCGTTTTGGTAAGCTGCTTTGTTCTTTTTACAAATGTAGCAGGCTGCTGCCTCTTCCTTTTCAACAAAATATTTCCTCATTGATCCCCGATTTTTAGCTAAGGAATCAAAAGTCTTTTTGGTGATAATGGCACTTCATGGGCTTGACATTTTGGATATTTTCTTTAATTTTTCTACTTTTGATATGGGAAAATCTGTATACCCTTCAAATCTCTCATGTACCTGGTATTAACCAACCTCCTCTTGGTGATCTTCCCATTATTGGTTTCTATTGATAGGTGGCATTCTCTTATTAGCCTTCCATTTCTTCCCAAAAAAAGGAATCGTCTAGTAATTTTACTAGATATTGTAGGTCTCTAAAGTGTGTTTAAGATATACGCATCATTTTTCATTTTAGTTATGTTCCATTGTATTTTATTTTTTATGTTTTTAGTATGTTAATTCTTCCTATTTTAGTAATTTCACCTAAAGTCCCTTTGCATTTAAAAATAAAATTAGTTCGTGGCTGTTCAAATAAGTTTTTTAAGTGCATTTATATAATACAAATTGTATTTAAATTCATATTATTTATATATACGGAAGTGTAGCATTTCAATTCATATTAGTTCTTAATTAATTAGGGGTTATTTGTTTCAACAATGTTGAGCGAAACAGTCCTATCGTAATTTAATTTTTTGGAGCTATATTCGTAAAGATTGGAACATAAATTCTGCTACTTGATTCAATTAAACACCAGTTTCAAATCCAAATGGAGGAAATGGTTCGTAGAAATTAAAATGGAAATGGCCATGGAATCATGCAAGCCAAGTAAAAACATAAATAACACCAAAACTTCAAATCCAAAGACTTTGCAAATATAACAGCACCTGCATTCCACCTCCAGTAAGATTATTTCATGAATTAAATTTCAACTGCAACCAATACAAACAGTTTCAAATTTTCATAATATTATTTCTCCAATTGAGAGTATCCTTTATTACGAGATTAATTAAAATAACTCTAGGAGATATAGGTATAACCAGGGAAAAAAATTTAGTTTTTAGCCTATCAAAGTGGTTTCAGGAAATTTTATTTAGTTAATCATACGAATTCAAAATTGGAGACATACGAACTAATTGGTTTGGTTTTGCAGTGCCCACCCCGTCTCTACCATTTTTGAAAAAAAATCAGGTTTTAACTTCACCTTTAAAAGTTCTTGAAAGATCAATGTTAAAATAAAGATAACAGTGAACTTAATTAAATGCCAATATAAAACCTCTTATAGTCATATTGTTGAAACTGAAGAAATTTATTCTTATAATGAGGTTGTAACTCAGCAGAGGTATAGTACAAAAATTATTATCTTTACTTAATTATCCTTAATGCAAGTGATATAGAGGTAAATTATATCATGTATTAATAATCAAATGGATATTAATGTCTTCATCAATCATCCAAGTGAACGATAAGTCGGGTAGGCCTTAACTGAAGAAGAAATTATCGATGCAATTAGACAAAAAGAGAAAGAGGATAATCCTAAGGATGACAGTACATAAATATAAAAAGTTTCGTGCTAGGAAGCTACAAATTTAATAAAAAAATGACAACAATGTAAAAGACAATCATATAATATAAATTATTAAGATTGTAGCATACAAAGTTATTTATGAAATTCTATTCTATTTTGTTGATAGAGAAGGTGGAATTTTTTAATACACAATTTGATATAACAAAATGAAAAAAGAGCTAGTATAACTGTGAAGGAAATAAATCATGAAATTATGAAAATTTTGTTAATTGTTACAATGTGCCATTTTGTAACTTTCTAATACTAATGATGATGTTATAATTTACTAATATATTTTTCCTTCAATTACATGAAATCATAACATTCTTATAATAAGTTAAAGCTAGCATTTTACTTCCTAATAATTCCAATTTATTCGATACATATATAGTTTTATCATTTTGTAAAATAAGTCTCTAACTCCAATTAAAAAAAAAAAAAGAGATTTAATTTGGGACGTACTTGACAATATAATTAAAACTCTAATATCATATGAACAATTAGAAAAAATAAGGGGTATTAATGAATTTTTTCTGGATTAGAGCCACAACCCAGTCCAGCGATCCACCATTGTTGGCACGGGCTTGGGCTTTAGTTTTTTGGCTGGATCAGGCCGAGTTACCCAAGCGGATAGTAATAATTAATTAACAATAATAGACATTCTAATTTTTTTTTATTGTAAATTTTATTACAAATAATATGTCATTCGTTAAATAGTTATAATTTTTATAATATATAAATTAATTAATTATATTATCTTATTAAATAATTAATGAATGTCACATTATTTTAAATCTTTTTAGGAATTAAAAAATTAGATGTGTAGCGCTGCTCGATATTTGACCTTCAATTTATCTCACCAATCCTCACTTTTCAATTAATATTATTTATTTTAGAATTATCTCTATTGAGAAATAAAAATAAATATTTTTTTCTTCTCTCTCAAATTCTCAATAGATTAATTTCTCATCTTTTACATTTCTGTCATCTTTTTAATTTATTCAAAATTTGAATCAATATATTAATTGCTAATCAATACCAAATTGAAATTAAATACAATATTAAATTCACACACAAAATCAAAATCAATATCATCAACAACAATAAAACCCATCATTTGTTTATAAAATTTAAACAAACCCAATATTGAAACTCATCATATGTTAGAGAAGCCAATGGATTGACGGTGTAGAAGATAGGTGGCGTATAGAGAGAGAGAGAGAGAGAGAGAGAGAGAGAGAGGGAGAGTGAGGGAGAATAAATTAAAATAATAATTTTTTGATTTAATAAGGATAATTTTAGAAAATAATAAGATAAATTGAAAAGTAGGAGTTAAAGGGATCAAATATTATGACTGAATCGGAGCTCACATAAAAAAGCTGAAGCTCAGCCTAGAAACTATCCATTACTCTTTAATTTTTATTTTATAAATACATTCATTTCTAATTCTAGATGTGCCCATTTATAACCAAAAATGCCGATGACCAATCAAAAAGCCCACTAAAGTATTAAGAAACTAATTTTTTTTAATTATTAAAAAGAGTAGGACTATTGGCACCCTTCTAAATACCTCTTAAAACTCTTTTAATTATTTTACAACTTTAACATCTATTAAAATTACATAATAGGACAGTTTTTAATTAAACCTCCACTCAAAAGTTAAATAATTTTCTCCCTTAAATCTAACGTTTTAGAAATTAAAAAGGTTGCTTTTTTCCTTTAATTTTCGGATGAAGAATTGACTAGCTCCAATGGAGAAAATAAAAACCCATTGGAGGAGCTTTCGAGTGGAGTGTGCAGAAGATCATTCGCTCTAACACTTCTGGCTTCAAGCTTCTCTTTCTCCACGTCCAATTTCCCGATGAAGATGGTTTTGATGATATGTATAGCATATGCGCATCTCCTGAAGATTTCAGACGCATGCAGCACAGGGACAAAGTGAGAGGACTTCATCTTCTGGAGTATTTTGTCAACAGATGTCATGAGATTGGGGTAGCTTGTGAAGCATGGATCAAGAAAGGAGATCCCAAAGAAGTAATCTGTCGCGAAGTGCAACGTGTCCAGCCAGATCTCCTGGTTGTGGGAAGTCGGGGACTTGGTCCTTTTCAGAGGGTCTTTGTTGGGACTGTGAGTGAATTTTGTGTGAAGCATGATGAGTGCCCTGTCATAACCATTAAACGTAGGGCAGATGAAACTCCTGAGGACCCTGTTGATGACTGAACTGATCACCATCTCAATATTTTTCATCCTGTTGATAAACTTTGGACAGAAAACGGTAGTTGGGGGAGGTATCAAATGTACTACCTGCAAATACTTGTCTATTTGTTGAAGAAAAAAAAATGAAAACCCATTGTTTCTTTATTTTAAATGGAAGAGGCTCATTATTGAAATAGGATTTAATAATAAAAATAAGAGATTGGGGTTTAGATAATAAATTTTAATTAAGGATATTTTTATTATTGATTGAGGTGTTAAAAGAATTTTATAATTTTTTAAAATATTTTAACCATATTAATTAAAAAAAGGATGTTAAGAAATATTTAGAAGAATGTCAGTAGGAGATATTTTATTAAAAATTATAAAAGTTTTTTTTTTAAAAAAAATGAAAATAAAAAATTCAAATTTAGAAAGTGCCCCGGCCCAAGAAAGCAAGGGCCAGGCTTTTCCAGGTCGATGATTAAATCAACAAAGTTTAAGCTCGGCCTGTCCGAATTGCCATCCACTTAATATTAAACAATCTCTAACATAAGTATACCCGCTTTATCCAAACATTAAAGACAACAGTACAACAGTCACTTAAAACACCTTCAGGAAGGAACACCAACCAACAAAATAAACGTTGAATTATTAGATAATTTGTATTTTATTTTTATTGTCATTCTTATAATGCATTTTTCAAAAAAAAAAGGAAAGAATTTGTCGACAGTAAAGCATTTTATTAGTTTGATCCTAAAGCGTTCCTTTCGTCGATGACTCGATGGGATGTTTTAAAACTTAAAAAGTGGTGGGCAAAGCCGTTTCCAACTTGTCTGCTCCAGTTTCTATACCAAAAAGGACCTTGCTACGTTACAGACTCTGTATGTAACGTAGCAAATGGGGAGCATCCACGCGTCGCAGGAGAGAGAAAAAGTTGTTGGAATTTAGCTGGTTCAAGGCCAATTTGCACCGAGCTGTTACATACAGAATCCGTAACGTAGCCTTGTCCTACAAAAAATATTATCTTTTGCATACAGCTCATCTACACTTTTTCTTCAGAAAAAATTATTTGGAAGGATCAAAAGTCAACCACGGAAGTCGTTTCTTCATGGATTTGCAAAAGTTGTAGTTTCTAATTGTCAAAAATTGTATGCAAACTACGCAAACGTTGCTTGTAAAAAAAATTAATATATATATTTTTTATTTTTTAGAGTTAAATTAGTAATTTAATTATTTTCTTTTTATTAATGTCTAAAAAATTATTATAAAAAGGTAATATTTTAAAAGTAAGCTAAAAGAAATAAAAAGTAATTGTAGGGGTATTAATACTTTAACGGCAGTGATGTTTCGAGGTATTTTTAAAAATACAGGGATTAAATGGATATTAATATTAAAATACAGGGACTAAATGAGGTTTTACCCTATTAAGGGAGCTTTGAATACAAATATATCATTGACCAAATTACTCAAAATTATGAAAAAAATTTGCAAAAAAACCAAAAGCCTTCATGCTAAGGGCCCATTTGGGATTGTTTTTAGAAGATTTAAAACTGAATTTGAAAATTTAAAAACTAATTTTAGTATTTGATAAAAAAGTATTCAAAATTACTTTTGTCAAAATTAACCCTTCCTAGAGCTGATTTTCAAAAATAGGTAAAAAATAACTTTTAAATTCTAATTTTAAGAATCAATTTTATCCTTTAATACAATTCCATAAATATCTTTAAAATTATTACTTAAATCTAAAATTATCTTTATTCAAATTAGAAACAAACTAATATTCTAATAAATTTTTATTATGATTCATCAATATAAATTTATTAATATCAATTTGTTAGTGGAATTATTATTAAATTTATTTCAATGTATTATAAATTTAATTATCAATTGTCTTTAGATAAAAAAAAAATAAAATCAATATATTATAAATTTTATTTTTAGTTAAAATTATTATAATAGACAATTAAAAATATTGTGTGTACATTTTTTATGTGTATAAGTAAATTTTATCCTATATTATGCACATTTTAGTTATTTTTTTCTCTTAGCAGTTTAATAGTAAAATTTACCAAACGTCCATAAATATTTTTAAAAATCACAGTACTTCTGAAAACAAAAATTACCAAACGCTTAACTGATTCTTTTCACAATTGATTATTTCTACAACACAACTAATAATAATTATTTTAAAATCTTTAATATTCCCAAATTAGCCCTATGTTGGGATGCTTGTCATGAACTAGATGAGGTCTAATTAGGGTATTTCAATAGTATTGTATTTCATGGTCTAAATACTCTTAGATGATTAGAAAGTCAATAAAATTTGATAATTTAAATAGTGTTAGAATATTAGATATGATTCCCATAAAATATCATAGTCATAACCTCATGTCACATTGAGAAGATATAAGTTCCAAGAATGTGTCTGACATACTGTATTATATTATACTGTAACATTATTTTAATGCATGTATATTATATTATGTTGTATTGCATTAGTATTATATTATAATAATGTTGTACAAAATTTGATACTACATTATACTATGTTAATTTTTTATTATAATATATTACGGGATTGTATTAAATTTTTTGTAATTATTTTAAATTAAATATTTAGAAAATAATATTTGTTAATGGTTAGAAAAAATACTGAATCTAGAAGTTTTAAATTTTGAAGTTTTTACATTAATTTTTTTAGTATAAATTAAAACATTATAATTTTAAATAAGCAAATTCTAAAATTTTAGACCTCATACCACGTATTTTTTTTTAGCATTTCAGATTGAAGCCACTGATTCATTCACTAATTCATTGTGATGATTTTTTTTTAAGCAATAATGTAGTGTTCCACAAAATATGTTGCCCATAAGTCTTGAATCTTAGCCAACCGTCAGAAAAATTAAAAAAAGAAAGGAGAGCTTTTACTGTTCTGAAATGTAAAATGCAGTCTCTGTATCATTATGTAGATAGAGAGCCATCGTAGACTGCAACCTTACAGGGCCACTAACCGATCACAAAAAATATAAAAAACCCATCAAACAATTCGTCGCATCATCGCTTGCAAACCATGATGGCTCATCTTGGTGATAATCCCACAGGACGTGAACGGTAATTTGAACAACTTTCCCTCGAGAGGTCGAACACAATGAACAGAACAAAGGCTACAACGTCGTCGGATTTGAACTTAAACAAGGACAAATCACGGTTGGATTCTTTGAGACTGGTCTAGACGCGGTCAATTTTTTTGGTGGAGATTCTTGCTGGGTTTTCGATTTTCATGGTCTCTATTTTCTTAGAGGCTTTGTCGATGGAGGATTTGAGGGTTTTGTAAGAGTTGGTTCGGTAAATGAGAAGTCACGGAGATAGATATTTTCGGGAATATTTCTGATTTGAAAAGGGTATGAAAATAATTTTATATTTAATTTTTTATTTAGAGAAAAGACAGAGAAAATTTTTTACCTAATTTTTTATTTAAAGAAGAAATGGGGATGAGGTGTAATCTCCATCCCTTATTAATTTTTTTTATTTTTATTTTTAATTTTATTTTTATTTTTTAAAATTATTAGTAAATAAATTATAAAATTTAAATTATAAAATTATAAATATTGATAAAAATAACAAATATCAAAATATTTATATTATTAAATTTTTAGGCCTAATTAACTAGTTAAAGTCCTAAATTTTTATTTAGGACATTAAAAAGACTGGGTAGATTCTATTAGCCCAAAAATTTTGTTTTAATTTTAATATTCATTAAATATTTTAAATTCAAATCTATTTTAAATTATTTTTAGATGTTATAATTGCCCACAGTGAATCACAATTTTAATATCTAATCTAATATTTGCTCTGACTTAACTATTGTGCTATAAAGGGAATAGTCCACATTTATAAAGTGCCCACGGCGTCATTGAAAAAGTTAATTTTGAATCTAAATTCGATTTTATTTGTAACAATTTTGTATTAGATTATTAATTTGGTCATGATAGTTTGTAAAAAAAATTTGTATCCCTTGTATGCTGCGTTACTTACTAATTTAATGTATGCGACTATTGTAATGGATATTAATGTAATATATATTTCAAACTTTACTTTTATTTGAATTTTTTATTTTAATATGATTAACTCAAAATTAAAAATAAAAAAATATATTAGTTATTCGAGGATTGAGGAACCTCGGGAATCCTCTGTTATTATTCGAGGGAAAAATGAAGATTCTCTCAAGTAATTCTAACGGGAACGGAGAGAAGACAAGGACATACACAAAATATCGAAAATAAATAAGGGGAAATTGATCCCCTCCCCTCTCCTCCCCATTACTATCTGTAGGATTTGACCACGTAAATTAAATATTTGATCACATTTTAATGCTATACATGATAATTGCCGAACATCTATGAGGGGTTCCAATACATTTAACGAGGAGGGCCAAACGCATGAGGAGAGCCAATGTGGCCTAATTAAACTTTAGCTTCATTTTCTTTCGAGACTTTACATTTTGCCCTCCATAATTTATTGAATTTGATTCTGACCTCTCAAGTTTTTAAATTCTTTATTATGGCCCCTTTGAATAAAAAATCCTACATTCCTACTACCACACAATTGGCCTCATAAATGTGTTTTCTTCAGTTTCAGTTCACGTGAGTTGTAAGAGAGTAAGAGACTAAGAGCCATTGAACAAAAGACAGAAACTAGCTTCTGTTCGATTACTTTTACTACCAAAGTCAGGTTCAAAGACAACTTTTGTCGTATTAAGTTCATTTTCTCAGAAAAAATATAAAAAAAATGTGCAAGCCTGGCAGATTAGGTTACTTTAACTCTATTTGGTATTAAGCCTCATGTTAATATTTTTCATATATAAAAATTCAAACATTAATGTGTGTGTGTGTCAATACATATATGCACCTCTTCTCAATTCGCTATCTCTCTCTTTCTCTCTCTCTCTCTCTCTAGGAACTGAGGAACATGGAAAGAGAAGAGCAAAAGTCTACTCTGAATTCTCCTTTGATCCAAATATCATCAGAAGAAACAAACAATAATCGCCAAACTTGCAGTGAAAAGAAGAAGATAATTGAGGAAGTGAAGAGGCAGCTATGGCTATCAGGGCCTTTAATCTCTGTCAGTTTGTTGCAGTTTTGTTTGCAGATGATATCTGTGATGTTCGTGGGTCACCTTGGGGAGTTACCTCTCTCTGGTGCTTCAATGGCTACTTCCTTTGCTTCTGTTACTGGTTTCAGCTTCCTGGTGAGTTTGGTTAATTTCTTTTGTTACATATTATTTTAATACGTACTATTAGCACTAGCATGTATGTAATTAAGATAAAGACATACAGGAAGTGACAATTAATAATCCCTATATATATATAGACTATAATAATCACTATCAACTGTAAAAAAATACAATTAGTCGCGCCGTTGAAATAATAAGCGGTAAAGAGAAACAGTTAAGGCATTTGGCAAAAATAAAACGGCTTCGTATTAAGAAATTGCACAATCAAAGTTTAAAAGGGCGAATGCCTTGTTTATGCAAAGCAGAGCAGAATTTTATTAATGATATTCATTTCTTATTTGGTAAGTTGGAATTTGTTGTTTAACAAATCTTCAACTTGTTCTCTACTTTTTCTATTGATAGGTGGGATTGTCAAGCGCATTGGAAACACTATGTGGCCAGTCATATGGAGCAAAGCAGTATCATATGCTCGGAATTCACATGCAAAGAGGCATGTTTGTTCTTTTAGTTATTAGCATACCCCTTGCTTTGATCTGGGCAAACACAGAATCCCTTTTAGTTGCTGCACACCAAGATTCTGAAATATCCAAAGAAGCAGGATTATATGCCCGTCATATGATCCCCAGTATTTTTGCATACGCCATTCTTCAGTGCCTTGTTCGATTCCTACAAACACAGAACATTGTATTCCCAATGGTGCTAAGCTCTGGAATCACAGCTTTGCTGCACATTCTTGTGTGTTGGATACTGGTATTCAAGTCGGGTCTTGGAAGCAGGGGAGCTGCATTGGCAAACTCAATTTCCTACTGGATCAATGTTTTGTTATTGGCTATCTATGTCAAATTTTCTTCTTCGTGTGCAAAAACTTGGACAGGGTTTTCAAAGGAAGCCTTGAACAATGTTTTCAATTTTGTTCGACTTGCAATTCCTTCAGCTGTTATGGTCTGGTAAGCGCGCGCAGACACACACACCCACACACACATATATTATTCTAAAAATTGCACACCTATATTCTTAATGCATGAGTTATGTAATGATTTGGAACAGCTTGGAGATGTGGTCATTTGAAATGATGGTTCTCCTCTCAGGCCTTCTTCCCAATCCGGCATTAGAGACATCAGTGCTTTCAATAAGGTTACTGCAATTTCAGTTTAAATTCTTGGACTTTTTTCACATTTTCTTTCTTTTCCACGAAGTATTTCTCACCCAAATTTAATCCGTGCAGCCTCAATACAGCTTCAACAGTTTGGATGATCCCCTTTGGACTTAGTGGAGCAGTGAGGTGAGTTGAGTTAACTATACTGGATATCGAAAATTTCTGAAAAAAATTAGCAAATAAATATATTTCACCATCTAAATGTGTTTAATGTTTGTAATTGCAGCACTCGGGTCTCAAATGAATTAGGAGCCGGACATCCAGAAGCTGCAAGATTAGCAGTTTGCGTTGTACTTGCCATGGCTGTTACAGAGGGCATTTTGGTGGGATCAGTGCTGATTTTGATACGCAACGTCTGGGGTTATGCTTATAGCAATGAAATTGAAGTGGTTAAATATGTAGCATCCATGTTGCCAATTCTTGCAGCTTCCAATTTCTTGGATGGACTTCAATGTGTTCTTTCAGGTTTTTTTCTTTTTTTTTGTTACCTCCATCAATTTCTATGATGCAAATCGAATTAGGTTTCTTATTGAAACATCTTCACTAAAATACGATGTATGGCAAGTAAACCTCTAACAATCTTAACTAATCTGAATGTCTGGCTATGATCAGGCATTGCTAGAGGATGCGGATGGCAGATGATTGGTGCATTTGTTAACCTTGGATCCTATTACTTGGTGGGAATTCCGTCTGCTATTTTGTTGGCCTTCCTTCTTCACTTTGGCGGACGGGTAAAGGATTCTCATTCTTTTCTATTATTTAATTTTTAGGATGTTCTTAGCCGAAAGCATTGAATTAAAAAATTAAATCCAAGCGCCTAATTCAGTACTCACCTCAAAACTAATTGACCACTAGAGCGTAATTCAATACTCAGCTCAGAACCAATTGAACCATCTTCACTAAAGTATGATGTATTGCAAGTAAACCTATAAACACAATGTTAATATTGGTTGTTCAATTAATCTATTGATTAAGTGTAAATGTATTTCTATGCAGGGGCTGTGGCTGGGTATTATTTGTGGCCTCATTGTGCAAGCGTCATCTCTTGGCATTATTACCTCACGCACTAATTGGGAGAAGGAGGTATCACATTCTTTTTATTTATGTACATTTTTTTCTTGTTATTTTGTGTTTAATCTGTGTCTTTAGCTTATTTATTTTTTCCTATCTTATTTCTCGTCCAGGCAAAGAAAGCAACGGATATAGTCTACAACTCAGCAACCTCTGTGGAAATAGTGTCCTGAAGTTGATTCTTGTCACTATAAAAGAAGAAGAATCGAATGACTTGCGTGGAAACCCAATGAACACAAATTCTTGAACAGGCTGTGGATGCTCTCTTCATGCATCTATTTTGAAGCCGACAGATTAATTTCTGCAAGAGGATGAAATGGGCACTTTTTATCATAATCAACCTCTTGAGGTGGTTGATATATGAAGACTTTGGGACACTGATTTTGAACCATTGTTGGGTTAATTTTGTCTTTCCACATGCTCGTAGTAAAAAAATATATATTTATGAATGGTTTTAAGTACAAAATATTTTATCTAGTATATCAAACATAAGGGTCCAATTACGATACTCGTACCCTACAACTTAAGCATCATCAGATAGTCAAAATGTCAATATATATGTATGTTTGTATGTATGTATGTATGTATGTATTTATGTATGTATATGCATGCATATACGTTCGCAAGTTTTCAAACAATTGGTTTCGCCTTTTGCAGCAAAAACAAGATATTGTGAGTTTAATCTTCCTCCCATCAAACCTGTAGGATTAGTTTAATGTGTTGATATGAGATGGGATGTAGAATAAAAAAATTCAAATAAAAAAAAAAACCGCAGAGCTGATTTTACTTTATATCATTTAAGAGCTTTCCAGTGTTGTTAATACGGTTCACTAGCATGAAACAAAGTTTAGCAACCACACGTATGTCAACCAGAAAGGAAGAACATGGCCTGAAAAAGCATATACATTTCAAAATCCTCGTAAAACTTCATTAACAAGTAATGAAACTGAGTTACAAAGATGTGTACAACTTAAAAGTGTGTCTCAACATTGTAATAGGCAATGTAAAATCAGTGATTAATAATATTTCCTTTCACATTGGAAAAGGAGTACTCACAAGCAGTAGTTCAACCATCCTCAATTGTCAAATCTCATTTAGAAAAAAATAAAATAAAATAAAATGCATCAAAATTTGGCCATCCATTGGTTAATGAACTGTCCGTACAGTCTCTTAGAATATTCACTCTCTTCTTTTTTCCTTTTTCCCCTTTTTTTTCTTTTTTTTTCTGTGCAAACAATTTCTATATTGCCAAAAAGAATAATGACCTTCAACTTCGTTCATAATGGCTTCCTCCAAATAATATCATGCCAGATAATAGCCAACAAACAGCTTACATACACATGGGATATGAGTTGGAGATTGCCAAATAATTATAATAAACTTCAGAATCATTGCATACCTCCTTAATGAGAGCCATGCACTAGTAAATCTCTCGATTAAACACCCAAAGCCGGGTACACATAACATTGACACGTCTCCTTACTCAGGGTGTTGGAATTCAAGATCTAGCTTTCTTTTCAGATGAGATCTGTCGGCACTGCAGATAACATAAAAAAATGAGTCAATTGACAGTATCTATCTACCATTCATGTAGAAAGTAAGCTACTAATAACACGGTGAACATTCATGTAGAAAGTAAGCTACTCATAACACGGCGAAGCCAAGGTCTACCTACAATGGTAAGAAGCGGCCTTCTCAGGGTTCAGGCCCTGGATTCAAACTTCAATGGGTGCGTGAGTTATTAATTGAAAAAAGGACTACCATTCATGTAGAAAAATGAGTCAATTGACAGTATCTATCTACCATTCATGTAGAAAGTAAGCTACTCATAACACGGTGAACATTCATGTAGAAAGTAAGCTACTAATAACACGGCGAAGCCAAGGTCTACCTACAATGGTAAGAAGCGGCCTTCTCAGGGTTCAGGCCCTGGATTCAAACTTCAATGGGTGCATGAGTTATTAATTGAAAAAAGGACTCCCGCCGGCGCCCGCTGCGCCGCCCCCCCATAAAAGAAAAAGTAAAAGAAAACAAAAGCCACTCATAATACAGCATATTCTTACACCTTTAATTTCATGTAAAAGCTCATGGCCAACTGGAATTTCATGAATGTGAAGAAGGTGATGCCAAATTACGCAATCTTTGATCATGTATAAAGCAAGAAACATAGATGCTTTGTTCATTCTTCAGCATAAATTTAGTAAAGATGTAGTATTGTATTAGTCACTTCCAGCACAACTTTGAAACTCCACATCTTTTAGAAATGAACTTAATTTTAATGGTATGCTTAAAAACTGAGCTTTCTACGATAATTGGGTTATAAGATTTGACAGCTTTAACCTTCTCCAAATTTCCCCATCTGATATTGCTAAAAATTTCTTTTGAAGCTAGCTAGAGATTTGGACAAGATGAGTAAATAAAGAATCACGAGTTTAAATCAGATAGCTTGTCTAGATAGAATTGAGGTTAAACTAGAACTTTCCTTCAAAGTTATATGATTGATTCAATTTTGACGCCAATAATATTACACTTGCATAATTGGTATACACCGGTTTAACGCAAATTAGGCATAACCTACCTTTAGTTGTCATATGTTAGGTGTTGATGAACTATGATGTTCGTTAATATGTTAATCTTACAACACCTAATAATAAATGACACATTAGATAACAAATCACTTGGGATATGAACCATGTATCTCAACTATGTAAGTGTAGTATTAACTCTTTTGAACCATGTCACTTAACAATCAAACACAAAACAGTGCTTGCTTTCTTCTTTTTTCTTTTCAAGAAAACAAAAACTTAACAAGGTCAATTATTTGCTGACATGGTAAGGATGAGAAAGGATGAGCTTGATAGAGATGAGAAAGGTGAACCAAATCAAACAACTCATATAAGTTGAAATATGAAAATGAACCAATTAATGCATGACTAACTAAATTGAGACATCAATGAAACTTAAGGATCCAAACTGTTTTCTTAACCTAAAACTAATTTAAGACGCATTAATTAGGAATAAATTAAAGAACGCTACAATAACTTCATTTACTGGTAATAAAATCTCAACTAAACAGTACATGAAATTGGAATCAGCAGTTAGAAAATAAAGAGTAACAAAGTGTTTGAATAGCAATTATCTCTTTAATTTCAACAAGAAAACCTAATTTAAAATCACACTTAATTTCATAAATGTGAATTAACGACATGTTAATTTCTCATGTTAAAACAAGATAATCAACAAAAAATTTACAATAACATTATTAAAATAATCAAAAGAGAAAGGTTCTCGAGCTGTCCTGCTCCATTTCAAAGATCTGTTTTCAATTTTTCTGCATCAAATACAAACGTGTTTGGTTTCCAAAACTTGGTAAGAGAATGCTTTTTCACTTCTAAATCAAAGTTTGGAAACCCTGCAGATGTTGTCATTGTTTTTCAAGAATGACTCTTCCTCTCCCCACAAATATTCAGAAATTAAGCATAATTATTAATCATGTGGTGATCTTCTTACAATTTCTATTACAGCCCAACCACAGAAAAATTGGAGAACAATAAAGCTGCTGATGTTCAGCTAGCCAACAATAAAGCCGCTTATATCCAACTAGCCAACATCACTTCCAATTCAAACAGGGCAGATAATAAAGTCACAGATCTGATAGAAATTGGGCCTATCAGATGTGGATGTACACACGTAACAAAATGCAGCTTAAGCAATACAGCAGTGTATTTGCTCTTAGCCTAGTTTAAATCCGCATTGTAAATTGTGGACATGTACACCTGATAATTGCTATGTATATGGGGAAATTATCTAGTCCAGGATCCCAAACTCTAAACTAAAGTCCGGGATCTGGATCAGGGCTGTTGGATGTAAATACAATGGCCTTTATTTATTTATTTTATAATTATCTGCTGCACATGGTGGGTATGGCCCTTGTATTCAGATGCAAAGGCCATGGTCTGGATCCTGGACGGGATTATTTCCCTATATACAGATGTGGGATCCTGCTAGTTAATTAGAGTCCAAGGTCCGGACTCTGGCCTTTTGGATTTGAATCCAAACGCCACAATCGGCTGCAACATAGTGGGCCCCAATATGTGCAACAGATAACTTGAACAAAAAAAAGGAAACAAAAGTTGTTGGATTTCAATCCAATGGCCTTGGTCCAGATCCTAGAATTTAATTAAAGTTCATGATGCCGAACAAGATAGGGACAGGTTCAAGGGACAATTTTAGACACAATTCTCTAACCATTAGATTAGTGCTCATCCAAGGACCAAGATTAAAGTTGATATGGAAATTATTAATTCTAAAAACTAACAAATTAAAGTGGGACCATTGTGGTATTTAATTATTTCCCTCATTTTTATTTCTCTTAAATAACATATTCCCTCTTTTGTCTCTCTCCCCATGACTGTATTTTCTCTTTCTTGAAAGTAGATCAGGAAGTAAGGAATTGAAGATGATCAAGTAAGTCTTCATGAATCAAGAAAAACATTTGATAGGAGGGAGAAATAATAATAAAAAAATTCACCAAAATTAGTTCTTGTTATTTTTTGGTTTTTTTTAATTCATATTCAATCAATGTGTCTTTTAAGCTTCCATATACAATCGGCGAACCTATACAGTGAGGTTTGTGATTAAGTTGATTATTCCATTGTTTTTCTTGTACAAATTTGAGCAAATTCAAAGGAGTCAACACCGAGGAATAAAAAAAAAAAAAACTTCTCTTATACTTTATTACCAAATATATTTTAAAGATTTTTTACTGTATTTATTTCAATATAAATCATAAATTTATAGATCATAAACACTAAGATAAAATCGAGTGAAAATGGTGTTTGTATAAACTCGTTACAAGCATGAAGAGAGAGAAGAGAGAACAAGTTAATTAACAGAGATAAGAATGAGAAAAATAATTAATTACATAGGACCCATATTAATTTGTTAGTTTTTAAAAATTAATATATTATGTATCAACCTCAATCTTAGCCCTTGGATGAGCTCTAATCTAATGGTTAGAAAATTGTGTCTCAAGTAGTGTATAAAATTGTCCCTTGAACCTGCCTTTTACACACACACACACACATATCACCCATCATAACTACACCATATCTTTAATGTATAAAATGAAGTTTTTAAGTCATGTGAGACATTACAAAAAATAGAAGGGGGATGACATAACATCAAAATTTTCACTTGCTCTTTGTTTCATCTAGACAGTAAAAGCTCACTCAAATTTTGAAACTTCATTTTTGAATCGCATATTTTGAAAGATTTTTCACTTATATTTCGTTAATTTAAAACGGTTTTGGCTCCCATTTCCAAAACTTCATAAAAAACTAGAATAAAAATTAAACTAAAGAGAGTATAACATCTAAAACCACCCTCCTTCCCTAATACCTAAAGAAGATGCTAAAAAGTTGAATTTTTAGTTGATCAATTTTTACCATAACTTAATGCCAACTTTGAGAGTTTTACCATAAAAGGCTTTGATGCCCAAAATGGACAGGCAATTTGAGACATACAACAATGTAAAGACAGCCGCACAATTTTGAGATCGGATATAAATCAAATTAAAAATTGATGATTTCTTAACCCATCATGTACATAATACAAGGTCTAAAGCTCATCCACATCAAATTACTATCTCTTCACATATTTTTCATTTCAGGCGTTTTTCAGGTAAACAAATAGAGAAAAGAATAGCCATAGCTTTACCTGTTAATTGTAGGTCTACTTGGAGGTCTTGCAGCAAAGATTGAAAAATCTACTGACGTTGGCACTTGCTCATTCCTTCCAGCAATCTCACCATCTGCATTCTTTGTTTCGCCAGCATGCTCCTCAATCTTATCAGTTCGATTAGCAAACCCTTCAAACCCTTCACGGTCTGGCATCACTCTCCTTGTCTTTCTTGGTGGTGAAAGCACAGTAGGACCCTCCTGAGGGTTAAAGTCTGAAGCCTTAGATGCCCGCTTAGTTGCTGGTCTAGGAAGCTTGTTTGGCTCCGTAGGCAGTGGTGCAGAAGAGAAGTACCTAGTTTGCAGAATAGAGATAAGAGCAGAAATCAACAAAAACAAAAACCCCATTGAATGATTTAGCAAACCTGTGCTCTAATGCCTGCTGTGCAGTAATTCTAGCTTTTGGGTCATATGTAAACATCTTTGATAACAGATCTAGAGCATCATCACTAGCTGTCGGGAACAATGAACGCAAAGGGGGTGCAGCAACATATTGGTATTCCACATAATCAGGAAGATATGCTAAATCAGGCCACTGCGATGGTGTAGCAGTCCCAAATGCTGCGAAGATCTTTCCTAATTGATCAATGTCACTTGAACCCTATTGAATATTCAATGTTGCACCAACGATCAGATAAAACAAAACCACGGACAGACACGTCTTGCAGAGATAACCAAGAAAAAAGAATAAAAAATTAAAATAAAAACATACACAGACTGATGGCATTGTGTAAAAAATTTGAAGGTTGACCTGACAAAGTGATGTCATATTCAGAAGTCTAGAAGTGGTAAGCCATTATTAGTCTAAAATATGGCTTCATATTTAGATACATTATGGCGTATAGGACTTGATAAGTACACTAGAATATGCTCTACTTTCCATCATTAGCACTAGAGCATTGGGATTCATCAGAAGCAAATAAGGGCTGCCAGATAGAATGTCTCATATTTGGATGTCTAGGAGTGGCAAACAGTCACCAGATAGTCATTCTCAGATTCACAAATGTGTATAAGATTAAGAAACAACACATCAAGCAACAATGCACTAGACGTCATGTCAACCATTATATTACCTTTTGAACATATTGCATTTCGAATACAGTAACAAAAAAGGAATGAAGTTCAAATCCAATTCTAGTTTATTAATTCCAATGTTTGAAATTATTCTGCACTGCACTTTACCATTTAATTCATTTTGGACTTCAAATAGCAATATTTGTTTCAAAAATCAACATTTGAAGGAAACAAAGAAGAGAATAGAGCAGTGTGCAGATAAAATAGCAATAAAAGACAGGTTTACAGGTGACTGAATAAAGAATTCAGTTACAAAATAAACAAATAAATTCTAACAGCAAATGCTAAGATGCAGCAGGGTTAAATCTCAGCCATGAATCATAACAATGCTCAGAGATAGCACAAAGGTAAGAGTGAAATCACACTGTAGCATTATAAAATATATGACTGAAAGCCACAGAAAACACGACAAGTTGAAACCTAACACCACCAGTAAAATTGAGAGGATTCAAAGAACCAGGGAGCAATTTTCTCATTATTAAAACATCATATTTGTTGGTCAGCAAATTTATTGACCATACAATATAAAAAATTATCTTTACCTGCAGAAATGGCCGACGATTGAGAAGCTCAGCAAATATACATCCTGCAGCCCAAACATCCACACCAGCACCATACTGCTTGGCACCAAATAATAGCTCAGGAGCTCGGTACCATCGAGCAAAGACCTATAAATAAGGGTTATATGCAATCAAGTGAGCAAAACTTTCATAATTATAACTCAAATCACCAAAAAACTTGCAAGATTGAAGGCATTTAAGATGGAAAAATAGATCCCAAAAAAGAGAGAGAGAGAGAGAGAGAATGAAATTATCCTCAATTTCCGAAATCAAATGTCCAAAGTGATCAACTATCACTAAGCACACACATACATAAACAGGTATAGATATTATTAAAAACAAATTTAGTGTTTTAGCAACTTGATGTATAGAGTTAATGGTTTGGATTTTAACAAAATGCAGACATTTACATTAGAAAACTTTCATGTGTGGAAGATCTCAGGTGTGGATACCCCTAAATGAAAAATTTTTATGCAAAATCAAAGCATCAAATATTGTCTTCAAGCAACTCTTTCAATAAATAAATAAAAATCTCTTTGTACATTGATTTTGTGGCTGCATTTTAAGACTGTCAACATCTGCACCAGCGAAGGACTGCATGCGTATACACACACAAAAGAATTATCTAGTACTAACATCTGTACCAGAAATACTATGGATGGGCAACTCTTTGTGAGAAGGGTTGCTAGAAGATAAAAGATCACAAACTCAATGCACTATCTTTGTCTACAAAGTTGAAAATTTTTTGTATTTTAGGAACTCTTATCCAGATTTGTTTCAAAAGTACGGACATCCACACTAGATAATGAGCAGGTAAATGAGCAACAAAAAGCATACAGAATTAGGAACCACGGCAATATCAACAAGCACTGAGTGAACTATATTACAATAAGCGTGTTAACTCCTGTAAATAAATGAATAAAGAATATATTTAGAAGACATGAAGTCATAGGACACTTGCTGACACATACTCTGTGAATAAGATAAAATTGCATACTTCATTAAACCCACCACCAGCTTTACTTGTAAGGAGAAACTATGAAAAACTTGCTTTAAATTTCTCCAAGTTCAAATGCCAGTGAAAAGTATAAAAAATGATCATACAACATGAATGGTTGTTGGTACAAAAATTTCCTAATGGCAGCCTAATGGATTAAACACCTAAAAGCTTTAACTGCTAGAAGCGTACCTGGTGAGTAAACCTACGATCCGGGCTCCCAAATATACGTGCCAAACCGAAATCAGCAAGTTTAAGCTGTCCATGGGATCCTATCAACAGGTTATTTGGTTTCATATCCCTGTAAAGTACAAGGGCATATTTGAGATAAATTCTAGCAGGCATTCATGTTTTCAATGATGAAACAAAAAAAGAAAAGAAAAGGACCTATGCAAAACCCATTTCTTGTGACAAAAAGCAAGTCCTTTCAAGGTCATCTGCATATATGATTTTATGTCAGCTGGTGAGAGAAATATATTGGTATTGCGAATAACCGTTTCAAGGTCAGTCTCCATAAACTCAAAAACAAGATGCAAGTTCCCCTTGTGAGGGAATGCATCAATCAACTCAATTATATGTGGACTTTTAAGTTCTTTCAGCAGCTTTATTTCTCTTAGTGCTGTAAAATTCACCCCCTCCTTTTGCTTCCCAAGCCGAATTTTTTTTATAGCAACAGTCTGCTCTGTCTGCACAAATCAAACACCCAGTTTTCAAAAACCATTCACACCTTCATAAAAATAATAAAAAAATAGTAAAACTAAAAGTAAAATGAAAAAATAAAATTATAGATATTGTTAGCTCAAGTTAGACAAGCATCAACCAATTCTTTTGCCAGAGCCAGACCTAACACATTTATGTGGTTCAGTACCTTAAAATTCAAATGAAAACAACAGGAAAAAAAAATGCAATTCTAGATTTCCAATTTAAGTTTCAACCCAAACGACAGCAAAATCTCCCAGTTACCAATCAACATTTAATATTCGAAATAGTAAGAATAAGAACAAGTTTAGCATATTGAAACATTCACAAAAGATTAAAAGAACTAAAGCGATAATTAAAATACTTGATGGTTATTAATTAATTCAAAAAGCCTAAATACCAGTCACTTCACTATTCCTAGGCAGTACATTGTATATTCTATAAATTGGTTAAAAAAAATATAACATTCTCAACAGCAAAATAAAATAATATCTCATAAACAAAAATAATTTAACAATTATTATCCTGCTTCTGTTCACAGATTAAATGGAAATAAATCAATATTAACTAAAAATTACTTATCAAAAAATTAAAAAATAAATCAATTGTGAAAAAGAGCTAGGGTTTTACCTTAGTATCAATGGCTTTGTAAACGACACCGTATGTACCTTCACCAAGAACCTCACGTTTCAGGTACCTATCAGCGACTTTCTTCGACAAATCGACTTCTGCCATTGTCGGATTTTTATATTTCTGGTAATTGTATATTTTATCTTTTAGGCGATATGTATGTGTGACTATGTACAATGTCGGGATTGAGGATTTTCTAGGTGTCGCATTTTCTCGAGAAAATATGCGAGGGAGAAAAAAAGAACAAAACAGAAGAGAAATGAAGACGTTATGATCTTCAGGAAAAGGCAAAGGGATTTGTGGAAAATGAAACTGAGACTGAAACCCCCGTTGCTGTGTCTGTGAGAGAGTACAGCTAACTCTTGTTTATTTTAATGGATGCGCCTATGGCGTGCTGCGTGCATAGTCTGCCCCCCGCAGCAAAATCTATAGGGGCCATTGGATTAATTGATAGATAATGCGCCGTTGGATTCCTTTACTTTGAGTAATTATCCGATTTTTTTTTTAAATACATATTTTTTTTTTCTAAACTCCACTCAAAATTATATTATTTTGCACCTATACACTTCCGTCTTCAAACTATTAAGAAAACTAACGGAATATTATTTAAATGACTTTTTTACCCCTGAATGTAAAAGGACAATTATCAATCAACCACCTTTTTTTTTTAAAATACACAATTCTTAATTTTTTTCACTGAACTTTACTTGAAGTTATATTGTTTTTCACCTGTCCACTTCTGTCTTGAAACAATGTCATTGTGAAATAATAATTTTACCCTTATAATGTCAGTAAAATTCTAACAGTGTTATAATGGGAGTGGACCAGTGAGAAAAATATTAACTTCAAGTGGAACACTACAAAAATTTTTTTTTGTGTATTTTTAAAAAAATTAGAAAAAAAACAGGTGGTCAATAAATAATTATCCTTTTATTTTCTACCAAAAGTTAGATATAAATATTATCCATTTTTGCATAAAGACAGTTTTTACTTTACATAATAATCTAAAGTACATAACTGTTTCACAAACATTTGATAAAAATCTAATGTCTATAGAAATATAAGATAGTATAATCTTTTTTTTACAGTCGTTAGATTTTCATCAAATTGTTGTGAAACAGTTATGTACCTTATATTATTATGTAAGGTAATAAGAGTTGCACAAATATATAATTATTCATAATTTAAACATGTTTAGTTTTAGATATTGGTTATGAACATGAATTTTATGCATAAGGGATATCCATAAATATTTAATTATTTATTAAGAATAATAAAAAATAAAAATGATAATAATATAAAATTGAGAAATTATCCACCGTCTACCCTTTTTTTCACCGTTTTTCAAAAATATATAATTCTTTTTTTTTGTTGGAATTCACCTGAAATTACATTTCTTTTCACTTTTCCACTTCCGTTTGGAGATCATTATAACTTTGCTAACATCATAAGGGTAAAATCGTCATTTCATAATGATACAGTGTTGGATAGGTGCAAAACAATATAACTTTAAGTGGAGTTCAGTAAAAAAACAATTATAAAGAATTGTGTATTTCCAAAAAAAAAAGAAAAAAAATAGGTGGTCCGTAGATAAATTTTTTTTTACATTTGAGGATAAAAAAGTCATTTAAACAATATTCCGTTAGTTTTCTTAACGGTCTCCAAACGGAAGTGGAAAAGTGAAAAGAAATATAACTTCAGGTGGATTCCAGCAAAAAAAAAAGAATTGTATATTTTTAAAAAGTTGGAAAAAATTGGTGGACAGTAGATAATTTCTCTATAAAATTATTAAACCAATTTTAATATCAAACTAGAAATTGTAAACATCCCAAATAACAAATATCAAAATTATGTATTCACAAAAACAAATTATAATATGAAATTACAAATGAAACTAAAAAAATTAAATTAAAAATTAATTTCAAACTAAGTACAAAAGGTTCCATATTTTAATAAGTCATGTTCATGATCTTCAATCTCCAAATTGACCATCATCACAAATCTACGAATTAAAACAAAAATATTAAATAATTTATATTATTTATGACCATAATAATTAATAATTGAGCATCATAATGAGCATCAACCACGTACCAAAAATTAAAACGATAAACACTATTTAGAACATCGCTATAGCTCTTCATCATCAATCACTTCTTCATTCGTTTATTTTCCATTCATAACCTTATATTTTGAAATTCTACCTTTTCAAAGAGAGAGAGAAACACTGATGAAATAGAAAGAAAACAAATACCATCAAAATTTAAACAAAAAATAGAGAAGTGAAATGAGTTTGACACCTCCCAATTGAACCCATATCCAATGTTCCGTGCACATTAAGGCCTCTAATATACTCGGATGAAGTTTACCATGATGTGGATTTGAAAATCGGCCACTTGCCCTAAAAGCAAACTCATAAGTGACTATAAAGACCAGAACAACCAACTTATCTTTAGCAATATAAGACAATATAAGATACCTACTTCTATTCATCTTCCACCACATAATTAAAATAAAAAGCCTAAAGTAGTCTTATCCTCCATTTCCAAGTATCTAACTTCAAATTAACTTGTAGATGAATAACCTTCAGCCAAATTCAATCCTAACAAATTCATTTTCTTTATATTGTATATAAGTCAGAACAATGAGTAAGAATTCTATTAATATGAGTTTGATGTGTGTTTGTGTGTATAATTTTGTACCTAGGATCCAATACAATAACAATAGCCATCACACCATGCGTTTCATCCCAATATTTTTAAAATTTTTGTAACATACTTTTTGCCACATTTTTTATCAGGCATTCAATGATATTCACATATAATTGGAAAAATTAGGTTAGTTGTTGGGTATTTAATGCTAGAAAACATTTTTGCCACGGTATAAAAGGGTTTCATATGCTCAAATACTACTTTTGCCAATTCCCACTCTATTTCAATAGGATGATGCTAGGAGTATCCAGGAGGTTCCAACATGTTCAAGAATATAGCATGGCAATAACTTAATAGATTGCAGCTAATGCTCAACCAGTTTTAATGGTTAATTATCAATAATTAATGTATGTAAGCCAGCATGACGTAAGTTTGGTTTAGGTTGTTTAGTTGTCAATTTATCATTGGTTAGTTGTAGATTTGTTATTAGTAAAGTTAGTTAACTAATGTAATACAAACATCAGAATTTGTCCACATTTCAGTAAGTAACAATAAGGAAAAATTTCTTTCTTTCATTCAATATTTTCTCTATTTTTCTCATCATTCAAACATATTAGTACAAACTTTTACGTGGTATCAAAGTCATACAACATGGAAAATTCAAATACTTCAGCTGCATCCTTATTATCCTTTAGCTTTATAAAACTTGTCAAGATTGATCAAATGAATTATCTTGTGTGGAAGACACAAGTTTTTGCATTAATCATTGAGAATGGTTTTGAGGGCTTCATCATTGTGATAAGCCTTTTCTTGCTCAATTTCTATTAGAATCAATTGGAGAATCAAGCAAATCTGAGGTTATAGCCACGAGGCCAACTAAAAATCCAAAATATATTGTGTGGAAGAAGATTGATAAGTTACTTCAGAGCCAGATGTTCTCATTAATGGTAAATAATGTGATGACAATAGTGATCACCTTCAAAACTACACAGGACTTTTGGAAAAGACAAGCAAAAATCTTCATGTCTCAATTTGAAGCTACTTTAATGCTCTGTTGATGTCGATTCAAACTAGCAAAAAACGGATCACTCTCTATTAGTGATTACTTCAATAGCATGAAAATATTTCTAATAGCGTAGCCATTAAAGGTAATTTACTCTCATCAAATGAGTTTATTATGCTTATTCTTGCTGGATTGGATGATTCCTGTAAGTCACCTATTACAAATGTCTTAAACAAGTTTGGAAAAAAAAAGATTACTATTGAGGAATTGTTTTCAATGCTACTTACTCATGAAACAAAATTTAAAATGAACAAAGGAAAAAACACCATATATTATAATGTATGATATGAGTGTAAATTTTACTCAGAAAGGACAGAACTATAATAAGCTTAATAATGCTAATAATATTCCTGATAATAGAGGATCTAACAGTCTTTTTACTGTAGATAGGAATGCTCTTTGTCAAATTTGCTTCGTACTTGGTTATAGTACCTATAAGTGTAGAAACATCTTTATTCATGGATTTGTTCCTAGATAAGGAAGGGGTAGTCTAGGGGGATTCATGCCTAAAGGTGGTCAATCCTTTGGTCGAAATTATAAAAGAGGTTTTAGAAGAGGATTCAATGGCAGTTCTTTTAAGAATGGACCTTTCAAGGTCATGTTGCTTATCAATCACCACATAACTATTAGCCACCAAAGTCTCCAAGCTTTTATACCCTTGAGATGCTTCTAGTTTCTATAATGAGAATGCACTAGCTAATTTATATGTAGAAAATATTGGTTTGAATCTTAGACATGCTTTCGTTATTTCCAACCAAGATGCTACCGCTCCTTTGCTAACTAAAGTAATTTTACTACTTTCAGTAAAAGTGCTACTGGTCTCTCTAGCCAACTACTATGTTATTGTTGATCAAGCTTCGTATATTGACTCAGGTACTATAAATCATATCACTCAGAATACAGGTATATTCTTATACTATTCTATTTATACTATCGTTGAAAAGTTGCATTTAAGAAATGGCTTTGGTTTGCCTATTCAACATTTTAGCTCGACTGTTATAAATAATCCTACCATAACAAATATTTACCTTACCAATATCTTACATGAACCTAATATAACTAATAATTTAAAATACTAACTAGGCAACCCAAGAGGGGGTGAATTAAGATTTTAAAATTTAAGTTAAGCAAACCGCACAACAATTTAATCTAATGCCTTAATGGAATAAAAAATAATAAACTCAATAAAGCACAATAATAAGAGAGTAAGGGAAGAGAAAACAAACACAATGATTTGTATGTGGTTCGGCAATCCCCGCCTACGTCCACAACTCTAAGTTCACCCGACTTGAGGAGTTCACTATCCAAGCCTCCTAAGGCTTCAAGTTCTTTACAATTGACTCCAAGGTGTCAATGTACCTTTACAACAAGAGATTATCCCCAATCTCTTAACCAAAGTGTATCTCAACACTTACAACCTCTCAAGGATAAAGATTACAAATAATTTTTCTCTCACATAATGTGTTTGATTACAAATGAATGCTTATGTGTGAATCAAAGAAACAAAAACAAGTTTAAAACTCTAATGGTTATATGCTTAGTAGCAAGCTCAATGATAGCTCTTGGATTTCTCTTTGTTTGAATTTGATTGAGCTTATTTATAGTTGGAGCTGAAAATTAGCCGTTATTGACTTTGTGCCAGAAATCAAAATGCCGTTAACAGCAATCGGTTTACCATTTTGACTAGTCCAAATGACCGTTGGACTTAAATTCAAATAATCAGTTAACTGTTTTCTGTAAATGGTTCACCGTTATTTTCCAGAATCATCATTTTAATAACCCTTTGTAGAACATGCTTTTTGGAAATTATTGGTTCACCGTTTTCCACAAATGGTTAGCCGTTTGCTACAGTGACTGCTACAGTGAAACTATTTTCTAAAATTATAGTTTTGCTCCAAACTGTTTTATAATTATAATATAGCTCAAATCTTAATAAAACTTTACAAAGAAGTCCATTTTCGTAGTTTTAAAACTTTTTCAATTAGACCATGAACTTGAAAAATAACTAATTTTATAAAATTACTTTTCCTTTAAGTATAAAACCTTTATATTATGAAAATAATGATTTATTTAAAATAATTTGAGCTTTTAAAAGCTTAATCATTCTTAATCTTGTTTGTTATAATCAAAATCAACATTATGAATACATATATGCTAACATAATTTACTTTGTGCTTCTAGATTGTTAACAAATCAATTTGTTCTGTTAAAAACACGAGTGCATGGATCATATTGCTCAAGTGATTGCTCAAGATGGACTTTATTAACTACAGTCTCTGCTTCAAATAAATCTCATGCTCTGTTATCTTCTAAGTTAGTATCTATTATCAACTCCAGATCTAGTCTTATGTGCGTGTTATCTCAATGTAAAGCATCTCATGCTATGCATCCTTTTGATGTAAAGGCTTTTTAATTCAATAAAGATGCTAAAGTAGGACTTTTCTAATTCTAAATCCGACACATGTCTCTTCTTTAAAAGACAAAATGGTCATCCCCTTCTCCTTCTATATATTAATGATATTATAGTTACAGAATCCAATCCTGCATTTATTGCTCAAGTTATCTCCAATTTACAATCTATGTTTGCCTTAAAAGATTTAAGAGAATTTAACTACTTTTAGGCATTTAGGTTACTAAAAGTATAGTTTGTTTGCTTTATTGTCATACTAAATATATTGCTGATTTATTTGCTAAAGTATGCAAGACTACAAACTTTGTTCTGCTCTTATGCTTTCAAGGATATCTTCAATTAGAAATGATGATTTATCCTTCTCAGATGTCAGTTTGTACAAGAATATAGTTGGTACTTTTTAGTATGTTACATTGATCAAGCTAGAATTTACATTCTCTGTCAATAATTAAGTCAGTTCTTTATGCTCCTACTGACAAATGCTCCTACTTAGATATCTCAAATGCACCATTAATCTTGGTCATTAGTTATACTCTTCTGGTTCTCTTCATCTTAAGTATTTTACTATTTTTCTAATTTAGATTAGGCCACTGACAAAGATGATAGAAAGGCAACTACTAGGTATTGTGTCTACTTATGTTTGAATTTGGTGCTTTAAAAAGTAGGTCGTGGTTTCCAGAGCCAATACTAAGTCTAAATATCGAGCCTTTAGCGTAGTAGCATCAGAGTTACTGTAAATAAGATCATTACTTTTTGAACTTGGTACTGTACCTTTGTCCACTCCCATAATTTGGTGCAATACCCAAAGTGTAACAGCTCTATCTAGCAATCATAAGTTCCATTCTCAACCCAAACATGTTGAATTGGATATTCATTTCTTAAGGGAGAATGTAGCTAATAAAAGCCTTCAAATTGAGTATATTCCCAACCTTGATCAGACAACTAACATCTTTACCGAAGTCTTATCCTTTCAACCATTTCACTATCTTAGATCTAAGCTTACATCATCCTAATTTTGAGCTCGAGGGAGGCTGTTGGAAGTATTCCAAAAGGTTCTAACATGTTCAAGAATATTGCACAACAATATCTTAATAAATTGCAACTGAAGCTCAACAAGTTGCAATAGTAATGTATGTGCATGTAAGTCAACACAATATAATTTCTTTTTTAAGTTGTACAACTGTCACTCTATCATTGGTCAGTTGTTAGATTTGTTATTAGCAGAGTAAGTTACACCAGTGTAATATAAGTATCAGACATTGTACAATTTCACCAACTAACAATAATAAAATTGTACACATTTTAACAAGTAACATTAATAACTTTATTTTTTCATTCAATATTTTCTCTATTTTTCTCATCATCCAAACACATCATTACGAAATTTTACAAAGTGCCTAAAGTATAGTATATGCCACTAATAGTTGTAATAGCGTAATGTAAATGATATAACCATACTTTTAAACTCCATGCCATTCACTTCAATCATGATAGACCAATTCTAAATCAATCATGATGGACCAATTCCAAGTTACCATTTACAGACGTTACCTAGTATTAAATGAAGCTAAAGAATAATTGCTACCATAAATTTACAAAACAAAAAGCAATAAAATGATACTAGCCAAAACTATGTCATTAAAATTATTCAAAACGTAAAATTTACAAAATATTTTAATCCTAGTATTCATCAAACTATGAACTCACAAATAAAAGCAATGGAATCCATAACCATTTATACCCAATTAGTTTGCAAAAATGGCTAGTGTTTGAAACGAATTCTTTAGCCTAAAAATTTTATTGAGCTTGTAAATTTTAGAATTAATTTCTACATGAAAATTACAATAAGTTACCCATAAATTAACATATGCTTTACTAGTATCAAAACATAGACATAAAATAAAAGATAGCACATGTAGCTAATAATAAAGAGAAACATAGAAATAAAGATACCTTAAATAAGAAAAAAGGACATTTTAATGCTGAAGAGGAGAGAGCATAATTATTGCTGAAGAGGAGACAACATAGTCATGAATTGAGGAGGAGAACTTGAAATGAATAAATTGATATCAGTAACTCATAAGCATCAACCAGCAAGACGATAACAATGGCTGGCAAGCGACAATTGGCAAATGGATATCAATAGCCAGCAAGTGGCTAGCATGTAAAGTGAAGAATGATAATCTATGGTTTGCTAAATTGAAAATATAAAAGGGGAAATGATAAGCGGGTGGTATTATATTCTTTTCATTTTAATACTATAAAATATAATTTTTTAACTTAAAATCAAGCAAATGGATTGGATATTGGATATCCATCTAATATTCATACTCATCCAATGTTAAATTGGATATTTTGAAAAATATTCATATCCATATTAAAAAAGTTTTGAATGGATATTATCTAATCTAATTAGACTAGATTAATAAATATTTATCTTAATGAACTAGTTTATCATTCTTACGCTGGTTGTATGCATAGTAAAGTAGTGATATTTGATCTCTTAATTTACCTTAGAAGTCTTTTTTTTTTTAAATTAGTTTCATATTTTTTTAAAATTAGTTTTATTAAAAATAAAATTGAATATTTGTTATTTTACCTTTTCTTCTTTCTCATTTGCACACTCTCTCTTTCAGAATCACCATTATATCCATCTTCATCACCATCAAAATGATAAAAATATTGTAACAAAGTTACCAAACTTGAGTAATACAACTTCAAATATGTTAGATGACATGACAGCGTACTTGGCATTAGTTATGCTCTGGAAGTTTAAAGTGGTCAGCCTTATCTCTTAGCTTATCATTAATTCAAGCCTTTTACTTTTGTATTTATCAAGATCAAAGATAAAGATAACTATTGTGCTATGCTTGATCTCATTCTAGGCTTATCGTGTTTCCTGTAAAGCACTAGAAATGTAATGATTATGAAGTGAATAAAATATAACAAAAAAGTGCTTTATTTCCTCTCTAGCCCGACCTTATAATTTGAGTTGGTATCAGAGCATGGCAAGTTCCAGTTCTGCAAAATTAGTCAATAAACTTTCAACTTTTCGACTTTTCGACTTTTGTCAAATTGGATAGGCAGAATTTTATGATATAGAAGTCTCAAGTGCTGCCTTCCAATCGTGGTAACAATCTTGAAAGCTTGATTAATGGAGCAAATCTTGCACCCACTAAATTCTTAATGCAAGTAGAAGATGATCAAATAGTGATAACTGTGGAAAATCCAGAGTATATACAGTGGCTGAGACAAGATCAGCTTTTACTTAGTTGGCTTATGTCCATTATGACTGAATCAATTTTAAGCACAGTGGTGCAATATACAACCTCTTTTGAGGTTTGGAATGCTTTGGAAACATCGTTTGCATCTCAGTCAAAGGTTAGAATTTTACAGCTCAAGATGCAACTCCAAACCACGAAAAAAATGCTATGACCATAAGTGATTATGTCAACAAAATGAAAAATTTAGCTGACAGCCTTGCAACGGATGAAAATTATATTACTGAAGATGATTTAATTTCTTATATTCTTCTAGGTTTAGGAACTGAATATGACCTTGTGGTTGTAAATATTACAGTCAGAACTAATGATTTATCTCTGCCGAAAGCTTTCTCTCTTTTGCTTAATCATGAAAGTCAAATGGAGCAACTCTCAGCTACTGTAAATCTGAAGTCTGAAGGAGGTTTCAGTGGAAATTTTGCAAGAGCTTCTTGTCACAAAAGGAAAGTTGCAGGAAAAGGCTTTATGTCAGGAAGTTTTAAAGGCAATGGACGTGGTAAAGGCAGAGGAAGAACCAACTTTTTTTTCGCTTCAATCGAGGGTTCTCTGCAAGACAAGAAACAACACAAGCAGGTCAGGCCTCTGCCTATATGGCACTCCCTGCTGAAGAAGTAGACAATGGATGGTATTTGGACAGCAGGGCAACACACCATATCACAAATGATTTAAACAATCTGCAAATTAAGTCAGCGTTTAAGGGAGGTGAGAAGCTGGTTGTAGGTAATGGTAAAACTCTAGCAATATCTCACATTGGCAGTGCACTTATTTATATTCCAAACCATAAACCATTGTTGCTTAATGATATTTTATATGTGTCTAAAATCACCAATAACTTAATTAGCATTTCAAAATTGCTTTCTGATAATGAGCTAATGCTTGACTTTTGTGACAATGCTTGTATTGTTAAGGACAAAGCTCTGGGGAAAAAGCTGCTGTAGTGAAAAACTAAAAGAGGCTTAAATCGGCTACTAGTGGTTCTAAGACAAACCATTCTATCTAATTCAAAAAATGTTTCCAATAAATCTTATGAGTCTTCTCTTCCATTTAGTTTTTTCAATTCTAGCTCAACAATAAGTCTGTAAATGAACAAAAATTTATCTCTGATTCCAAGTCTAGCAATTTTATAAATCTTTTACACAGAAGAATGAGACATCCTTATCTTGCTGTACTTAAACCAATTCTATCATTGTGTAACAAAACAAGTCAGACAAATAAAAATTTCATTTCTCAATCCTGTAATGCATGTCAACAAGGAAAAAGTCATAGGCAAACTTTCAAAGTATCAAATAGTAGAGCTTCAGAACCTTTAGAACTATTGCATCTTGACTTGTGGGGGCCTGCACCTTTAATGTCTGGAAATGGCTATAAATATTATTTGAGTATTGTAGATGATAGCACACGTTTTACATGGATATTTTTCCACTTGAAGTTAAATCACAAGCTTTTGAAACCTTTAAATATTTCAAGGTTAAAGCTGAAAAACAAAGAAGAAAGAAAATCTAAGGTTTACAAACTGATGGTGGAGGAGAGTTTCAAGCATTTACAAAGTTTTTAAAAGAAGAAATTATTCACTGTCTTTCTTGCCTGCATACGCACCTTCAAAATAGTAAAGTAGAGTAAAAACACCGACACATTGTAGAGACTAGTTTAACACTTTTAGCACAGACTAGTATGCCACTCACCTTTTGGTGGGATACTTTTCAAACATCTGTTTATTTAATTAATAGAATGCCTACTTCCATCTTAGAAAATAAATTATCATTTCAAATACTCTACAATAAAATACCTGTTTATTCTTTTCTAAAAGTTTTTGGATGTGCTGTATTTCCTTATCTTCGAGTTTATAACAAATATAAATTAGATTTTCAATTAGATAAATCTTTATTTTTAGGCTATAATACAGTTCATAAAGGGTATAAGTGTCTCCACAAGTTAGGAAAAATTTATGTGATGCGACATACTGTCTTTAATAAATTTGATTTTCTTTTTAAAAGTGATCATTCCTTCAAAATCTGAAAGAATCATTCAAATCATAATTCTAGTACACTTACTCATTTTCCTATGGTTGTAGGTTTTGAAAATCCTAAAGCTAATAAGACTCTCTCAATTCTTCAAGTAGCAGATTCTCCACTAGAGTTTGTTCATGACACAACACTCATAGATCAAGCATCAAGTCAAAGTGAGGAAAACAATTTTGAATCCAACACTAAAAGCCCAACTAGAGAAGCCAAGCTTGAATCAAGCACTGAAATCCAAGAAATTGAGAACACCAGACAATCTTTAGCTATCCCTAAATCTACCAATCAAGAAGCTGATAACACAATCTCTCAACCACCTAGTTCATCTCCTCAATTATAATAGCCAACACATACACGATCCACTCATCCAATGATCACTCGTGCCAAGGCCAGCATCTTTAAACCCAAACCTAGACTTTACCTAACAACCTTTAACACCAAAGTAATTTTAGCTGCCAGTGTTAGTGAAGCTTTGCAAGATCAAAATTGGTGTAGTGCTATGATAGAAGAAATAAATGCTTTGGCTAGAAATAACACATGGAGTTTAGTACAACCTACTTTTGACATGAAGATTGTGAAAAATAAATGGGTTTTTTGGATAAAACAAAAAGTTGATGGCCAGATAGAGCAATATAAGGCTCGATTGATTGTAAAAAGTTTTCATCATACCTCAAGAATCGATTTTAATCAAATTTTCAGTCCTGTTGTTAAAGCTGCAATAGTTCGATTGGTGTTGAGTATTGCTGTGATGAAAAATTGGGGTGTAATACAACTGGATATGAACAACGCCTTTTTAAATAGAGACTTAGTTGAAGATGTTTACATGATGTAGCCTGAAGGCTTTGTTGACAAAGCAAAACCAAATCATGTGTGTAAATTGAGAAAAGCACTGTATGGGCTTAAGCAAGCTCCTAGAGCTTGGTTCAAAAAACTCAAGAAAGCATTGGTTGACTAGGGTTTTAGGAATTCTAAATCAGACACATCACTATTTATCTTGCGACAAGAAAAAGATATAATATTTATCCTTATTTATGTGGACGATATTTTAATAACGGGAAGTAAAGAAAGTCTAGTGCAGCAAGTCATTAAACAACTTAATTGTCGGTTTGCTTTAAAAGTGCTCAAACAATTAAGTTATTTCCTTGGTTTTGAAGCTCATCGCACAGAGAATGGCCTACATCTTAGCCAACACAAATATATCTGTGATCTTTTGAAGCGCACAAGTATGGATGGTTGCAAGGAAACATCTACTCTTATGAGCGTAATACCAAAACTTTCAGCTGAAGGTCGTAAGCAATTTTCCGATCCTACATTTTATTGTAGCACAGTTGGAGCCTTATTATATGTAACTATTACTCAGCCTGAAATTTCTTATGCTGTTCACCGTTTAAGTCAGTACATGCAAAATCCTTTGCAGTCGCATTGGCTTGGGTGTAAAAGAATCCTTAGATATTTACAATGAACAGTTGATTATGGTATTTATTATACTACAAAAGGAAGAATGACGCTCACAGGCTATACAAATTCAGATTGGGCAAATAATATTGATATTATAAAATCAACTGGAGATTATTGTATTTATCTTGGCAACAACTTAATCTCACGGAGTTCAAAGAAACAGAATGCAGTAGCAAGGTCTTCAACTGAGTCAGAATATCGAGCACTTGCAAATACTACAACAGAAATTTTATGGCTTCAATTTGTGCTTAAAGAGTTGCAGGTTCTATTAGTTGATATTCCAATTATTTGGAGTGATAACACTGGAGCTACTTCACTTGCTGTCAATCTAGTTCATCATTGAAGAACAAAACATATAGAGATCGATGTTCATTTTGTGAGTGATATAATTTCCGAAGGTGGAGTGGAAGTCAGACATGTCCCTACTGAATAAGTGATTATCAGCCTGCAAACATATTCACAAAGAGTCTTCATACCGATAGGTTTCAATGGTTGCGAGATAAGCTATATATTCTTCCCAGAACATTACGCTTAAGGGGGCATGAGAAAATATTATAGCAGAGTTACCAAACTTGAGTAATACAACTTCAAATATGTTAGATGACATGGCAGCATACTTGGCATTCATTAGTGCTCTGGAAATTTATAGTTGTCGGCCTTATCTCTTAGCTTATCATTAATTCAAGCCTTTTACTTTTGTATTTATCAAGATCAAAGATAAAGACAACTATTGTGCTAGGCTTGATCTCAGTCTAGGCTTATCGTGTTTCCTGTAAAGCACTATAAATGTAATGATTATGAAGTGAATAAAATATAACAAAAGGTGCTTTATTTCCTCTCAAGCCCGACCTAATAACATGAGTCAAAACTTTCATAAAAAATATTTATTTTTATTTTTAAAATTTTTCTTTGTAAAACACACAACAAACAAATAGTCGAATGCACAAAAAAATAGCAAAACACCCCTCATATAGAAAGTTTCAATTTTCTATTTCTTTCTCCGACACAAACTAAATGATCAAATAAATTCGACAATTAAAAATCAAAATATCGGGGTATCCAAAAATAAAGCCCCAGAATTAAAAAGTTTGAAATTTGACAAAGAGTGCTTATTTATTTTATTTTTTTATTAACTAATTTTTTGGTTAAGAAATTGAGTGAGAGTTTGAAGACAGAGATGATGAAGATGATATAGTGGTAATTTCTGAAGACAGAGGGTAGATGAGAGGGAAAATTAAAAGCTAAAAAAATAAAATTTTTTACTTTTAATTTTGAATAAGTGTAATTTCAAAATAGATTAGATTAATTGATGTGATTAAATATCACTACTCGCCATTAGACTACCACCACAACCAGGTCTCCACATCCTAGGGTGTTTTTTATTTGATTGATGCTAGTGACACCTCATAAAACTCTCTTGCAACCCCATTTTTATGTTCATGGGTGTATTTTTAGTTAATATTATGTAAAAAGATAAAAATAAATTTAATTAAAATAAAATCTACTCCCCACCAATTACTTTTTTGGATTTTTGTTATTTTACTTTTAATTTCCTACATATTTTTCTGCAGATAAAATAATTACGAACTTGGTGATGAAAATTCAATAAATTTGATGAATTGTTATTTCTTTTGTTAGATTTGATAATCAACTCCTTGCGTATTTTCTCTTTATGACGAGGATGTGAATAAATTATAGCAATCTGAATTCCTGGTTCTGGAGAAGTACGCTTTAAAATATTTAATGATCCAGTCATTATTGACACAATTTTATGTGGGTGGGTTTGTTATATCAAAGTTCATTTTTTTTAATAGACTTATGGGCTTTTTAAAGACATATTCGAAGCCACGTACATGATTTCAAGGAAAACAAATATCATAAGCAAGAAATTAGGTTTAATTTAAAGTTTATCACATTGTTACCTTCTGATTTTGAATAATCAAAACTTCTAAAATAGGCGAACTTTTGAGGATGGCAAGAAGCAATCTCCATGTAGTTCCTCTAATCTCTACTTCTAAATGGGTCAAGTTGGCAAATGTAGGAAAGATTTCCTCATAACTGAATTTGAATTCTCCAACCTTATGCCTAACTTCTTCAGAGAAGGAGGCCAAAAGTTAAAGCTTATCACCGCACCAACATCACTCATAAGTCCCACTACCGAAAACTCCTCGAGCAGAGGGCACGCAGAAAAGAGCCTCTCAGTCAAGTTACGAGACAATTTTTCAATGTATAGGTAATGAAAATTAATTTTCTTTTGATAGGGTAGTGACAATTTATTACCTTTTAAAAAGTATATACAATAAAGATAATAAAGTCCCAAACCTAATATGTTTGTATTAAAGTCCCAAACCTAATATGTTTGTATTAACATTGAAGTGCATTTTACTTGATTTAAAAATTGAAAACATAATCTATTAATAATTGGGCCGACAGCATTGCACTTATTCAGCTCATCTATGAAAAGTAAAGCTATTGCCTATTAGTACCGAGTAATGAAATTTGATCCCTTTATTATCTCAGCAGCTCTCACTTTTAATTTAATTTATTTATTTTTAAAATTATCTTTCTTCAAATGTAAGGTAAAACATCCGCTCCATCGGAAGTTCTACCTGCATTCTTGTCCTCAGTAGAGAAATCAAATCATGGATCATTAGGACCATACATATTCGAACAAAACCTTTGAACCGAAACCCTGCCTTTTTGATTGATTGAGATCTTAAAATTATTATTCTCAATAGCAGGGAAGTCAGTGTTAATGGGTCTTTTGTCCACCTCTACAGGGAAGTAACTATTAAAAATTAAATTACTTGCTTTTAATTAACGGGTGATTTGTATTCATCAACAATTTACAATTTTACGTTGGCGATGATTGATACATACTAAAATCATATTGACACTGAAAGCAGTAGCAAATAAGATTTTAATTTTACATTGCACAATACATAATCAAATCTGTAACTTTCCTATGAATCTTTTGAAATGCGTAGGCACACCACAAGAACTAGTACACCATTAATTAAATGCACAAAACAAACAAAAATTTAAAATGAACGACAACTACAAAGGAGTTGAAATTTGAATTGAAAAGGGTAAAGAAATAAAAAAAAGATAATCAAAAGGGTAATTTTGAAAATAAATATAATTAATTAAGAAGATGCTGATGAGATAAGTAGAGGGGGTCAATTATCTTTACTCCATTAAAACCCCTCTAATATTCTCATTAGAATACTCTTTTTGAAATTTACAATTTTAAATCTGATTAAATAAATCTATAAAATTTTATATATTTTAATTAAACACCTATATTATGATCATCGTCATCCTTATTAATCAATATAGACTTTGAGGGTGTCCATAATTTAACTAAAACCCTTTATTTTTTTAGTCAATCATTATTCTGGGACTTAATTTCAAAATTTGATATCCTGGTGTTCTTTTCTCTTTTTTTCCCCCCAAAGAAGAGAGATTAAATTTAAAAAATGAGATAAATGTTATAAGTTTTGTATAACAATAAGAACTGAAAGGAAAGCAGGTGGTTGTTTTAAAGCAAAGGAAGTTGAAGGAAATTGAAAGTAAATTCCCATTTATAGCACAACAAAATAATTTGGTGAAAAAGTCACAGTATAAAATAACTTAATTTGACCAAAAAATGAAAAGTTATTGTTGGGAAGTGTTTTATTTATTTATTTAAAATCTTGGTAAATAACAGACGACAAAATCTTTAGTGTTCTTATAGGGGAAAAAACCCTTCTCATCTCTAGGGTTTCATACAATAGCTCATTTCATTATTACTTTTTAAACAATAACCCAACACATCCTTCTATTAACTCACTGTTAGTTAAATGTCGATTGTTAGTAATTCATTAAGGGTAAAAAATGATTTTTTTTATCAAAAAGAAAATTAGAAAAATAAATAAAAGTTGACATATAACTAAAAATGATTTTATCTAATCCTACTAAATAAGAAATACAAAAAAAGATGAAAAATTTATATTTCAAGCAATTCTTTTTTCACTTATTTATATTTTGGCGGCATGAAAGTCCTATAAACCTTAGATCTAAGTACCAAAAATATCATAATTTTCTTATTCATATAAGTATACTCTCTAATTACACTGTAAAATGGCTTGAATTGAGTTGAAGATAAAGAAGATATTCAGCACATGCAAGGACATAAAATTTTGTGGCATTTTTTAGTTTTTCTTCCAATGATTTAAAGATATTGTGTTAATTACAATTTGTTCCTTATGACAATTATTCAATGGCAATATGAAACTATATCATCATTAATTTCATTTAAGAAAAAGTTTAATGAATTTTGCATATTTTGTAGTGTTATTTAATTGTGCAAAAAAAATTATTTTAATATAGTTTGTATCACTTTAATGAAAAATCTTATTTTGCCCTCAATGAATTACTAGTTAATGGTTTTACACTAAAAGTGAGTTAACGGAAAGATATTTTAGGTTATTGTTTGAAAAGTAAGGATGAAATGGGCTATTGCATTAAACCCCAAGGATAAAAAAGGATTTTTTCCTGTTCCTATAGTATTATTTTTATAATTGGTTAAAGCTCACACATGATAAAAAATAAATGGAAAGAAGCAATATTTCAGCATCACCCAAACAATCACCCAATAAAGTACCAAAATTAGAGGTTATGTAAAAAATATTACTAATATCGAAAAACGACATTTATGACAAACCGTTTATTCCATAAATAGGAATGCAATTTATTCCATGCCTGTAAACAGCACCATTTTTTTTTCTTTTTCCCCTCCCTTTACAAAGTCACTACAGACTGCATAAGGTTTGACCGAGGAATGTTCATTCCTAGATCTTTTACTTTCACGGCAAGAGGCTTCGAATAGCAAGCACTAACTTTAATTAATTTTATTATCAGCTGCTCAAATATATGCGATGGAAAATGTATAACATAACTACTCATATGTTAATTAGAATGTAACGGGGTCCTTGAGCACTAAGGCAACTTGGTCTTTCATCTTATATGAATTCGTGTAGCGATCAACACCATCCTCGTAGATGAATTCGCACATACGAGTAAGATTAAGAACCGGCTCAAGCAGAGGTAACGACACGGCAGTTAGGTTGAGAAGCTCTTCATAATTTAAATCTTTCCACCCATTTTCAATTTCTAACCACAGCGCCTTTTCTGCCTCTTCCTCGGACACTACATGTTGCTTCATGTAGCATTCGACAGCTGAGGGAATATGTCCTCTCTTTTGCTCAAACTACACATTACATTTGCAAAGTGTTAAGTCCGTGGGTATCTTATGGCAAGCCTCATTAAATTAGAAACTTATTTATTGCATATTATGTAATAGAGATTAATTTATTAATTCCCTAATTTAGTAAAATTTTAATTTATTAGGAATATTTGTTTCCTAATTTTATTATATGTCTAATTTAGCAAGTCAATTAATGATACAATTGGCGCATAAGGTTTATTTAGAGCAAGAAGTTAGTTCAAACAGTAAGTTTATTAAATGCTCTAATATTTCTTGAGAGACAAACAAGGCGAGAATATCATATTTCTTCGTATTTAGATTCATATGAATTATCTGAGGAAATAAACTCTTATTTGGATAGAATCTAAATCTTTTAAGACTTGTGCTTTTTTGTAAAACCCTAGTGTTTAAATAAATAGAGGTATTTCACAATTAAAGAAGCACAACACATAGCATAAAATAAAGAAGTAAAATTCGACCTCCTCCCTAGAGAATCCGGATTTGACACATGATGTTGTGTTGATTTGTCTTCTTATCTTCTTCATTCAAAGTCTTGTAAAGAGACTATTTCTTTTCATCTCTGATGAGAGTCTATGTAGATCTTAAATCACTAGACATTGAAGAATCGAAGAATTGCTATTGATAACTTTGCGAAATGTCTTGAAGATCGTGGATTAAGAGGGGTAGCAGTTATTCAAGTGAAGTAGATTCAATTTAAGTTTGAGTAAACTGTATGGTGATAAACTGTAAGTGAGAGTCTTAAGTTTGGTAAATCCATATGCTGTAACATATTAATTTAGTTAATTGCTTTTCATCCAGGCGTGACCTCGTGGATGTAAGATTGATTAATTTGAACCACGTAAAAATCTTTATGTCATTTAATTTTTGTAATTTTGTTGTGTTTTGAAAAATTAATATTTTTTATGCGGATGAACAGTAACTGTGAACAGTATCGTAAATAGTAATTGTAAACAGTATTTTCAGAAAATTAATTTAGTTTATTAATTTCGTGCTTAATTTAATTAGGTTAATTATTTAGGAGATTTTTCAGACTTCTCTTTGTTAAGGAATTTAATTAATTAAGTTGATTAATTAATTAGTTTAAGAGTTTTAAATTACCTACATCTATTTGTAATAGATCTAAATTTCCTTCACAAAGGATTTTATCACCTTACATAATGGAATAATAAACACCAGACGATTCACAACTATTAGATTTAATCAAATAGCTAAAAATGTAATGGACGGTTGTAGAGGAGTTGTGGGGAATTGGGAAAGATGGTTGCCAATTTTCTAATGTTTGTTACCCAATCATACAAGATAACAAGGGCCATTTGTGAATTGGTAGAGGAATAGAAAACAAAGCTAGAGTATAAATGAACTGTAAAACTGACAAAATGCAGTATAGTAAGTACCTTGTGGGAAGCTATGTCATCAAGTAGTCGACAAATATTTTCTGATGCTGTTATAATCTTAGGGACTTTGACTACCCATTCAAGAACTTCTTTGGTTGCAATATCACCCATGTCAAGAAAGGAAGCTGTTACTACTGGTAAAACAGCAATACTTCTTAATGCAATTGGTTTATATTCCTCCACGCTCGGAACATAACCTTCTTTTAACCACTTGGCTTCCGTAAAGTACATCATGATTACCTCTTGCATCTAATCATAGACATATGTATATGACGGACTGGTTAGTGGAAGTAGAGTAATAGGGTATGAAAACATCTAGGGGTGTTTAGAATCCAATCTAAGCCACTCAATCCATCTGATCTGAAAAAATTTGATTCATAGAAATTTGATCTGTGAATTGGTGGATTGGATCGAATTGACAATTTGTGATCAATTGATTGGATATAGATTTATTTTTGTAAATCTGCAAAAATTAGCAAATCCAAAAAAAAAAATATTTATTTAATTAAAAAATAAAACTTGTAAATGTGGTATTACCACTTACTAATAAATAAATAAGTTAAAATGTAGGTACACTAACATTATATTAATCTTATCCAATAATAATATAAAATAAAAATATTAAACAAACAAATATACCTTCCTAAACTGTTAATTTTCATAATTTTAGTTAATTTTAATGTATAGCCTATATTAAATATATTCATTTCTTAATCTATAAAATCTAATTCTTTTTTTTGTTTTAATTTACCTTATATTAAATGTCAAATAACCATGTTTAAGATGTTTTTGTTTATAAAAATAAACAAAATGCCACTTATATTCAGATGTTGAAAAAAAATCACATCATTCAGAGATTTGTATTCAAACCGATTCAAACTTTAGAAAAATTCAAACTTATTCAAATTTCATATAAGGTAAAAAAAAAAAAGGGGGGGGGGGGGGCTACCTAAGTCTTATTAGATAGGTTTTCTAGTCTAATTAGGTTAAGTAAGAAATAAGTATCTTCTGTAGTCTTCATAAACAAACTTGATATTTGTTATTGATTATCTCTTTGGAATAAACTCTAGTAGTGAGTTTTATTCTTATAACTATTTTCGTATTATGTGAAAGCAACAATTCTTAACAATATAGATTTTGTGGGTATTCTTACAATCAACATGAATAATTTAGTTTATTTTCTTTATTGTGAGTAGTATTCTCAAAATTAACAATTTAGTTTATTTCTTCATTATGAGTATCCTCAAAATCAACAATATTAAAATTATCTCTTATATATGTATCACCCATAGTAATTTATCCTTATGATGCATCAGTTTCATTGCAGAGTGTGATTTATTATAGAATCGCGTTGCATGAATTACGTCACCAGTGTATTTATAACAGAACAAATCTACTGCTCTAATTAAACTCAAACACGAAATATAATTCTACCTAAGAATAAAAAACTTTAATAATATATCAAATATAACTACACCAAAATCTAGTTGACAAAAAAATAATTAAATACTTACTAAAATATTTAAAACACTAAAATAATTGTTCTACATCATCGTGTGGGCGTCTGTATATGTGTGTGTGTATAATAAATACCAATCATAAACTTATAAAAAGACCAGAATAAAAAGCATATTATTAGCGAAGAATCTAGTTTCTTTATCTTTAATAAGATGCATGAAAGCCTACCGTCTGTTTTGCATATGGTATCCCGTATGATCTTCCTTGCTTTGCCAATTCTTCCTCGGCTTCATTGTAAACACCTAAGAGTTTATTATAAATGAATTTCATGTATTCTGGTAGTGTGTCTGTGACGTTAGTGTCCCATCTGGAAATTAAATCAAATGAAGATATGCTTGATATAAATATATTTTTAACCAAATTTTTTTAAAAGTGATATAATATATATATCCAAGCAAAGTTTTATTATGCACCTTTTGACAGCTTCAGTAAAGAGTGTGAGCTCTTCAAAAGTACCGTAGGCATCAAATGTGTCATCAATGAGGGATATCAAGCATATTATCTTAGACACCAAAATTCTACCAAAGGTGTATTTAGGCTCATAGTACACTCCTACCAATGTCCAGAAATACACCTCTACCATCCTGGCTCTTGCATAAGGCAACTCTGTAGGAATGTCTAAATCTTTCCACCACCTGACGAAATTTAATTTCATATCAATGCTATAATTTTATGTCCAATTTTAAGAACAACACACACCAAGTAAGTACTAAATTAACTTGTACCTATCCAAATTCGAATTCTGGAGAGATAGGGGATTAAGAAAAAATATATATATACCTAGTCATGTCACTTAGTTCCTTCTGATGTGCTGCTTGCAATAAGTTAAAGTCTAACTTTGCAAACTTGAGCAAAGTCTCATCGTGCAAATCATCTCTTGAATACATATCCAGATAGTACCTTGCCTCTAACCTTGGTAGGGCTTTACGGAGTGGAAGTCTGAGAGCATGTTGTATTTGTTCAGCAAGATTGTTTGAAATTACGCGAGATATCATTGACTTGAGATGAGTTGTAGTGGAAACAATGGCTTCATCTAAAATTTCTTCTCCGTGAACTGCTAGGTGTGCTGCCTCGTACAAACTTAGCATGCCTCGAACATTGTTGATCATTGATGCCTTGAATTTACCTTCATCGTCTTTGAACTTCTCAAACACATCTGATTAGACACGATCATATCTGTATTCAGTTTGCCAATGATCTAGCTAGCTTACAATCAACATATAAGCTTAATTAAACAAATTAATATTACATACATACCACATGAAATCTTGACTCTTTGCTGCCTAAGAAGTCGAAAACGTAGAGAAACGGTATAAAGATTATCACTATCGCTGCCAAGGTCGTTAGCCAACTTTTGCAATTCATCTTCAATCTCTTTCTCAAATTGATAAGCGACACCTAGTCGCTGTACTGCATCAATCAAATGCAGTTTATGGGAAATCTCATCCGCAGCAGAGGTTATCATCCTCCTGACCTCTTGTTTCAGAGCATCGTATTGTTCCTGAGTTGTAGTATCAACTGTCTGCGAGCACAAAAAATTACTTAACATTTTATCTATTAATTACTTATAACAATGAGGGGATCGTAAAAGAAATTAGCATAAAGATCAAATCAGCACGGTACTGAATCTAAATCCATGTACATATATAAACAGTTTAGTAAGTAATGAGTTAAATTGAAACTAGTTTAATTACTTGGAAATCAAAAGAAGATTTCAGGAAACGGTGTCCCCATAAATTGGGATGGAAACCTGCAATGGGACGAGCCTCTTCAATTGAACTGGAAACTGCTGCTGGAACTGGAGTAGACATCTTTCTTTCAGACAAATTACCAAATAGAACTTCGGTTTGTGGTTGACAGAATTTGCAGAAATCTCATGAGATTTCAGTTTATCCTCTATATATAGAGTTTTTGAATCCAGGTGACTCTCATCTTCTCATGCATCCTGCAAAAAATAATAGGAAAGTAAAATGTTGAGTGTGCTAAAGGGAGACAAAAGAGTGACCAAAAAATAATTCAGAACGACATGTTTTGGGTTATTTTTGCAAGAAAAAAAAATTAAGGGTGACAAAAAAAATTTAAAATGATTTTATTGTGGATGATTTAAAAAAAATTAAAACAGCCGAAATCATGTTGTTTTCAAATCTCTTTGTCACCCCTTTTTCTCTTTTTGGTGCAAATTAAAATACCCATAATTTTATTTTTACTTGATTTTCGTTCAAAACGTGTCATGTGTCATGACATGTCACGTGCATTTCTAGAAACAATAATATTTTAGTAAAATTTTTCTCTAAGTATCATATTATTGCCTTGGCCCTAGAGGATTTTTAAAATACATTAGAGGTAATACAATCAATTAATATATATATAAAATGTGTAGTTGAATTTAATATGTGTATATAAAATGTGTAATTAAATTTAATATGTAACTGCCATCTGTATGATAGTTTTGTTAAAATATATACATATATATTATAACATTATTTATTTATTATATGATTAATATGATACCGTTGGATAAATTTCTCCTGGCCATAGGGTTGTGGAGTCCTGGAGAAGTCAATTCCTTGTACCTGTCAAATTGAGCAACTTAAAATTTTCATTTTCCGTGCCCTAGATTATTAACATTACTAACCAGTCTATGCATGCTTAGCTGCCACATTTGCTGCCGCCGCCTCGCCCTGCTGCTGTTTTGTCCTGAAGCCAATTCCTTATACCACTCAAATTGAGCAACCTAAATTTTTCATTTTCTGTGCCTTAGATAATTAACACTATTGACCATTCTATGCCTGCACAGCTGCCTCCTCAGTTTTTTTTTTTTTTCTTAACCACGAGGTATTTTGGGGAGGGTCCCAACTGTGAGATGCATCTTTAAGCCTGTATCACAACCTAGACTAGAAGTTCCTGCTCGAACCGAGAGACACAGGTTCTCCCAACAAAGGCGACTTCCCTGCAACTCGAACTGGGGAGCACAACCAGTCAAGCCATACTCCATTACCAGTAGAGCCAACACTTTATTGGTTTCCTCAGTTTTGAATAAACGCATAGCCACCTTTGACTGGTGACAATTTGTGGTAGGTGCTGTCTTTTGTTGAATTTTGTGGTTAACTCAAAGTCTAAAACTAGCAGATGTTAGCAATAACTTCAATTTACGACTCTTCTTCTTCTTTTTAAAGGGAATTTAACACTTCTTTCTGTCTTTCAGGTTTTAATTTTTTTTTCTTTTTCAAAACCTTAGAGCAATCACCAAATTAAATTACATTTTAAAAGAAATGATCAGATTAGTTTTATTATCTTTTTTCTTATTTTTGAAAATTTTGATTCTCTCGTTTCTCACTACTCCTACTCTAGCCACCTAGCATAATTTATCTAGATCATATGTTATCATTATTATTGGTATTATTATTTTACTTAATGAACCGCGCAGGTGTGGAAGGTAATTCATCGGAAGCAAATAAAAATAAAGTACAACGAAAGTTTGGGAGAACAAAATGAGCCTTACCAGAATAATGACATGAAACTAAAATTCAAAAAAAGCTACACGCACTAAAGAGCAAGGACAAAGGAGAGGCTAAGCTGTCCGGTAAATCTCTACTTTAGATAACCATTAGCTTCTAATCTAGCTTCAATGGCCAAGTTAGCAAAGTCATCAAAAACTCCAATACACTCGCCGAAACTGTAAGAGACCTGAAACTGAATGTCACTAATTAAAAGCAAACAATTAGCCCATTGATTCCGAAAGCTCCACACGAGACTCACTAAGGCGTTAGAGAACAAGTGAATAATTAACTAATATAGCGAGCATGACTTCGATTTCTACAGGTAGAAAGCTCAGCTCAATAGTGAATCCAAATTCCTTATGATATATATAAATAAACTGAAGAAGATAGTAAGGCACAATGATAATGTTGCTTTAGAACATGCTTTTTAGCCATCTTTTAATTTAACTATTGGGAAATATACTTTTAATTATTTATTTTATGTTTTAAGTGTAATTAGTTTTTAATAAGTCAATATTAAATTGTTAGTTGGTTCCTTATTTTGTGGATTCATGAAGCATGCCGGAGAACACGCTTAATGCCTTATATTTTTAGGTTTGTAAATTTGAACTAAGGCTTTATTCAAAACATGATTCTATTTAATAAAAAAAAGTATATCTTGAGACTTGAATATTATTACTTTGGCAATTTGAAAATTGTTTGGGCAATTTATTATTTTTTCAAATAACCAAAACTTATTTAAAGGTCTGAATTTCTTCGAATTAACCTTATTCATAATTTATTTTTTCTCTATTTCATTTTATTGCACATTATAAATTTTTGTGTTTGTAACAAGTGAAAATTTTTATGCAATTGTTTTCTTTTTTAATAATTGAAGATTTTGACCTTCACAAAATAAAAATACACTTTCATTAATAGCCATATAAAAACGAGTTTTAAGGAGTGCTAGCATCAGTTGTCCTTAAGAGCGATTGTTTAATTTGTCGGTGTTTCTTGAAGTGACAAATGTTCTAGTTTTAGGATTCGAATCAATTTGATTAGTTTTTGAACCCATTTAACCTCTAGGTAAAACCTTTTTCTTAATAATGCAGGTTTTGGACCACATAGTAAAAAGATCATGGCATCTGATGATAATTTAGATAATGATGGTCAGAAGGTACTTTTAGTGGAAGTGTCTAATATGTCGTCATTGAAGGTAGTTTCATTAATAAAATAACGTCTAACCGAGAGACACAACTAAAAAGTATTGATTTTTCCCAAGTATAAGAGAGTTTTATTATAATATAGCTCGGTAAGTATAAGGTCGATCCGCAGGTAAAATATTTAAATTATTAATTTATTTAAAAGATATAATTTAAATTCATGCTATTTAATTTAAGTAGAATTATGAAAATAAATCAGTTGGGGCTATGAATTCACTCTTAGTACTAGATAGAATTTAATAAAATTCTTTTCTTTTTTTTGTTTATTGCCCAATGATTAATTGTATAAATTATTATTATTATTTACCATTAATTTTATTAGGAAAGAGGACACCTGCACCCCAAGATTTGGGGAAATGGTCACCAAGACCCTAAATTTTTAATGAGGGATACCAAGTGATGTGATAATAATAAATATATAATTTATATATTTTCCTAACTTAATTTTATATTAAATTATATTTTATTATGTTAATTTTTATCTTAATTTTTATATTTTGTTATTTTAGGTATAATCTGAGATTAGAAAAGAATTAAATATAAACATTCAGGAAGAAATCTACTTGAAGGAATAAAAAAAGAAAAGCAATAAAGAGAATTAATTGGAACAAATTAAGAAGAATTTAATTTAATTTAATTAATCATCATGCATGCAATCATGTGGAGGCAAGCTTTGAAGATTTAGTTGACAAATATGGCATGCACGTGGAGAGTACTTTGACAATTTAAATGGCAAGTTCAGCATATATTTTTATTGAAGGAAGAAAATATTTTGCATGATTTTAAAATGGCAAGCATGTGCATGAAAGATTGAGGCGGCTGGCTTTTGCTTTACATCTTTCCATACAAAGATTTAAAGGCCGCCGATTGAGAATTATAAAAAGAAGATTTAAAAACCAGCCGCAAGAATCAGCAGCCAAAAAGATGAAAAAAGAGGAGAGAGCAGCAGCCGCACTATTAAGCCAAAGTCGAGAGTAGCAAGAACAATTTAGAGGAGGAGGAAAACGCGTTAATTCGTGAGTTTTTCTTTCTCTCTTCTCAATTATGTTATTTGAGTGTTCTCAATTAAATTTATGGATTCTCTTTATATTATCATGAACTAATTTATTTTACTAGAGCTACGATGTAGCCTAATTATGAAGATTTAATTCCATAAATCTATGTTATTTTTAATTTGTTATTCTATAATTGAGTGTTTATTATTGTGCTTAATACTTTAAATATCTGACCAATATTTGAATGATTTAAGAATACATATGAGCCGAGAAGAGATTTATGTATTTTTACTTTGTGTAATAGATGCTATGAATTGAACGAAAGACAGAGATGTGCCAACGTGATTCATGCAGTTTTTCTAAGAATTTCCATAGAGTTTAATGAATCTTTGCATATTTAAATTCACAAGAGATATAGTGGGTTAATATGTAAAGGTATTTTTGATATTACTCGAGAGAGGATATTGAATAGATTAGGAAAATTCACTATCAACATGGGTGATAAACTTTAATAACATAGATGAATGATTAAATTGGATTAGTTATAGTGAAATCGGATGTCCTAGTGTCTTAATCTATTTGTGATTTCTATTACTGCCTGCATATTTATTTAATTTTTAGTTATTTTATTTTATTTTTAATCTAAATTCACTTATTCGGTTATTCAAATAAATTACGGTTAGAATAATTTCAATAGCTAATAGGATAAACAATCTCTGTATGATCATACTCTACTCTTCATTATATTACTTGTGCCGACTGGTACACTTGTTAATTTACACAACACCAAGACTCCTTTCTGACTATATTACCCTTTGACCATATGAACCTAAAAAAATTGATCTCAAAATTTTATAATAAATAGAAATGTGGCATTAAAATAAATGTAGTAATATACATTTTAAAATAATTTTAATATTTAAAAATATTTTAATATTTTACAATCTATTAGACCTATTGTATTATATTAAGGTAATATTTAATAAAACATAGAAACATAACATTAAAAATAAATAAATTATAATTAAAATTATTTTGAATATTATATAAAAAATAATTTTAATATTATTAATAGGGTTTGTTAAGTGTAAAAAGTTATTTAACCCAAAAATTTATTCAAAATCTTTATAATAAAGACAAATATATTATTAAAATAAATATAATAATTTAATATCATTTTAAATTTTGAAAATAATTTAATATTATTAGTTTACCATATAGATTATATTATTTATATTAAAATTATATTAATTAAAAAATTTTAAAGTCAATTTTCCAATTACTATATTAAAAGGGTATTATGATTAAAAATAGTTCTTTGTATCTGTTTTTAAAAACTTGGTATTTTTGTGACCATTTCTCCAAACTTTAAGGGTATAGGTGTCCTTTTCTCATTTTATTATGGATTAAGTGTGCTAAAATTTAATTTTTCTACAATAAATCAAAATACCATTTTATCATACTTTATACTGAGAGATCAAAATTTATTATGCCAAACTCTCTTGTTTGTCTACAATAAATCAAACTTTTAAAATATAAAATATGGATAAAATCAAATAGAAAATAATTTAATTTATATAATTAAAAATAGAATTTAATTAAATCATATTTTTCTACTAAGAGTTTCACCTTATCGTAATTATTATAATTAAAATAAAAATAATAGTTAAAATTAAATAACACATAATTAAAATTAAAATAGTTAAAATTGGAAATAAAAATAAATTTACTTGTGAATTGAATTTCAAAATTCTGAAATAAATTATAAGATAATTAAATACAAAAGAAAAAGTGAAGAAATTGGAGATTAAGCCTTCCGTTTTTCACCCCTCTTCTGTACTTCTTCGCCTTCTCTTTGATCCTCCTCCACTTAAACGAAATTATGATGGTTCTATTGATAAGTTCAAAGCTCATTTGGTTGCAAAGGTTGTCATCAACATCTAGGAATTGTTTACCATGACAATTTCAACCTTGTGGTTATACCCACAGTAGTACGTGTTGTTCTCAGTGTCTTTGTGAGTTGTGGCTAATCATTGCTACAACTCGATGTAAACAATGCATTTTCTACAAGGTCATATATCTGAGAATGTCTACATGAGTCAACCTCCAGGTTTCATTGATGAAAATAGTCCATCGTATGTGTGCAAACTTAGCAAAGGAATTCATGGCCTTAAAAAAGCCCCTTGGTCCTGGTATCATGAACTTCGAATTTCATTCAATATGGCTTTATGAATTCTCATGTTGATTCTTCCTTATTTTTTTTCAATGTTGCTGGCCATATTATGTATCTCCTTATTTATGTTAACCACTTACTTATCACTGGTGAAAATGTTGCAATGGTCAATCGTTTTGTGAACATTCTTGCTCAACTCTTTTTTATTAAAGATCTTGGTTCCTTAAATTACTTTTTAGGTGTAGAAGTGGTTCCAAACAAGCCTGGTGTATTACTTTCTCAAAGGCGTTACATTCTTGATATTCTCACTAAAAACAAATATGTAGGATGCCGAATATGTTCTTACTCCAGTGCCAACATATCCAGATCTTCAATTACATTAAGGCTCCTTCTTGTCAGATTTTACAAAGTACTGGTAGGGATGGCAATGGTGCCCGCAAGCCAACTCAAACTCGGCTAGTAAAACCCACCAGCTGTAGGTAATTTTGCACGTTGCGGGCAAGTTTGCTATTACAAATTAAAATCCGCGCTGGGTTGTAGACGGATTTGGTAGATGCCAAATATCCGGAGAGTATTTGGCAACACACACTTTTTTTAATATTTTTTTAAAATTTTAATAATTTTAATACTTATTATAATTATTATATACAAATTAATTTCATTATATAATTATGGATTATTATATATTGATTATAATTATTACCTAAATATAAATTATTATATGTTTATGATAATTATGAATTATTATATACTTATGATAATTTTGCTCTTTGAATTAGAGTTTAGAAAGTATTAGTGTTTAGAAATATTAATTTTAAATCATTATGGTAGGAATTGTGTTGGATGAGTGCTAATAATAGTGAATAAAATGAAGATCATAACTCTTGGAGCTTGTGTTAAATGAGAATATGAGATGATTTTTTATGGTGCAGTGATGCTACTTTTGCAAAGTTGTGTTGTTACTTTTCAATACTACTTTGTGGTTTTTCTCTTTTTTTTAATTGAAAGCATTTTTACGTATTGATGGACTTGTGAATTTTATATTTAAATTTGAGAATTGGTTTTTGAGTAATGTTGAACTTTTAATTTTCCATTTACATTGATTAAATTTATAACTGTGTATTTTTTATGAAATTAAGTTATTGATATAAATTTACATATTGAGTTATATAATTTATATTTTTGGGTTTTATTAAAAGTATATTGTAATATTTGTTTTAAATATGGGAACCCACAAAAAATCTATCGAGTATCATTGCAAGTTTGGTAATTGTCAAAATCCGTAGTGGGTAGGTTTTTTCAAAAAAATTACAACCCGCAACGAGTTGTAGGTGGATTTTGTAATTTAAATTTTATCGGGGTAGGGGTTTGGTTGCCATCCCTAAGTGTCAGGCTATCGTTGGTAGTCTTAGTATTTGTTAACCACAAAGGCCTAATATTACTTTTGCTGTAAACAAGCTTTATCAGTACATGATTCGTTTAAACGACGGAGGATTGGGTCTTTGTCAAACGTCTATTACGCGACTTATCTAGTACCATTAATGATGGCTTGTAATCTACCATGATTCCCCTTTAAATTTGCATGCCTTTTCTGATTCTGATTGGGTAGGGGACAAAGATGATTTCTCTTACACAAGTGCTTACATTGTCTATCTTGGTCAAAATCATGTGTCCTGGAGCTCCAAGAAACAACGAACTGCTAAACTCAATTGGGTTTGCTATCTCTTATATGATCTTGGTGTTAAGCTTTCTAGTTGTCCAGTGATATATTATGATAATATTATTGGATAAAAAATAGTTTTTTAAAATTTTTATAAAAACTTTTAGGACCGATCTCATACAATATATAAGAATTCGTAATCTTAAAAATCATACCTTGACAATCCGATTTGGCTTTTTTGTTGAGTTAATCTAGGCTCCCAGATCACAATTTGTCACCACCACTCCTGTTAGATCACGATCCGTCACCACCACGCTTATTAGATCACGATCCGTCATCAATGATCTTCCAAGTTATGACTCATATTTGATTTGCACTGACGTGTGGGCGCATTTATCACCACTAAAAGCAACTAACAGCAGAAAATTTTTCTCTCAATAATTAGAGAGAAAAAATCTTTTTCTTTGATATGTATAATATGGCATCTCTCTCTCCTTTTTGGGATAAAATAAGCCATTTTATATCTCTATCTTAGTGGAAACCCTAAGCTACATATTTTTATATTTTTAATTCTATTAAATCAAATTTGATTTAAATTAAAAATAATAAAATCGAAAGTAACGTTACTTCTTCTTGTCATAAGGGCCCACTTTGTAAAATAACACAAGACCCCTTAGACATAAAAACATTATATGGAGCCTCCCACTAAATAATATATTTAGGCTTTCAACTTAAATAGCTAGTTGTCTTACTTATTAATCTAGTAGCGACGCAGTCAATTAAATGAGCTAACCCAAGGATCATATGGGTACAATAGTAGCTATAATAATTAGGCCTGTAATTAAACTAGCTCAATTATTTAATTCCAAATCTACTCCACTAAAAGATTGGCTATAATAATTAGGCCTGTAATTAAATTTCTTCTTGTCATAAGGGTACATACAATTAAATGAGCCAACCCAGGGATTATATGGGTACATACAATAGTGGCTATAATAATTAGGCCTGTAATTAAATTAGCCCAATTATTTAATTCCAAATCTACTCCACTAAAAGATTGGAATTGACCTTCATAATTATATGCTATCCAGGATAGTGTTCTCGAATAATAATTCGACCAATGCCACATTGATTTCTTTACTGAACAATCCTTTATACCACATCGTTAATTAAATTGATATCTCAATTTGACGAGAACCAACAAGAGAATACCATTACAACTTCAAGTGAACCTTTACACATTTATGAAAGCCCACTTACAAGAGCTAGAGCCAAAAAGATGCAAGCTACTTTAAATAGATTAATTGAGAAAATATGGATTGAAAATACAATTCAAGATGCAATACATCATGAATTGGGCTTGGAGACAAGACAAGGCATTGTGGCCATTGTTCAAGTTATTAGGCAGCCAAATACAATTTGGATTAAATGTAGAAAGGGCAAATTCGGAATAAAACAGGTATTGATTGAGTCAGAATTGGTGTGCAAGCTATATACCATTGGAAGGATAATTAAATTACCTTTCCAATGCATTTTACAGAGCTAGATTTAGAGTTCTCTAGAATGAGTTATGACCAATTTATTACAGCTCATTCAGACTTGGGGAATTCCAACGACTCCTTTGTTTATTCAACTTCATTTGTTTGTTTTGTTTCAAGTTTTTCCATATGTTAGGTAAGTCTACCATCAATGATGGTGGGCTAATATTAAGTTTGTCAATGATAACATTAATTATGATATGCTAGCATTAAGTTTGTCAATGAGTAGCATTAATAATGGTGGGTTGGTGAAGACTTTTGAAGCATCCTTTGACAAACCTATACTTGGAGGGTTGTTCCAATGTTTTCATTTGTATTTTTAGGATGTTAGGTTTTTTATTAGCCTATTTAAACTCAGCAACCTTGCAATGTAAGAATTAGAGATTAATGTTATTTGAATTTGAAAGATTATTCTTTCTTTGGTTCTTTTGAAAACTAGTGAACTTATCGAGAATTAACATTCTTGTGGCGTTCTAAATTTAGACTTATCACTCACCTTCTCATCTATTTCTTAAATGTGGCGTCAATATCATTCTCTATACCTTTGGTTCATGTTTTCTTAAGTATTGGGTCAAGATTTTGTGTGCCTTAAATCTGTTTAGAACTTTCTTGGGAAGCTGAAACTTCAAATTAAGAGTAAGTTTCAAAGTTTCATTGTGGGATTCACATTATTTGGTATCAGAGCTAGTTTTTAATTAGGTTTGAATGTCTTATATATTTTGATTATAAAAAAAAAACGTACAAAAAAAATCAGATTGCAAAAGGAATCAAGTATTCATACTTTCATCAAATTGAATTTTAGTTATTCTTTTTTCTTGACATTGTTTACACACAATATCAATTGTGTTCCTTTGCTTTCTTACTTTTTTTTCATCAATTTCCTTATCGTTCTTTGTGTCCTCTTAATTCCTTTTCTTTGTTTAGTGTGTTGGTTTGTCATATTTGGTGTGCCACCTGGGTTTTTCTTGATTTTGTTTATTTAGTTCAATAAAGAACTGAAAGAGAGAATTAAGTGTGTTTAAAAAAAAAGTTTGTGAGATTATTAAAGTGTAAAAGCCAATTTGTGCGTTAAACACGAGAGTTAAGTTACATCAAATTGAGTGAAACACATGAAGGAGTGTTGTCAGGTCTTTTTGTTAATATTCTTTTCAGATCACAAATATGTCAAAAGATCAAGAAGCCATAGACGAATCAATCATGCTCAAACCCATGCAACAACAATTTGAGCACATGAATCTGATGTTTGGAGAGATTCGTGACAAATTGGAGACGCAAGACACTGCCATAGCCAATCTACAAAGGGGTAACAACCAATAGCTCCTAATGAAAGAGGTAATCAAGAGCGTGCCATGGGAGAAGAAGATAGTAATGACCTAGACAATTTTGATAACTAGGCCACGGTTGACATGCGTGGAAGAGATTATAGAAGGGCAAGATGTATAGATCATGATTTGGGGAGTATCAAACTGAAAATTCCTTCTTTTCAAAGTAAAAATGATCTGGAAGCTTATTTGGAGTAGGAAAAAAAGGTAGAGTTAGTATTTGATTGCCACAACTACTCTGAGGAAAAAAAGGTAAAACTAGCTGCTGTCGAATTTACTGATTATGCTATAATTTGGTAGGATCAGCTTGTTTTGAGTAGGAGACGAAATCGTGAAAGGCCAATAAAGACTTGGGAAGAGATGAAGGCCATCATGAGGAGGAGATTTGTTCCTAGTCATTATTATAGGGAGCACCAAAAGACTTTAAAGTTTTACACAAGATTCCAAAAGTGTGGAAAATTACCATAAGGAGATAGAAATAATCATAATTCGAGCCAACATTGAAGAAGAACGAGAGGCCACTATGACAAGATGTTTACATGGTTTAAATCAAAATATTGTTAATGTAGTTGATTTGCAACACTATGTTGAGTTAGAAAACATGGTTCACATGGCCATGAAAGTGGAACGACAACTAAAAAAGAAAGGTTTCACTAGAACCAATTTGGGTTCATCTTCCTCATGGAAGTCAAAATGGAGCAAAGATGAAAAGGTTGTTTCAAAGCCTAAGATTGAGCCATTTAAGGATCATAAAGAGGAAGGCAACCAAAGCAAAGGTAAATCTGATTCCCAACACTCTAGAAATAGAGATATTAAGTGTTTTAAATGTTTGAGAACAGGTCATATTACATCTCAATGCCCAAATAAAAGAGCAATAATCTTAAGGAATGATGGTGATGTGGAAACTGAGAGTGAATCGGATGATGATCCTATGCCACCTTTGGAGAATGTTAATGATGATGTAGAGTATCCTGTTGATGGTAAATTGATGGTTTTTAGGCGTGCTCTCAACATGAAAGTAAAAGAGAATGCGGAGGTACAACGTTTCATACTAGATGCCACATCAAAGATAAGGTATGTAGTATGATAATTGATGGTGGAAGTTGTACTAATGTAGCTACCACTAGTATAGTTGAAAAATTAAATTTGAAAACTTTGAAACATCCTGGGCCATATAAGCTACAATGGTTGAATGATTGTGGAGAAGTTAAAGTAAATAAACAAGTGCTGGTTTCATTCTCTATTGGGAGATACAATGATGATGTTATATGTGATGTGGTACCCATGCATGCTGGACACATTCTTTTGGGGCGACCTTGGCAATATGATAGGCGAGTGACATATAATGGTTACTTAAATAGATATTCTTTTGTAATGAATAGAAAGCAAATCACTCTTGTACCTTTAACACCTAGACAAGTGTATGAGGATCAAATGTCAATACAAAAAGAGAGTGATGTAAAACAAGAAAAAGAAGTACAGAAGAAAGAGAGATTAAGAGAAAAGCAAGTAGAAAGATAAAAAAAAAATATTGTTGAGAGAAAAGAAAGGCAACAAATGAACTTATTTGTAAAAGAGAGCGAGGTTAAGACGGCCTTCTTTTCAAAACAGTCTATCATTGTACTTTTATGCAAAGAGGCTTATTTACATACTAGTGAGCTTAACTCTTCTTTGCCTAATGTTATTGTGACTCTTTTGCAGGACTTTGAAGATTTGTTTCTAAATGAAGTTCCTAATGTTTGCCACCTATTAGAGGAATTGAACATCAAATAGACTTTATCCTTGGAGCTACCATTCCTAATAGACCCGCATATAAAAGTAATCATGAGGAGACAAAGGAGCTTCAAAGGCAAGTTGAAGAACTCTTGGCAAAGGGATATATGAGGGAGAGCATGAGTCCATGTGCGGTACTAGTTTTACTAGTTCCTAAAAAGGATAGAATGTGGAGGATGTACGTTGACTCTCGTGCAATTAATAAAATCACTGTAAAGTATTGACATCCTATTCCTAGACTTGATGACATACTTGATGAATTGCATGGTTCTTGTGTATTTAGTAAAATTGATCTTAAAAGTGGATATCATTAAAGTAGGATTAGAGAGGGAGATAAATGGAAAACTGCCTTTAAAACAAAATATGGTTTATATGAGTGGTTAGTGATGCCATTTAGGTTATCTAATGCATCTAGCACTTTTATGAGGTTAATGAACCATGTTTTGCGTGCTTTTATTGGTAAGTTTGTAGTTGTCTATTTTGATGATATTTTGATCTATGGTAAAAGTTTAGAAGAACACATTGAACATTTACAAAGTGTATTGACTGTTTTAAGAAAGGAAAAGTTGTATGCTAATTTGAAGAAGTGTTCCTTTTGTACAAATCAGATTGTTTTTTTTTTGTTATGTTGTAAGTAATCAAAGAATTGAGGTTGATGAAGAGAAGGTAAAGGCTATTAATGAGTGGCTTATACCTAAAAGTGTAAGTGAGGTAAGAAGTTTTCATGGTTTAACTAGTTTTTATAAAATATTTGTGAAAGATTTTAGCATCTTTGTTGCACCATTAACTGAAATTGTGAAGAAACATGTGAGAAGGTAAAGGCTATTAATGAGTGGCCTATACCTAAAAGTGTAAGTGAGGTAAGAAGTTTTCATGGTTTAACTAGTTTTTATAAAATATTTGTGAAAGATTTTAGCACCCTTGCTGCACCATTAACTGAAACTGTGAAGAAACATGTGGGATTTGAGAAAGTAAAAACTATTAATGAGTGGCCTATACCTAAAAGTGTAGGTGAGGTAAGAAATTTTCATGGTTTAATTAGCTTTTATAAAATATTTGTGAAAGATTTTAGCACCCTTGCTGCACCATTAACTGAAATTGTGAAGAAACATGTGGGATTTGAGAAGGTAAAGGCTATTAATGAGTGGCCTATACCTAAAAGTGTAAGTGAGGTAAGAAGTTTTCATGGTTTAACTAGTTTTTATAAAATATTTGTGAAAGATTTTAGCACCCTTGTTGCATCATTAACTGAAATTGTGAAGAAACATGTGAGATTTAAGTGGGGTAGGGAACAAGAAAGGGCATTTAATCTAATCAATGAGAAATTGGTTTCTGCACTATTACTTACTTTACCTGATTTTGCTAAAACTTTTGAAATTGAGTGTGATGCTTCAGGTATAGGTATTGGAGTTGTTTCGATTCAAGAAGGGCGTCCAATTGCTTATTTTAATGAGAAATTGGGTAGAGCAGCCCTAAATTATCCTACCTATGACAAAGAGATGTATGCATTGGTGAGAGCATTGGAAACTTGGCAACATTATTTTCTACCTAAAAAGTTTGTTACACACACTAATCATGAGTCCTTGAAGCATTTGAAAGGGCAAGGTAAGTTGCATAAGAGACATGCCAAATGGGTTGAATTTATTGCGTCATTTCCTTATATGATCAAATACAAACAAGGTAAAGAGAATGTGGTGGCTGATGCATTATCTAGAAGGTATGCACTTATCTCTACATTAAATGCAAAGTTGTTATGATTTGAGCATATTAAAGAGTTATATGTTAATATTAAATCATAATTTTACTAATGTGTTTAATGCTGCTGAGAAAGTTGCATTTAAAAAGTTCTATAGGCATGATGGGTTCTTATTTAGAGAGAATAAATTGTGTGTGCCTCATAGTTCTTTGCCTGAATTGCTTATGCGTAAAGCCTATGGGGGAGATTTAATGAGACATTTTGGCATTGCAAAGACTTTAGATGTGTTAAAAGAACACTTCTTTTGGCCACATATGAAACATGATGTTGAAAGAATATGTGAGAAGTGTATCACTTCTTGTAAACGTACTAAATCTAGAGTTTTACCCCATGGGTTGTATAACCCTCTGCCCATACCTAGTGAATCTTGGATTGATATTTCTATAGACTTTGTTTTGGGTTTACCTAGGTCAAAAAGGAGAAAAGATTCTATTTTTGTTGTTATTGATAGGTTTTCAAAGATGACACATTTCATTCCATGTCTCAAAACTGATGATGCAACAAACATAGCTAATTTTTTTTTCAAGGAAATAGTTAGATTGCATAGAGTACCAAGGAGCATAGTTTCAGGTCGAGATGCTAAGTTCTTGAGCCATTTTTGGAAAACTTTGTGGGGTAAGTTGGGTACTAAACTTTTGTTTTCTACTACTTGTCATCCACAAACTGATGGACAAACTGAGGCTGCAAATAGAACTTTGTCTACTTTGTTGCGTGCCATTATTCAAAAGAACTTGAAAACTTGGGAAGAATATTTGCCACATGCTGAGTTTGCTTACAATAAAACTGTCCATTCAGCTACTAAATTTTCACCATTTAAGATTATATATGGTTTTAATCCATTAACTCCTTTGGATTTATTACCGTTACCTATTGATGAGCGTGCTAGTTTGGATGGTAAAAAGAAAGCTGAATTTGTTAAGTAATTGCATAAGAAAGTGCAGCAACACATAAAAAAGAGGACTGAGCAATATAATATTCAAGCCAACAAATGACGTAAGCAAGTGGTTTTTCAGCATGGAGATTGGATTTAGGTGCATATGAGAAAGGAGAGGTTCCCAACACAAAGGCATTCCAAGTTGCTCTCAAGGAGAGATGGTCCATTTTAAGTGGTTGCACGGATCAATGACAATGCCTACAAATTGAATCTTTCCGGTGAGTATAATGTGAGTGTTATTTTCAATGTTTCTGCAATGTTTCTGATCTTTCTCCTTCGATGTAGGTGAAGATTTGAGAACGAATCCTTTTGAGGAGGAGGGGAATGATGAGAACCATCAAGAGAATACCATTAAAGTTTCAAGTGATCCTTTAAACATTCATGAAGGCCCAATTATAAGAGTTAGAGTAAAAAAGATGCAAGCTGCTTTAAATGGATTAATTGAGAAAATATGGATTGAAAATACAATTTAAAATGCAAGCCATCATGAATTCGGCTTGGAGAAAAGACAAGACATTGAGGCCATTATTCAAGCTATTGGGCAGCCAAATACACAATTTAGATTAAATGCAGAAAGGGAAAATTTGGAACAAAACTAGTATTGATTAAGTCAGAATTAATATGCAAGCTATATACCATTGGAAAGATAATTACGTTAGCTTTCCAATGTATTTTACAGAGATAGATTTGGATTTCTCTAGAAGGAGTTATAACCAATTTATTATAATTTATTCAGACTTGGGAATTCCAACGACTCCTTTGTTTATTCAACTTCATTTTTTTGTTTTGTTTCAAATTTGTCAATGTGTTAGGTAAGTCTATCATCAATGATGGTGGACTAACATTAAATTTTTCAATGATAGTATTAATTATGGTAGGCTAGTATTAAGTTTATCAATGAGTAGCATTAATAATGGTGGGTTGATGAAGACTTTTGAAGCATCATTTGACAAAACTTATACTTGGAGGGTTGTTCTAATGTTTCCATTTGTATTTTTAGGATGTTAGGTTTTTTATTAGCCTATTTAAACTCAGCAACCTTGCAATGTAAGAATTAGAAATTAATGTTATTTGAATTTGAAATATTATTCTTTCTTTGATTCTTTTCAGAACTAGTGAACTTATCAAGAATTAGCATTCTTGTAGCGTTCCAAATTTAGACTTATCACTCACCTTCTCATCTATTTCTTGAGTGTGGCATCAATATCATTCTCTATACCTTTGATTTATGTTTTCTTGAGCATTGGGTCAAGGTTTTATATGACTTAAATCTATTTAGAACTTTCTTGGGAAGTTGAAACTTCAAATTAAGAGTGGATTTCAAAGTTTCATTGTGGGATTCGCATCACAATTGTCTAATCAATTTAATTACATCTTATTCCTTAATATTTACTAGTTTTCTCTAATGATCATTTTCAACACACTAAATATGTTGACACACTCTGGCCAGAGAATTCTATGATCAAGTGCTGAAAACCTATTAAGAGATGTGTTGTACTAATTCTATATTGTTAATCTATAACTCCAATATTCATAATTGCTCCCACCAAGATACCAGATAATCTTGACTACAAGTGTGTGTCATGCCCATTGGTAACTCAAATGGAATAGCAATTATAATCATGAAATCGTAACTAACTCAAGATTAAGATTACAGTAAAATCAATGCCTATGAGATTTAATAAGTCTGACAGTTATTACAAAGGTAATTAAATCTCATATATGATCCAGCTCAATATAGTCAAACTACATCAGTAAATTCATACATGATTAAGACAAATCATTCAATGAATTTACTACAATCTAAACATAAATAGAGTATCCAACTCTATTTATTAACTGCGAATTTAATTTATTTAATCATAAGATAACTTGTATTTATGTCTTCTATGAATTCATATAATGATCACATAAATACATATAATATGATTAAACGGATCTTATTCAATATATTTATGTAAATAAAAATATCTCAAATATTTTATTAATAAAAAAATAAATTAATATGCTTTAAAAGAGCACATAATCCCAACAAATATTAAGGGTAATCAACTCTATTCCAATCTTATTTTTCATTCTAGGATGAACCATATTGACATTGACTTTCATTTTACAAGTGATCAAGTCCAAAGTGGTGCTCTTCATGTCATTCATGTGTTTTCTGCTGATCAAATAGCTGATGCTCTCACCAAGCCTCTTTCATGGGCCTGTTTCCTCGATCTTAACGTTAAGATTGGATTTCTCTCTCGAACTCCAACTTTAGGGGGCATAACAGTAGATTTTTTAATTTTGTATTTTTCCAAAATGTTCTCTAACGGTAGATATAACAAGCCTAGCTTTTAGGATCTGTATCAATATTTTGTTAGTCTCCTATTTTGTATACATGTGTAATGATCAATGAGAAATTGAAGCCATTACTCTAAAAAGCCAAGCACTATTATATATATATGGCGTATGAGTTCTATACGAATCATAATTTCCTACTCGACAAGGATTATTATCTGTTAAGAAATTGGTGGGTGAAGCAGATACGCAGCTAAAATAAAATTGGAAGAAAATAAAGAACAAGCACAAAAAAAGACACCAGGAAATTACGTGGTTCGGCTATTAGCCTACATCCACGGGCGAAGACAGAAGGAAAATATTTCACTAGTGAAAAGGAAGTACAAGTATTATGGTATTTTAGCTTACTTCCCAAAACCCCAATACACCAAAACTCTTAAAACATTAAACACTCAAAAATTTGTTAAAACTCTTAAAATACTCTCACTTTCTCTTTCTCTTTACAAAATAGAGAAGAGAAACTTAAAGAATGGAATACTCTAAGCCGATGGGGAACTCCCTTGTTATAGCCAATTATTGGTTAACAAATTCCACAAGTTAGGTTTGGCAGCCACCTAACTTAACCACCTCCATTTCATTTGTCCATGGTCGGCAATTACAAAATCAAAATGTGAAAAGTCTTGCATTGATTTTCAACAATTCTCCCACTTGGAGATTAGATTGAGAATCAATTAATCCCCACACCATCCTTTCTATTTCGTCATAGTCATATTGCCTACGTTTCTGCTAGGCCACAAGAGGATCTACTCCAGATAAACTTATCAGTATTGATTGGCTTGGTCAAAACATCTACTAGGTTCTCCTTGGTATGGATTTTCTGTAAATCCACACTTCCGTCTTCCACTACTTCTTGAACGAAGTGATACTGAACTCCTATGTGCTTTGTCCTTGAATGAAAGACTGGATTTCTTGCAATATGCAAGGCACTCTTATTGTCACAAAACAAATGAATTTTCTATTGTTTGTGCCCGAGCTCCTCCAATAGTCTTTGTATCCATATAGCTTTTTTGCAAGCTTGTGTAGCTGCCATGTATTCTGCTTCTGTTGTAAATAAAGCCACAACGGTCTGCAGTTTCGAAACCCAGCTTATAGCTGCTCCTGTAAGTGTAAACACATAGCCAATAGTTGATTTTCTTTTATCAAGATCTCCTGCAAAATCTGAATCCACATAGCCCCTGATAGTAAACTCTGATCCTTCATAACATAATGCAACATCTGAGGTTCCTCTGATGTATCTCAGAATCCTCTTCACAGATATCCAATGCTTTCCACTGGGATTCGCCATGTATCGACTGACTGCTCCCACTGCTTGTGCAATGTCTAGTCTAGTAAATATCATAGCGAACATCAAACTTCCCACTGCTGATACATACGGTACTCGAGACATCTCATTCCTCTCTGCTTCATTGCTAGGACACATACTTGAGGATAATTTGAAATTAATAGAAAATGGGGTAGAAATTGACTTAAAATCTTACATGTTGAAGCGCCGCAAGATTTTCTTCAAGTAATTCTTCTGTGAAAGCCAAATCTTCTTGTTATTTTTGTCTCGGTGAATTTGTATCCCTAGAATCTTGTTTGCTGGTCCTAAATCCTTCATTTCAAACTCCCTAGCCAATTGTGCCTTCAATTCTTGGGCTCAATCTTTGTTAGGGCCTTGTTGTGCAAATTTTGTTGAACTCGCAAGCGCACGAATCTATTGTAGAATAGATCAATGGTGTTGAGTGTCGATCCCACGAGGAGGTGGATTTTAATTGTGTGTAGAATTAATTTTGTAAATGGGTGATTGGATCTATGGGGAAATTAATTTAAAGGATGCTAGAATGGGAAAATTGATTTAAAGGATGCTAGAATTTAAATTGGAATAGCGGAATTAAATTGAATTGGGAACTATTGAAATAGAGTGCTTGGGTATCTGGATCCGTATCAACATGCACCATGGGCTAAATATTCCTTATTAATACCAATTAAATCATGAGGGGGAATCCACACCTCATGAACCACGCTCTAATCAATATGGTGTCAAGGGCTTATCGTGCCAAATAATAATAACCTTATACTAGGGTGCCGGTAAAACCAGGGCGGTAACTAGACAAGATTATTATTATTTGTCGACGAAAAGTCAAAACCTCCACAGAAATTAGAGGGGAAGAGAAAATAAATTTACCAAATAAAGCCCATGACACATGTTGAGACTTCACCTTCAACCCAAGCTTGAAAGAAAATTAGCTACTCATAATTGAACTAAGGGTAAAATGGAAATTTATTAAAATACGTAGAAAATACAAGATGGAGAAGGAATTACAGAAAACTAAGCTCAAAAATGGATTCGGGGTATCAAATTGGGGGAGGCCCCTTTTTATAGATACATTGAGTAAATCATGGTCATCTGATTAAAAATGTTTGGACGCACAGGATTGCGCCACTTCATCGTGAAGCGAACAAGAAACACGGTTTGACCACGGGTTTGACCACGCGGTTTGAATAAAGAACACGGTTTGCACACGGTTTTGAACGAAGAATGATCGAATAAAGCGTGAAGCGATATCATGATAGCGATCTGCATACATGTGAATAGTGCCGTACGTGTGAACAGTGCCATTTTTCCTTTTATGCTCCTCTTAAGGTTTTCGACTGTCCTGAATTCAAAAGTGACGTCCGTTTTGCTATCCGAAATCTCGTTCATTGTGAAATGACCATAATACCCCTAAAATACACAAAATACTTAATTAAAACAGAACACACATAATTAAATAACACGAGACTTAAATTAAGAAAATTAAAGATGTTAGTAAAACTTGAAGTACAAAATGACGATTTTCTCCTTTATAAATATACACTTTCTAACACTCAACACACCCCCCAACCAGCTTATTGCTAGTCCCTAGCAAATAAAGCGAAAATAAAATTCAAACCCAAATTTTTTTTTTTTTTAAACAAACTTGTTTATTCAATCAGACTAATGATAGCAATCAAATAAAAGTATAAGCATTATCTCCAGTCTAAAGAAACATCACACCCACATCAACCATCCACATGAATCAACCAAGTAAATACAGCTACTTTCAAAAATGACATGTCAAAGCCCAAAATCTCACCGGTAATAGTGACACTCTCACAAAGAAATTAAACCCAATAAAAATTGTCACTTCAATGAATGATAAATAGAGTGAAGATAGTAAAGAAATAATATCACACACTCTCACCAAGATGAAAAGAATATGCCCACAACTTAGAAATAACACGATCTCAAGTCAAACAAAATGCTAGTCAACCCAATTTATTTACTTATTTTTTTTCTCTTTTTTTTTTTAATTATGCATTACTACATCTTTTAGCCCATATAACTAGTTTCTACTTCAGACTATAGTTCCCTAAAATCAAGAAGGACTTTTATTGGGATGTAACGTAGGCTAGGGACATGGCTAACAAAGAAAGGAAAATAGAGGAAACAAAATATATGTTTGAGAAAAATAATATCTTTTGGAAACTAAAAAGTGCATTTTACTTATTTATTATTGTATTATATCTCTCTCTCTTTTTTTTCTTTTTTTTTTTTTTAGAGAAATTTTTTTCTTTTTCTTTTCTTCTTTTTTTTTCTCTTTTTTTTTTCTTTTTTTTTCTCTTTTTTTTTTCTTTTTTTTTCGGTATTGCACAACTTTACTAAACAAAAAAATTATTTATATTTTTCTCAAACATGAATAGGTGATAGAACTTGTAAGATATCGGGTAATACTCCAAATTGGAGTGGGTGAAGACGATAAGTTGACAAAGAAAAGTTTTTTTTTTTTTTTTTAAATTTAATAAAAGGCTCAAAAAGGCTAACTATGGATATTTGACATAAGGGATGGCTAGAAAGGCTCAAACGGGTCAAAGACGGCCTTTCCATCATCTTTTAGGGCTCTAGATACTCCTCCATATCTACTAGTTAAATGGACCTTTAGATGTAGCAACGCATTTTTTTTTTTTAATTTTTTTTTTAAAGGGTTGACTCCAAGGAAATCTAAAGATCATGTATAAAATAATAATACTGCTAAGCTATATGAAGAATGGGCAAAAAGGGTTACTCTTCAAGAAAAATAATAGGCTCAAAAGCTCACTTGGTATTCATTATGACATGTCAATTTTTTCAAGCAACTCATATTTATCTCCGACATCAACATGTAGAGTAGCAAACATAGTGTAACATCACTCAAGACTAAAGATAATACAAATACTAAAATTCGAAAATCATCATGTCATCCAAAAATAAAAACAAAATCACACTATTTTTTTTTTTAACAACATTCTACCCCCCAACCTATTCTAAACATGAAAGGAGAATATGCATGCAGAAATGTGAAAATGATGCAGAAAAACTAATTGAAAATGTTACACTTAAAATGATAGAAAAATGATTTTTTTTTTTAACTAAGAAGATGCGTTTCTAGAGACACTACACTCTATATTCAGCCATCTTTGACTCAAAATTTGAAAATGCATATTTATAAAGGAGAAGTCAAAAAGTTAGAAAGATCACACGAAAAATAAGAAATTTTTTTTTTCATTATTATTATTATTTTTTTTAACTAAGAAGATGCGTTTCTAGAGTAACTACACTCCATATTCAGCCATCTTCAACACAAACAGTTAGCAACAGTTAGTTTCTACAACAAAAAATTAGTAAAAACTTAACCAACATTCCACAATTGTCAACTATCCCCTCCCCCAACGAGTAACGAAACATTGTCCTCAATGTTTTAAAGGAAAGAAGTAGAGTTTAGAAGACATCACCTGGGTGGTGCAACACAGAATAAAATATTTACAGGCGGAGAGTTAAATCTAATTTGTACTTCTTACTGCGGCTACTGTTACCATCGTTATTTATACACTCCAGCACCAAGGTCCTGGGATTTGGCTCTGGTCGATAAGCTTGTAGCAGATCAAGTAGCTCATTAGCAATGTGAGCACAAATAAAAAGTTTTTTCGCTGTAAAAGGAATGAAGTAATTTTTTATTGCATGGTTAAGAAATGCAATAAAGCCATCATAAAAATTATTGACATTTAAAAAACCGATGGGTTTCTGATGAATGTGCAGATGGGCCCAAGATGCTAATGTGATAAGTGCCTCTAGAGTTGTAAGATCTGCTGGTAAGAAAATAAAAGCATCAACATGATTAAGCATTTCAGTTATTCTTTCTTGCATACCCGAGACAACTAACTCTTCTCCAGTCGGTGAGTCAGACAAACAGCCCAAAGGTTTTAGGGTTTGTGGTATGATGCCTAACACTTGACTTCCTCTGACAAAAGCAGTTTCTGAGACCAATTTTGATAACCCTCGGTCACCTCCGCTGTATACTAAGTGTAATTTTCTCTCTGCATGCATCGACCAAGATCAATGGTCGCCTCAAAGAACTCTTTATATTTGCCATAGTTAAATCCAGGAAAGCACACAAATGTTCTTGAATTGTTTATTGGGAGTAGCTGCCATTATGATACTTCTAAAAAACAATTTGTGAGTGTAAACGAAAAGAATCATATTTAAGGATCTTGGCGGCAATGGGTCACAAATTTTTGAATGAGGTGTCATGTCTATGTCAATTAATCGTAATGCACATGGCTTGAGAGTCAAAAAGGAAACAGTAAAAAGGAAAAGCAAGTAATGACAAATATAAAATTATTAAAGACAATAATGCAAATGGTAAAACAACAGTAAAATAAAACAACAAAGAAAGTAAAAGGATATTTGGTAGTTGCGATCGTGGCTCACATCTTCCTCTCGGTTTTACGTCCGTAAACGGCTTCAACGCCCTCTATGGGTCGAGGATAGGCTTCCCATCCGATTTTCTTATAAACCGGCAAACAGTGGTCGTTTATAGTCGATTCCCGAGATCAGATCGTGCATGCTCTTTTCTGGAATGATGGCCATAACTGGAGAATCGTTCCTTACACATATCCACTGAGATGCGTTTCAAGAGACAAAAGAATATCATTCAATGACTGCTTATTCAAGCCATCCCTAATGAATTGAATCTTATCTTCTCTGTTATCGGACACCATTCCTAAAGAATATCGTTTTTATTGCATATCATTCTCGCACACTTATGACAAGCAACCGAAATTTTTCGAGCTCTTCGCTTTCTTGCGTAATTTCCTTTACCACAACCAGGCATGTATGCAATAAATTTGGAGATAACTCACCGCCAAGCGTACTTTGGCCTCTATTAACCAAATGGATATCAGCAGGTATGTTATTCCTCATGAGCAATCGCATGCGTTCGCACCGAGCTTTATAGATTGTAAGGAGGGCATTCGAGGAAGTGAAGGAATCGACTATGAAGCTTTGCTAAGATCTCGTTTCTATCCATACCTTCGCTCGGAAGATCAAGAATTATGGGAAATCAAGTAACCGACTTGATTGTCACGGAGTACCGTTATCCACCACTTAACCGGGGTGACAAACTAAAACACACAAACTAAAACACACAAACAGAGTAACAAACAAAAACACACAAAGAAAATCACAATCGTCCTCTTATGGAATTTACCTCAAGCTCCAACTGGATGTTGTAGACACTGCTCTCAATGTCTCTGAGTTGGCTTTCTAAATCCTCAACGTGGGATATTAACTCCGGTGGTTGTAGCTTCCAAATACGATGTGTTTTACAAAATTGTATCTGGCCTCTGAGATGAGATTGGACACGTTGAAGTCGTGTAAGGATGTTCAAGAGGAACTGTCTCATGATTAAAAGTGATAAAAGAAAGCTCAATGGTTAAACAAACACACTTATGCACAGATGATTTCAATTAGCAGAAGAAAATAAATAAATAAATAAATCACCGAAAAGAAAAATCTTAATTCAAATCTGGTGGGTCACTTAAATTTATTTCGGTGTCCTCTCCATGTGGTTGGTACTCTAGATATGGCTTTAATCTTTGACCATTAACTTTAAACGTGACACCATTTTTTGGGTCCTTAATTTCAATTGCCCCATGTGGAAAAAACAAGTATGAACAATGAAGGGCGGACCATCGAGAGCGTAGTTTACCCGGGAATAAAGGTGCAAACGAGAATTGAATAAAAGTACTTTCCCGACTGGAGTGAAAGATTTTTCATGTCTCGCTTATCATGAAAGACTTTCATTACGCTTGTAAACCTTGGCCAGTATGCATCATTACGAATTTCTTCAAGTTCGCCAATTGTAATCGTCTTTCGAGCCACTTGCTGCATGTCAAAATTGAATTTCTTGATGGCCCAAAGACGCACGATGCTCAAGTTCCACAGGTAGGTGGCAAGCTTTTCCATACACTAGCCTGTAGGGTGACCTCCCAATTGAGGTCTTGAACGCCGTTCTATATGCCCATAATGCATCATCAAGTCTTAATGACCAATCTTTTAATCTCGGCCTCACGGTCTTTTCTAAGATGTGCTTTATTTCTCGATTGGAGATCTCAACTTGGCCTTTGGTTTTCATGGATGATACGGGGTCGCCACTTTATGAGTGATGGAGTACTTTGTCAAAAGTGCTTTGAATGATTTGTTGCAAAAGTGGGTACCACCATCACTGATTATCGTTCGAGGGAATCCAAAGCGTGAAACAATGTTGCTCTTCAAAAACCCTATCACCACTTTATGATCATTGGTTTCGCATGGAATTGCCTCTACCCATTTCGAAACATAGTCAACAGCAACCAATATGTAATGATGGCCAAAAGATGGGGGAAACGGTCCCATGAAGTCGATACCCCACACATCAAAAATCTCAACCACTAAAATTGGATTTAGTGGCATCATATTCCTTCGTGTAATGCTCCCCATTCGTTGACACCTATCACATGAAGAACAAAAGGTGTAAGCATCTCGAAATATAGTTGGCCAATAGAAACCACATTGTAGAACTTTAGTCCCCGTTTTCTTCATTTGAAATGTCCTCCACAAGCTTGTTCATGGCAGAACGAAAGGATGTTATGAACTTCATTCTCTGGGACACATCGTCGAATAATTTGATCTGCACAATACTTAAACAGATAGCGGTCATCCGAAAAAAGTTCTTTATTTCCGCAAAGAATTTGGCCCTGTCTTGCTTGGTCCAATGCTCTGGAAGTTTACCTGTAACAAGATAATTAACTATATCAGCATACCAAGGTAATACTTCCACACTCATTAATTGTTCATCTGGAAATGACTCATTCAATGTTAAGGGTTCGTGTTGATGTCAAAGTGGAGACGAGAGAGATGGTCACCACAACATTTTGAGTAACCTTTTTTATCTTTGAATTCCAAGTCAAATTCCTGCAAAAGTAACACCCAGCGAATTAGTCTAGCTTTTGCATCTTTCTTTGTGAGAAGATATTTCAGAGCAGCATGATCGGTGAACACAATAATTTTACAACCAATGAGATAAGATCGAAATTTTTCTAATGCAAACACTACTGCTAGCATTTCTTTTCAGTAGTTGAATAGTTCAATTGTGCATCGTTTAATGTCATACTAGCATAGTAAATAACATGAGGAATTCGATCTACTCTTTGTCCTAATACTGCTCCTACTGCATAATCAGATGCATCACACATGAGTTCGAATGGTAAGCTCCAGTTTGGTGGCTGAATGATGGGTGATGTTGTCAACAAATGCTTTAGTTTTTCAAACGCCACAAGACATGAATCATTAAAGACAAAAGGTACATCCTTAGCAAGTAGATTGCATAAGGGTCTAGAAACTTTGCTAAAATCCTTAATGAAACGTCTATAAAAACCAGCATGCCCAAGGAAAGATCTTACTTCTCTGACTGATTTAGGCGGAGGAAGATTAGAAATGAGATCCACCTTGGCTTTGTCAACCTCAATACCTTTGCATGAAATGATGTGACCGAGAACTATACCTTGTTTTACCATAAAATGGCATTTCTCCCAATTTAAGACCAAATTCTTCTCTATACATCTCTGCAAAACTTGTGTTAGATGATGTAAACATTGATCAAATGAATCTCCAAAAACAGAAAAGTCATCCATAAAAACCTCAAGAAACCGTTCAACCATATCAGAAAAAATGCTTAACATGCATCGTTGAAATGTAGCAGGTGCATTACATAATCCAAACGGCATTCTCCTATATGCAAAAGTGCCAAAAGGGCAAGTGAAAGTAGTTTTCTCTTGATCTTTTGGTGCTATGGGAATCTGATTGTATCCTGAGTAGCCATCTAGAAAGCAATAAAATTCATGGCCTGCTAATCTATCAAGCATTTGATCAATAAATGGTAAAGGAAAATGGTCTTTACGTGTGACAGAATTTAACTTTCTATAATCAATGCATACACGCCATCCTGTAGTCACTCTAGTGGGTATCAATTCATTATCAAAGCATTGGTAACTCTGTGACTCGACCTTTGGGGACCACTTGCACAGATGACCCATGAACTATCGAAATGGGGTAAATGATACCGCATCTAATAGCTTAAGGACTTCCGTTCTAACAACTTCTTTCATATTAGATTTAACCGACGTTGCATTTCCTAGTAGATTTAGCATTTTCATCAAGGTGAATGTAATGCATGCATCTCTTGCGGGTTTATACCTTTATGTCTGCATATGGTCCATCCTAATGCTCCTTTGTGCTCTTTTAAAACATCCAACAACTTACCTTTTTGCTCGTCATTTAGGGATGATGAGATGATTACCGGTAGAGTGCTTTTTTCTCCCAAGAACGCATATTCCAAAGTGTTGGGTAATGGTTTGAGCTCAAGTTTCGGTGGTAACTCTGATGATGGGATGAGTTTCTTCTCTGATGGTGCTAGTTGTTCAACTCTTGACTTCCATTTATTAGTGTCCATGGATGGTCTTTGAGTCAAGTAGGGCGTTGACCTCATCGACTGATCTGTCAACATCGAAATCCAAACCAAAGTAAGTTAAACATGTTTGTAAAGGGTCATCACTAAGGTTTGAAACAAAAGTATCATCAATTAATGCTTCAATTAAATCCACATCAACAATTCCATCATCTGTATTGTGAGGTTGTTTGGCAATGTTGAAGATGTTGAGCTCCATGGTCATATTGCCAAAGGACAACTGCATATTTCCAGTCCTGCATTGAATGTGAGCATCCGCAGTTGCCAAAAATGGTCGGCCTAGGATAATGGGGATATGCTTCCTTGAATCCTGTATTGGTTGAGTGTCAATTACAATGAAATCAACAGGAAAATAAAACTTATCTACCTGTATAAGCACGTCCTCCACAATACCACGAGGGATTTTCGTGGACCGATCTGCAAGCTGTAACACCACTGGAGTTGGGTGTAATTCTCCCAATCCAAGTTTCACAAATACTGAGTAAGGTAATAGATTAACACTAGCTCCTAAATCCAACAAAGCATTCTCAATTGTGTGGTTCCCTATACTACATGAAATAGTGGGGGAGCCTGGGTCTTTACATTTTAGAGGAATTTTGTGTTGGAGTATAGAACTAACATTTTCAGTTAAAAATGCCTTTTTCTGAACATGAATGTTTCTCTTTTTAGTACAAAGGTCTTTAAGAAACTTGGCATAAGATGGAACTTGTTTTATTGCATCAAGCAAAGGGATGTTAACACTTACCTGTTTGAAGACTTCAAGAATCTCACCTGTAGATTTTCCCTTCTTTCCTTTAGCTAACCTCTGAGGGAATGGAGCTTTAGGAACGTACTCCCGTGGGTTGGTTTCTTCTTTCTCCTCCGGTGGTGAGTCTTCAACATTCACGGGTACAATTTGATTTTCTTTGGTTGCTGGCATCTCCACTTTGTTGTCGACTTCTTTTCCTTTTCGCAAGGTCATAACGGCTTTGACCTCTCCATGTCATTGTTGCGGTGGTCGGTAGTTGCTTCATGTACTCCTTTAGGATTAGGCATCGGTTGACTTGGAAATTTACCTTTCTCAACAAATCATTGCCAAAGTCTCGAATCAAGCAAGTTGTCCCACCATCTTCTCGAGGCTTGAAACTGATTGGGCTTGTGAGTTGAAGCCTGCTCTCATTTCATTCCGTAGTCCATCAATGGTGCGGTTCATTTGTTTCGATCATGGAGTTAGTAACATTCTTGACATTCTCGGAAGGCATCCTCCCATTGTGCGGGTTGAGAGTAGTTTTGATTCTGATTGTATGGTCTAAATGGTGGCTGAGAGGCTTGAGGAATTGGTTGCATTGGTGGAGCTGGAGCTGCTGGTCCATTCTGTTGGAACCCTTGAGACCATGAAAAATTGGGGTGATCTCTCCATCCAGGATTATATGTGTTGGAGTATGGGTTGTAATTTGATGGCTTCCTCATGACACCGATGGCATTGGCTTGATCTGAATATGAGTCATGGTCATGTGGCTCTGTTGATTTAGCAGTCGTCAAAGATGCTATTTGTCGAGAAAGGCCTTCCACCATCTCTTTGACTTCTTTGATTCCTGAACCGGACTCGCCGATGTGAACCTCATTCACTCCTTTAATTCTTCTAGTATTCCTGAGAGATCGACTCCGCTGTTGGGAATTATCCGCTTGTCGCTGGAAGAAATCCCAAATCTCTGATGCACTTTTTGACATTAGCTCTCCTCCACTTGTCGCCATTAGCCATTCTTGTACATTTGGCAATAATCCCTCCAATAAGTATTGGCATTGGTGCCATTTCTCGTACCCATGATGTGGACACTTCAAAAGTAGCCCATTGAATCGCTCCCATGCTTCAAAACGCTCGTCTTCTCTGCGGGTGAACTCGAGATTTCCTGCGAATAGCATTGGTTTTATGAAGGAAGTATTTATTTAAAAATTTCGTTACCATTTGTTCCCATGTTGTAATGCTATTAGCGAGCAATGTATTGAACCATGAACGAGCTCTATCCTTTAAAGAAAATGGGAATAGTCTAAGTTTAACATCATCTTGTGAAAAATTCTCATATTTAAATGTTTGACAAATTGTATGAAAATCATTCAGATGATTATATGGGTCCTCATTTTCTAGGCCATAGAATGTTGGGAGACAATTTAGCACACTAGGTTTTAGCTCAAAACTCCTAGCAGCTACATTTGGGTATCTAATGCATGATGTGCTCAAATTAGCTAAGGGACTAAAGTAGTCCTTAAATGGCCTCTCTTGTGGTTCTGGTTGTTGCAAATCCATTTCAGTTTTATCTTTACGTGCAATATGTTTGTGTGTGCGAAGTGTTCTTTCTAATTCAAGGTCTATAGGTTCAAGATTAGGTAATAATGACCTACGACCATGCATGCAAAGAAAATAAAAATGAGAACAAATTAAATAATAATAAAGAAGAAGGAGAAATTACAATACTAACCTTATTGCGCTGTTACAACCTTTCTATTAAAAAAAAACACTAAAACAAATACGTGAAATAAAATAAAAATAAATTAATGAGATAAATGAAAAATTACAAAGAAAAATAACTTGAAAATTAAATTGCAGAAATTTAAAGAAGAGAAAAAGAAATTCTTACCTAAAATGTAGATTCGCTTTTTTTTTAAATTAATTAAGGAAAAAAATATAAGGAAACAACTAAAATAATAATAATAATAATAATAATAATAATAATAATAATAATAAAATTATTTACAAAAAATTAATTCTACAAATCAAAATACTTACCTCCCTAAGCAACGGCGCCAAAAACTTGTTGTGCAAATTTTGTTGAACTCGCAAGCCTTTCAATCTATTGTAGAATAGATCAATGGTGTTGAGTGTCGATCCCACGAGGAGGTGGATTTTAATTGTGTGTAGAATTAATTTTGTAAATGGGTGATTGGATCTATGGGGAAATTAATTTAAAGGATGCTAGAATGGGAAAATTGATTTAAAGGATGCTAGAATTTAAATTGGAATAGCGGAATTAAATTGAATTGGGAACTATTGAAATAGAGTGCTTGGGTATCTGGATCCGTATCAACATGCACCATGGGCTAAATATTCCTTATTAATACCAATTAAATCATGAGGGGGGAATCCACACCTCATGAACCACGCTCTAATCAATATGGTGTCAAGGGCTTATCGTGCCAAATAATAATAACCTTATACTAGGGTGCCAGAAACCGGGCGGTAACTAGACAAGATTATTATTATTTGTCGACGAAAAGTCAAAACCTCCACAGAAATTAGAGGGGAAGAGAAAATAAATTTACCAAATAAAGCCCATGACACATGTTGAGACTTCACCTTCAACCCAAGCTTGAAAGAAAATTAGCTACTCATAATTGAACTAAGGGTAAAATGGAAATTTATTAAAATACGTAGAAAATACAAGATGGAGAAGGAATTACAGAAAACTAAGCTCAAAAATGGATTCAGGGGTATCAAATTAGGGGGGGAGGCCCCCTTTTTATAGATACATTGAGTGAATCATGGCCATCGGATTAAAAATAGTTTGGATGCATGTGATTGCGCCACGTCATCGTGAAACGAGAACACGGTTTGACCACGGGTTTGACCACGCGGTTTGAACAGTAACACGGTTTGCACACGGTTTGAACGATAAGCGATGCGAGCAGTCGTGAAGCGATATCCATGAACGATGCATACATGTGAATAGTAAATGCGTGTGAACAGTGCCATTTTTCCTTTTATGCTCCTCTTAAGGTTTTCGACTGTCCTGAATTCAAAAGTGACGTCCGTTTTGCTATCCGAAATCTCGTTCATTGTGAAATGACCATAATACCCCTAAAATACACAAAATACTTAATTAAAACAGAACACACATAATTAAATAACACGAGACTTAAATTAAGAAAATTAAAGATGTTAGTAAAACTTGAAGTACAAAATGACGATTTTCTCCTTTATAAATATACACTTTCTAACACTCAACAGGCCTGCAACCAACATGTCATCCACGTACAACAGCAAAATAATGAAATCATTATCTTCAAACCTCTTGTAATATGCACAATGGTCTGAACTGAGTCTGTTGTATCCAAGGCTCATTATGAAAGAATTAAATCTCTTATACCAACACCTCGACGCCTGTTTGAGATCGTATAGAGATTTGCTCAATCTGTAAACCAAGTTCTCTTTTCCTATTTCTACAAAACCTTCTAATTGGAGCATATATATTTCTTCTTCAAGTTCTCCACGAAGAAATGCAGTTTTCACATTTAACTGCTCAAGATGTAGGTCAAATGTAGCACACATTGCCAAGACTATTCTGACTATTGTGAGTCGAACTATTGGTGAAAATATCTCGTTGAAGTCGGTACCTTCTTTCTGACCATATCCTTTCACCACCAATCTTGCACGATACCGCTCAACTTGGTCATTGTCATTACGTTTGATCTTATAGATCCATTTGTTTCTAATGGATTTTCTTCCATGTGGTAGTGGTACAAGTTCCCATGTCTTATTTTTGTGTAAAGCTTCAATTTCTTCCTGCATTGCTGTCATCCACAAAGCAACATCTGAGCTTTCTAAAGCTTCATGGAAAGTTGATGGCTCTCCATCATCTGTTAAAAGACAGTACGCGCAACATTGATCTCTGTGACATACTCCGAGTGCCACGTTAGCGGTCGTCTCTCACGAGTTGATCGACAAACTTCTTGAGCCTCAGACTCGACTGGTTCTTGTTCCTCGTGCTCTGGTGCTGCTTCCGAATAATCTGAATCTTCTGGATTATTTTCCACATATACCGGCACAGTCTCTGACTTTTCCTTTAGAGTACTATCATCCCTATCTTTCCTTTACAGTTGATCTTCTACAAAGATAACATCTCTGCTGATGACGATCTTGTGGGCAGTGGGGTCCTACAGATGATACCCCTTTACTCCATCAGCATATCCCAAGAAGATACATCTTCTAGATTTTGGATCCAGCTTTGTTCTTTCTTGGGCATTGTACATCACATACACAGGACATCCGAATGCATGTAGATTAGAGTAATCTGCAGGCTTTCCAGTCCACATCTCCATCACTGTCTTCAACCCAATTGCTGTGGATGGCGACCGATTTACCATATAACAGGCAGTTTTGGCTGCTTCTGCCCAAAATGAATTAGGTAGACCTGCAGTCCTCAACATAGCTCTTATCATTTCTGTAAGAGTTCTGTTCATCCGCCTGCCACCCCATTTTGTTGAGGAGTGTATGCCACCGTGAACTACCTCTGAATGCCTTCTTGCTTACAGAAAGCAAGAAACTCACCTTCTGTATACTCTCCACCATTATCTGTTCTCAAGCACTTGATCCTTTTCACGGATTCAAGTTCAACCCGCGCTTTGTACTGTTTGAACACTGAAAACACATCTGATTTTTTCTTGATTGGATACGCCCAACATCTCCTGGAATAATCATCAATAAAAGTAATCACGTACTTTGCACCTCCCATGGACATATCAGGTGATTCTCAAACATCAGAATGAATCAAGTTTAATATGCATTTACTTCTAGCAACAAATCTACTGAACTTTAATCTATGCTGCTTACTTGTAACACAATGCTCGCAAAATGGTAAACTTACTGATTTGAGCCCTGGAAGCAATTTTCTTTCAGAGAGATTCTTCAAAACTTGTTCTGACATGTGACCGAGTTTGAGATGCCACATCATCATCGATTCTTCTCCATTTGACTCGACACACGCATCAGCTTCCTATAGTGTTTCCCATTTAAGTATGAACAGATTAGCACCGATCTTTTCTGCCTTCATCAATACAAGCGCGCCTCTAGTAATCTTTATGATCCCATTTTCAACATGAGTTTTGCGCCCATGACTATCTATTTGTCCCAGAAACAATAGATTTTTCTTTAAGCCTTTGACATGTCGTACCTTCTCAATTGTGTGAACCGTACCATCAAACATTTTGATTTTAATAGTACCAATATCAGCGATCTCCAAGGCATGATCATCTCCCATGTATACAGATCCTCCTGAGATAGGTTCCTATGTGTGGAACTATTCTCTCCGAGAGATCATGTGCCAAGTGGCTCCTCAGTCTATAAGCCAGACGTTAGATAGTCGTTTTCTACCCTCTGAAACAGTTAATGCCTCGCTGTAGAGAATTTCGCAATCATCCAAGGTACTTGCTACACACCCTGAGCATTTGATGACTCAAGTTCTTTGCCATTTCTTCTCTTCTGTTTATTCCAATACTCTTTCTTGACGTACCCTTTCTTGCCACAATTGTAGCATTTAATATTCTTCTTACTTTTGGATTTTGATCTACCACGAGTGTGACTCCCACTGGGGCCACGTTCTGTTGATCTCCCTCTCGTCACCGATAGCGCTTCTGCTTATTGCGAACTTACTTGTATGTCTTCCTTACTTTTCTGTCTACTCTCCTCATTTAATACGGAGGCTGCAACATCATCGAAAACTAGACTGTCTGCTGGATTGTTGTTTGTCAGGTTGATGATGAGTTGATCATACGAATCTGGTAGACTTTGAAGTAGAAGCTCTGCACGTTCATTTTCCTCTATTTTATGACCCAACGTTGTGAGTTGTGAAAATAGAGTCTTCAAGATGTTGATATGGTCGGTCACCATTGTAGATTCCATCATTCGAAGAGTATAGAGTTTCTTCTTCAAGAAGATTTTGTTGTGTATTGACTTGACCTCGTACAATTTTGTGAAAGTATCCCATATTTCCTTCACTGTATTTTTCTCCTCTACACTGGATAACACCCCGTCTGCAAGTGCTGGGTGTAGATCAGCAATTGCATTACCGTCCATCTCATTCCACTTGTCATCATCAATTATCTCCATGAGCCTTTCTCCAATTGCTGCTAAGCAATTATTTTTCCTCAAAATTGCCCTTATCTTCATTTTCCACAACGAGAAATTGTTCCCGTTGAACTTATCAATTTCATACTTTGCTGCCATTTTGTTGATAAATACCGCACACAAGCTAGTGTACCACCCCGAATAGTTATGAGTATGTGTGAGAATGCACACCAGGAAAGTTCTTAAGAAAGACTAGAAGGGTCACAAACAGTCCCACTTAAAACCCAGACTCCTTAGGCTCTTATCACCTTTGTGACAGAACTTTCCTAGACATGTACAAAGCCACACAGTTGCTTTACTCATACCATTACTCCTTGCTTTACACCGTAAAATTCTTGGATCGCTCCACTGTTTCTCGTGAACAGTACCATATACATGAACAGTGCCGTATACGTGAATAGTACCTGACTCCAAAAAGTACAACCAATAGCTCTGATACCAATGTTAGAAAATTAGTGGGTGAAGCAGACACGCAGCTAAAATGAAATTGGAAGAAAATAAAGAACAAGCACAAAAAAGGATACCAGAAAATTACGTGGTTCGGCTATTAGCCTACGTCCACAGACGAAGACAGAAGGAAAATATTTCACTAGTGAAAAGGAATTACAAGTATTGTGGTATTTTAGCTCACTTCCCAAAACACCAATACGCCTAAACTCTCAAAATACTAAATACTTAAAAGTTTGTTAAAACTCTTAAAATACTCTCATTTTCTCTTTCTCTTTACAAAATAGAGAAGAGAAACTTAAAGAATTGAATACTCTAAGCCGATGGAGAACTCCACTTTTTTATAGCCAATTGTTGGCTAACAAATTCCACAAGATAGGTTTGGCAACCACTTAACTACCTCCATTTCATTTGTCCATGGTCGGCATTTACAAAATCAAAGTGTCAAAAGTCTTGCATTGATTTTCAACGTTATCGTAGGCTTATATGCATAAATTTTTGTACATTTAATAAAATTATAGATATGACATTAATGGGAACAATAATAAGCATAATCCCGTCATCGTTTTTGGGATTACAGATTTACGAAAACACACGGGCTTTTTCTGCCCTATCTCTCCATTCTTGAGCTATTCCCAAAAGGCCAAAAAATTCTCCATAGCAAAATGTACTACGAAGATTTAATTAATAATTACACAAATAATATTCGCCAAGCACAATGTTGTATAAATAATCAACTACGCAAACTAAATTTATCATTGTGTAGCTAACGATCAGTAAGAATCCACCGATCTACCTTCAACCGTTTTGCTTTTTTGGCTTAACACAGTAATAATGAAGATTCCAAGAACAAGAAGCCAGCTGGCAAAAAGTTAGTCACTGGTGCATTCAAGGGCATAAAATACAGCATCATTGCTCGGGTTTCTACCACCTCCGACCCTCCGGCTACCACTCCTGCTGTCACTCAATAGCGGCTCAAAGATATTTGAGGTCCTAGGCAAATTGGTAGTCGTTTAAAAATTTAAAATTAATAATTTATTAATTATATACTACATCAATACAAAATTAATTAAATATGTAAAATAATAGAAATAATATTATTAAAAAAATAAAATATTTAAAATGATGGCACGATAATAGATAATTGTTATGTTATTTATTTAAGTCAAATTTTTTAAATTCTAATGAAAATTTTTATAATTCTAACTTAAATGTTCTATTGAATATATATGTTAATATTCACTTTTAGTATATATAAATTTTAATTATAGAATTTTTACGGTTTTCTGTAAATAAAATCTTTGAAATTTTTTATTATTTATGTAGGCAGCGTAGATTTTCTATAAATTAGAATCTTCATAAAATCTGAGGATCTAGGCAATTGCCTAATTTTCTGGTGGCAGAGTTGGCTTTATTGCCACTTCTCCAGCACCTTCCAGTCCACTGCTGTGATGGTTTCTGCTACTCAGCTGCTTTGGCTACTGCTACTGCAGCCATCTTTCTAATAGCTTTTGGTACCGCTGTCACTATAGTTTCTGCTAACTCAGCCACTTAGCTACCGCTCCTACGGCCACCTCTACCGTAGCTCTTGGTCCCGCTCTGGCTGCCATGCCTAGTTTTCGCTTGCTACTGTTCTCGCGGCCACTTAGGCTAACTTTCAAATATACAACTATTGCTACAATGCCAGGCATTGAGCCCTAGCACCATGCTATATTTTAACTCTATCCGTTGGATTCAAATATAATGAACTCAATGGTTGAGATTGAATATTGAAAAAAATATATGGGTAAATTGTAAAGCCGGTTGCCTTATCTCCCTCACATCCCTAATTTTCTCTCATTTGCTAAATAGCATCTTTGGAAAATTTGAGAGCAACTCATTATTAATTCATACATTTAGAATAAGTTTATAAACATAATACATACTCAAAAATTAACTGAACATTGTAGTATTAGTCTAATAATTATTCTCAACTGATATAAAATGGAAGCTTCTAAAAATATGGGTACCCTAATACATCAACAATCATTGCCCATGGCCGAATCCCAACTACAAAAATAATAATAATAATAATAAAAATAAGACTTGATTTATAGGCGAGATTCCTTGTAATCAAAACTCACGCTTGATGGTCAATTTTATTTCGAACGCCCACAAGGAGCATGATGGTCTGCATGGAATAGATTGGGAGTGCTTGGATAACTGATTGTGTGAGAGTAATCTGACCTGCCAGGGAAAGATGCTTTGCTATCCACCCTGAAAGTCTTTGTTGAACCCGATAGATGATGGTTTGGTAAGTATGCTTGGTTATCCGCTTATGAAGAATAGGCATGCCTAGATGAGTACCCAAGTCCTTTGTAGTGGTGAACCCAAGCTTGGCTCCAATTTGTTGGGCATCTCCAGTATGCACATTGTGGGAGAAAAAAGTAATCGTTTTATTTGTGCTCACTTTTTCTCCAAAACTCACACAAAAAGTATCAAGCACATCCATGAGCACTTCTGCTTGGTCTAGAGAAGCGTCTGCCAAAAGTAAAAGGTCATCAGCAAAAAAAAAATGAGAAATAGGAATACCTTGTCATGAAAGCTTTATAGGTTTCCATCGCCCTTTCCGATCTGCTCCGTTAATCCCATGGCTCAACCTTTCAATACAAAACACAAAAATATAGGGTGAAATTGGGTATCCTTGCCGAATTCCTCTGGAGGGGTGAAAAAATTCGTAAGCTCTCCATTCCAAAGTAATCGCATGGTGGCAGACGAAATGCACTCCATAATAACGCGAATGAGGTCCAGTGGCAACCCAACTAGGCACAAAGTTTCATAGATAAATTCCCATCTCAATCTATCATAGGCTTTTTTGAGATCAACCTTGATCACCATTTGACCAGATTTGCCCTTCTTTTTCCGCAGAGAATGAATCACTTCTTGGGCGATAACAATATTTTCCGTAATATGTCTCCTTGGAATAAAACTTCTCTGGTTAGGACCAATAAGATTTGGTAACACCACCTTTAGTCTATTAGTCACGATCTTAGTGATTGTTTTATACACCACAGAACATAAGCTAATAGGCTGAAACATTTTCAAGCTAGTAGGATTGTTGGTTTTAGGTATGAGCACATGCAAAGTCCTGTTGAGCTTATTAGGAATAGACGTGCCACCAAAAACATCTTTCACCACTTTACATACCGAGAGTCCCACAACATGCCATTGAGATTGGTGGAAAATAGCATGGAAGCCATCCACGCCCGGGGCCTTTAAAGGGTGCATGCTAAAAATCGTCCGCTGAATTTCCTCATCATGCACTAGTTTTAACAAGTTAGCCATGGCATTGCTGTCCATCCTTGGAAAATGCTTAGGAACCTGGTACACATAATATTCTCCCTCCATAGAGTAAAGCTTGACAAAAAAAGAGACAGCATGTGCCTTAATCGTTTCGCTATCACGAAGCCAGACAACCGAGTCATCCTGAATAGTCACCACTTTATTCGTTCTCCTTCGCTGGATGGGTTTTGATGGAAAAGGCTTGTGCTCCTGTCGCCACACTTAATCCATTCCCATCTAGATTTTTGGTACCAAAGGAATCTTCTTGGAACAGAACCTCTTCTGGTTCTTTTTTCAAATCTGCTTCCAATCGGAGAAGATTATTAGATTGGTGGAATTCTAAAGCTTTTTGAATGCCACCTACTCTTGCCAAAAGCCTTCTTTTCCGTTTGAAAATATTCCCAAAAAATTCTCTGTTCCAAGTACAAAGATTGGTTTTAAACTCTTCAATCATCTACACATAATTTTTAGAACCATCCTAAGAACTCGTAACAAAACTAGCAAATCTATGGTCTCTAATCCAAGAAAGAAGGAAATGAAAAAGGTCTACGCCCCATTTGATAAGTACCAACACAACAGTCAAGGGCCAAGAAAGGATGGTGATCTGAATGGATCTTAGGACGATGATAAACAACAGTTTCAGCAGCGAACTGAAGATAATCCTCATTTATATAGAGTAGGATTGAAGAAAATCATCGTATGAACCTAATTAGGTAGGAGACGATTCAACTACCCAAATCTTGTGGAGGCCTGGGCCTAAAAGATCTCGACCTTATGAATAAGGCATTACTTGTGAAAATTGGCTGGGGTATCCTCGACTCACCGAACAGCCTCTGGATCAAAGTCTTGATGTCTAAGTATGGTGTTAACCACAATGACCTTCCCTCCTCGCTTCTAACTAAATATGGTTCTCCTCCATGGAAAGCAGTGGGAAATATATGGAAGGAAGTCCTCCAAGGGGTTCGTTAGGCTCTCGGCAATGGTAAGCCAGCTAGGTTCTGGAAATATTGTTGTATGGTAGAAGGCCATTGCCTTCATGATTATGCTATTGGCTAGGGCCGGATCTAAGGGACTGGCATAGACTATGCCCCTGTAAAAAAAAAAAAGAGTTCTGCTATTTGCCCCGGGTCAAACCCCGAAACGGCAGCATAGGTCGTCGTTTTCGGCTCTTATTTTTTTTTTGTTTTGATTCGTTTTAAAACGACACTGTTCTGCTTTTATTTTTCTTCTTTGTTCTGATTTCTTCCTTCCCTTCATTCAACCCAACTGCAGACCCCTTTCTTCTTCCTCTTCGTTCTCTTCTCTTCATTCTCTTCATCGACTGACAGGCACGTTCATTTGCAAATCCTTCAGAACCCAGCTGCTCCTTCGTTTCCCTCGTTCCATTTTCATTCATCGACCGAGGTCCAGCCATTCGTAATCCCTAGTCTATTATTCATTAATCTAGTCTCATTTGGTCAGGATGGTGGTAATTTATTCAAGTTAAAGGACATATTTTACACTAGTAAGGAAAATTTCAGATTCTCAGGTCAAACACGCAACTTTATACTTTCCTGCATAGCAACATATATAGCTGCAGAGTCTCTTTGTTGTTGAAATGGATCAAGACATAAAAACACATGCGCACAAATTTTCGAGGACAATCTCCAAGTTCAAAGGAAGAAATTAATGGCAATGAAATAATCATGATGCGAGATATGATTCATATAAACACAACCCACAAACGTGCATAAGTTTAATAATTTATACACATCAATCTACACTATGCTTCAAACTGAAGAAACCAAGGGCACCATTTTTCAGTTCAGGTATATTATTGTTTATCTTCTCTTCGTTCCCAGTAAATCAGAACAAAGAAAAAAATTAAAAGTAGAAACGGTGCGATGAAGAGAATGAAGAGGAAGAAGCGAAGGGTGTGCAGCTGGGTTAAGTTAAAACAAAGAGAAAGAAGAATATCAGAACAAAGTGAAAAAAAAAAAAGAAGCAAAAACGGTGTCGTTTCAAAAATAATCAAAACAAAAAAAAACAGAGGAAACGACGACCTATGCTGTCGTTTCGGGGTTTGATCCGGGGTTTGACCCGGGGTAAGTAGCATTTTCCAAAAAAAAAAAGACCATAATATTTAATATTTTATATTAAAATAAATATAAATTAATAAAATACATATTCTATAAGATTGAAAAAAAATTTTGGCCCCTCTAGCCACGATTGACTTGTTCTGCTCCTGATTGGCCCAGTCCTGACAATTTTGTTAATGTGTGTGGCCAGCTTTGTGGATCAAGCTGGTGCTTGGAAGTGGGATCTGTTTGCTTTCCTTTTACCGCATAATATTATTCTCAAGATTGCAGGTACAATGTCATCTTTGTGATCGCGGTGATGAGGATTGTGTTGTGTGCAGAATACGGAATCAAACGCACTAAATAATTATAAAAAAATAAAGGGCACAATTATTTAGTGTGGTTCGGTAATTAAACCAACACCCACGGAGGTAAGAAAGAATAATTGTTTATTTAATAATTAATAAAATACAAATATTTGAGTAACGAATCTCACTTCTTAAAAACTCAAATATACCCAGTACTCTTACACACTGCAAGAAAATTAAATTTCCCAGACACACTTCTCTCACTTCTCTCAAAAGTTTAGAAACTTATAAGCTTAGCAAATTTTTTGGAATGAATGAAATCCTTAGCTATTTATAGGAGAAATGAGTTACTATGCAAAGAATAAAATAATTAAAAATATAATTTTTAATTATTATTATTATTCAAACATTTTGGCTTCATCCCCTTTGTCCATTCTTTCTTGTTGGCTGCAAAATCAAATTCAATTTGATTTTGCTTCCTTACAATTGTTGGCTGCAACCAATAATTTGTTTGACTTCAACAAATCTCCACCTCGACGAAAATTTACCAAATCTGAGCCGACTACCAACGGATCATCATCCCCAAGGTGATCTTTCAATAAGGATCTAGAATGTCGTTTCGACTACTTACGTACCTAAAATTTGAGATCAAGCCAACGGTAGTTCATAATTCTTCAAACTCAACGCATTCGAAGAATTAGTTTCAATCCGTATAAAGATTTACTCAATTTGCACACACGATTCTCCTTTCCAGCAACTTTAAAACCAGAAGGCTGAGTTATATAGATTTCCTCCTCCAAATCTCCATGTAAGAATGTTGTCTTAACATCCAATTGAACCAACCCTAACTCATATTCTGCAACTAAGGCAAGTAAGATGCGAATGGAAGTATGTTTTAAAACTGGAGAGAAAACTTTATTATAGTCAATACCTTCCTTTTAAGTAAAGTCTTTTACTACAAGCCTTGTCTTGTACCAAAAAGTTGTTTGATTTGAAGATCATTGCTTCTTGGTGTAGACCCATTTATTGCCAATAGCCTTTTTTTCCTTTGGTAACTCTATAAGTTCCCAAGTCCGGTTTTGATGGAGAGATTTCATCTCTTCCTCCATGGCTAACTTCCACTGATCAGTTTTGCTACTGTGTAATGCTTCACCGAAAGTGTTGGGGATGTCATCATCAATAACTGGAAGTGCATAGGTTATCACCATGTCTTTAGTAAGTCATCCGGGTTTCTTTATCTCTCTTCTTGGCCTCTTTATTGCTATAGAATCATTAGTAACTACATCATCAATTGTTTCTTCATTTTGTGGGACATCAGAAGAAATAACCTCTTCTTCAACCCTAGGTGTCACCTTCATAGTTGAATTCTTCTCTAATGTAGAACTAACTGGTACATATAGAGTTGCATCAAACTCCACCCGCTGCAATACCTTTATGGTCATGTTCTCCACCTGCTGAGAACTTGAAGCTTTCATTATTGAAGTTTCATCAAACGTGACATCTCTGCTACACACAAACTTTTTATCTTCGAGATCCCAAAGCTTGATGCCTTTTACTCCACCTTTGAATCTCACAAAGATAGTTTTGCTAGCACGAGGATCCAGTTTACCATCTTTGACATGATAATAAGCTGGACACCCAAATATACGAAGGAATCATAGTCTGTGCATGCTTTCCAAACCACATTTCCATAGGATTTTTACCTCCAATTGCAGCAAAAGGCAACCAGTTTATCAAGTGACTTACGTAACTCACAGTCTCAGTCCAAAACTTTTTATCTAAACCAACGTTAGATAACATACACCGTACTTTCTCCAGCAAAGTACGATTCATACGCTCAGTAGTAAGTGTAATAGAATCATAGCCTTGACTTCATCCTTAATATATTCATCAAGATTCTTCAAATTAGCAAGTAACTTTTCAAATCTTGAGACATGATCGTGCATTGACACCCCAGGCTTTATTTGAAAGCCATATACTTGGCTCATTGCATGAAGGCGATTTTCAGGACTTTTCAGCAGGCACTTCTCCTCCAATGTACCCCACAAAGTTATCGCACACTCTTCATCTTTCACCAAGTATTTCACCTCTTTGGTCAAACAAGATCTGATCTGACCACAAGCTTTCTTGTTCATACGATCCCAAATTTCTTCATCATACAAGTGTCTTTTATTTTTCAGAACAACATCGAGATCGATTTGAATAAAGACATCTATAACTTCGCGCCTGCACATGTCGAAGTTGATTTTCCCATCAAACTTTTCAAAATCGATCTTCTGGCCTCCTATAACAAGTGCTGAATCCCGATTTGACAAATTTCGCCTTCCACCTGAAGTGTCTCCTGAAATAGTCTCGGTAGATCTCTCCCAATTTTGGAAGTTTCACATTCTACCATTTTCTCAATGAATTATTTCCACTTGAAAAACAGCCTCTATGATGTTAATTTCGCGTGAATAAATGCACTAGGAAAGTTCTCAGGAGACTGAACGGGAACTCGGCTCCAATTAAAAACCAGAATCCTTAGACTCTTATCGCCTTGTTGACAGAACTTTCCTAAATATGCAAAAATACACACTACTTACAATAGAATGTCTCTAAAGTACAAATGGCCATCGCCACCGCATTCGTGAACATCACCGTATGTGAATAGTACCATATACGAGAATAATACGGTACACGTGAACAATACCATATCTCCCCAAGTACGAACCGTCGGCTCTGATACCACTTGTTGTGCGCGGAATGCAGAATCAAGCGCACCAAATAATTACAGAAAAATAAATGACACAATTATTTAACGTGGTTTGGTAATTAAACCTACATCGACGGAGGCAAGAAAGAATAATTGTTTATTTAACAATTAATAGAATACAAATATTTGAATAACGAATCTCAATTCTCAGAAACCCAAATATACCCAGTACTCTCACACTCTGCAAGAAAATTAAATTCCCCAGACACACTTCTCTCACTTCTCTCAAAAGCTTAGAAACTTATAAGCTTAACAATTTTTTTGGGATGAATGAAATGAATGAAATCCTTAACTATTTATAGGAGAAATGAGTTACTTTGCAAAGAATAAAATAGTTTAATTATTATTATTTTTCAAACATTTTGGCTTGATCCCCTTTGTCCATTATTTCTTTTTGGCTGCAAAATCAAATTCAATTTGATTTTGCTTCCTTACAATTGTTGGCTGCAACCAACAATTTGTTTGACTTCAACAGACTGCCGTTATTGGGGACCGTCAAAGTCTGGTTCTTTTACTGTGAAATCTACTTATAGTGTTCGTTGCTTCCTTTGGCTGTTGATGCATGGTAGTGTCGTTAAGGTGCACCAAATTTAAAACCTTACTACTAATATAAATAATTAGTAAAGAGCGAGTAAGGATCGATCCCACAGAGACTATGCTAGTTATATTTATTATCAACTCTAAAGCAAGATTTAAAATAAAATAAAATAATAATAAGAATAATAATATAAATTAATCTAACTAAAGAAAATGCCAATTATAAATAAAAAGGGGGGGTTTTTGAATTTTTAACTAAATAGCAAGAAATTAAGAAATTAAAACTATGAAAACAATAATTTAATAAAAACTCTAATTAAAGGATAAAGAAATAATAATGAGAAAAACTTTGGTCAAAAGATCATTCGCCACCACTAAACATGCACATAATATATCAATTCTATCATCAATTTATATTGAAACTATCAACCGTAGACAACAATAAGCTCTGTTAATTTCAATCTTTCCTTAGTCTGTCGTTAGGCAAAATAAGCTCTTCACCTAATCTCTAACTATTAAATAATTTAAAACAAGCTCTTTAAATTTAAGATAATGGAAGCATTAAACAGAGAAAAATATTAGGTTGATCTAGGCAATAAACACACAAGCTCGGATTATTTAACCTAGGTTATGTTCTCCAATTGAAATCACGGATTCCAACCTGCTACTAATAATTAAAATATCAAGACAATTACGGATCAAGAATTTTAATCTAACAATAGAATTTATTCAAGTCCTATCTAATTGGCCATCAAATAAAACAAGAATAAAATCATAAACATTAATTATGGAAAAACATAAACAATCTCAATTAAATAAATTGAGTGATAGAAATTAAAAATTAATCATATGATATATTTAGGGTTTTGAATTCACCCTCAACCAAATAGAAAATGTAATTTAATATAATTAAATTAAAAATAAGAGAATTGATAAAACCAATCATAAAAATTAATTTAAGCTTTCTCTTCAATTACTTCCGGCGGCTGATTTTGTTTCTTCTCCTTGCGGCTGCTGAATCTCTCTCTGCTTTACCCTGCGGGTCTCTCTTTCAAAAGCCAAAATTTTTCTTTTATATTGTTGCTGACCGACCTATTTCATCCAAAAGCTAAAAGGCTTGGCTTTCCTAAGCTTTGTTTTGGTCTTACACGTGCTCTCCACTTAGAATCATATTAGGATTTTCTTTCCTTTTTAATGCCATGCACATGCTAACAATCGGCCCACTTATGCAAAGCCCAATCAAGCTTAACTTGCTGGCCACTTTTAAAGCTAACATCACTTTCTCTTTTTTGTCCGCATGTGCATGATGAATGAATTTGTTGAGTTCGGTTTCCTTGGCTTGAATTCACATGCATATATGCTTAAATGCTCCCAAAATCAAGTAATTAATGCTTCCGAAATTGAGCTCCTTTATGCTCTTTTTATCCACAATCTCTAATTCTTTTCCTATTCTGATTCTCTCAATCAATCAGATTTTTTCTGAATGCTTTGATTTAATTTCTCTTTAATCTCAGAATATATCTAAAATAATAAAATAAAGTAAACTAAAATAAAAATTAACAAAATAAAAATATAATTTATTAAATTAAAAATTAACTAAAATAACTAGAATATTTAAGAATAAAAACAAAAAAAATAGAAAAATTAATATTAAAATATATAAAAAATATACACTTATCAATGCATAATAGGATGAAGACGAGGGCTGAGCTCTTTCAACGACATTTGATAGATGATTGTGCTTGCATGAGCTGCGGATTTCACGTGGAGGATGCTTTACATGCTGTACAGGATTGCATTGATTCCAAACGTATCTGGCTAGCTTTAATTCCTAGCCACCTGTAAACCACCCTTTTCACGCTGGATCTTCGGCCATGGCTAATTTGTAATCTGAAAAATAGTTTTAAAATCACAACTTTTGGGGACTGATCTGTAATTTTTGGAGTCACTGTTTGGAGGTTATTGTATTGGCGTAATCAGTTTACTCATGCCAACAAATCATGCAGTATTGGTAATGTGCTTATGGATGTTCATAGCCGCACTGAGGAAATAATTTTGACCCATGATTTTTTGAACAAGCAACAAACCAGTAACATTGAGAAATGGATTTATTGGCAACCCCCGCATGGCCATATTTCAAGCTCAATACTGAGGGGGCTTTGAAACGAACCGATTCGTTAGTGCGGGTGCTTTAGTGAGGAATTCAAGTAGAGAATGGGTTTGTGGTTTCAGCATTTTTTAGAGGGTTGCAAATAGCTTGGGATCATGGTATCCGTTTCCTAATGGTAAGAAGTTGATAACCTAGGCATTACTCAAACTCTAGCTGCTCCTAACTATCACAGTAATGCTATTTCTTCTTTAATTTGGAACATCAAGGATTTGCTTAGTAGAGATTGGTTGATTTCAGTGCACCATGTGTATAGGGAAGCGAACTTTGCTGTTGACTTCCTTGCGGGCATGCATGGCCTCACCCTCCCCCTGGGTTTCCACTTCTTTCAACACCGTCCTTCAGGCATGAACTATTGGCTGTTCAGTGATGGACTAGGGACTGCGTTCCCTCATTTTTGTTTAACCTAAGCGCTAGCTAGGTTCCCTTTTTACCCACCAAAAAAAAAATTTGTTTAACCTAAGCGCTAGCTAGGTCCCCTTTTTACCCACCAAAAAAAAAAAAAAACTCACGCTTGATGGAAATATTAGACACATAAAATCAACAGATGAGTTGGGTTCATTAACAATTGTCACAAGCCGTATGGTCTCTACGAATTGAGCAAGGAATCCCGTTTTAATGACTCCCAATCCATTGCTCATACTGAAACTTACAAAGTTGTATATTCCTTATTAATACAATCGTTTAATTAATTAATTAATTAATTAAATGAATCAGGTTAAGCCAAAATGATCCAAACTGACCAAATTGATTCCCAAGATGGAAAGATTACAAACCGAAAATCAATTAATCAATGAAATCTACACACACAAGCAAGATTGGATCATACAAGTACAAACGGACAAAATATATCAAACACTCAAGGACACAAAATAAAAACAGGGATGACAATTTGGCCCGGCTTGAATTTTGGCCTGATTGATCCGATCGAATTTTTTAAATTTTGATCCAAATTTTCAAATCTCAAGTTTAAGTTCGAACCCAAAAAATTAAGGCCCGTTCAAACTTGGCTTAGGGCTCTGTCCCTATCTAACCCGACCCAACTATAAATTAAAAAAAAATGCAAATCACATCACACACACCTCACACTTGATGAAGTCAATCATACGAGGGACACACACAAAACACACACATATATATATAAGCGTAATTTTCGGCGCAATGCATATGGGAAAATTTATGGATTTTTTCTTTTTATGTTGGGTTGTACAATTGAATTGTGGAATTGTGTGTTTTTATTTGTGTAAGACCTGAATTTTTTTTTTTAATGAAAAATTATGAACATCTAATGATTCTAGAGCAAAGCAATTTTGTTTTACATCATTGAGAACAAAGCATAATCGGTCAAACAAAGTAAAATATTTAAAGGAAGAGAAAGTACTATGCAGGCGCGAAAAAAAATCGACCCAACCTTAACCCGAATTGGGTCGGGTCCAATCTGATGCTTTTTTTTTTTTTGAGAAGGGGTCCAATCTGATGCTACATGCAAATAATCAAGTTTTTTTTTTTTTTTTTTTTTGGGGTTGGGGCTTCAATCTAAATAATTGGGTGGGGCTCACTATCTTTCCCGCATCAGCATAATTGAAACTATCTTTCCCGCATTTGTTTAATTTACGAACTGGCCCACTAAGTTTTTAAGCCATACAAATACACCCTAAGTTATTTAGGTATTTGAGAATAATATTAATAATAATAATAATTTAAAAACAAAAGATATATTCTAATTGCATAAAATATGTTATCATCAAGGCATTAATTCCAAACTATAATTAACTTGTAAGATGATATAAAAACAAAATTGACTATCTCTCCTCAAGAGAATTGCATCTATCTAAAAGCACGCAATTTTAATTGATCGATACGAGCTCTATGCTTATAATTGTATGATTGTATCTGAGACACCCTATAAAGTGTTAATGCAGGTAATTAAAATTTCAACATTCAATTTTCAATGTTTCAATTTTAATCAACGGGTTATATATCTTGAACATCCTATAAACAAAAATTAATGAACATCCGCATATAGCCAACAACAACAGTATTTGATTTTATCATAATCACAAAAATCATGTCATTAGCTATATTTTTTAGTTGAAGCATCTCTTGATCAAGGATTAAAATCAAATTAATAATAATACGTACGTACGTAACATGCAAAAAGATTTATGAATGTGCATGCTACTAATTAATTAAAAAAGAAATTAAGGTGAGAGGAGGAGAATGCATATAGTGTATATGTATGGTACATACCATCATCAAGTGAAGGAAAACTAGCGGCTTGACGGCTTGAGCTTGATCCTCAGCCTTAGGGATAGGATGGTAGCATCTCTCAGCTTCCATGACCACACTATAATCAGTATGATATATAACACAAATCCTACATGGATTCAGTATTCCTAATAATATGCGGCTTACACTAATTTGAGTAATCCAATCATCGGTATTAAAAGTTAGAGTAGAATTTAATGATAATTATTCATCTACTATGAAATTTTTTAAAAAATTAATTACCCAAAATTTATGTCAAAATTTCAAGTAATGTTTTTAAGTGAATAAAAGTTTAATATAAACAAACCCGTACCATAAATCCCACCCGATAGAGTAGAAAATGAGAAGCCTTACTTATGGCTCTGTTTAAGCCGCGTAATTGCAGAAAAACTTACCACTCTTACCACACATCTCCTTTAGCTCCGAATCGCAGGCCCTTCAAAATAGGGAACTTTTGATAACAGAGATTTTTCATTGAACCCTAGTAGTTAAAAAAGCAAAGTCCTGCTAAATATTTTCCTCCTATCTTGTGAGGTTGGCTTTGAACGCACAGTTTAAACATCAATACTAACAGAGCCTCAATTCAGATTGATCTTTTTATAAAACGCAACAGCGAATATGCACAGATGATTGACACTTTATTTACACATTATGTCCTAATTTTGAAAGTTATTTTAATACCCGGAAATTCCAAGGATCACTAAACCATGAGCTCATAACCAAAGAATGATAGTGGAAGTATGCAAAGCTTGTCAATGGAAGTTAAACGCCATCCCAATTTCTATTGTAATCTTTTCTTCTTTTTTTTTCTCATTTCATGCACAAGCTTCCCTGTGAATGGGGAGCAGCCGGTCATGCTGAAGGAGAAGAAATGAACAAGGCTTTGAAGTCAGCCATGAAAACTGTCAACATTTTACTGCTAGCCTGATGTACTGGCCTTTCTTAGCACCTAACAGCCAGAAAATTCCCTAGGTTTTGGAAAATAGCTAGCGTTACTTTGAACATTGAAAACTCCATTGTACAAACAGAAGAACATTTAAGAGAAATTACACTTAAAATTATAAGCTACTTGTCCCTATGTACAAGCCTATATAGCTCCAATTGCTAGATGAATATTTACCATCCATGGAAACAAAGGATTACCATAATTGATATCATCTGCATATTCAAAGAGAATAAGAAGTTGTAACACGGTGACACCGGCACCAAAAAGCAGTACCCCCAGCTCTGCCTCTGGCAACTGCAATTTCCTCATCAATGTAAAGCCAGACGAAGAAAGGATCTTTGCTAACGTTGCTAGGTTCTCTGCTGTCTTTTTGTCCAAAACAGATCTCTAGAGGTTTCAATGGTCCAATTCTGATGCGAACACGTTCAAAAATAAAGGCCAACATTCTCTTTTTCCAAGAAAATCTGCCCTCAAATGTTAAGCATCCAATTGGGCCGAGATATACTCCATTCTCGATCCTCTTTGCCTGATGATCGGGAGTGAAGATTAGTTCTGAAGCTGAACAAAAGATGAAAAGTGCTTCGTTTCTAAATTAATAGATGGCTAGAGCAATTGAAATGGTAGAAGTTTTGCAACAGAAAAAAATAAAATAAAATAACCAACTTCTGCTTTAGTACACAGGGAAATTAAATCACAGCTGATAAACCTAACATAACTATGTCAACGCAAATCTGCATGAAGATCATGAGAAGGACGAGTTAACCACAAAACTTGCAGGTGCACTTTCACATGCATATGCATACACAATCATCCTTTTCAAAACAGCTCAAAATAATTAAAATCACAAAAGCAAGTATTCTGGTTACCGTATCAAAACTATCATCAGATTTTACACAGGTTCTGAGCCTAATCTAAAACCATTAATTTCAAGCAATTTCATCCCATGCTTTTTGAGCTAAAAGTACCACAACATCATTTAAGGGTTCAAAAGATTCATATGGCAACACCCTCAGGTTTATCATAGACCACATCTTGCAACATGAATAAGTGAAAAACACATCAGAAAGCTTACAGCAGCATCAAACCTCTGAACAGCTGTAACAGGAAAGTAGCGACCACTCTTCAATTTCTTCTGCAAAGGAGAAACAAAATTATACAGCATTTTAACATAATCAGAAAAACCCAAAACGCAAACATAAAAATACAAATGAAAAACGATGAGACTTTATCAACCTCGGCGGTGAAAATTAGCATCCAGGTTCTGCCAGGGGACTCTGATCCACCAAGCGTCTCCAAAAAGCCAGAGTAATCAATTTTGGCCTTCTCAATAACAGATAGAGCAGACAGAATCTCCGCTGCTGAAACCTTTCTTGTTTTTGCTGCTTTCTTTAAAATTTTCACACTCTCCTCTACTTCCTAAACCATTTGGAATGAACAAAATACGAATCATTCTCTCTTAAATTGCTACTAAGTTGAGATAAAAATTGTTCAAGCAATTTCGGTAACAAAATTTAAAATAAAAATCTTGTCAATAAACTAGAGGCATTAATCAAATATCTTGACATAATCACATTGGACAAAACATCAAGAAAAGGAAAGTGTACCCTGTTGGACTGCTCTTTTTCTTGGACAAGAAGTGGGGTGGGACGGGCAATATCATCTTTCTCACCCAATGTAGCTCTGGTCTTTACTTTGTTGTTTGTGAACTTGGGACAAGGAAAATGGGTTGCGTTGGTTTTCAAAGGCAGTTTATTTGAGGGTGTGACGAATATTTGAGCTGAATTTGGAGCTCCCCATTTGAGGGAATAAATAAAAGAAAGGGATGCTGCTGCTGCTGATGCTGCTTGCATGCCCATGGCTTCTGGCTTCTGCAGACTCCGGCGGCTGCTTTGGTTGAGTTTGAGTTTGAGAGCCACCCATTCTTTCTTGTTCCTGCACTTTTCTGTTTGTGGATTAGATTCATTCGTTATTATTCTTATTATTTTTGTTTTCCTAATCGAAATTTTTATTTGGACAGTTACATCTGGGTGCATAAATCTTAGCAAAATAACAATGATGGACATAGTTTGCATTTAGTATAACTATGTCCCTGGTTAAATATTGGATTTTTTTTTAATATACTGGATATATTACATTTAGAATTTTATTTATCCTTAATAATTCTATTAGACTAGCTCTGAATTTCTGCCCTCATATAATATTAGAGGAATGCTTTTTCCACCTATGTTTACTATAGAATGGCTCTGAATTTCTACCTTTACCTAATTTCAGAGTAATATCTATTCTACCCATGTTAAATTTATATTATAAAATTACTGTAAATTTCTATCTTCACATAATACCAAACTATTCCACCCATATTAACGAAACAAAAATTTTATCCTTTATCCAATTTAATTGGAAGGAGAATTGTTGGACTCGAACCCACGGTTGTGCCAATGACGGTTAAAAATATTAGAGTTGAGTATTATTAACTTAAAATTTTGATTTAAACTAGTGACTTAATTAAATTTACATTCATTTCATAAGTAAAATCTAATGTTAGGCGAACATATTCACAAATGTTACCGTTTCACTTTAAATCCGTACATTCAGATTGTAATTAATCAAATAAATGAAAATTTAGTCTAAAGTTTAAATTAACCCAACATACTGCAACAATTAGAATAAGTCCTATGATTTTTGCCACAAAGGTCCTCAACTTATTAGTTGTTCCAGAGAATTTAAACTTGTGAAGGAAGCTAACAATACTGAGTTCAGCAGATCTAGCTAGCATCTCAGAAGCAATGTGCAACCCAGATTTAACACATTCTTGTAATATTGTGTGATAAACAAAGTGCCAGCAAGTTGGCTCAGAATCTAGTCTATCGTAGAGAACAAAGCATACTGAAATGAACTAATTGTTGATTTGAAATTTGCTGCATTCCAATAAGCCAAGACCAAATTGTTGATGTCTAGCTTGACCCAGCCCTTTGTTTTCACTGCCTTCAGGTACTTCAAAGCCAAGCTCAATGTTCATCCTTGCCACATCAGTTGAGAGCCTGAGAGGAAAGGAAGCTCACTATGCAATGCTTAATTCGCACTATAAGTCACACTACTTAATCTTCACATTCATATGTTGTCCATGAGGAAAGAAAATCCAACACAGTTTCTCAACAAAAGAAACACTGAGATTCTAAGCAAAATAGCAACCATTTGCTTCATTTCTAACTAAAACACAGAACATGGGGCCCATACATACATACATATATATATATATATATATATAAAACTATCTAGCATCCATCGCTGAAAGGGTTAAGCAATTCACTGTACAAGCTTCAACATCACAATTTGCAGGTAGAGATGAATTTTCAGCAATTCTCACTTGCGAAAAAGCAGGCTGTAGTGGGGAAGGTAAAATAACATTCTCATTTGTAAGCATTGAGATAACTTCCAACATGGTTGGTCTGTCTGCTGCATTCTCTTGAACACATAGCAGTGCCACATTAATGTATCTATTCAGCATCGGATATGATGCATCGTTTTGCCATATGGAATCCATCAATTCCCAAGCCCTACCATCGTTCCACAGATTCCATGCCTGAAAAAGTACAGAACATTCAAATGCTAAGTGAATGAGCCAGCTCTCTCATATATATTGATTCTACTGATGTTGGAAACTCTTTACTTTTTCCAGTTCAATAATTAAGGCTTAGTTTGGTTAGGATCATTACTAGATTCATCTTAATATATGCAAAAAATCCAAAAAAAGATGAAAAATATTGTGAGAAATCATGTTACTTACGTGGCCAAGAAGGGTGAGTGAATCAGTATTATAGAAGTGGGCATTCTTCTTGCTACTCAGTGTTTCCAACACCAACACTCCAAAGCTAAAAACATCAGATTTGATAGAGAAGAGGCCTCGGAAAGCATATTCGGGTGACATATAACCACTGAAATTTATTGTTTCATTACATATTTTTGCTGTCTTTGAAGGATTTATGAACACAGGCAAGCAAATGATATTTGGACAAGGATTTAAATGATCACAGCAAATTAAATAAACTTACTAAGTTCCAACTATCCGTTTCGTATTTGACTGCAACTCATCACCACCAAACAATCTTGCTATGCCAAAATCCGATATTTTTGGGTTCATGTTGCTATCTAAGAGAATATTACTTGCCTTGAGATCTCTGTGAATAACTCTTAATCTAGAATAGTGGTGAAGATATAAAAGCCCTTGAGCAACACCTTCAAGGATTCTAACACGCATTTCCCACCCTAAAGGACCTGTTTTGGTGGGACCTGTTACAACGTCAAATAATTATATGAGGTATATCTGTAATCATAAATGCAACAGGTTAGAACAAATGCTGATGATAAAAGGTAGTCAAATTGTTTTTTCGAATGAATGACAAAAATCACATACCAAAAAGGAAACAATCCAAGCTTTTGTTAGGCATGTACTCATATATCAAAATCTTTTCACCGTGTTCAATACAGCAACCAAAGAGTCTGACAAGGTTTCTGTGTTGAAGTTTTGCTATAAGCATCATCTCGTTTTTAAACTCTTCCAGTCCTTGTCCTGAATGACTTGAAAGCCTTTTAACTGCAACTTCCTCTCCATTATTTAGTTTTCCCTGCTTCCAATTCTGTATTTCAACACAACACTCTATACTCTGTTTATTGGAGCTAAGGTGATTAGATTGCTACCTTGTAAACAGGTCCAAAGCCGCCCTCTCCTAGCTTGTTTTCCCCAGAGAAGTTATCTGTAGCTGCAGTTATGCTGGCCAAGCTGAAAAATGGCAACCACGATTCCTTACTGTTACCTGTTTCTCGAGTTGCAATGCTCATATTTGTGTCAAGTAATAAAATATCCTGGCTTATTTCAACTTTCCTTCTTTCTGCAAAACGGCTTTAAGAAAAGTGAGCATAAGTTTTTCTCATATGCACTAATACACTCGTAGGTAGACAAAACATATGAGAATGATATTAGTAAGCATAAAGAAGGTCACCTTTCTCTTTGAGTTTTCTCCTCCATCGATAAAATATATAAAAAGCAGGAAGAAGTACAGCCATAAGAACAGCTATTATAGTTATCCATAGCAGCTTCTTCTTTCCTAGATTGAAAAACATATATGTTACCAAAGTAAGTCAATCAAAAGAAAGTAATATCTGTAGCTAACTTTTTCCAAAAACATGGGAGAAAGCCAAATATCATTATGAAAACGCAATCTTGTTCCACAGCATAGGGCTTAGCATTTGAGGAGAGCCCACTATTTTAAGCCTTAAAGTTCAGTTTATGTGGCAAAAGGTACAATCGTGTAATGCTTCTAGTATTATCATTTCTTTGGATCTCAACTTGTGAGCTTACAGACCAACACTCAGAACTTCAGGTTGTTTGATATTTTTCTAATCAATTACAGTGTATAGCTAGTGTAGTTTTCAAGCAATGCAAAATTACTTAGCAGAAGTAGGCCAGCATAAGACCTCAACTCAGATGAATATGACTTAATTTTGATGACTATACAAAAATGATATCCCATGTTAAGGCAGGCACTAGACCCCTAGGAGGGTGTGCCCCTACTCAACTAAAGAAAGTGAGAAACACATACTGAACAGTAAGAATACTAAAATTCGAGTCTTCAATTCAATTCCTGAAATGGGTACCCTTAAATGCATTTTGATTCAACAGAATAATGGATTTAGAACAAAGTCTGACTGTAACAAAGAAGTGAAAATTTTGTGCTATCAACTTCAAGATTGCAATAATAATTGTACCTGGTCCCAAAGCCGGTACTCGTATGTAGACAGACTGTCCGGTGAAGTTTCCAAGTGTCTTACTGATATCAATCAGGTCTCCAAACCACATTAAACAGCCACTTCCTTCTGCTAAGTTCGAATTAGCATAAGCTCTACATGTACAGTTCTTCAAGCACTCAGTCTCACATTGCTTCAGATTCATATTGTCATTCACAGAAACCTGCAGCAAGTCAGGCGCTTTAATACCATCAAGCTTTATAAACTGATCTCCACTTTTGCAATATGATGAATGACTTATCTCACATTTTCTAGGCCATGTCTGGTTGTCTTGTGACTTGAGTTTGAATCCCTTCAAACACTCACAATTAGGACCCTTGTCCAGGATGCAAATACTATTAGCACCACACTTCCCATAAACTCCGCATACATTTGGAGCTGAGTACACAACATCCCAAGCAGAGTTCCTCTCGTTCCATATTAGACGCTGGACCTTACCTGATGGGTTGAGTTTTAACATCATTATGCTTGGACTGTTGTAGGACTCATAACTGAAATAAATTTCATCTTGATTACGCGCCAATTCTTGGTTATAAAGAAAGTTCATATATGATGGTGCAGCCACAAAGGCAACTCCATTCCATGGTCCAGTACAGAAATATTTTACAGATCCATTGTAAATACATATTTCAGGTAACACATGAATGTCAAGTCTGGAAGTAAAGTTTCCAGGGGATGGATCATCAGCACTTCTCCACGATGTTAAATACCATTCCACTCCAGTCTTCAAATTCCAACCCACCTTCATGCCTGGCAATAGAGTGTCTGATGGGTAGTCAAAGCTCTGCCACAGATAGCTTTCAGAAGTATTCTTTCTGATAACATCCACAAGAACAAGGTTTCCAGTATCTTGAAGTTGTGCTACCGGACTTTCTACTTTACGAGAAATGTTGGAAGACCAGATAATGCCCTTTGTTACATTGAGAAGAAGAAGGTTTCCATTGCTGCTAACGGTTAATACAGCGCTTGGGTCCAAGATTGGACTATTTCTATTAGCAACCCACACAATTGTTTCGGGGCTCTTTTTGTACCATATTCCCAGGTACTTGCTGTACCTTGAGTTTCCAGGAGAGAAGAAGCCTAGCTCAAAGGTTTGTGATGATGAAACCAACTTCTCACCATCACGAATGGATCTTGCTGGAGTTATTGTATCAGCTGCTAATGACAACTTAATGAACAAGAAGGAGATCCAAAAACTGAAGATGTAGAAGCAAAGCAGATTCTCCATTCATAAAACTGGAATTGAACAACTCAATGTTTTGGATACAAAAATCTGGCATGGTATTTGCATAAGTTCTGTTTCTTGGCAATTATCATGAATCATTGAAAATGAATAGGAAAAGGAAAGTTCACGGAACGCCAATTACCTTGAAAAAGCTATCTTTAACTTATTATTATTTTTTTCGAAGAGGCAATGTTCACCTCAAAAGGAGCCGCCAGAAGTGTTTTTCATATGACAATTTCCAGGAGATGATTACAAAGCAATGAGCTCATTACAAAATAAAACCAAGTATCACTTCCAAACAACCAAAAGAAGAAAAGCATAAATAATTGACCGCTGATCTGTAAAGAAAAATCTGTTGGCCTTTTGATAGTGGCCCACGCGCCATAGGTCATAAATGAAATTTAAATCATGAGTGCGGGTAGGTAGCGAGAGAGACGAGAGAATGACGAGCCTCTCGTTCCTCTCGCTCGTTAAAATATTAAAAAGATAAAAAAAAAAATGAATAAAGAAATGACGCGTGAAATCTAGCAGCCTTTCACTTTTCTCACATAGACTTTCACTTTTCTCACATAGGCTTTCACTTTCCTCTCTCACGCAAATCACTATCTTCTCAACTGTTCACGGCCTCCCTCTCCAGCCAAAGCAACTGTTCACGGCCTCCTCCCTCTCAAACCAGCAACCGGTCACGGCCTACTCCCTCTCCAGCCAGCAACCAGCAACTGCTCACGGCCTACTCCCTCTCCAGGCAGCCTTACATGGCAAGCAGCACTGTTTCCCCTCTCTCTCGGCAAACATTAAGTGAGCGGTGGCTTTTTTCAGCTTGTTCTTTTTCTTTTAATTTTCTGTTATGTGAAAGATCTTAGCACGTATTATGGAATTTAAGCTTGTTTTTTTGGTGGGTGTCGTTGGAATTTAAGCTTGTTATTTTGGTGAGTGTCGTTGGAATTTAATCTTCTGGAATATAAGTTTGTGGAATTTTAGCTATGTAATAAGCTAAGTTGCTGGGATTTAAGTTTGTTATTTTGGTAGATCTCATTGGAATTTAAACTTCTAGAATTTAAGTAATATAATAAGCTAAGTTGCTGACCTTGTTCAACTTTGGTGTTTACATAAATTTGTGTGTTTATCAAGTGACAACATTAGCAGTTAATGCTCTGTAAATTTTATGTTTCACAAGGATACTTTATTTTTGGTTATTTATTTCTGCATGCAATGTCATGTGAATTTTAAAAATGATTTTGCTTCTAGTGTTGTTGCGGTTTATGTTATGAATTTTACTTTATTTCAATACTATTTATTTTAAAAATTTTGTAAATTTAATTTTTTTGAAACTAAATATAAATGTTAATTATTTTGTAGGAATGAAAAATTTTGAAAATGAACGTGCATTTGAAAATGTGCTACTGAAAAAATTTAACTTGTTTCGATTATTTTCACTTACATTTGTGTTAATGTTTACAATTATTTTCACTACAGAATGAATTTCCTTTCACTATAAGGAATTGACCCAAAAAGTTTAGCTTGTTCGTAAATTTCCTTCCAATTTTCTTTGCTTGTTTTATTTAACAGCGTCATGAATTTGATAATACACATGATAACATCGACGACTATCCATAGTTCCAAGCAAGACTCTACTGAATCATATTGCCCGAACCTGCAATTAATCGAATGCGTTATGGAACAGAGCAAAAATTACAGCAACCATGCAATTAATCGATTAAGTTGAATCTGCTATTCATTTATTCCGAAAGGTACGACTTTTAACAAGCACATGGAATGCAAAAACAAAAACTCAATATATTATAGATTCAAACTTTCCATTACATTCCAAAACAATTTTGTATACTAATTTCTTACAAACTGAAACGTTATACCCTTTGCCAGCAAATTGACAATTTCCAGGCCCAAACTCACAACTCAATCTATTATTCTAGCTTGTCTCCCTATAATACGAAGAAACTCCAAGCAAACTGCCAATTTTGCCTAAACTCACAATCCGTGCATATTCAACATACAGATAATGGGAGATCAAAAAATGTACCTCTTAATTTTGCCGAGAGAGCCGAGAGAGAAGAGGAAACAGTGCTGCTTGTCGTGAAAGGCTGGCTGGAGAGAGAAGCCGTGAGCGGTTGCTGGCTGGAGAGGGAAGCCGGAAGCCGTGAGCGGTTGCTGGTGATTTGCGTGAGAGAGGAGCGTGAGGGAGAGAGGATGTCGACCAGTTGAGAAGATGGTGATATTTGCGTGAGGAGGTGATGGTGATTTGCGTGAGAGAGGAGCGTGAGGGAGAAAGGACAGTCAGGGCTGGAGATAAGTAGATAAGATTTCCCTCTGTACGCACCGATAAAGCCCTCTTTCTTTATTCATTCTTTTATTTTTTTAATGTTTTAACGAGTGAGAGGAACGAGAAGTGAAACGGCAGCCACTACTGCCGTTTCTCTCGTCATTCTCTCATTTCTCTAACTCCCTAACATAATTAAAATTTAAATCATAAAATAAATTATGAGTTAAAATTTTTTGATCAATTGAAAAAAATTAATTGTGTATTTTAATGAAAAGTGAAAATTAAGATTTTGTTTAAATTTGTCCTCTCTCTATCAAATATATAAAAGGGTCAAGAGAGAGAAATCAATTTTATTAATCTTTAATTTTTTACAGTGAGATTTGATCAAGAAAAAAATTACTATAGATCAACATATGTTTTCTCTCAATTATGATGATGTGAAAATTATGATATTTTATGATATTAGGAATTGAAATTTATACAAATTAAGATTTATTTACTTTATAGGAATCGTACAAATTCCAACAATTGTTATCAAAATCGGTTTGAAAATTCATAATTTTTCATTACGGTATGTAATGACTGTCTCATATTTTCAATTGTCCTTACATATATATGCTAATTTAGATTATTATTCCACATATACATAATGTCGAAAGAAAATTATTGGTGTAGGAATTTTATATATATTATTTTGTTATAAAATAGTACAGAACAATATATATATATATATATATATATATATATATATATATATATATATATGTATGTATATGTATACATACATACATATATATATATATATATATATATATGTATGTATATGTATATGTATATATATATTGTAGACACAGTGTAAACAACGCCACGTACTAATATGGTATCAGAGCCATATCGGAGTTTTACTTACCTTGAAAATTTTTGTTTTCAAAACTTTGTTCTTCATTTCACCAAAATGGTATGATTAAATCTTTTATTCAATTTTGGTCAATAGACTTCAGGAGCAGAGAGAATTTCTAAATCATGGCATCATCTTCATCTTCCACTTCAACTCCTTCTAATCCTATTACTCTTTCTTCTACACTTTCTTTACCCAAATCGTGCACTTCTCACACTACCAATAAAATCGAAAATCTTGTAGAATACTCCTATATCCCTGAATCTGCCCAAATTAGTGAATCCTCCTACCCTCTTATCAGTCCTTACCAGTTGTACAAACGACCCAGTTCTTTTACCCGAAGCATCAGAACTCTCATATCCACTAAAAGGCCTCACCCAAAAGAATACATCCAGTCTTCTAGACTTGATCAGTGTTCACTCCAAGCAACCACTGCTGAGCAATATGTCACTCTAGAAATCCCTTCAGAGTTAATCTCAAATTGGAAAAGAGAAGGTTATACTCATCTCAATCTCGGAGGAGTACGATTAATCCTCACCCTTCATGGGAGAAAAGGATTACCGGTCACAGCCCGGATTGCTATGTTGGATACCCGGTTCAAGCAGTACCAAGATGCTGTTATAGGTACTGTCCTCACAACCCTCCATGCAGGAAGTGTTCTACTCACTTTCTATCCAAATTTCAACCTTTCTCTTCAAGATACCAACCTTCCAACAGCCTTGAAAGTCCAAGTCCAAATTCAAGGTGCAGAACAAATTTCTTCAGCCAAAATTGCTACTCTTCATCATCAATTGGTCTATAGGCTCCAAAATCATGCCTTAGATCTACCCACACCTGAACATCACTCTGACACCCTCATGGTGTTAGCAGAATCAGATCAGATCCCAACCATTATCCAGATCCCAAGACAAATACCTCGACATGAGCTCATCCAGCTTATGCCTCTTGAATGGATCTCCAACTATGAGCAGTTCCATAATAATACAACTCCTATTCAGACATCAGAAAGCATGTTTGAAAGACGACACGATGGAACCGTTCGTATGACTTTCAAACCACCTCCAAGTGCTCCACAAGAGCCTCCTCGGCTCTCTTTCACTTATTCCTCCATGATCACAGCTGTTCAGACAGCTCAAGAAGATCTGCCAATCACAGGGTTCAATTCTGATGGTTACCCTGTATATCCAGCCAAACAAAATGGACATTTCTTATGGGATGTCCCTGGCTCAGGCATGTGCGACCCAAATTGTCCCTGTTGGGATGATTGGGAAGAGGACGATGATTATGACACCAAAAGGAAAAGAAAACCCAAAAAGAAAACCTTCTCTGTCCCATGTAAACACTGTGAACCCAAACCACCAAAAGACCCTCCACCTCCACCAAGTCCACTACCCATTTACAAAAAAGAACTCAAATGGATTGCAAGAAATTGCAAATCTGAGGTTCCCTCATTTTCTCACAACTCCACACCAATCGTACAACCATTGGCTTGTATGATGTTTTCCTCCACCTCTTCAGACTATTCTTCATCTTTTCCTCCTCTTGACACCCATACTGATTCGCAACGTAATGTTGTGTCTAAACCTTTCATTCCTTCAGCTATTACCTCAACCGGTCATCTTGAACCTCCTAAACCTTTTGAATCCGTTCTCAACTGGCAAACTCAAAATGCCAGAGCACAAAATGATACCTTGTTGAATATCCATTCCAAGGTTGAAAAAATCATTCTAATCAAGCAGTTGAGACGAAAGTTGACTCAATTACTGCTCAAATGGAGCAGATCCACTGAGAATCTTAAATCCAGAATTGTTCAATTGGATTCAGAGCTCCGAACCATGCTTGCTCAACGATACAATGGCCCAGAGTTTGACCAAAAAGAAAGAGAGATCAGACGCTTACAAACTGAGCTTGCCCAGATTGAATCTGAAAAACAAAGACCTACCTTGTTTACCACATCACCACCCATACCCACCATAAGTCCACCTTACCACCCATTTGCTTCTATGCTTTCCAATCGATCTTATGATCCATCCAAATTATTTGGAATGACCATACTCTATTCGAGACCACCCTATTCCACCAGCACCAAAACCTAAATCAAAACCAAAACCCAAACCTCAGCCTCCTCCTCCAGTCAGAACCTACAAATCCTCCTTAACTATTCCAGAGCACCACTTTCCAACTCACACCCCAACATCACCATGACCTCCACCACCAACACGGTCTAAAGATAAAACCCTATGCATCAATACGGTGCTCAAGTAGCGATCCATCTTCCGAACTCCGATGAATCCACTTCGATTCAAACCTTTGTTTGAGTAACCTTCTACCGACATGACCTCTTCTTCACCATCTACATCCGGTGATTCGAAAAGTCTTATCTTTGATATTACGAGAATCCTCATGGCGACAATCCACCCGACCAAGGTCAAACTTCTAGACCACCCGAACCATATTTTGACATTCCTCGGATATTGAGGATGAACCTCGGTGAATCTTACGCCACAACTCAACCCCTCAGCGGTCAAACCGGTGAAAAACCATCCAATGGTCCATGGTTTACATTTGATGATATTCCATCTCATAAATGGCGAGGCAGGACTTTTGAAATGTATGCTGGATTGATCTCCAAATGTTACGGTGGGAGCAACTACTCATTCCGTCTTGGGAAATTTGCTACTCGTTTTACGGGTGCCCTAAGAGATTGGTTTGATTCATTAGGCCAATCAGCAACTCGCAATTTGTTCAATTACGAAGTCTCAATCTTGCTCTTGCAGTCATTCATGATCGATTTTAGGCGATCAGTGCGGTTTTTGAAGCTGCACGCAGAGACTATCTCAATATGAAATCTTTGCTCTCTCAATGCTAAAGATCTTGAATTCCATTACAAAAGAATGTCTCTCTTGTACTACAAGCTTAATGGATTCAATGAGCCTACATTGAAGCATGTCTTTCTCGGCTTCCTACCCGGATGAACTACAAACAGACATCCAAAGGCGGCTCAAAACTCACAATCTCGGTCTTGACACTATATCTCTTGGCAAAATCTTTGATTGCTAAGACATGCCTTGATAAACTTTGTGAGCAAAACAGTTTTTCAAAGAAGCTGTTAAAAGACAAAGAGCCATTCATGAGTGCTTGCAAAAAACCTTATCTCGGATCAAGTGCAAAAGAAAAAGGATTGTGATTGCGGTTCCAAAAAGAAAAAGGCATTTAGGAAATTCAAGCAATTGAGAATATTCTTCAAAGCCTCGCAAATCCGAGAAAGCCTTACCGATTCTTGGGAAAAAATCAAGTTCATTGAGAGATCGAAGCGGAGAAAATCAAGCGGATGTTTTATCTGCAAGAGAAAAAGGTCACTATGCCAAAGATTGTCCCGACAAACGAGAAAAATCTATTCGGCTAGTTGAACACCTTGAGCTGGCGATTATTCTCTGAAAAAGAAGAGCTTGAAGTCTATTTTTTCGAACAAGAAGAACCCCTTTGATGAAACAGTGTTCGCCTTTGGAAGACTCATCTAGTGATTGAGAAAATGATGAGCCTCAAAACATTTTCCATCGCCAGTTGTTGTCTCTCGACATTGTTCCCATTCCTTCCATTAAACTCCAAATCTTACCTTCAAAATTCCACGAGGCCCATTCAAGCAATTGGTCTTTTAGATCTGGAGCCAGAGAAGTATGTTAAATCGGCCATTCTTCCCCGAAAGTGGACCCACTACGAAGAACATTTAGGGTTGCAAGTGGAAAATTCTTCACTACCAAATTGATTACCAAAAAACCCATTGGTATTGACTTTTTCCTAATTGTGTTATTTGGACCAAAGTTATCGGATCAATTTGCCTAATAAGGATATCTTGTTAGGTTTTGACATAATTCACCGGATCAAACACCTCAGGATCATTCCCAATGGCATCCGAGTCAAATCCATGTTCAAACCTTTCACTGAGACATCTTGAAACTTTACAATTTGTCGAAACACCCCATCTTACCACGACATTTCAACCAAGCTTTTACAATATTGTCGAATCTCATTAGAGTTCACCCATCAAACCCACTTTGGAAAAATCAGTCTTTCTTCATTAAGTTGCCCTTCAAACTAAATGAAGACATCAACCCAACCAAAGCCACTCACCCAGGAATGAGTCCTTCTGACTTAGTCCTAGCCCAAACAGAGTGTTCTCAATTGTTAGCCCAAGGTCTTATCGAACCTACCCATTCTCAATGGGCTTGCCAAGCCTTTTATGTTGAAAAACATTCGAGATTGTCAGAAAGAAACGCTTAGTCATTGACTACCAGCCATTAAACATGTTTTTACAAGACGATAAATTCCCATTGCCCAAAAGACAAAGCCTGTTTACTTTTCTCAAAAATGCCCAGATCTTTTCAAAATTTGATTTAAAATCAGGTTTTTGGCAATTAGGCATTGAACCATACGACGGTACAAAGCGCTTTTTGTATCCCCAATGCTCATTTCAATGACGGTTTTACCCGGTCTTAAAATGACCCTTCCATTTTCCAAAAATCCATGGTCAAATCTTTGAACCTATCTTGCATCATGCATTGATTTACATTGACGATATTTTATTGTTTTGGGAACACATGATGAACATCGCCCATTTGTTAAATCAATTCTTTGATATTATCCAAACTCATGGCATCATGTGTTTGTCAAAGAAAGAAAAGCACCATTGCAACGGATAATATTGAATTCCTTGGTATGATCATTAAAGACGGACACTACCAACCAGGAAAGCACATTGCCCAAGAATTGCTTCACTTTCCAGATCAGCAACTTTCCAAAAAGCAAGTCCAACAATTTCTTGGCATTATCAACTACATCGAGACTTTATCCCACATGTCGACCATTACACTCATCACCTTTCGGCTTTATTGAAAAGAAGCCTCAGAGTGGAATTCGGACCACACAAGTGTCTTTGTCCACTACTCTAAAGCAACTTGCGCAAGATCTGCCACCATTAAAGTTGATCACAGATGGCAAACGCATATTGCAGACAGATGCTAGTGATGAATCATGGGGTGCCATCCTTCTTGAAGAAATCAATGGAAAAGAACACTTTATCGCTCACGCTAGTGGACAATTTTCTGACACACAGAAGCACTACCATAGCGTTTTCAAAGAGATCTTAGCGGTAAAGAATGGTATCAAAAAATTTGAGTTTCATCTCATTGGACATCATTTCCTCATCAGAATGGACAGTTCAGCTTTTCCCAATATCCTCAATTTCAAAGGTAATACTGTTCCCGAAAAGATGTTACTCAGGTTAAAAGATTGGTTTTCTAAATATGATTTCTCTGTCAAGCATATAAAAGGATCTCAAAACCTCATCCCTGATATGCTATCCCGACTCTCAAAACGAGTAATGACCTCTAGCCCTTATTTCCACCAAATATCACTTCCCAATTATTCTCATGGCTACTTCCCTTCCTTCTGAAGCCATCACCAAAAAGGCATTTCCCCTTGGCAAAACCTTCACCTCAGTCTTTGCCCTCCAAGAATTTGCAAAAAAGGCTATGTTTCGCTTCTTCATGAAAGCTTACCTTTTAGCAGATTCATTTCCTTTCTCAACCTTCCATCCAGAAAACATGTTTCTTACTGGTTTAACACTTGATCCACCCAATGAAATTACCGAAGATGAGTTATGGTACATCTGGTGCCTAACTGTCTTATATGCTACTAAGTTGGTTTTACCAGTTCATTCAACCTTGTCCCATCTCCTTAATCTAGAAAAATCCACCTCTCTTATCGGACTCTTCTCGAGTGGTTCTCCCCATTCCGGTGGAGAAAGAAATTACTGACAATTAAGCGAATTATACAATCTTGATCGAATGCCTGAATCTGAAGCCAAAATGTTCACATCTGTGTTCATTATCCATCGCCCATATTTCCAACATCCAGACACCAACCTTTTCTGGACTCAAGATCAGGTATATGAATATCTCACCACTCCTCATCCTGCCCTCATTGAAAATGAATTCCAGCCCAACCTCAACAATTACCACCAGGCTACAGGAGAGATTGTCCTTATCCACCTTGCCATGGTCCCCGTTGCAAGCATCCAAAGCTCTCCAAGACATTTTTCCCAAAAGATAATGATCGTGATCCAGATGAATCAGATTGGTCATCTGAAGACGACTACATGAATCTCCGCTCTCCATAAAGTAGTTTGTCTTGTTACAATAATTAAAGTAGTTTGTCTTGTTGTAATAATTATGTTTGCTTTATGATTTTGTCTTGTTGTAATCATTAAAGCTTGCTTTTACTTTAAGCTTTTACTTTTGTAAAAGTCATGTCCACGTCATGCTTTAAGTTTTTGTCGCTTGTAATAATTAAAGGAGTGTAATAAGTGTGTCTTTTACTTTTCAAAAAGCAAAAGATAAGGTCTGCATCTTATCTTTACGCTTTGGAATCCTTATATAAAGGATTTCTCTCCTCCTTGTAACATAGATCGAATCATCAGCTATCAAGCAATAAAACCTCTCGTGTTTTCTAAGCTATGACTTTCTAAACTCTTCTCCCTCTCTGCAAATGAAGTTCTAAAGAAAAGAAAAGAATAAAGATTTTATCTGTTCATTTTGAAATCTCAAGGAAGTATGCTCTGCACTTGCCTTTCAGCAAGGATCCTGTGCATCAGAAAACTTGATAAATTTTATCTGGTTTGGTACCCTGTTTTAGACTAAAAGGAAAGTCTGTTTTGGGTTGTAGAACCTAAAAAATTGTTTTAAGGATTTTGATGCTCATATAAGTATATCGGCTGGAAACCAGGACTTGCAGACTCTTTCGCCCAAAGTACAGTTTTAACTGTTGTAGACCTGGTGTAAACAACGCCACGTACTAATATGGTAAACAACGCCACGTACTAATCTGTGGCTATAAATCTGGCCAGTTCAATGACGCCCAAAGCCACTACCCTTCTTCGAAGAATATATATATATATATATATATATATATATATATATATATATATATATATATATATATATATATATATATATATATATATATGGGCCAAATCTATATGGCAGCTTGATTGATATAATCTGTTGCTTTTAACCATTAAATTTAGCTACAGTTGTCATCATAAGCTGGATCTAACGGTTAAAAACCACAGTTGTACCATACAACTGTTGCGTCATAGCCGGACCCTGTTATTGGCTACGTAATACATAAAGGTAAAATTAGGTTCTCTTTTTGGATTGTTTTTATTAGACACCCTAATTTGTCCGTGGTTTATGTTCTTATCCAAAGTTTTGAATTTTGTTGCATTTAAGTCCAACCAAATTGGCAACGACCCCCGCATGCTGTTTTAAGGCCAAATTTGGGGGTAATTGCATGTGAAATTTCATTTTAGTCCCTGATATTCTATTTTATTAAATTATAGATATAATTGATTGGGTTTAGTATGATAAAAGCCACTTTATGTGCATAAAGTCTTATAAGTTTTGTTCTCATAATTTTGAATGCTTCCGCTCATTAATTAATGATCTCTGAAATTTCTTAATTTTCCAATTTTAGTATTTCAAATTTCAATTGATGTTTGTGCTTTAATTTATTTTTATTAAGGAAATTACTTTGTTATAAATATTCAACTTGACACTCATATTATGATAATTTGTTAGTCACCAAAGTGGCCAAATTTGAAAATTTTCATTAGTGTCAAATTAAATTCAATTTCAAGTACTCATAATTATTATGATGCTTATTATTTAATGACATGATGATTTTGTTGTATGGGTATATTGAAATTCATAGATTATAAAATATTTAGGAATCACCCAAAGATTGATTAATTAATTTAATAATCTATGATCATGATTGAGGGTAATTAGTATGCTTGATTAAATATGTTTAGTATATCCAAAGGTAGCATGCATGTCTAGTTAATGTGTATTTGATTACTAATTGTGTGAAATTCAAGTTAAGCATCAATTATATTTATTGTAGTGTATTGTTGTATCGCTCAAAGATATTTAAGTTCATGTGAATTTAAATATGATCTTAAAGTTCATGTGAATTTTATTATATTATGTGTTTTTAAGTTCAAAGTATTAATGTGTGAGCATTAATATATATTTATAGCATCTGTGCTTGTTGCTCTTCATTCGCAAGCTTTATCTATTGTTACGTTCAACGGCCTTAATCACCTATATTGGTCTGAGCAAGTCCACTTTCACTTAGGTATTTTGGATCTTGACTTAACATTATTAACTAAAAAGCTAGCTGTTATTACTGATGAAAGCAGCGTTGAAGAGAGTTCTCTCCATAAGACTTGGGAGAAATCAAGCAGACTAAGCCTAATGTTTATGCGGATGATAGTAGCCAATAACATTAAGTCTACAATTCTAAAAATTGAAAGTGCTAAGGAATATATGGAATTTATGAAAGAGCATTATCAAACTGAATTAGCTAATAAGTCCCATGTAGGGGCATTAATTGTTATGTTGACCACATGTAAGTTTGATGGTAGACATACTATGCATCAACATGTAAATGAGATGATAGACACAACAGTAAAATTAAGGTCCATGGGGATGGAAGTGACTAAGAGTTTTCTTGTGCAATTCATTATTAACTCATTACCTCCTGAGTATGGTCTATTTCAAATAAACTATAACGCCATTAAGGACAAATGGAGTACGAATGAACTCCAGACCATGCTCATTCAGGAAGGGGCAAGACATAAGAAACAAGAAACAAGAAACTCACTCACTTAACCTCATAGGCCATAAAAGAACTGAAAAGAAGCCTGAAAGAAAAATATATATATATCACAAAGGCAAGAAAGAAATATCAAAGCTGAAAGTGCAACCCACTTAAATCCACAAGAAAGACATTAAGAATGAAAAGTGTCATTTTTGCAATAAACATGGACACTTTGCTAAAGATTGCCTAAAGCATAAAGCTTGGTTCGAAAAGAAAGGTAAGTCTAGTGCTTTAGTATGTTTCAAATCAAACTTAGCTGAAGTTTATTATAACACGTGGCGGATTGATTCTAATTGCACTACTCCCGTTTTAAACACGATGTATGAATTTTTTACAATCCAAATTATAAACCCAAATTAGAAGTTTATTTTCATAAGGAACCCGGTTAAAGCTCCAGTTGAAGGTATTGGGACTCGCCGTTTAATTTTAGATATTGGACATCATTTAGATGTTTTTCAGACTCTTTATGTTTCTTCTATTTCTTGCAATTTAATTTCCTTATCCAAACTTGATTTGTTAGATATTTACATTTGGGAATGAATGTTTCAATTTGTTTAAACACAGTAATATTATTGGTTCTAGAATTCTTTCTGATGGTCTATGCAAATTAAAGCTTGATAATATTTTTGCTAAGTTTCTATTGACCTTACATCATAATGTTGGTACTAAATATGATTTAGTAAATGAAAGTTCAGCTTACTTATGACATAAGCGTTTAGGTACATATCTAAAGCAAAAATAGAGAGATTAGTAAAGAGTGAAATCCTTCAAGAGTTGGATTTTACTCATCTTAATATTTGTGTAGATTGTATTAAGGGAAAATAAAAAAAAACACATAAGTAAGAAAAGAGCTACAAGAAGTACACAGCTTCTTGAGATTATATACACTGATATATTTGGGCCTTATGATGTTCCATCTTTTGGTAGAGAATAGTATTTCATTACCCTTATTAATGATTTTTCACATTATGGTTATATCTATTTGCTGCATGAAAAATCTCAATCAGTGCATGTCTTAGCAGTATTTATCAATGAGGTTGAAAAACAACTAGATAGAAAGATGAAAATTGTTAGGTCTGACAGAGGTGGTTAATATTATTTAAGATATATTGAGAATGAACAATGTCTTGGTCCATTTTGCTAAGTTCCTTAAAAAGCATGGCATATGTGCTTAATACACAATGCTAGGTACACTAGAACAAAAAGGTGTAGCATAAAGGCTTAATCGTACCTTAATGGATATGACTAAGAGTATGTTAAGTAGTATCTTTACCTTTATCCCTATGGATGGAAGCGTTAAAGACTGCCACTTATTTGTTAAACAAGGTTCCTAACAAGGTAGTTTCAAAGACTTTTTTTTTTTTTTAATTAAGGACGAGAAGGAAACCCACTTTAAGACACCCGTATATTTGGGGTTGTCATATGAAAACAAAGATTTATAATCCACATAAATTGGATTCAAGAATAACCAGTATGAGAATTATAGATTTAGAAAAGTCTAAAGGGTATAGATTTTACTAGTAAATATTTCATTAGTTATTTAGAAAAGTCTAAAGGGTATAGATTTTATTGTCCTAACAATATTACGAGAATTATTGAATATGTAAATATTAAGTTAATTGAAAATGGTAAAATTAGTAGGAGTACAGAACCATGAAAGGTGGAAATCTAAGAAGTTAGAGTGTAGGTTCCCTTGCCTGTTACTTCTTCTAAAGTTATTGTTCTTATAGCTGTTGAACACACAAATGACTTTCAAGAACAAATAATAAATAACCCAGCACCTTATAATGAAGTATTCCGTGATATCAAAGTAATCCTCGATAAGAATGCTGAGCAGATATCAAAGCAAACTTCAATTGGATCACTGGAAAGCTGCAAAGAAAGTATTGAGATACTTGCAATGAATGAAGGATTATAATGTTCATTTATAAGAGATTTGATCATCTCGAAGTGATAGGATATTTAGAATCAGATTATACTGATTGGGTAGATACCAGAAAATTCCACATTTGGCTATTTGTTCATGATGGCTGGAGGAGCCATCTCATGAAAAAGTGCAAAACAATCTGTTATTGCTACTTGCACTATGGAAGCCAAGTTTGTGGCATGCTTTGAGGCCACTATTCATGGATTATGACTACGAAACTTTATTTTAGGGCTTAGAATTGTCGACAGTATTGTCAAGCCACTGAAGATTTATTATTGATAATGTCGTAACAATTCTTCTCTAAAAGTGATAGGTATTCGAAATGTGCTACACATATGGAATTGAAATACCTTACCGTTAAAGAAAAAGTTCATAAACAAAGAGTGTCAATCGAGTACATTAGCACTAACTTTATGATTGTGAATCCTTTAACAAAAAGATTAAACCCAAAGGTTTTCAGCGAACATGTTGAAAGGATGGGTATTATTAGAGGCCTTTATTGACATTATGTTTAAGCTTTTATGCTCTTTATGTATTTGATACTCTGAGCTCATTTAAGTCTTATTTCTAATTCTTTTATTTATTGTTTGATTTAATGGTATATACATGAATAATGATATGATTGTTAATAGGTGTTGTCTCTTACTAAGACATTGTTGTTAGACTGTTATTGTTCTTTTTTCCATTAACAGGTCATGATAAGTATAAAAATAGTATTGTGATACATGAAGGGACTATGTCGAAATAATGATGTGGAACAACTATGATTCATATTAGTTTTTGCTTAATGATTATTTTGTTGGGGAAAAATCGGTTTTTAAATTTTATAAAACTTTTTAGGATTGATCTCATATAATATATAAGAATTCGTATTCTAAAAATCGTACCTTGAAAATCTGAGAAGATAAACAATCTTCGCTTTTTTTTGCTGAAGTGAATTAGGCTCCCAGATCACGATCTGTCACCATCACGCTTGTTAGATCACGATCCGTCACCAATGATCTTCCAGGTTATGACTCAGGTTTGATCTACACTTGACGTGTGGGCGCCTTTATCACTACCAATAGTAACTAGCAGGAGAAAATTTTTCTCTCAAGATTAGAGAGAAAAAATCATTTTCTCCAATCTGTATAAAGTGGCTATCTTATTATTCTTTTGGAAGAAAAGAAGTCTTTTTATATCTCTCTTTAGTGAAACCCTAGTCTCCAAAAATAAAAGTTACGTTACTTACTTTTTCCTATAGGGGACCACCTTGTAAAATAACATAAGACCCCTTACACATAAGCATATTGATGGAGCCTCCCACTAAATAATATATTTAGGCTTTTGACCCAAATTGCTAGTTATTTTACTTATTAATCCAGTAGTGGTGCAGTCAATTAAATGATCTAACCCGGGGATTAATTGGGTACATACAATAGTGGCTACAATAATTAGGCATGTAATTAAACTAGCCTAATTATTTAATTCCAAATCTACTCCACTAAAAGATTGGAACTGACCTCTATAATTATATGCTATCTAGGATAGTGTTCTCGAATAATAATTCGACCCGTGCCACATTAATTTCTTTACTGCATAATCATTTATACCACATCATTAATTAAATCGATATCTCAACTGTCCAATCGATTTAATTACATCTTGTTCCTTAATACTTACTGGTTTTCTCTAATGATCATTTTCAATATATTTAATATATTGACGCACTCTGACTGAGAAATTACATGATCAATCAAAACCCATCAAGAGATGTGTCGTACAAATTTTATATTGTTAATCTATAACTCTAATACTCAAATTGTCTCCACCAAGATACCGGGTAATCTTGACCACAAGTGTGTGTCGTGCCCATTGGTAACTCAAATGGAATAATAATTACAATCATGAAATCATAACTAACTCAAGATTAAGATTACAGTAAAATCAATGCCTATGAGATTTAATAAGTCTGACAGTCATTTCAAGGTTAATTAAAACTCATATGTGATCCTGTTCCATGTAGTCGTACTACATCAATAAATTCATACATGATTAAGACAAACCATTCAATGAATTTATTACGATCACATCATACCTAAATAAAGTGTCCAACTTTATTTATCAACTGCGAACATAATTTATTTAATCATAAGATAACTTGTATTTATGTTTTCTGTGAATCCACATGGTGATCACATAAATACATATAATATGATCAAATAGACTTTACTCAAAATATTAATGCAATTAAGATACTTGAATAAAATACCTCATTTATTTTATTAATCAGAAAAATTATTTATTACAATTAAATAATCACATATGCTTTTAAAGAGCACATTTTCCCAACATATTTTGTGTTTGACCAATGCAAGTAAGGATTTAACTTTCACTATGCACACAATGTTTATTATTATTAAACTATTAAGTTGACAAAGTTGCTATGAATCAAGGTAAGTTTTCTCTTAATTATGGTGATGTGAAAATTAGGGGTGGGTGTTCGGATCGGGTTAACTCGAATCAAACCCAAAATTTATTTCGGGTTCGATTCGGTTCGGTTCGGATTAACCGGTGAAACCTGAACGGATTCAAAGCTTCAATCCGTTCTGGTTGAAGCTTTTTTTTTGTTAAGATTCAACTTTTAAAAATTTATATATATATATTAAACCAAAAAAATCCCTAAATAGCTAAGCTCTCGTCTCTCGGTCTCACTACCTCCTTGCTCCTTCTTCTCACTTTCTGAGTTTCGTTACCTGACTTGCCTCCCTCTTCAGTCTTCTCACTTTCTCACTTCTCATTTTCTCACATACTCTCGGTCTCATACTCACTCTCATTACCATAAAAATCCCTAAACTCTTACTTTCGTGGCCCACAACGACAACAGCAGCCAACAGCCCTGTCCAGCTCCAACAAACACCAGCCGTTCACTGCAGCCCACTTGCCGTCAGCCAGCATGCCTCATCCGCAGCCGCGCCGTGCGTTCACCTCGCGTCCTACTCAGCCCAACACTGTCACGCTCTGCCGATGCTATAGCTGCTCCGAGATCAAGGTTTGTCACTTAATACTGATATTTGGATTTTGGAGTGGGTTTGTTGCTAACTTGCTTGCAGCTGTTGGCAACCCGAATTTTAAGAGCCTGTTGCTATTAATTAAATTGTATATTTTTAATTAATTGATTGGCAATTATTCAATTAAGAGAAATCTGGAGTCCAAATCCAAAAATTCTTTAAACACAAATACTAACCAGAGTATTAAATGCTTTTTTGCAAGGGCATACTCGAGTCCAATTTGTGAAGATCTCAAGAACATCGACATTAAAGATTGGTGAGTAAATAGGTACAATTTACTACTTGTTTCATTTCTAATCATTTGAGTCTGGATAATTGAAGGTTTTTGAACCTTCATAGACAAGTAACTAAACCTTCTATACATATATGTGGGTCCTTTGTCCACACCTCCACTTATTGCACTGCCAAGTGCCAAAGTTAGCCGGTCAAATCGGCTGCTTAAAAGAATGCATGTGAATACATCTTTTCTGAGTTTTCTACTTACTAAACAGTAGGGAACCCTCGTATATATTCTACTACTTTTACTCAGTCCCATTGCATAGACCCGAACTTTCTCTCACACTCATCAAAAGCTTTTAACCAGGAATTAGATCAATGCCAAGCTTGGAACAAATCAGCATCAGTGACTTGTGAAGTAGTGGATGGATTCTCACTTTAGTGATTTTTCTCATAGGTTGAGAAGAAAGCACTTCACAAACTTAATTACAGAACTTGAATTGTAAAATAAAGAAAACATTTGGGGTTTCTCTACAATCTCAAGCAACTTCTGAGATCATAATGGAATTTGTCAGGTTTTTATTTCTTAATACACATCTTGCTGTGAAGCATAAGAGAACCGTGTGTGATAGTATATGTAATACTAATATGTTGTCGGCACAACTGTAACAAGAGTGTCACATTATAAATTACTACATCTTTAGGAAAAAAATATAAAAGATAATATAAAAAATCCACTGGGTATGTTACTAGACTAGTATAAACAATCTATGAAAACGCTAGCCTAATTAAGTCAGTTCATGTATTCGACTTGTTCTTGCTTAAGCTATATTCACAGAAGTGGTGGCCCTCTTGTTGGATTTTTCAGAAATAAAACTCGAGTTCAAAGCTATGGGTGATTGTTTGTTTTTCAAAAATAACAGCACTCAAATTGAAAAGAATCAGTTCATTGTTATTTCCAGAGGAAAACAGCAAATTAGCATTCAAAATTTGACAATCACCAGACTATTTCTTTTCAAAAAACGACAGGCAAAAATCATCACTGTTCATCATCCACCAATTATTATTTGCAAACGTTATTAAGGTTTACTACCACGAGGGTCATGAGTAAATAAACCAAATAAACCCAAGGCTTCGAGCCTTCAATAACTATATAGCCATACATGTATAAATATAGCTTCGTCTTTACCAAAAATTAAGCCAAAAATCTCAATTTCTAACACGTAGAAATCAGACAGCATCCCAAAGTTTTTCCAACACATTCAATCATCAATCAATCAATCACAATTTAATTTTAATCAAAAATTTTGGAACATTCATGATAGCCTTCTTCATCATTAATGAAAACTTAAATATGCCGAGCATAATCTTAAACATATTTTCCCTAAATAGAAAACCAAAAATAATAACAAGCAATAGGTTGGTTCGATAGCCTGTTACGAGGTTCGATATATTGTTTTAATTAGGCTTATTTAAGGCAATTAAATAACTTAAAAATGGCCTCTTGTAGAGCATGGACTGCGCTCCCTCGTGTTGTTAAACCTTAGCTTTCGCTGAAGTTTTTTGTTTAACCAAAAAAAAAAAAAATGGGCCTCTTTTGTAGAGCATGGATTTTATTTTTTATATGAAAATTCTAATGATTTCAGATTAAAAATTAAAAAATAATTAAACAAAACTATACTTTTACTTATTTTTTTAATATCAAATGCTTTGAGCCTATTTGGTATAGTTTATCTAATAGTCATAAGTACTTCTTTAATTGTATAAGTTTTTATCAAAATTTTTGTTGTTGTTTGGTTTTTTTTTTTTTAGTAGAGCTTTTGAATATTAGTTAAGATATTTTCCATCTATTAACAAAAACTCAAATTTTAGATTTTTATCAGTAAAGGTGAAAAGTTATTTTTTAAATGTCAAAATATCTAAAATATTTTGTATTTATTTGACAATTTTATTTTATTCTTTTCATAACATAACTTTAAAAAAACTTGTTTATTAAAATAATTTTATAATTTTTAATAAAATTTTTTATTGACAATCAAAAAATTAAAATTTTTTAAATACAAACTTTAATTATAAAAGCTTTACTTAAAAAACTATATTAAATGGGGTCTAGTGATAGCTATAAATGATTACAAAAGCTAACAAAGAAATAAATATATTGTATAACGGCTATTATCGTTTTACTATATCCAATATAACAAAAAAAAAAAAAAGAACTACATGAATTATTGAAGTGTACTACATTAACTGTGAAAAATTATATGCTATTAATTTTTTATTACTGCCTTTGGTTCACCTATTAGTTGTAAAATATCAAAATTAACCTTATCAATAACTTCAAAAATAACAAAATTAGCAAAGATTTCTGGAAATTTGTTAAATTTCCCAAAAAGTTTGAAAATGTGACAAAATTACAGTGAATTTAATTACATTTAATTCCAAAATTTTATGGTCTAGCCGATCCAACACCACCCGTTACCCGTCACCTCAAACAAAGGGGCTCTCAGTCAAAGAGTTATGACTGAACTAAACAGGGGTAAACTACCCCATACATATCATGAATAAGTAAAGGCTTAATACTTTCGAGAGAACTCGAAAATATGTGGAGACCCAATGAGAAAGAAGTAGCGAGAGTAGCCATATGATCCGCAGCGTAATTAGCTTCTCAGTGAATATGATTGATGCGAATATTTCAATCACGCTTTAGAAGCTCTTTTATTAACCAAATAAGGAAAGAACATTCATTGTTCAAACAAAAAGAATTGACAACAATTTGAGACACACATAAGCTATCCACCTCCACTTGCTCCACTTGAAGCCAATGTATTCCAGAATGCCAAGCAATGACCAGCCCTTGGAATAGACCCTATAATTCTTTATGAAATGGATAAATGTAAATGTGATAATTACTCTATTAAAATACAATTATTTTTGTTATTTTTATTTATTTTTCTATTCTTCCTTTTCTTCCTCTTCCATCATTCATCATTCAACCCATAAAGATCAATGACAACACCCAATGCATCTTATTTTTAAACTTTCAGGATCCAATAACGTCAAAATTTTTGTACATAATCAAAATTAGTTATACCAAATAAATTATCTCCAAAATAAATTACTCAAATGAAAATATATATCAGATTCAAACTCTAAAATTTAGGATTATGATTTTGCAGCCACCAGCCACAAATAGCCATTGCCACCAGTAGCCGCGATACCCTTGCCTTCCTTTCCTCTTCTGACATCTTTCACTTTCTTTTTACTTCTTTTGATTTTGTTGGTGAATAAATAAAATATGTACGTATGTGGATACTATCTTACAAGCCAAGTGTGCTGGAGGGTGAGAAAGTTGGATAAGTGTAATTGTTAAGGAACTGACACATGTAGAAAATTAACGGAAAATAGTCTATAAAAGGCAAAAGTCACTGGAACGAACTGAGGGGAACAGAAGAAGAAAAAGAAAGGCAAAGGGAACATAGAAGCGTCAAGGAAGCGAAGCACGAAAGAAAGAAGCAGAGCAAGAAAGAAAAGAAGCAGAGCAAGAAAGAAGGAATAAGTTTATCATAATTAATTCAATTCAACCCAATTATTAATTGTGTTTAAAAAAATTGATCCAATTAATCCACAATAATCCACTCAATCCATCAAAATTATACTGGGTTGAATTGGGTCGGATTCAATTTATTTGGTTAGATTGAATTTGTCCATTCCTATATTATCATTTAAGTATACCTTAGAGTTATAGATGACTTTTTCCTTATAATTTATAAAGTAGAATTACAAAATTTCTAGCCAATACATTTTTTTTTTGTTATATCATTGTTTTTTCTTTTACAAGTTATCGAAGTGTTTTTGAGTGAATAATATTTTCAGGGACAGGTGTTAGAAAAATTACCAAAGCATATTTCAAAATAATTAAATTAAAAGATGGGTAAAAGTGCTTTCCAAATCAACATTAACATTGTGCCTTAGTACCTGTTGAACCGAGATCAGATTTAATATCCAATCAAGAATCACCAGGACCTAGCTGAACTCTCTAATTAACGATCTAGAATATGGCTAAACAAATTCACACAAAAGAATCACCCAGAAACAGTAATCAAAGAACAACAAATATAAGTGATTCGGCTAAAGTTAGCTCACATCCACTGAAGAAGAGAGTAGCAGCTTTTATTCAGTCACCAAGAACAAGATACAAACTTTGAGACGAAGCAACAAGCAATATAATACTTGATTTCCTAACCCTTAAGACTATTTATACAAGCTTAAGGACCTCTGCAAAGATCCCCTGTCAGCCAGCTGTGTTTTGGGTTGTTTGCTAACAAACCGAGAATGCTCCCGCCTTTTGTAACCGTAACTAACAGCCTTGAGGACACGTGCTGATTTCTTAGAAACAATAAGCCCCAAAACGACAACCTCCAACGCCGTATAGAATAAGTGAAAGCACGTGACATTCGTGTGCTTTGCTTATTAGATTGCAGATGAGGATACAGGTTTGTCGTACAGGCTTGTATGCTTACTAGCTGACATGTTGTATATCAACACATCTCAAACGGACATGACGGTTGATCTTGTGAAAATCAGTTTAAAGCTCACATTTTAACAGTACCTTCTTCAATTTATCTATACATAATAATTGATCCGTGGGGTCCGATTACGGTACCACCGTACGTCACCGGCTGAAAATATCACCCAATTCCCTTAACTCAGTTTTCTTTATATTTTTTTTATTAATATTAAATTAATTTTTACTGAATTCATATGAATATTTTAGTTACTACCCTTATAATATTTATTATTTATAAATTTTTATTATATATTGTACATGTATCAAAATATCCCTTGTCTTTATCACAAAACTCCTGAACCCGACCGGCATTCCGTTTCTATTTCCGACCACTCCACCAACTATGGTTGGTACCGATCGAAAGCTCGTGCGATATCGGTCATTTTCATGTCAATCTTGTGACAAAATGAACCGGGTCAACTCGAATCCGTGAACCCGACCCAGCTGTCGTTTCTGTTTCCGACCACTCCACCGCCCAAGGTTGGTACCAATCGGAAGCTTGTGCAATGTCAGTCATCTCCATGACATCCTTATCACCAGAAAGTGTTCAGAAAGCCGCGGAATCGCGGCTTCAATTTACCTTGATTTCGCCGGTTTCCGGTGACCCCACCACTCGGAATTTGTTTCCCACAATTTCTTCTGTCTTTTCCAACTAGTCACAGCCACCGAGTTAGCTGATTTACTGTTGATCGACCGTTGAAAGATTTACGAGTTTGGAAGAAATAAACTTAATATTTATAAAATAAAATTTAAATAAGAATAAATAAAAGAGACCTAAGTGATATTTTTAAGAAGTGTGGTACGGTACCACCCATGTTACCGTAACCGAATCCTGATCAGTGTTAATTATTAATAACTGGTGGATTCCTCGACAAACTAAAATAATTGAAATAGATTGTCAAGGAACCCACCAGTTAGCCCCAGTCAATGGCGCATGCTAGACTAGTACACTTAATTAAAACCAACGTCCACTTCCGAATGACTGTTATTATTAATAATTGATTGGAGGCTGCGTGTGTGTGCCCCTTTTTTTTTTTAATATGATAGAATTTTATTAATATGTTGACAATGGATTTATTATGCAAATAAAAAAAGAGAGAGATCAAGACTTATCCGATTATTGTACAACCAACGGACCTAATTACCTTACAGGTTCTGTAACAAACAGATTGTGAAAAGATAAGTAAAGAAATTAGATTTTGCCACATGTACGAAGCGTAATGAAATTGAGCGGGTGATAATAGTTTGTTAGCAGCAGCCAACTTAGCTGAACTGTTAGATTTGAAGATAGAAAATTAGAAATCTAACGGTGACAATAGATTGTCAAAATAAAAGTACAGCCAGATAAAAAAGTTTTATAAGAAGAAATCAACTTACTTCTTTTCTTTCTATCTCTCTCCACACTCCTTGTGGACTATTTTTGATTAGCCATAGAAATGCAGCAAAAATTTGGAATCATGCACAAACTTTTCACATCCAAAATAATGTTTGAAAAATTTCCACAAAAAATTGTTAAGGTTATTAATGATGATGTCAAAATTTCTTTATCCTGAAAGATTGTCTATTGTAAATATAAGTTTGTGTTGAAGAATGATTGTTTATAATGAAATAATTATTTTATATGTACAATAGTTAATAATGATTTCTATACATGAGTTATTCCCACAAGAAAATATAATATTGGGATATAAAGGTAATAAAATTATCTTACATGAATAAAACACTCTGAAAATATTAACCCCTTATACTATTAATAACAATAATATTATTATGGCTGATACAGTAAATATTATAAGTATTTTACATATGTTTTCGTAGTCTTTATTTAACTAACTACTCGAGTTCAAATTGTAGAAAAACATGAGATTAAAATATTGATTTGAGGTTTGCCCACCACTCTATGTTTTTTAAAAAAAAAATAGAAGAATTTCTTTTAATAATGAAAAATTAACTATAACTCATGTATTCTTTTTTTTTATATAATAATAGCGTTACCTTCTGTGAGACACATTAAGGTAAGTGTCTTACACATAACAATTAATACAATTAACCATAATTTAAATATTATTTTTTTTGTTAAGTCACGTCTTCAGATATGATAGACAGGACATATTTTTAATCTTGATATATAATACAATATATTTAGGCTATGTTTGAGAGAAAAGATAAGGGCAAATTTGACTAAATTATGTGATTATTATTCTAGTCCCACATTTAGATTGGTAATTAATCAGGAACTACTTGTCTCATGATAAGATTTTATTTTAAATTTATGGAATAAATTGTCTCATGATTACCAATGAAATTATTTGAGACTACACTATAAAAATAAATATTTCACTGAAAAATATTTTTTTATCACTCATTTATGTAAAAAAAATAAAGTAAAGAATAAGTTAATTTATAAAATTAAGTAAAGACCAATTAATGAAAATTATATGTCTTAATTATATAATTTTTTACATCAGAATTACTAATCCTATTAAATAATTGGTTATTAAAATAAAATCATTTATTTAACTAATTAAATAAAAACTAATATTTTGATATAACAATTATATAAAAGAACAGTTCAAATAATTTTACCCTGTCGAAAACGAAAATGGAGATTTTCATTTTCAATATGTTGCTTTCACATTGTGCAACCAGATAGGAACTTGTAAAGTCCGGTCAATTTATTACGCTTCATGCAGGTGGTAAATTCTAGTTTCTTGACTTATCTTTTCAAAATCTGATTGTTGCAGAATCTGTAACGAAGCTAGGTCCACAACTATAGTCAAGAGAAAAAAGAGAGTCCTAAACTGCTATCACCACTCACAAGGCTCGGACTCTTTCCCGAGGTCCCAAATTTAATTTGACAGCACGGGAACAGTGGGACACTGTCAATTAATTGGCTTGTGAAAAATCTCCGACAAGAAAAACACGTGCATAGAAAATTCTCACCACACACGGCCCACTTGCTCATTATTTCCACAAATTAAACATCAACGTGGACCGCAAATTAAATGTCAACCACATCCAGATGTGACTTTAGATAGTGCCAAAATTTAGTAGGTTTTTCCAAAACAAAATATGAAGTGGTGACCGGAGACTATTAAAAAATTTTAATTATATATTGATGTATACTAAGATCAGATAAAATAAGTCTTTATTTTTCTCAACAAAATTTATAATCAATGTTAAAAGGGTAAATTTTTTTTAATATTATTTTATAAGATTATTATTGATATTATATTAAATATTATAATTAATATTTATAAACACATTATATAACTGAGACCTTTATCGTGACATGTATTCTTCTAAAAATAACTCTTTATTTTTCTCAACGAAATTTATAATCAGTGTTGAAAGGGTAAAGTTTTTTTTAATATTATTTTTATAAGACTGTTACTGATATTATATTAGATATTATAATTAATATTTATAAATATATTATATAACTGATATTTTTGTCATGGCATGTACTTTTTTAGAGCGCGGCTCAAATTCTTCAAATCCTCTCAAATATTTAAGGAGACTGTGTCTCTACTCAATTATATGATAATTAAGAAAGGATTGAAATTAAAATACTTTTATAATGATTTGAACTTTTACTCTCAACATTATAAATAAAAAGACTCTCCCACTGAGCCAAAGGTCCATTAATGTTGAAAGGGTAAAATTAGAAAAACTTTCAACACCTTTTTTTGTGTTTGTAGATGTTAAGTCACTGCAGCATTCATTTAATCTAATGGTGGATGTGTGGAGATGTACGTAAATGTTATTTTTTAATTTTAAATTCTTATTATTAGATTAAGTGGATTAGATGAAAATTAAATAATAACCCAATACTTAATATAGAAAGTTTTTGCTTATCTAAGAATAAAGTTTGGGATGAGTTTACAAGATTATAAAATACTGAAAAGACAGATAATAACTTTGTAAGCTCCTTTTAAATTTTAGTTCTGAACCTGAAGCTAACTATATATATAGAAAGAAAGTAATATTCTAATTCAAGATCCTAAATTTATTAATGTTCAAGAAAATTATTAAACTGCATGATTTAATTAATTTTTTAAATTTTAACAAAATTTAAAATCATCAACCAAATCAGCACTGTATTAAAATGGGGATGAACTTTCACAACAGTGTAAAAGTCCGTTCTATAGTATGGAGAATTAATCAGTTAAACTTTTTGTTACATAGATCAATCCTTTTTTGTTTTAACTTAAATATGTTGCCTTTCTTTTTTTTTTTTTCACCAAAGTTATTTTAACATAATTTTAGTTTAACCATTTCTCTATGTACGGTTAAATTTCAGCTCTTGGCCAATTGCCCACTTGCCTGGCAGTCTGTCACTATGCCGGCTGGACCACGTAGCCATCTTTCTGGACGGTCTTTGAGTGAATAGTAAGTTCATACTCTCCATTTTCCAGTGTATATATATCTCAATTGTGGGGAAGAAATTTGTAATAAGTCACTGCTACTAATAGAGCATAATTTAGTTCAAGTTCACACTTATGATAAGTTGTAATAAGATGTCTGTTTTCCAGCAATTGTTAAACTTGCAAACCTTGTGCACAATTGCAGCCTGCATCTTTGCCGTATTTTCCCTTTTCAAATGGTTTCTTGTCCAACCAATTAGCACCAAAAAATCACTACCACCTTCTCCCCCAAAGCTCCCAATCATTGGAAACCTTCACCAACTTGGCTTGTTCCCTCATCGCTCACTTGGTGCTTTGGCACAACGATATGGCCCCCTGATGTTGCTTCACTTAGGCAAAGTGCCAGTGCTTGTTGTCTCTTCTGCTGATGCTGCCTGCGAGATCGTTAGAACCCATGATGTGATCTTTGCAAATCGACCAAAATTAACCCCATTTTTAAAACTTTTAAACGGTTGTATAGACGTCTCCATGGCCCCTTATGGTGAGTACTTAAGAAAAGTTAAAAGCCTATTTGTTGTACAACTTTTAAGTAACAAAAGGATTGATTATTCTTTTCGTGATGTTAGAGTAGAGGAAGTTGCCCTTATGATCCAAAAAATCAAACCGTTTGCTTCATCTTCTTCGCCAATAGATTTAAGTGACATCTTGTTTACCCTGACCAACAATATAGTGTTTAGAATAGCTTTGGGAAGAAAATATAGTGATCAAGGAGAAGTTGGTAGTAAGTTTAGGAAGCAGTTTAAGGACTTTATTGAGTTGATGGGTACTTTTCATGTGGGAGATTATATTCCATGGCTAGGTTGGTATTGCTATTTCAATGGCTTGAATGCCAAGCTTAAGAAAACGGCAAAGGAGGTTGATGATTTTCTTGAGGTTGTCATTCAAGAACATGAGAACAAGATGGGTAACAATTCTCAAGTTGAAGGTCACAAGGACTTTATAGACGTCTTGCTTTGGCTTCAGAAAGAAAATAGTTTAGACTTTCCTATTGATAAAGCAACCATCAAGGCTCTACTTCAGGTATGTAGATCTCTTTTCCTTAAGAGCTTGGATTTAGTATTGATATTAGTTGTGCTATTTTTTTTTTTAATTTTGTGGTTACATGCATTAATCTCAAATAATTAAATTTTTAGTACATTCATATACTTTTATTGAATATTTACATCTTTTGACATGAAATTAATGATTTTCCTCAAATGTTTTGACTTTTCGACATGTTTTGATTTATTATTGGTAGGGAGAAAAAGTCATGTACAAACTTTATCATACAATAACTGATGTGTCAATATGTTATTAGTGGGACAGCTTTTACAAGGTGGGCCAATGTAAAAATTAGCCAACCAATAGTGTATTAACGCATTAGTTTATTAGAAAAAGTACAAAAATTAATAAACCCATATATAATTCATTAGCCATATATTTGGATTAAGTGGTCTGTTTAACACTTCAAACAATTGCTACCATAGTTAATAGAGACAACGAGTATCATAAACTATAATTTGTAAAAATTATCCGGCCAATAGTGTGATGACATTGGCACATGAGTTTGTTAGGGGTGAATTTTATATTACTCTATTAGTAAATTGACTATTTTTAAATCGTCTTCTTATTTTTTAAAATTTTAAATTATTCTTATATTTGGTTGAGGAAAAAATAGAGGTGGATTAATTTTTTTAGCCTTCTTAAAAAAAAAGATATATTAAAGTTTTCAAAAATAATGAGGACGATTTAAAAATAATCAATTTACGAGGAAAATAACTTAAAATTTACTTGTTTATTTAAAAAAATTGTACAAGAATTTATAATCTATATATAAAATTCATTATTAATATTTGAATAAATAGTCCATTTAAACACTATATATAATTAATACCATAGTTAATAGAAACAACCAATATCATAAACTCATAATTCAGTTAATTTTTCCCTTGATTTTGGTTTCTTATAGGATGTATTTGGGCCCGGCACAGACTCAACACTCACAGTCCTGGAGTGGGCAATGACAGAGCTTTTAAGGCATCCAGAGACGATGGAGGCAGTGCAGAACGAAGTTAGAAGAATAGTTGGACAGAAATCGGACATAACAGAAGAGGATTTGAATGACATGCATTATTTAAAAGCCGTGATCAAAGAGACTCTTCGGTTTCACCCACCAGTTCCATTGCTAGTTCCTCGGCAATCAACCCAGCAAGTCAAAATCAACGGCTATGACGTTGCTGCAGGAACGCAGGTCTACATTAATTACTGGGCCATTTCAAGAGACCCTGCGTCATGGGATCAACCAGAAGAGTTTCGGCCAGAGAGGTTCTTAAATTCTTCAATAAGTTTCCAAGGACATGATGTTCAGTTCATTCCCTTTGGAGCTGGCAGAAGGGGCTGCCCAGGTACTGATTTTGCGATGAGAATGATTGAGCTAGCATTGGCAAGTCTTTTGAGAGAGTTTGATTGGTCATTCCCTGATCAGCAAGCAAAAGGACAACAACATTTGGATGTACCAGAATCAAATGGATTAACAATCCACAGGAAATTTCCTCTTCTTGCCCTTGCAATTCCTCGCTAGTTCTTTCTAGCTAGCTAGAGAGAGCGAATTGAAATTATTTCCCCTTGTTTGCCTTAGTTTGTGTTCCCCTCTTTGTGTTCCAGCTGTTTCACTCTCTTTGGATTTTTGTTCCCTTAATAAGGTTGTAGTTCTTTTTTTTTTTTTAATCGAAGCAATAATATTTAGACACGGTCGTCTGAAAACAAAAGAGGAATTATCGGGGAGACGTGTGTAATAGTTGTATGTGTGATCGATGTGGTGCTCCTGTGGAAGAAATTCTCCATGTGCTTAGAGATTGTATGGCTATCAAAGGCTTCTGGAACCTTGCTCTTCCTGTAGCTCATCACCAAGACTTTTATAAGTTAAGTTTGCGGGATTGGATCAGTAGAAATCTTGTAAGTCAATGGGCCGCTCAGAATGGATTGACTTGGAGCTCCTTTTTTGGGGTAGCAATTTGGAGACTTTGATTTTGGAGGAATCAATTTGTCATCAAGCACACTACACTGGGTATAACCGAACTGCTCAATGACGTCAGGGGCAGAGCTGAAGAGATTCAACATTTGTTTAATTCTCCTCTTATGTCTGGGCACCGGAGGATAGAAAAATGGTTTGGGTGGTCTGCACCGGTGTGGCCTTGGTGTAAGCTAAAACACTGATGGGGCTTGTAAACAGTCCGGAGTGTCCTCGGCTGGTGGTTTAATTAGGGATCACAATGGAACGTGGATTAAGGGGTTTGGTATGAATATTGGGTCCTGCTCTGTTACAATGGCTGAGCTATGGGGTCTTTTTCTTTGTACAGTAGTTAAAAAAAAAAAACAAGGAGAGAAATATTATTTCACAAATCTGGTCACATGTATCTAACATATTCATCCTTAACGTTTTTTCCAACCTGAGATAGACAGTGATGCTTCCACGAGCTTGACACGGAAACACTGGAAACACGAGCGTTAATTTCCATTAAATTTCCAACGGAATACTGCTGAATGGGCAGAGCCAAGGGAGAATAACGACAACAATTTAACTCCTTTTTCTTCTAATTCTCTTTATTTACCCTATATATTTTAGACTTCTCTTATTAACCCCTTAACTACTTTATTTTGAATTCCGATAAGCTGGATTCCCCTATGTACTATTCTATATTTACTTTTAAGATATTGTAGTATTTTTTTTTTCTAATTCAGGTTTACTAAGTTGAGAACAGTGGAATGTAAACAATGCTAAACACTGAATATTTATGATATTTCTAATTATAACTTGTCATAAATTAATCATTCAGGATTGATGTTTCTTGTTCTCTTCCCTATATTATATCATTCTTTATATACTAATTCTAATCTTCTATTGGCAATAATTCTTAGCTTAATGCTATAACCTATATGACTCCCTATTACGGCTAGTCTTCCTAAATTATCAACTTGTTCAATATACTCACAAAATGTTTCATCAAAATAATTTTGTAAAGTAAAACAAGGATAATTATCTAAAGGCATGCAAGCTAGATTTTAGACTTAAAAGATCTGTAAATAATTGTTCTTTTCTATTAGATACTTCCCGATTCTTTTGCAAACTTACGTCAAACTAACTAAAAAATCAAGATTTTTGTTACAAATATTGACCAAAATCGTATCTTTTTTTTTCTTTTAATTTTTTTTCCAAAAGTTTAGAGTATAAAATCAAACTTTATGATTAAAACTCAAATTCTTCAAAAAAAAAAATTCTTCCATTTAGGGGCATGGAAATCCCAACATAAACCCTCCCTTCTACCCTAAAACACCTATCCTTTGGCTAAACAATGCTCATGAGTAAATTTGGGCACTCAGAGATTTTCTTTTTTAAGGCCTTAGGTTTTCCTAGAAATCTAAGTTTTACTCTAGAGTTTGATTTTATTCTTCATAAATAGAAAACATTTGTTATGAGCAAATTAAAGGATTCCTGATTTTCAATGAAAGATCTATAACATGGAACTTGTTTATTTATAAAAACATAGAAGTTTAAAAAATATTGGGTTTTTTTTTTCTATTAGAGAAGAACTAAGTAACTTAGCTACAATACATTATGCAGAATAAAATGAACCTGCTTGAAATAACTTCTAAATACAACGGGACATTAAACAAGAGCTTAAAGGCTTTTACAGATTTTAATTTGCAACAAGATTTTTTCTATAAATTTTTTTATCTGATCGATCTTCCGAATCTTCTCTTTTATAATTTGGTTGGTCTTATGGATCTTTTTTCTTACTAGATAAAAGAAAACTCTTCTTATTTATGTCCCGGAAACGCGGGGTGAGCAATTACGAATACTGCGACTTCTGGAGAAATATAAATGTGGTAACAAACAAATGCAAAGAAAACAGGACACAATAATTTACGTGGTTCGGCGTAATGCTCACGTTCACGGATAAAGACTGGAAGATAATTTTACTAATAATGGGAATTTACAAAAGTGGGAGAAACTCTCAACACCCAAAACCCCAATACACCCAAATGGAACCTCACTAGAACACTCAAGTGGAAACTCTTTCAAATCTCTCAAAGAACTCACTTGCAATGCTCACAAATCTCTCAAATTAGGATGATTACAAAATGCATTTTGCGTCTCTATTTTTAGACAAAGCATGCTCACCTACCACACGGCTTCAATTCGACTTTAATTGGCTAAATTGACAAATTTGGCAATCGGTGCCAAATTTATCATGCAATGCATGCTAGCTGTCTCATGCCATTATTCAATTTGCATGCTTTTCAAAACCTAACTTTGCTTTCTTTGAAATTGACAAGCCGACCATTTGACTTTTCAATAATTCTCCACCTCGGCGAAGATTTAGTAAATCTGAGCTGATTATCAACAAATCATCCTCCAGTCTCTGCCTTCTCCGACTGCTTTCAAACTTGTAAGATATTGATCAAGTTTAGACAATGCTCAAACTTGATCGTCGTCACCACCTTAGTCAACATCTCTGCGGGATTCTCTGCAGTCTTGATTTTCTGAAGAAAAATCTTCCCCTCAACAATAATTTTCCACACAAAATGAAATCGTACATCGATGTGCTTCGTACGCGCATGATAAACTTGGTTTTTTGTTAAATGAATAGCACTTTGACTGTCGTAATACACATTAATGTGCTCCTGTGCTAATCCCAAGTTTTCAAGCAAGCCTTGTAACCAAATAGTCTCTTTAACAGCCTCTGTAATCGCCATGTACTCAGCCTCTGTGGTCGACAGTGCAACTATAGGCTGTAGTGTAGACTTCCAACTAATTGGCCCTCCAGCAAAAGTAAATACATATCCGGTGGTTGACCGTTGTTTGACCAAATCACCGGCATAATCAGAATCGACATATCCAATCACACTTTGACCAAGTGTATCATCTCGCTCAAATAGTAAACCAACATCCACGGTTTTCTGAATGTATCGTAAAATCCATTTCACAGCTTGCCAATGTCCTTTACCAGGATTATGCATATACCTACTCACTATACCAACTGCATGTGAAATGTCAGGCCTTGTACACACCATTGCATACATCAAGCTACACACTGCATTTGAATATGGAACTTGTAACATTTATTCTCGTTCCGCATCTGTTGAAGGAGATAATTGTACAGAAAGCTTGAAATGAGAAGCCAACAGGGTACTTACAGGTTTTGTCTGCTTAGTCATGCCAAACTGCTGTAGTACCTTTTTCAAATATTGCTTCTGAGACAAGATTACTTTGCCACGAGCTCTATCTCTACATATCTCCATGCCAAGAATTTTCTTAGCTTCACCGAGATCTTTCATCTCAAATTCTCGATTGAGTTGAGTCTTCAACTTCTCAATCTCATCTTTCCTCTTGGATGCTATTAGCATGTCATCGACATACAAGAGCAAATATATGAAAGATCCTTCTTGTAGCTTGCGAAAATACACACAGTGATCAAATTTATTTCTTGTGTACCTTTGCCCTTTCATAAATCGATCAAATCGCTTGTACCACTGCCTCGGAGATTGTTTCAACCCATAAAGCGACTTTGTCAATTTGCAAACCTGTTGAGTGTTAGAAAGTGTATATTTATAAAGGAGAAATTCATCATTTTACACTTTAAATCTCACTAACATCTCTAATTTTATTTATTTAAGTCCCTTGTTATTTAATTATATATGTTTTGTTTTAATTAAGTATTTTGTGTATTTTAGGGGTATCATGGTCATTTCACAATGAACGAGATTTCAGATAGCAAAACGGACGTCACTTTTGAACTCAGGACAGTCGAAAACCTTAAGAGGAGCATAAAAGGAAAAATGGCACTGTTCAACACGTACGACACTATTCACATGTATGCAGTCTTGTTCATGGATCACATCGCGACTTACATCGTTCAGACAGCGTTCTTGTTCAAACCGTGTGCAAACCATGTTCTTGTTCAAACCGCGTGGTCAAACCCGTGGTCAAACCGTATTCTTGTTCGCGATGACGTGGACGCAATCTCGCATCCAAACTATTTTTAATCCGATGGTCATGATTCACCAATGTATCTATAAAAAGGGGGCCTCCCCTGAGACCCCTGAATCCATTTTTTAGCTTAGTTTTCTGTAATTCTTTCTCCATCTTGTATTTTCTACGTATTTTAATAAAATTCCCATTTTACCCCTAGTTCAATAATGAGTAGTTAATTTTCTTTCAAGCTTGGGTTGAAGGTGAAGTCTCAACATATGTCATGGGCTTTAATTGGTAAATTTATTTTCTCTTCCCCTCTAATTTCTGTGGAGGTTTTGACTTTTCGTCGACAAATAATAATAATCTTATCTAGTTACCGCCTTGGTTTTACCGGCACCCTAGTATAAGGTTATTATTATTTGGCACGATAAGCCCTTAACACCATATTGATTAGAGCGTGGTTCATGAGGTGTGGATTCCCCCCTCATGATTTAATTGGTATTAATAAGGAATATTTAGCCCATTGTGCATGTTGATACGGATCCAGATATCCAAGCACTCTATTTCAATAGTTCCCAATTCAATTTAATTCCGCTATTCCAATTTAAATTCTAGCATTCTTTAAATCAATTTCCCCATAAATCCAATCACCCATTTACATAATTAATTCTACACACAATTAAAATCCACCTCCTCGTGGGATCGACACTCGTCACCGTTAATCTATTCTACAATAGATTCGTGCGCTTGCGAGTTCAACAAAATTTACACAATAAGTTTTTGGCGCCGTTGCTGGAGAGGTAAGTATTTTGATTTGTAGAATTAATTTTTTGTAAATAATTTTATTATTATTATTATTATTGTTGTTGTTGTTATTATTATTATTTTGGTTGTTTCCTTGTATTTTTTTCTTAATTAATTAAAAAAAAGCGAATTTATATTTTAGGTAAGAATTTCTTTTTCTCTTCTTTAAATTTCTGCAATTTAATTTTCAAGTTATTTTTCTTTGTAATTTTTCATTTATCTTGTTAATTTATTTTTATTTTATTTATTTTATTTCACGTATTTTTTTTATGTGCTTTCATAGAAAGGTTGTAACAACGCAATAAGGTTAGTATCGTAATTTCTCTTTCTTCTTTATTTTTATTTAATTTGTTCTCATTTTTATTTTCTTTGCATGCATGGTCGTAAGTCATTATTACCTAATCTTGAACCTATAGACCTTGAACTAGAAAGAACACTTCGCACACACAAACACATCGCACTTAAAGAAAAAATTGAAATGGATTTACAACAACTGAGGAACCACGGAGAGGCCATTTAAGGACTACTACTTGGTCCTTAGCTAATTTGAGCACATCATGCATTAAATACCCAAATGTAGCTGCTAGGAGTTTTGAATTAAAACCTAGTGTGCTAAATTGTCTCCCAACATTCTATGGCCTAGAAAATGAGGATCCATATAATCATCTGAATGATTTTCATACTATTTGTCAAACTTTTAGATATGAGAATTTTTCAGATGAGGATGTTAAACTTAGATTATTCCCATTTTCTTTAAAGGATAGAGCTCGTTCATGGTTCAATACATTGCCTGCTAATAGCATTACAACATGGGAACAAATGGTAACAAAATTTTTAAATAAATATTTTCCAGTACATAAAACCAATGTTATTCGCAGGGAAATTTCAGAGTTCACACAGAGAGAAGATGAGTAGTTTTTCGAAGCATGGGAGCGATTCAATGGGCTACTTTTGAAGTGTCCACATCATGGGTACGAGAAATGGCATCAATGCCAATACTTTTTGGAAGGATTATTGCTAAATGTGCAAGAATGGCTAATGGCGACAAGTGGAGGAGAGCTAATGTCAAAAAGTGCATCAGAGATTTGGGATTTCTTCCAGCGACAAGCGGATAATTCCCAACAACGGAGTCGATCTCTCAGGAATACTAGAAGAATTAAAGGAGTGAATGAGGTTCACATTGGCGAGTCAAGTTCGGGAATTAAGGAAGTTAAAGAGATAATTGAAGGGCTCTCTCGACAAATAGCATCGTTAACGACTGCTAAATCATCAGAGCAACAAGACCATGACTCATACTCAGATCAAGCCAATGCCATAGGTGTCATGAGAAAGCCATCAAATTACAACCCATACTCCAACACATATAATCCTGGATGGAGAGATCACCCCAATTTTTCATGGTCTCAAGGATTCCAACAGAATGGACCCGGCTGACTCGGCTCCACTAATGCAACCAATTCCTCAAGTTCCTCAAGCCTCTCAGCCACCATTTAGACCATACAATCAGAACCAAAACTACTCTCAACCCAGACAATGGGAGGATGCATTCCAGAATGTCAAGAATGTTACTAACTCCATGATCGAACAACAAAACCGCACCATTGATGGATTACGGAATGAGATGAGAGCAGGCTTCAACTCACAAGCCCAATCAGTTTCAAGCATCGAGAAGATGGTGGGACAACTTGCCTCTTCAGTGCAAACTTTGGTAATGACTGTTGAAAAAGGCAAGTTTCCAAGTCAACCAGTGCCTAATCCTAAATGAGTGCATGAAGCAAGTACCAGTTCACCGCAACAGCATGGAGAGGTCAAAGCCGTCATGACCTTGTGAAAAGGGAAAGAAGTCGACAACAAAGTGGAGATGCCAGCGACCAAAGAAAATCAAATTGTACCTGTGAATGTTGAAGACTCACCACCGGAGGAGAAAGAAGAAACCAACCCATGAGAATATGTTCCTAAAGCTCCATTTCCTCAGAGGTTAGCTAAAGGAAAGAAGGGAAAATCCACAGGTGAGATTTTTGAAGTCTTCAAACAGGTAAGTGTTAACATCCCTTTACTTGATGCAATAAAATAAGTTCCATCTTATGCCAAGTTTCTTAAAGACCTTTGCACTAAAAAGAGAAACATTCATGTTCAGAAAAATGCATTTTTAACTGAAAATGTTAGTTCTATACTCCAACACAAAATTCCTCTAAAATGTAAAGACCCAGGCTCCCCCACTATTTCATGTAGTATAGGGAACCACACAATTGAGAATGCTTTGTTGGATTTAGGAGCTAGTGTTAATCTTTTGCCTTACTCAGTATTTGTGAAACTTGGATTGGGAGAATTACACCCAACTCGGTGGTGTTACTGACTTGCGAGATCGGTCCACGAAAATACCTCGTGGTATTGTGGAGGACGTGCTTATATCAGTAGACAAGTTTTATTTTCTGTTGATTTCATTGTAATTGACACTCAACCAATACAGGATTCAAGGAAGCACATCCCCATTATCCTAGGCCGACCATTCTTGGCAACTGCCGATGCTCACATTCAATGCAGGACTGGAAATATGCAGTTGTCCTTCGGCAATATGACCATGGAGCTCAACATCTTCAACATTGCCAAACAACCTCACAATGCAGATGATGGAATTGTTGATGTGGATTTAATTGAAGCATTAGTTGATGATACTTTTCTTTCAAACCTTAGTGATGACCCTTTACAAACATGTTTAACTCACTTTGGTTTGGATTTTGATATTGACAGATCAGTCGATGAGGTCAATGCCTTACTTGACTCAGCGCCAACCATGGACACTAATAAATGGAAGTCAAGAGTTGAACAACTAGCACCATCAGAGAAGAAAATCATCCCATCATCAGAGTCACCACCGAAACTCGAGCTCAAACCATTACCCAACACTTTGGAATATGCGTTCTTGGGAGAAGAAAGCACTCTACCGGTAATCATCTCATCATCCCTAAATGACGAGCAAAAAGGTAAGTTGTTGGATGTTTTAAAAAAGCAAAAAGAAGCATTAGGATAGACCATAGCAGACATAAAAGGTATAAACCCAGCAGACTGCATGCATTACATTCACCTTGATGAAAATGCTAAATCTACTAGGGAAATGCAACGTCGGTTAAATCCTAATATGAAAGAAGTTGTTAGAACGGAAGTCCTTAAGCTATTAGATGCAGGTATCATTTACCCAATTTCTGATAGTTCATGGGTCAGTTCTGTGCAAGTTGTCCCTAAAAAGTCAGGAGTCACAGTAGTTACCAATGTTGATAATGAATTGATACCCACTAGAGTGACTACAGGATAGCGCGTATGAATTGATTATAGAAAATTAAATTCTGTCACACGTAAAGACCATTTTTCTTTACCATTTATTGATCAAATGCTTGATAGATTAGCAGGCCATGAATTTTATTGCTTTTTAGATAGCTACTCAGGGTACAATCAGATTCCCATAGCACTAAAAGATCAAGAGAAAACCACTTTCACTTGCCCTTTTGGCACTTTCGCATATAGGAGAATGCCGTTTGGATTATGTAATGCACCTGCTACATTTCAACGTTGTATGTTAAGCATTTTTTCTGATATGGTTGAACGGTTTCTTGAGGTCTTTATGGATGATTTTTCTGTCTTTGGTGACTCATTTGATCAATGTCTACATCATCTAAGAAAAGTTTTGCAGAGATGTATCGAGAAGAATTTAGTCTTAAATTGGGAGAAATGCCATTTCATGGTAAAACAAGGTATAGTTCTCGGTCACATCATTTCATGCAAAGGTATTGAGGTTGACAAAGCCAAGGCGGATCTCATTTCCAATCTTCCTCCACCTAAAACAGTCTGAGAAGTAAGATCTTTCCTTGGGCATGCTGGTTTTTATAGACGTTTCATTAAGGATTTTAGCAAAGTTTCTAGACCCTTATGCAATCTACTTGCTAAGGATGTACCTTTTATCTTTAATGATTCATGTCTTATGGCGTTTGAAAAACTAAAGTATTTGTTGACAACATCACCCATCATTCAGCCACCAAACTGGAGCTTACCATTTGAGCTTATGGGTGATGCATCTGATTATGCAGTAGGAGCAGTATTAGGACAAAGAGTAGATCGAATTCCTCATGTTATTTACTATGCTAGTATGACATTAAACGATGCACAGTTGAACTATTCAACTACTGAAAAAGAAATGCTAGCAGTAGTGTTTGCATTAGAAAAATTTCGATCTTATCTCATTGGTTGTAAAATTATTGTGTTCACAGATCATGCTGCTCTGAAATATCTTCTCACAAAGAAAGATGCAAAAGCTAGACTAATTCGTTGGGTGTTGTTTTTGCAGGAATTTGACTTGGAATTTAAAGATAAGAAAGGGACAGAAAATGTTGTGGCTAACCATCTCTCTCGTCTCCACTTTGACATCAACACAGAACCCTTAACATTGAATGAGTCATTTTCAGATGAACAATTAATGAGTGTGGAAGTATTACCTTGGTATGCTGATATAGTTAATTATCTTGTTACAGGTAAACTTCCAGAGCATTGGACCAAGCAAGACAGGGCCAAATTCTTTGCAGAAATAAAGAATTTTTTCTGGGATGACCCCTATCTGTTCAAGTATTGTGCAGATCAAATTATTCGACGATGTGTCCCAGAGAATGAATTTCATAACATCCTTTCGTTCTGCCATGAACAAGCTTGTGGAGGCCATTTCAGCGCTAAGAAAACAGCCACAAAAGTTCTACAATGTGGTTTCTATTGGCCAACTATATTTCGAGATGCTTACACCTTTTGTTCTTCATATGATAGGTGTCAACGAATGGGGAGCATTACACGAAAGAACATGATGCCACTAAATCCAATTTTAGTGATTGAGATTTTTGATGTATGGGGTATCGACTTCATGGAATCCTTTCCCCCATCTTTTGGCCATCAATACATATTGGTTGCTGTTGACTATGTTTCGAAATAGGTAGAGGCAATTCCATGCAGAACCAATGATTATAAAGTGGTGATAGGGTTTTTGAAGAGCAACATTGTTTCACGCTTTAGATTCCCTCGAGCAATAATTAGTGATGGTGGTACCCACTTTTGCAATAAATCATTCAAAGCACTTTTGACAAAGTACTCCATCAATCATAAAGTGGCGACCCCGTATCATTCGCAAACTAGTGGCCAAGTTGAGATCTCCAATCGAGAAATAAAGCACATCTTAGAAAAGACCGTGAGGCCAGACAGAAAAGATTGGTCATTAAGACTCGATGATGCGTTATGGGCATATAGAACGGCGTTCAAAACCCCAATTGGGATGGCACCCTACAGGCTAGTATATGGAAAAGCTTGCCACCTACCTGTGGAACTTGAGCATCGTGCGTACTGGGCCATCAAGAAATTCAATTTTGACATGCAGCAAGCTGGCTCAGAAAGACGATTACGGTGGAGAACTTGAAGAAATTCGTAATGATGCATACGAAAATGCCAAGGTTTACAAGCAGCGAATGAAAGTCTTTCATGATAAGCAGATTATGAGAAAATCTTTCACTCCAGGTCAGAAAGTACTTTTATTCAATTCTCGTTTGCACCTATTCCCAGGTAAGTTGCGTTCTCGATGGTCTGGCCCATTTATTGTTCATACTGTTTTTCCACATAGGGCAATTGAAATTAAGGACCCAAAGAACGGTGTCACATTTAAAGTTAATGGTCAAATATTAAAGCCATATCTAGAGTACCAACCATATGGAGAGGACACCGAAATAAATTTAAGTGACCCACTAGATTTGAATTAAGATTTTTCTTTTCGGTGATTTGATTTATTTATTTATTTATTTATTTTCTTCTGCTAATTGAAATCATTTGTGCATAAGTGTGTTTGTTTAACCATTAAGTTTTCTTTTATCACTTTTAATCATGAGACAGTTCTTCTTGAACATCCTTAGAAGACTTCAACGTGTCCAATCTCATCTTAGAGGCCAGATACGATTTTGTAAAACACATCGTATTTGGAAGCTACAACCACCGGAGTTTATATCCCACGTTGAGGATTTAGAAAGCCAACTCAGAGACATTGAGAGAAATGTCTACAACATCCAGTTGGAGCTTGAGGTAAATTCCATAAGAAGACGATTGTGATTTTCTTTGTGTGTTTTTGTTTGTTACTCTGTTTGTGTGTTTTAGTTTGTCACCCCGGTCAAGTGGCGGATAACGGTACTCTGTGACAATCAAGTCGGTTACTCCAGTTTCCCATAATTACTGATCTTCTGAGGCGAAGGTATGGATAGAAACGAGATCTTAGCAAAGTTTCATAGTCGATTCCCTTCACTTCCTCAGAATGCCCTCCTCACAATCTATAAAGCTCGATCTGAACGCATGCGCTTGCTCATGAGGAATAATATACCTGCTGATGTCCGCTGGTTAATAGAGGCTAAAGTACGCTTGGCAGGTGAGTTGCCTCCTAAATTTATTGCATACATACCTGGTTGTGGTAAAGGAAATTATGCAAGAAAGCGAAGAGCTCGAAAGATTTCGGTTGCTTGTCATAAGTGTGCCAGAATGATATGCAATAAAAAACGATGTTCTTTAGAAATGGTGTCTGATAACAGAGAAGATAAGATTCAATTCATTAGGGATGACTTGAATAAGGAGTCATTGGATGATATCCTTTTGTCTCTTGAAACGCATCCCAGTGGATATGTGCAAGGAGCGATTCTCCAGTTATGGCCATCATTCCAGAAAGAGCATGCACGATACAGTCTCGGGAATCTGACTATAAACGACCCTGTTTGCCAGTTTATAAGAAAACTGGATGGGAAGCCTATCCTCGACCCATAGAGGGCGTTGAAGCCGTTTCTGGACGTAAAACCAGAGGAAGATGTGAGCCACAGTCGCAACTACCTGTAAATATCCTTTCACTTTATTGTTGTTTTATTTCACTGTTGTTTTACCATTTGCATTATTGTCTTTAATAATTTTATATTTGTCATTACTTGCTTTTCCTTTTTACTGTTTCTTTTTTAACTCTCAAGCCATGTGCATTACACGATTAATTGACATAGACATGACAACTCATTCACAGCTGTGACCTACTGCCGCCAAGATCCTTAAATATGATTCTTTTCATTTGCACTCACAAATTATTTTTGAGAATTATCCTAATGGCGGCTACTCCCAATAAACAATTCAAGAACATTTGTGTGCTTTCTGGATTTAACTATGGCAAATATAAAGAGTTCTTTGAGGCAGCCATTGATCTTGGTCGAAACATAGCAGAGAGAAAATTACACTTGGTGTACGGCGGAGGTGACCGAGGGTTATCAAAATTTGTCTCAAAAGCTGCTTTTGTCAGAGGAAGTCAAGTGTTAGGCATCATACCACAAACCCTAAAACCTTTAGGTTGTTTGTCTGACTCACCGACTGGAGAAGAGTTAGTTGTCTCAGGTATGCAAGAAAGAATAACCGAAATGCTTAATCATGCTGATGCTTTTATTTTCTTACCAGGAGATCTTACAACTCTAGAGGCACTTATCACTTTAGCATCTTGGGCCCATCTGCACATTCATCAAAAACCCATCGGTTTGTTAAATGTCAATAATTTTTATGATGGCTTTATCGCATTTCTTAACCATGCAATAAAAAACTACTTCATTCCCTCTACGGTGAAATAACTTTTTATTTGTGCTCACACTGCTAATGAGCTACTTGATCTATTACAAGCTTATCGACCAGAGCCAGATCCCAAGACATTGGTGTTGGAGTGTACAAATAACAATGGTAACAATAGCAGCAGTAAGAAGTACAAATTAGATTTAAATCTCCGACTGTAAATATTTTATTCTGTGTTGCACCACCCAGGTGATGTCTTCTAAACTCTACTTCTTTCCTTTAAAATATTGAGGACAATGTTTAGTTCTGGTTGGGGGGAGGGGATAGTTGACAATTGTGGAATGTTGGTTAAGTTTTTACTAATTTTTTGTTGTAGAAACTAACTGTTGCTAACTGTTTGTGTTGAAGATGGCTAAATATAGAGTGTAGTGCCTCTAGAAACGCATCTTCTTAGTTAAAAAAAAAATCATTTTTCTATCATTTTAAGTGTAACATTTTCAATTAGTTTTTCTGCATCATTTTCACATTTCTGCATGCATATTTTCCTTTCATGTTTAGAATAGGTTGGGGGGTAGAATGTTGTTTTAAAAAAAAAAATAATGTGATTTTGTTTTTATTTTTGGATGACATGATGACTTTCGAATTTTAGTATTTGTATTATCTTTGGTCTTGAGTGATGTTACACTATGTTTGCTACTCTACATGTTGATGTCGGAGATAAATATGAGTTGCTTGAAAGAATTGACATGTCATAATGAATACCAAGTGAGCTTTTGAGCCTATTATTTTTCTTGGAGAGTAACCCTTTTTGCCCATTCTTCATACAGCTTAGCAGTATTATTATTTTATACATGATCTTTAGATTTCCTTGGAGTCAACCCTTTAAAAAAAAAAGTTAAAAAAAAAATGCGTTGCTACATCTAAAGGTCCATTTAACTAGTAGATATGGAGGAGTATCTAGAGCCCTAAAAGATGATGGAAAGGCCGTCTTTGACCCGTTTGAGCCTTTCTAGCCATCCATTATGTGAAATATCCATAGTTAGCCCTTTTGAGCTTTTTATTAAAAAAAAAAACACTTTTCTTTGTCAACTTATCGTGTTGACCGACTCCAATTTGGAGTATTACCCGATATCTTACAAGTTCCATCACTTATTCATGTTTGAGAAAAATATAAATAATTGTTTTGTTTAGTAAAGTTGTGCAATACCCAAAAAAAAAAGAAAAAAAAAGAGAAAGCAAAGAAAAAAGAGAAAAAAAAAATTCTCTAAAAAAAAAAAGAGAGAGAGATATAATACAATAATAAATAAGTGAAATGCATTTTTTTTAGTTTCCAAAAGATATTATTTTTCTCAAACATATATTTTGTTTTATCTATTTTCCTTTCTTTGTTAGCCATGTCCCTAGCCTACGTTATATCATAATAAAAGTCCTTCTTGATTTTAGGGAACTATAGTCTGAAGTAGAAGCTAGTTATATGGGCTATAAAGATGTAGTAAAAAAAATAAATTAAAAAAAAAGAAAAAAATATATTGGGTTGACTAATATTTTGTTTGACTTGAGATCGTGTTATTTCTAAGCTATGGGTATATTTCCTTCATCTTGGTAAGAGTGTGTGATATTATTTCTTTACTATCTTCACTCCATTTATCATTCATTGAAGTGACAATTTTTATTGGGTTTAATTTCCTTGTGAGAGTGTCATTATTACCGGTGAGATTTTGGGGTTTGACATGTCATTTTTTGAAAGTAGCTGTATTTACTTGGTTGATTCATGTGGATGGTTGATGTGGGTGTGATGTTTCTTTAGACTGGAGATAATGCTTATACTTTTATTTGATTGCTATCATTAGTCTGATTGAATAAACAAGTTTGTTTAAAAAAAAAAAAATTTTAGGTTTGAATTTTATTTTCGCTTTATTTGCTAGGGACTAGCAATAAGCTGGTTGGGGGGTGTGTTGAGTGTTAGAAAGTATATATTTATAAAGGAGAAATTCATCATTTTACACTTCAAATCTCACTAACATCTCTAATTTTATTTATTTAAGTCCCTTGTTATTTAATTATATATGTTTTGTTTTAATTAAGTATTTTGTGTATTTTAGGGGTATCATGGTTATTTAACAATGAACGAGATTTCGGATAGCAAAACGGACGTCACTTTTGAACTCAGTACAGTCGAAAACCTTAAAAGGAGCATAAAAGGAAAAATGACACTGTTCACACGTACAGCACTATTTACATGTACGGTGCATCTTTTCATAGATATCGCATTCACGACTACATTCGGACGCGTTCTTGTTCAAACCGTGTGCAAACCGTGTTCTTGTTCATACCGCGTGGTCAAACCTGTGATCAAACCCGTTTCGTTTTCATCGATGACGTGGCGCAATCCTTTGCATCCAAACTATTTTTAATCCGATGGCCATGATTCACCAATGTATCTATAAAAAGGGGGCCTCCCCTGAGACCCCTGAATCCATTTTTGAGCTTAGTTTTCTGTAATTCTTTCTCCATCTTGTATTTTCTACGTATTTTAATAAAATTCCCATTTTACCCCTAGTTCAATAATGAGTAGCTAATTTTCTTTCAAACTTGGGTTGAAGGTGAAGTCTCAACATATGTCATGGGCTTTAATTGGTAAATTTATTTTCTCTTCCCCTCTAATTTCTGTGGAGGTTTTGACTTTTCGTCGACAAATAATAATAATCTTATCTAGTTACCGCCTTGGTTTTACCGGCACCCTAGTATAAGGTTATTATTATTTGGCACGATAAGCCCTTAACACCATATTGATTAGAGCGTGGTTCATGAGGTGTGGATTCCCCCCTCATGATTTAATTGGTATTAATAAGGAATATTTAGCCCATTGTGCATGTTGATACGGATCCAGATATCCAAGCACTCTATTTCAATAGTTCCCAATTCAATTTAGTTCCGCTATTACAATTTAAATTCTAGCATCCTTTAAATCAATTTTCCCATAAATCCAATCACCCATTTACATAATTAATTCTACACACAATTAAAATCCACCTCCTCGTGGGATCGACACTCGTCACCGTTAATCTATTCTACAATAGATTCGTGCGCTTGCGAGTTCAACAAAATTTGCACAACAAAACCCAATTTTCTTTTCCAGCAACCTTGAATTCATCTGACTGAGTCATGTAAATTTCCTCTTCCAAATCACCGTGTAAAAATGCAGTTTTTACATCAAGCTGAACTAGTTCAAGATCAAATTACGCAACCATGGCTAGAAAAATTCGAATAGATGAGTGTTTCACAACTGGAGAAAATACCTCATTGTAGTCTATTCCTTCCTTCTGAGCGTAACCCTTCGCTACCAATCTAGCATTGTATTGAATTTCATTTTTACGAGGAAATCCTTTTTTTTTTTGCATATACTCATTTGCATCCAATTGCCTTCTTTTCCTTGGGCAGTGTAACTAACTCCTAAGTTTCATTTTTGTGAAGAGACTGTATTTCTTCATTCATTGCTTTCTTCCACTGTATACTTTCTGGGTCACTTACTGCTTTTCTGTAAGTGGAAGAAACATCATCATCTACAATTGGAAGTGCAGAGGCCACCATATCGACAAAGCGAGCAGGTCTGCGAATCTCTCTGTGTGGCCTTCTATATGCAATTGAATCTTGTTGCTGTGAAGGTTCTTGGGTTAGAACCTCTTCATCATCTTCGGTCTCATCGACACCAGCTGGATCAACTTTAACCTTTTCAAACTCCACTTGCTGCAAAGTGCTACTGGTCTCGTCATCCTCTTGAGAATCTTTTTGTTTCAACATGGCTGATTCATCAAAAGTTACATCTCTACTAAAAATAATCTTCTTTGTAACAGTACACCAAAGACGATATCCTTTTACTCTACCAGTTAAACCCATGAACAATGCTTTCTTTGCTCTTGGGTCTAACTTAGATTCTTTTACATGATAATAAGCAGTGGAACCAAAATCATGTAAAGAATCATAATCAGTAGCAGGATTACCAGTCCACATCTCTATGGGTGTTTTGCCCTCAATTGCAGTTAATGGTAAATGCTTGATCAGATGGCATGCATAGACAACTGCCTCAGCCCAAAACTCTTTGCCCAATCCAGCATTGGACAACATACACCGAACTTTCTCCAGTATAGTCTAGTTCATGCGTTCTGCCACCCCATTTTACTGTGGCGTATTTCGAACAGCGAAATGTCGCACAATGCCCTCATCTTGGCATATTTGAAGAAATGGATCATTCTTGTACTCACCACCATTATCTGAGCGAAGTCTTTTGACCTTTCGACTAGTCTGAGTCTCGACCATTTTCTTTCATTTCAGAAATATACCCAAAACTTCATTCTTATTCTTCATCAAATACACCCACACTTTTCTTGAATAATCATAAAAAAAGTAACAAAATAGTGCATACCTCCTAAAGAAGCTGCTTTGGTAGATCCCCATACATAACTGTGAACATAGTCCAGAATTCCTTTTGTATCATGAATTTCTGAACCAAACTTTATCCTGGTCTGCTTGCCCAGAACATAGTGTTCACAAAATTCTAATTTGCAAGAATTTGCACCTTTAAATAATCCTTGCTTCACTAAAATCTGCAAAACTTTTTCACCAGCATGTCCCAAACGCATATGCCACAACTTGGTTGCTTCTGAATCTGTATCTTTTCCAAAAACTGTTGATACTGATCCAATAACTGTACTTCCTTGGAAATAGTACAAGTTATTTCTTATTGTGCCTTTCATCACTGTCAGCGCCCCAGCTACTACCTTCAATAATCCATCTCTCAAAGTGATTGTGAGCCCTTTAGATTCTAGGACTCCTAATGAGATGAGATTTTTCTTCAAGCTTGGTACATAGCGAACATCCGTCAAGACTTGAATTGAGCCATCATGATTTTTTAATTGGATTGTACCTATTCCCATGGTTTTACAGGCATTGTCATTGCTCATAAAAACAACTCCACCATCCAGCTCCTTAAAGCTAGAAAACCAGCCCTTGTTAGGACACATGTGATAAGTACAACCCGAATCCAAAATCCATTCATCTGAGTGACATGTCAATGTCATGCCAACCAGACTAAAGTCTGATTCCTCATCATGCTCTGCTACACATGCATCAGAAGTAGCCTTGTCCTTTTGTAACTTAGCACAATTCTTTTTCCAATGCCCTTTCTCGCGACAAAAAGCATATTCATCTTTGGCAGGTCTCCCTTTAGACTTACTCCTTTTTCCAGGTTTGCGACATTGCGAACGACCTCGTACTGTTAATTCTTCTGCAATTGTATCTCTGTGAACCTTTCTGTCTTTCTTTCTGGTCTCAGAGTTGTACAACGCACTGCATACAGCATCGAATGTGACATTGTCTTTTCCATGAAGCAAAGTGGTGGTGAGATGATCATATTCATCAGGAAGGGAATTCAACAACAACAGTGCCTTATCTTCATCTTCAAACCTCTCATCCAGATTTAGCAAATCCACCAATATCTTGTTGAATGAGTTCACATGGTCATTCATTGACATGCCAGGTGTATATGTAAATCGATAGAGTTTCTTTTTCATATAAAGCCTATTTTCAAAACTTTTCTTCATATACTTTTCTTCCAGTGTCTCCTACAATTTCTTTGCTAATGTTTCCCTCATGACAGAGTATTTCTGATCTTTAACCAGACATAGGCGAATAGTACCACATGCCTGTCTATTGATCTGTATCCACTCCTTGTCATCCATCGTGTCAGGCTTTTCTTCAAGAGCAACATCCAACTCTTGCTGACATAGGACATCCAACACCTCACATTGCCGCATACCAAAATTATTGGTACCATCGAATTTCTCCACTTCAAACTTTGCATTAGTCACAGTAGTCCTCGCTGATGAGGACGACGACGATGCCTCTGCCATCCTTTTATCAAATAACCAGTTTCTTTAACAACTATTTACACTTGAAAAATAGCCTCTATGATGTTTATTTCGCGTGAATAAATGCACCAGGAAAGTTTCCAGGAGAATGGAGGGGTCACAACGGTCCCACTTAAAACCCAGACTTCTTAGGCTCTTATCGCCTTGTTGACAGAACTTTCTTAGACATGTAAAAATACACACTACTTACAATAGACTGTCTCCCAAATATAAATGACCGTCTCCACCGTATCAATGAACAATACCGTATACGTGAACAGTACCGTATCTGTGAATAGTTCTATATACGTGAATAGTACGTATACGTGAACAGTGTCGTATGCCCCAAACACGAACCTTCGGCTCTGATACCAATTGTTGCGGAAACGCGGGGTGAGCAATTACGAATACTGCGACTTCTGGAGAAATATAAATGTGGTAAGAAACAAATGCAAAGAAAACAGGACATAATAATTTACGTGGTTCGGCGTAATGCTTACGTTCACGGATAAAGACTGGAAGATAATTTTACTAATAATGGGAATTTACAAAAGTGGGAGAAACTCTCAACACCCAAAACCCCAATACACCCAAATGGAACCTCACTAGAACACTCAAGTGGAAACTCTTTCAAATCTCTCAAAGAACTCACTTGCAATGCTCACAAATCTCTCAAATTAGGATGATTACAAAATGCATTTTGCGTCTCTATTTATAGGCAAAGCATGCTCACCTACCACACGGCTTCAATTTGACTTTAATTGGCTAAACTGACAAATTTGGCAATCGGTGCCAAATTTATCATGCAATGCATGCTAGCTGTCTCATGTCATTATTCAATTTGCATGCTTTTCAAAACCTAACTTCGCTTTCTTTGAAATTGACAAGCCGACCATTTGACTTTTCAACAATTTATAGAGCTCTTTCTAATTGCCTATCCTTATCTTATGCTGCTTTCTTATCTTTTACTTTCCACATTGTGGAAAAAAATGCTTCTTTAGTCTTCATGTGACTAAAGAGTGTCGACAGTATAACCACTGCAACTTTTCCTTTTAAAGTTGAGCTTTAAAAAAGGTAGTGAGTGAAGAATGATTAATTGGAGTGTGAACCATTGCTGAGTCATGCTTCTAGCATGTTATCAACGTTGCGGGCCTCAACATCATCTAGATTGTCGTAGAAATCTCTACCATCATCTTTTTTCTTCTGATCGTTCTTTTATAAGAGATCTTAATATCTTCTTCATACCATTCATGGTAGAAATCTACAAGTTGATTAGTTGTAGTCTTGGATAAAAAATAGACTTAAGTTATATTCTGGCGAGAATATATTTTTTTATTAAAGTCTTCAGCAATCAACTTAGGACGATCAGTGAATTCTCTAATCTCAAATTCCCTTGCTATTATTCTACTTCTTTAATGCCTAATCTGCTTGGTTAAAGAATTAGCAGTGTAGGTCCAATGTATAATTAAACCTTCTGGGTCATTAAGTTCTCAAATGGTTTTAGACCTCTTGACAAAAATAGAATATTGAGCTTGAAATTCATTATATACTTCTTCCTTGAATCTCCCATATGTGTGCTTTTGATTGGAAATAAGCCATCATGAACTATTTTTCTATTTAGCCTAAGCATGGTTGACACTAGCTTTCTTTCAAATGCATCTATTTGGTCTGGGTCTTGAACAATAACATAATTTTTTTTTAAAAAAAAAGATCTAATAATAACTATGGAGTAAATATTAACGATTTATCTCTGAAATTTATTTCTATTGGTTTGTATAATCTTAAATAAATGTTGGATGTTGTAAGACTGTAGGTAAGATGACACTTACAGTTCCCATATTCTACATGTATTTCTTGACAAAATCGGTCAATTCTTGGGTAAATTTTTGAAGTATTCCCATAATGAGTCTCTCATTTGATAAGAAATATAGGTGTTTAGTGTACAAATTCTGGGTTTTCATATTTGTATTTGGCATAGTCTTGGAGAAAACTCTAAATGAAATCCATTTTGTTGTTTTGCATTTTGGCAAGATGTTCTTCAATGATAAGTCAACCATAGTGGGGTAGTTTTGAAAGTTCAATAAATGTAAAGAAAAAGGTTCATTTCCAGCTCACTTACATGAAGTGTTTTGCACTCATTATTTGCTTTAACTAGTAGGGTTAAAGGTTTTTTACTTTTATCTGCCAGTAAGACTGATAAAGTCTTGAGCATATCCTTTAGAGAATTTCTCTTTTCATACAAATCTTGGCACCTATCATTTAATCTTTTAAAGTTTTCTACCTCTGTTTCGTAATGATTGTAAAAGGACAAGGTGTTAGTGGAAGATGAAGCAACTCCACTACCTTATGTATTTTGAGCACATGGTGATGTGTGCAAAGGAAAAGATGTTATAATGCTAGCTATATCTTTTGCTAATGGAGTTATGAAAAAATTTCGGCCTATTTACTGTTTTGCAGCATCAAGGCTAATTGAAATCATTAAATCCTTGATAATTAGGTTTGTAAAAATTTTTAATTTCTCTTAAAACTATCAAGAATAGTAGATACTTGGTTTAAATCCTTTAAAACTATATAAAAGCTAAAAAAGAAAAATTCTTAAAGGTTTACTTTGAATTTTTTGAAAATAAAATGTTAGTGCATTTAAGTCTGCTAAAATCTTTCTATTATCAACATTTGCATTCTAGATGTTGTCTAGAATACATTATTGTGATTCATCTACATGACTACCAAATACAGACTTGTAAGAAAAATTAGTCCCCTTTAGGAATGTTGGTAGACTGATTTTACTAAAGGTCATTCTCCTCCCGTCCATATGCAAAATCGTAAAGTATATTAGAATAAAATTTTCTACTTAAGTAATTTGCTAATCTATTATCCATTCCTTGGATATGTTCAAGTAAATATGTTCAAATTCTACTTGATTGCCAATTCTTGCTGTGGAATTAAAAAAAATTAACTATTTTTTTACTACTTAGCTTGCTTTCATTAGTCTTATTATAAAATCTTGTTATTGCTTCACAATCTACCCTTATTGTGAAGGGTTGATTGAGAAATAATCTAAAACTATTTAAAGCTTTAATTATTCCAAAAAATTTGTAATCTAAACTAGTTAAAATTATTTTTAGATTCTTTGTGAAGACCTAATGAATATCTAAAAAATTTCTTATTACTCTTATTATCATATTTATTTGGTTTGGAGAGTACTACTTCCCATCCTTGCTCACTAGCATTTGTATTTTAACCTTATATTTACTTTCTAATGGTAAAGTTAATTATGGTAATCTTTTACTGATTGTTTTTCTTTTTCTAACTAATTTTATATTTGATGAATTAAAGAATTTTTAACCTCCTAATTTAGTTTTACTATACAAAGGTCCTATTATCTTACTACAGCCTTTTATATACATTCCAACATAATTTAATATTCAAAAAATGGCTTGTAAATTTTTAGTTTTTATTTTATCCAAAAAATCTAATATATTTTTTACTATGTGTTCCTGTAATTTTATCTTTACCTTTCCTATATTCATTCCTAAAAATTCTATGTATTCTTTACAGAGTTCCATTTTCTTCTTACTAATTATAATTCCGTTATTGATTAACTCATTAAAAAATATAATAAGATTATTATAAAAATCTTCTAAATTTGGATTAAAAGATAATACGTTATCTATATACTAAAACAAATTTACTATAGTTTATAAATATTTTATCCATCTTACGTTGAAAGACAGAAGGGGCATTTTTTTAGTTCAAATGACATAAAATTTCATTCGAAATGTCCTTCAAGGTAGCTAAAGACAGTCCATGAAATTGAGTCGTCATCCGATTTAATTTTCCAAAATCTTGATTTACAATCAAACTTGCAAAATATATTTGCATTTTGGATGCAATTTATTAACTGGTCTTTATTAGGAATTTTATACTAATCTTCATATGCGTTATCATTTAAATGATTATAGTTTATGATTATTCGTGCTTTTCCTCTTTTAATTTTTGCATGATTTCTGACCATAAATGTTAAACTTCTATGCCTACTATTACTATGCCTAATTACTTCTAACTTTAATAATTTTGCTATTTAAATGCTAAATTCTTCTATATCTTGTGGATTAAAATCTACATTTTTTATGTCTAAATGGGCTTTAAATTTGTTTCTATCCTAGTATTTGATTGGTTCTTCTCTTAAAACTTGTGTGGCTTTCACTAATCTAATTATTCCTTCTAAGTCCTATTGTTTATATTTTTTAAATTTAGGTCTTTTGGTTTGTATATCTGTAATTTTTAATATAACATTAAGATCACAAAGATTTTTCTAGATCTAAATCACAGAGTGTACATTTTTATCAATGTACGGCGTTTCTAAATCATCTAAGAAACTATTTATATCTTCTCTATTAATTGGATTTTCTATTTTTGGATCATGCAAAAAATTGAATAACTATTGCTGGTTCCTTTTTCTAAATTATGCAAAAAATCAGAACAACTACTACTGGTTTTACTCATTTCACCACGTTCTACCTTCAACTTTGATTGAACTTGCTAAAGTTGTATATGACAAGAAAGATAGAAATCAATTGGGGTAGTAATTGTTCTTTTAAAGAATGTAATATAATTACGATTGATTACCATACTATCTTTACTACTATCTATAAAATTCAATCCTAAAATAAATTTAAACTTGTGATTTATTGGACTAACCCCTATTTGTGTTTAGAGATAATACTTCTTACATTCATATTCTATTGTGTAGAAACTGATTTCACCATTTCTAACACATTTATCTTATTTTTATCAGGTTCCATCCATTTGTTTAGCAAATATTGATTATGCAATATTTGCTAACAATCTACTGAGAGAAGATTGATCTCTATATAGGACTTGGCTAATGTATTTATGGTATTAACATTTTTAAACTTAATCTTACTAATAATACAAACCAAAAGTGTTGTCTTTGTCTATCCTCTAATGTTTCGAAGTGTTGGTCTAGGCTTTCATCCAAATATTCATCTTTTACCGCAATAATTTATTTTTTTTATTACATGAGACTATTGCTCAAGAGTACAACTCATATTACATGAGATTACAACTGATATTTACAAATCAGACTATTACTAAGACTAGTTTACATCAATTCTTATGAAGCTCGCCTAGATTTTTACCCTCTCTAAATTCGAGGGACGTCTACTCCCCTCACATTTCGAAAGGAAGAAAATTGTCTTCACTCAAATTGAGGAAGGAAATTATTGTGGGGGCTCAAACTCATGACCTCACAATTGTGAGGTATGGGTTCTAACCACTAGGCTTTAGCTAGTGGCTCAATAATTTGTTTATGTGTTTGCCTTTTCTAGTTCTATTCTGATCTAAGAATTTCCTGTGTAAATTCAAACTCTTACTTTTCTAATTGAAATTTTAATCTTTCTATTTCTGACTTTAATCTTTTATTTCTATGTTTTGAGCTTCTATGGTTTGCTTAAATTTTTGTATTTCTACTGGCTGATTTTTATAGTTCTTAATTAAACAAATTACAATATATCTAAGCTCTATGCTAGGAAAAAGTTTACATATGTGACATCTAATATTACAAGAATATTATATCCCTATCTATGTATATATTCATGTTAACAATCTATTTTTTCATTTAGTTGTTCTAAGCTAACCTTCTAAGTTTATATTCATAAAACCATGATCTTCATCATCAGAATTGGTAGATTATTCATAATTAGATTCTAAATTTAAACCTTCTAATTTTAAAATATCATATTCACTAATTATATTATTGGCTTCACTATCATCGCTACTTATACTTTACTACATATTCGTATAAGTTATGTATAAAATTGAAACATTCTTTGAACCAATCTTTTCTTTTGTTAGACAAGCATTTATGAGATGCTTTGGATCTCTACAAATGAAACAAGTAAATTTACTCTTACTAGGCTTTGAAACACATTTATTGTCCCCTTTTCTGTTCTTATATGTTCTACTTTTCCCAAGGAACTTTCTTTTATTACTGTATTTATAGAGCTTAAAATATTTCTTATTTTTTTCATTTCCGTATTTTTTATCTTTATATTGTTGTTGAGTATTAATAACCTTTTAATAGAAATCATAAGACTGCTTTTTGAGCATCTTCTGAATATTAGCTTGTGCACATTTTTCTCTAGCTATACTATAAGTGAATACTATTCTTGGTCCTATTTCTAAACATTTCTTAAAGCTTTTACTTTTCCAATAGCTTCTATTTCCCTTTCTAAATTTCTTAGTAATTTTCTAAATTATTTATCTTCTGTTTCTTTGTCAAATGACTTACCAATTTTGCTGGCAATTGATACATAATCATTACTAAATTCTATACTATATTTCCAACTCAAAAATTGATGTTGGTCAAGGTTTGCTAATGCTATATCTTGTATATAGGTGTTGCCTCTAGCTGGATCTAATCCTGTCATATTTCTCTGATAAGACTTGTAAAATTGTATGGGCTATTTCCTAATGCTTTGGTTTCTGAAACCTTTTAAGCAAAATCTCTTTTATAAGTATTATACCAATTTTTTATTTTTTTCTCCTAGATTTCTAAGAATTTACATATATTATCACTATTGGTTCGGTTTTGTCAAGCTCTAATTGCATCCATTTCTCATCTATCTATGACTTTTGGCCATAATGGATCCCAAGCTACTAAGTTAAATATACTTCAAGATTTACGTGCTGTTGCCAATGTCCCAATTTCATCTACAAGTTGTCTTTTACCATAGGTTTTATAATCTTTATTATTTCCACTATAATTTCTTCTTCCTATAAGATACCTTCCCCCTAATTTTTATGTTGTATCTCTTGGTCTTGACTGACCAACTTATTCTATCATGTTTGGGTCGATTAGTAATGCTGCTACTAGCCTCTTCATTTGATTGATTCTTGTGTTTTAAATATTGTACTATCTTCTAATTTTCCTTCTATTATATCATCTATATATTGAGTATTATATTCTTTGTCTAAAACTTTTACTGCTTGATCATGGCTCATTTTTAACATCAATTCACGATATTTAGAATCTAAAATTTTATTCATTTATTTCTATGTGCAATCATCTTCTACAGCTATTAAACTACTTTCATCTTCTTGATTGCTGGCAATGCCAACATTATAATTATAATTACCTAAATCTAATGAACCATCAATGTTATGATAAACTACATTATCTTCTGGTACCAATATTGGTTTCTTTATAAAATTTTCTAACTTCCAATCTAATCCTACATTAGTTTTTATTACGAAACTTCTTGCTCAAATTGCCTTGATACCTTTAGTTTCTCGAATGCTTATTATCTTACTATTATCCAACTTATATTTAGTTATGCTATTTTTACTAAGTCTTCTTATAAATTATGTACTAACTAATAAATTATCACCACTCCTTTTCATGTGATAACCCCTAGTTTTCATGTGTCAATGAATAGAGAGCGTTACATGAAGGAATATGATGCCACTAAACCCAATTTTAGTGGTTCAGATTTTTTATGTATGGAGTATCAACTTGATGGGACAATTTCCCCCTTCTTTTAGCCATCAATATATATTGGTTGTTGTTGACTACATATTGAAATAGGTAGAAGCAATTCCATGTAGAACCAATGATCACAAGGTGGTGATAAGATTTTTTAAAAGCAAAATTGTTTCACGCTTTGGATTCCTTCAAGTAATAATCAATGATGGTGCTGCCCACATATGTAACAAATCATTCAAAACTCTTTTAACAAAGTATTCCATCACTCACAAAGTGACAACCCCATATCATCCGCAAATTAGTGGCCAAGTTAAGATTTCCAATTGAGAAATAAAGCACATATTAGGAAAGACAGTGAGACTATACAGAAAAGATTGGTCATTGAGACTCGATGATGCATTATAGGCATATAGAACAGCTTTCAAGACCCCAATTGGGATGTTACCCTATAGGCTAGTATATGAAAAAGTTGCCACCTACCTGTGGAACTCGAGCATCGTGCGTACTAGGCCATCAAGAAATTAAACTTTGACATGCAGCAAGTTAGCTCATAAACAAGATTACAGCTAGCAGAACTTAAAGAAATTTACAATGATGCATACGAAAATGCCAAGATTTACAAGTAGCGAATGAAAGTCTTTCATGACAAGCAAATTATGAGAAAATCTTTTACTCTAGGTCAGAAAGTGCTTTTATTCAATTCCTGCTTGCACCTATTCTCAGGTAAGTTACGCTCTCGATGGTTTGGCTCATTTATTGTTCATACTATTTTTCCACATGGAGCAATTGAAATTAAAGATCCAAAGAACAGTGTCACTTTTAAAGTTAATGGTCAAAGATTAAAATCATATCTAAAGTACTAACCACATGGAGAGAACACCAAAATAGATTTAAATAACCCACCAAATTTGAACTGAGATTTTTTTTCTTTTCTTTCTTTTTGGTGATTTAATTTTTTTTAAAATTATTTTTGCATAAGTGTCTTTGTTTAACCATTAAGTTTTCTTTTATCATTTTCAATCATGTCTGCCTCAATTAGATAGATCCTCCTGAATCTTCTTAAACAACTTCAACGTATACAATCTCATCTCAGAAACCAGATACGAGTTTGTAAAACACATCAAATTTGGGGTCTACGACCATCAGAGTTAGTATACCATGTTGAGGATTTAGAAAGATAACTCAGAGAAATTGATGGAGGTATCTACGAAATCCAATTGGAGCTTGAGGTAAATTCAATAAGAGGACGATTGTGAAATTAATTTTCCTTGTGTGCTTTAGTTTATTACCCCGGTTAAGTGGCAGATAACAGTACTCCTGACATTCAAAGTCGGTTACTTCAGTGTCCCATAATAACTAACATTTTGAGAAGAAAGTATGGACAACAACCTGATTTTAGCAAAGTTTCACAATCGATTTCCTTCACTTCTTTATAATGCCCTCCTTACAATCTATAAAACTCGGTCTGAAATCATGCGATTGCTTATTAGGAATAACATCCCTGTTGACATTTGTTGGTTAATTGAGACCAAAGTACGATTGGCAGGTGAGTTGCCTCCCAAATTTATTACATACATACCTGGTTGTGGTAAATGACTCAAGAAAACGAAGAGCTCGAAAACTTCATGTTGCTTGTTATAAGTGTGCTAAAATACAATGTGATAAAAATTCATGTTCTTTAAAAATGGTGTCTGATAATAGGAAAGACAAGATTTAATTCATTAGGGATGGCTTAAATAAAGAGTCGTTGGATGATATCCTTTTGTCTCTTGAAACGCATCCCAGTAGATAAGTACAAACAGTAATTCTCCAGTTATGCCCATTATTCCAAAAAAAGTGTGCACGATATAGGCTCAGGAATCTGACTATAAACGACCCTGTTTGTCAGTTTATAAGAAAACTGGATGGGAAGCCTATCCTCGACCCATAGAGGGCGTTCAATCTGTTTATGGACATAAAACCAGAAGAAGGTGTGAGCCACAATCAAAACTACCTGTAAATATCCTTTTATTTCACTGTTGTTTTATAATTTACATTCTTGTCTTTAATAATTTTATCTTATCATTGTTTGCTTTTTCTTTTTACTATTTCATTTTTTACTCTCGAGCCATGTGCTTTAAGCGTTAATTGATACAGACATGCTACTTCATACACAACTGTGAACCATTGTCACCAAGATCCTTAAATATGATTTTTTAAGCACTCACAAATTGTTTTTGAGAAGTATCTCAATAGCAGCTACTCCCAATAAACAATTCAAGAACATTGATGTGCTCTCTGGGTTTAACTATGGAAAATATAAAGAGTTTGTTGAGGCAACCATAAATCTTGGTCGAAGCATAGCAGCAAGAAAATTACACTTAGTATATTGATGAGATGACCGAAGGTTATTGAAACTGGTCTTAGAAACTACTTATATTAGAGGAAGCCAAGTGTTAGGCATCATCTTAAGAACCTTAAAACCTTTAGGTTGTTTTTTTGATTCACCAACTGGAGAAGAGTTAGTCGTCTCGGGTATGCAAGAGAGAATAACTTAAATGCTAAATAATGCTGACGCTTTTATTTTCCTACCAGGAGATTTTGCAACTCTATAGGCACTAATCACATTAGCGTGTTGAGCCTATCTAAACATTTATCAGAAACTCATCGGTTTGTTAAAAGTCAATAACTTTTATGATGATTTTATCGCATTTCTTAACCATACAATAAAAAAATATTTCATTCCTTCCACAACGAAAAAAAATTTTATTTGTGCTCCTACTACTAATGAGCTACTGGATTTGTTACAAGCTTATAAACTAGAGCCAGATCCTAAGACCTTTGTGTTGGAGTGGCCAATTAATGATGGTAACTGTAGCCGTAGTAAGAAGTGCAAATTAGATTTAACTCTGCGCTTGTAAATATTTTCTTCTATGTTGCAACACTCAGGTGATGCCTTCTAAACTTTACTTCTTTTCTTTAAAATATTGAGGACAATGTTTCGCTCTGGTTGGGGGGGAATGGTTGACAATTGTGGAATGTCTCAATCCTGGTGAAGTTTTTACTAATTTTTGTTGTAGAGACTAACCGTGGCTAAATTTTTGAGTTGAAGATGGCTGAATATAGAGTGTAGTGACTCTAGAAACGCATCTTCTTAGTTTGGAAGTTAAAAAAATTTTTAAAAAAATTTACTTTCCGAACATTTTCTTTTTCTTTGTTATCTTATTATTAAGCTTCAACAGTCATTTTAAGTGTGATCTTTTTAACTTCTTCTTTTACCAATTAGTTTTTTTTTTACATTATTTTCACCTTTCTTCATGCATATTTTTCATGTTTAGAATAGGTTTGGCGGTAGAATGTCATTTTAACAAAAAAAATTATTTTGTGTGATATTTTAACATTGGATGACATGATGACTTTCAAATTGTAGTATTTGTATTATCTTTGGTCTTCAGCTATGTTACACCATGTTTGCTACTCTACATGTTGATGTCGGAGACAAATATGAGTTGCTTAAAGGAATGCACATGTCATAATAAATTTCAAGTGAGTTTTTGAGCCTGTCATTTTTCTTGGAGAGTAACATTTTTTTGCCCATTCTTCATACAGCTTAGCAGTTTATTATTTTCTAAATAATCTCTAGATTTCCTTTAAGTCAACCCTCTTAAAAAAAAGTGTTGCTAGTAAGTATGGAAGATTATTTAGAGCCCTAAAAAATGATAGAAATGCCATCTTTGACCCGTTTGAGTCTTTTTAGCCATTCCTTTTGTAAAATATCCATAGTTAACCCTTTTGAGACTTTTATGTTAGAAAAAAAAATAAATAAGTATATTTTTCTTTGTTAACTTATCATCTTAACCCACTAAGATTTGGAATATTATCTTATCTCTTACAAGTTCCATCATCTATTCATGTTTGAGAAAAATGTAAATGATTATTTTGTTCAGTAAAATTGTGTCATACCAAAAAAAAAAATTAGTTAAAAAAAAAGAAGAAAGAATAATAATAAATAAGCGAATTGTACCTTGTAATTTTTAAATGATCGCTACTTTTTCTCAAACATATATCTTGTTTTTCCGATTTCCCCTCCTTTGTTAGCCATGTCCCTAGCCTACGTTACATCCTAATAAAAGTCCTTAATTTTAGGGAACTGTAGTATGAGGTAGAAGCTAGTTATATGGGCTAAAAAAATGTAGTGGTGCATAAAAAAATACATTAGTTTGACTAGTATTTTGTTTGACTTAAGATCGTATTATTTCTAAAATATGGGTATATTTCGTTCATCTTGGTGACACTATGTGATATTACTTCTTTATTATTTTCTCTCAATTTATCATTTATTGCAGTGACTATTTTTATTGGGTTTAATTTCTTTTTGAGAGTGTCACTACTATCTATAAGATTTTGGGGTTTGACATGTCATTCTTGAAAGTAGCTTGATTATTGTAGTTGTGATAAAGCCTACTAGACTGATTCATGTGGATATTTAATGTGGAGGTGATATTTCTTTAGGTTGGAGATAATGTTTATACTTTTATTTGATTGTTATCATTAGTTTGATTGAATGAACATGACTATTTAAAAAAAATCATTTTTGGTTTGAATTTTGTTTTCGCTTAATTTGCTAGGGACTAGCAACAAGCTGGTTGGGGGGTATTGAGTGCTAGAAAGTGTATATTTATAAAGGAGAAAATCGTCATTTGACACTTCAAGTCTCACTAACATCCTTATTTTTAGGTATTTAAGTCCCTTGTGATTTAATTATGTGTGTTTTATTATAATTAAGTATTTTATGTATTTTAAGGGCATCATGGTCATTTCACAATGAACGAGAGATTAGATAGCAAAACGGATAATAATTTTGAACTCATGACAATCAAAAACCTTAGAAGGAGCATAAAAGGATAAACGACATTATTCACATATACGGTACTGTTCATGGTACTGTTCACGACAATGTTCATATATACGGTACGATGACGTGGCATTAACTGATGATGTGGCAACATTCGATTGGATGAATAATGTGGCATTGACTGATGATGTGGCATTGACCGATGATATGTCACGATCCTATTGGACTAAAATATTTATGTAGCGTTGACCGGTGACGTGATAGTATGTTAATGGACCAAAAAATATGTGTACGATACATGCATATACAAAATGACAGCCCTGATGATGTGTTTTATCCAATCATAACTTGCCATATGTCGCAATCCTGAGCGTCCAAATTGTTTTAATCTGATGGCCATGATTTACTCATTGTATTTATAAATAGGGGACTCCCCCCTAATTGGACACCCCTGAATCCATTTTTGAACTCTATTTTTTATAATTCTTTCTCTATCTTGTATTTTCTACGTATTTTAATAAATTTTCATTTTACCCTTAGTTCAGTTATGAGTAGCTAATTTTCTTTCAAGCTTGGGTTGAAGTCTCAACATGTTCCATGGGCTTAATTTGGTAAATTTAATTTTTCTTCCCTTCTAATATATGTGGATGTTTTGACTTTTTATCGACTAATAGTAATAATCTTGTCTAGATATTGTACTAGCATAATTGTCTCCTTACTGCAAGTTATTACTATTTGGTATGATAAGTACTTAACACTATATTTATTAGAGAGTGGTTCATGAGGAGTGAAAACTCCCCTTCATGATTTAATTGGTACTAATAAGGAATATTAAGCTCATGATGCATGTTAAGTGCAGATCCAGAGACCCAAGCGCTTCATTTTAATAGTTTTCACTTTAATTTATTCCCGCCATTCTAATTTAAATTTTAGGATAGTCTAAATCACTTTCACCACAAATCCAACCATCCACTTAGAAAATTAACTCTACACACAATTAAAATCCACCTTCTCGTGGGATCGACATTCGTCACCGTTGATGTATTCTACAATGGATTCGTGCACTTGCGAGTTCAATAAAATTTACAAAACATCAATCACAATAAAATCAAAAGGAAAATAAAACTTGTCTACTTGAACAATCACGTCCTCCACAATACCGTGAGGTATTTTCATAGATCGATCTGTAAATTGTAATATAATTAGAGTTAAGTGTAATTCTGCAAGTTTCAAACGTACAGAATAAGGTAAAAGATTTACATTAGTTCTTAAGTCCAACAAAACATTCTCGATTGTGTGGCTCCCTACATATAAAATGGTAGCGGAGTTCGGATCTTTGTATTTTAGAAGAACTTTCTGTTAGAGTATAAAACTAATGTTCTTTGTTAATAATGCTCTCTTTTGAACATGTATACCTCTCTTTTCAATGCAAAGGTCTTTAAGAAACTTTGTATAAAGGGACAGTTATTTTATAGCATTAAGCATAAGAATGTTAATATGTATCTATTTAAAGATCTCTATATTTCACCTGTGGAATTTTCCTTCTTTACTTTAGCTAACCTCTAAGGGAATGGGGCTTTGGGGATGTATTCTCATGGGCTGCTTTTTTTTTTCTTTTAATGGTTTTGACTACTTTTTTAAATTTTAGTTTTAGTTGCTACAGTACTAGGCAAAATCTTTATGTATCATCAGTTGTCGCATGTTGAATATCTTATATTTATATGCAACCTAACAATGACAAATTATTATGCCAACATAAGATATAGCATTACACGCTTAGGTTCTATTTACCCTACAAGATGAATCTCTATGTCTTGTTCATCACTAATTTTACATTAAGCATGGCCCTTTTAGAATTAAGTAAAACTCAACTCAGGAAACTCAATCTAAAATCAAGTATTACTCTGATATGTTCTGCTAAGATAGGCCTTTTTGTGCCTCTTTTTTAGCTAGTATCATTAAATGAGTGATTAGCCAAAATAATGAATAGAAATAAGTATTATCAAAATAAAGTGTTATAGCAAACATACAGCAACACATATAATCATCCAATGAACCATTAAGATTGTTTGTCACTTAACTACAAAAAAATTTAGTTCATGGTTTGCGAAAGAAAAATAAATAAACGAGTTTCAACCATCAAATACATCCCCTTGATTAAAGTGTCAATAAGAAAACAAGAAAAGAATAGGAATGATTGGTTTCTCGATTGATCTCTACGTGTTCTCCTTTGATGCAGCCTTAAATCTTGCTCTTGAATTCTCTTTTACTATTGTTGCTTTTCAATTTTTGTTCTTGGTTGACGGCCCCTTTTTCCTTTGCGTATGTGCTTCTTTTATAGTTGAAAATTAGGGTAAACGGAAGTCTAAGGAGCTTATCTTTCAGATTATGAAACTCTATACCGCAATCTTCTAAGTATCTCGGGCAAAATCTTCTCTATCAATGCTCCAGTATTGCTACAACAACTACACTGTTGCAGATTTATTTTAATTTTTCTGTAGCCAAGTTCTTTCCTTACTTTTGCAAGCCTATTACAATAGCATTCCTTCCTTGAAATTTGATCTTCCAGTTACCTACAATTATGCATATGATCTAAGTACACAAATTATTCTAAATCAAACAAAATTGATTAAAAATAAACTAAGATAGATGTTTATACAAAATATAACCAAAATGCAATAAAAACACATCATTTACTTTCTAATTAAATGTGATTTAAGTCAAAAAGTTCCATGATAACTCTCACTTCATAGAGTTATCAATTTTTCTCACATTCATGAGTGATCGGCTTCACTGTTGGGAGTAGTTAGAAGAAATCTAAATTAGCTCATTGCTACCAGTCACCGCTAGCCATTTCTTTACATGTGGCAATAATTCCTCCAAAAAATATTGACATTGTCCCATTTCTTATACCCATGATGCGGACACTTCAACAATAGCCCATTAAATCTCTTCCATGCTTCAAAAAATTGTTCATCTTCTTTCCAAGTAAACTCTGATATTTTACTACGAATAGAATTGGTTCTATGCACTGAGAATTGTTTATTTAAAAATCTAGTTACCATTTGTTCCCATGATGTGATAGTATTAGCAGGCAATATATTAAACTAAGAACGAGTTCTGCTCTTTAAAGAAAACAGAAATAACCTAAGCTTAACATTTTTATTTGAAAATTTTTCATATTTAAAATTTTGGTAAACACCATGAGAATCATTCAAATGATTACATTGGTCTTCGTTTTTTAAGCCATAGGATGATGTGGAGACAATTTAGCACACTAGATTTTAACTTGAAAATCCTAACAACTACATTTAAGTATGTTATGTACTATACATTTATAGTGACGGTTGTCGATCCCACGAGAAGATTGATTTAATCATATGTAGGTTAATTTTTCAAGTTCGTTTATGAATCTGTTAGATATGTTCAAAATGATGGCAATAAATTAAAGATTAAACAATGCAAATGAAGCACTTGAGTCTATAGATTCACACTCAACACTTCACTATAAAGCTTAATATTTCTTTTTAATTCCAATTAATTTTATAAGGAGGGAATTCTGCTCATCGTAAGTCTCATTCTAGTAAATATGGTATTATGCACTCATTGTGTCAGAGGGAAATAATATTCTGTTAAATGTGGGGTCAAGTACACGTTGTGCCAGGTGATAACAATATTTCTGCGATAATATGGCAAGACCGTCAACTAAATAACTTAGATACACTCTATCCAATACTGAGTCAAGATAAACCATGAACACTAGAGTGGAGTTTTTCTCTAATAATTACTGTGTGAAGTGCTTATCATGCCAAGCGGTAATAATCTTTCATTAGGGAGCTAATGATAAACAATTTGATGATCACTGGAGGTAGCCTTAACAAAGTAATTCTTGTAATATTTTTGTTTCAAGTTAGGCTTGTAACCAATGCCTCATTTGTCAAAAACACATTTTTGTGACCCAAGTAAATTATCTAAAATCTTTTGCCCATTTGTAAATTTCAAGACAATATCATTTAGCTCGTTGCTCTTTTTCTTAAGCATTTCATTCTCATTTTTCAAATCAACACATAAACTCTCATGCTCAAATGTAATGCTTTCTTTGGAAGAAATAAGCTCATCATGCAATTTTTTATTATCTAACTCTAGTTCTTTAATCTTTTCATTTAATGAATCATTGCATTTTTGCAAAGCATCCTTTTCATTTGAAATTTCTAGCATTTTTTTTTTAAGAGATGTATTCTTTTTACCTATTGCTATCAAATCATCATGCAATTCTTTAAAAGCATCACATAATTCATCATAAGTAGAAAGATCATTTACCTCATCAAGTTTATCATCTCCAATTGCTATAAGTGCTAGGTTTGACACTTTTTGTGAATCCTCTTCATCACTCGATTCTTCATCGTTATCATCCCAAGTAGCCACCATGGCTTTCTTCTTAAGTTTGTTGGGAAATGGACATTCCAATCTTATATCGCCAAGCTTTTTGCATTTAAAACAAACAATTGGCTCATTCTTCCCTTTCTCCACCTTAAAGTTTTCTCTCATAAGATCTTTAAAGTTTCTTCTCTTGATTTGCTTTTTGAAGATCCTTTTAAACTTTCTAGCAATCATTTCAATACCTTCATCTTCAAAGTCACTCCCATCATCATCACTTTCAACTATAGAAGATTTAAAAGCAAAGCTCTTCTTCATTTTACCTTCATCAATTCTTTCATTAGTTAGACCTTCTTCATATAAGAAAAGTGAACCAATAAAATCATCAAGAGATAAAATATTAAGATTTTTTACTTCTTCTATAGCTGTTCTCTTTGGTCTCCACTCTTTCGCTAATGATCTAATAATTTTCTTCGCTTTTTCATAATTACTAAATGTCTTTCCTAGTGCTTTAAAAGAATTCACAATATCGGTGAATCGAGTGTACATATCATAAACACTCTCATATGATTCCATTTGAAACATCTCATATTGCCTAGTGAATCTACTAATTTTACACTCTTTGACTTGATTTGTTCCCTCATATACAACTTCAAGTTTCTTCCAAATTTCATAAGCACTTTCACAACTAGAAACTCCATGAAATTCTTTCTTATATAAAGCACAAAATAGAGCATTCATTACTTTGGAGTTTAAATACATCTTTTTCTCTTCTAATTCACTCCATTGAATAGAAGGTTTTGGAATTTCTTCCCCTTCTTTATTTTTAGTAGTTGGCATGAAAGGACTATCATTAACGATTTCCCAAATCTCATAATCTAGAGCTTGCAAGTAAATTCTCATCCAATACGGGTAATCATTTCCATTAAACAATAGAGGTCTAATTGTTGATTTACTTTCCCTAAATGTGGAATCATTTTGAGTTGACATTGATCTTTAACTCTAGATGACTAAGTGTAAATAAGAGCATATTGCTTTGATACCAAATGAAATACTAACTAGGCAACCCAATAGGGGGTGAATTGGGATTCTAAAAATTTAAGCAACTAAAACTTAATGCAACATAAACTAAGCAACCAAATTCAAAATAAATTAATTAATGTACAATGAAAAATAAAAAGATAGGGTAAGAGAGAGCAAACACTCGATTTTTACATGGTTCAGCCAACCGTGCCTACGTCCACGCCTCCAAGCTCGATGCTTGAAGATTTCACTAAGCAAACCTCCAAGGCTTCAACAACTCTTACAATTGACTTCCAAGGTGTCAGTAGACCTTTACAACAAGAGATTATCCTCAATTTCTTAACTCAAGTGTATCACAACACTTACAACCTCTCAAGGATAAAGACTACAAATGAATTCTCTCTCACATAATGTGTTTGATTACAAATGAATGCTCAATGTGTGAATATCAAAGAAACAAAAACAAGTTTAAAGCTCAATAATAGTTACATGCTCAGTAGAAAGCTCAATGATAACTCTTAGATATAACTTTATTTGAATTTGATTAAGTTATTTTAAGTTGTAGCTGAAAACTAGCTGTTGTTGACTTTTTAAAAGAAATCAGATCGTCATTAACTTCTATCGGTTTTCCATTTTAACTAGTCCAAATGATAGTTGTGCTGAGATTTCAAATAATCGGTTCACGTTTGAAGTTATCGGTTAGCCGTTTATTTCCAGAGACCTGCAAAACAAATTTTGGCTATTCGTTCTTACTAAACGGTTCACAGTTACAATCCAATTCTTTTTCAGAAATTATCGGTTCACCGTTTTCTATACATGGTTAACCATTATTTTTCAAAATCAACATTTTAATAACCTTTTTGTAGAACATGATTTCTGGAAATTATCTGTTTTTCATTTTCAACAAATGTTTAGTCGTTTCCTACAGTGATTGCTACAATGAAATTATTTTCCAAAATTATAGATTTACCTCAAAACTTTCTATAATTATATTATGACTCAAATATTCATAAAACTTTACAAATAAGTCCATTTTTAGAGTTTCAAAACTTTTTCGATTAGACCATGAACTTGAAAAAAAACCAATTTCATTTATTTAAAAAGTCTAAAAAAATAATTTGAGCTTCAAAATTTAATCATTCTTAATCTTGTTTATTATCATCAAAATCAACATTATGAATACATATATATTAACAAATTTTATATTAAAATATGCAAAAATATAAGATAAAGTTAGAGTTACACAAAATAGATTTTAAATTTGGATTTAGAGCTATCAAATTAGGGGAGAGACCCATTTATAAATACAATAGATAAGTCATGGTCATCGAATGAAAACACTTTGATCACACAGGATTGACCACATGGCAAGCTCTGATTGAATGGAACACATCATCAAAGCTGTAATTCAGTGTATTTCATATAATGTAAATGCATTTTGTGGTCCAATAATATGCTACAACATCATCGATCAATGCAAAATCAACTATGCTCCACTAAATTAGCATGTATCCTACCACACTAGATTTGAACATCTATAAATCTTGTTTTATGCAATCATAGTCCATTTTAATCCTTGTTTCTATCATTCCTTAAGTTTATGGGTTTCTCAATCTGTTTATGATGTTTGCACCGCCATTCGGGGCCCTGAACATGAGTAAAATTATGATTTTACCCTTTATACCCTTTTTAAGGTTTTTAGCTGTTTCAAGTTCAAAAATGCTATCTGTTTTGTTGTTCAACTTCTCGTTAATTGTGAAATAACCAAAATAACTCTGAAATACATAAAATAGTCATATTATAACAAAACACACAAAATCAAATCTTAAGAGATTTAATTACATAAAAGTATAGATGTTCATGAGGCTTAAGTGTAAAATGATGATCTTACCTTTTATGAACATACACTTTCCAATACTCAACAGTTGATAGACAGTGGATCTTATCTAGATTATGCATGGTATATCGGCTCCCTAATGAAAAATCGTTGTTGTCTGATAAAATGAGTATTTTATACCATATTTATTAGAAAAAGAATCTCCTCTAATATTTGTGGGTCGTCTTGACTCATTGTTGACAAAAAGTGTATATGAATTATTTAGTGAACGGTCTTACCATATTGTCAACAGAAAGATTATTATCATCTAACACAATGTGCACTTGTGACACACTTAGCAAAAGATCATTATCCTTTAGCACATTAAGTGCTTGATATCATATTTGTTAAAGTCAGGCTTATAAGGAGTGGAAATTTTCCCCTCATAAACTAATTAGCATTAAAAAGGAACATTAAGCCCATGTAAATCTAAAGGTTCAAGTGTTTCATTTGCATTATTTCATTCTCTAATTTATTATCAGTATTTTTTATTTTAAATCTTAATACTGCTCAGAAATCACCTCCAATCAATTCACATGCTAAATTAGAAAATTAACCCTACCCATAAATAAATCTATATCCTCGTGAGATCGACACTTATCACCATTAATTTATACTACATTAGATTCATGTACTTACGAGTTTAATAAAATTTACACAATTTTTTGTTTTGCATCAAAATCATGATATTTGTGTTCAAACTAGTATAACTAAAAATTGCATGATTTTGTTTTCAAATTCAAGCTGAGTCTCAAATGTTGGGATCTCAATCTTTATTCTCCTATATATGTGCATTAAGATTTGAAGCCAGATTATATGTTAGCCTAAAGGGCTACACATAATGTAATTTTGATGAAAACAAACATATGTCTTAAGTGATTTAATAAATATTGTATTTCACATTTTCACTAGTTTTTGAAGGGTAATATTTATGCAAGTGAATCAAGTGAAATCAAGCTTGAAACACTCAACGGACAACGGCGAAATCAAGAATGAAGTTTGGAACTCAACAGACAAATTATTATGACAAATTCTTGTAAAGCTGGTATGATTTAATTGATGCATGATTTAACATTTGAGAAACTCAAAAGTTTATTTAAATCATTATTTTTCATAAACCAAAAGGTTTTATATTTAAGATAAAGTGTTTTGTGGATTTGAGTAATTTGGATTAAAATAAAAATTTTTACAATTTTTGAATTTAATAAGTATTATTTTGAATTCCAGAGTTGGACCTTTTTGCAAACATTTGAAACATTTTGGGTCATCTATAATTTTTGAAGTTTGAGGACCCGAATGAAATTCAAACATTTGAAATCTAAAATTGGATAGAGATTAAGCGGTGAACCGCCTAAGACTAACGGCTAGCCGCCTGAAGAAAATCTCATATTTTTAAAATTTGGACTGGAGTGAAAGGTTTTGAGAATTTTGAAATTTATGGTATTATGTTAAATTTTGAAAAGGACCTTTTTGTAAAATACTAATATATTTAGGGCCATATAATAATTTAAAAAAAATTTAGGATGATAAGTATTATTTAGAAATTCTAAAATTGGACTTGTTTGCAAAGTTTTATGGCATTTTAGGTCATAGTATAATTATAGAAAGTTTTTAGCCAAAGTGTAATTTTGGTGAACAATGTTACTGTAGCAAAACTCAAACATAACGGTAATATGACTGTGTTACTAGCAGTAAACTAGTTAAATCAAGCGGCTAGCCGCTTGGTTGCGGGGATTTACCTATAACGGCTAGTTTTCGAGCTTTAACTATAAAAACTCAATTCCAACTTCATTTTAAAGACTAATGCAAGCATAAACAAGATCATATAATATATATTGAGCTTCCATTTCGTAAATCATCATTTATTGAATTATCATTGAGCTCTAATTTGTCTATCCACTCTTAAAGAGAGTTTCATTGTTGTAATTTTTATTTCTCATCAAATTGACACCTTGGAAGAGATTGAGGAGATAATCTCTTGATTGTAAAGGTCCATTGACACCTTAGAAGTCAGTTGTAAACATTTGAAGTCTTGGGAGGCTTGGATAGTGAAATCTTCAAGCCGAGTGAGCTTAGAGGCGTGGACGTAGGCAGGGATATCTGAACCACTTAAAAATAATTATGTTTATTTTCTCTTCCCTTACTCTTTTAATATTGTGCTTTATTGGATTTATAGTTTTTGATTTGATTAAGGTAATAGATTAAATTGTTGTGCAAATTGTATTGTATAAGTTTTAAAATCTCAATTTCCCCCTCCCCCCCCCCCCCCTCCTCTTGGGTTGCATAACTTGCATTTCATTATATTCTTCTTCTGCCATCTCAATTTGGCAAGTTTTGGCCAACCTTGCTGATCAAAAAAGAGAGAGATAGCAAGAAGCAAATTTGATCCTTCAATGAGAGGAACTCCACTCAATCTGGCACGTGACATGCAGAGTTGTTCACATCAGAGTGTGTATTTATAACTTAGTTTGTATTTATTTACGCATGTATACTCCTTACTACAGTGAATGAGACAGTATTTTGCATGTGGATAAGCTCATGCCGTTGTGAGTTTCACATATCCTATCAATTTCATATTTTCGAATACAAGTAGGTACAAAATTTGTTCAATTTTTAGGCTAAATGCTAAGCAGGCCTATTATTCATATAGGAAAACAAAAGGGCCATGCTTGGTTGGTTATAATATACTCGAAATTAAATTGAAATTTAGAATTGGAAGTTTATTGTGTCTCTTGTTAAATGCATTTAGATTGGAAGTTGATTGTGTCTTTTGTTAAATGCATTTTGGTAAGCATGTCAATAAATATAATTGTGGTGGCGGTGGCAGCGGCAGTGGATTTGTTTCATTTTCATTTAAGGAAGAAGAAACCAAAAGAAAAAAATTTTAGTTGTCCTTTTATTAGACAAGGATGGAGTTTAAGAACATTTCGACTTTTCACAGGACATTTGTCTTGTTTATAAAATAAATGCGTGTGGTGTCATATTCGTGAAATTTAATCTCAAAGCATATCCTTGCAAATTTCTCTGAATTGATAGTCAAAATCTAAAAAATTAAAAAGAGAAGGAAATCATTTTATTTCCCTCTTTGTATTGTGGGTGTTGTATGGTTTTATGGAGTGATAATTTTCACTTACCTCCCCTGAGATTTTGGGTAATTTTGGTTGTACTAAAATATAAATTTGACCCATGAGATATTAATTTAATTATTTTACAAGTATACATATACCACATTATTAATGAAATTGATATCTAAGAAATATAATCAATTTTTATTAATACAAACAGATTTTCTCTAATAATCATTTCTAATATTTAGAATTACATATTTTCACACATCGTCGAAGAACTCTGTAATTTATTATGAAAACTTTTCAAGAGATTGTTTGGTATATATTATATTGTTAATTTATAAATTTCACCACTCAGTAAAATTTACTACCGAGTTACTAAAAAATATTGATTTAAGTTCCATTTATTATTAAATCAATATGTATCTACAATCATTAGACTCTAATTAATTTAAAATTACTATTGAAATAAAACCAATGTATATGAGACTTAATTGAGTAAAAAAATAAAAAATAATAGAGTACTTGATCGATGGGTTATCGACATTACATATCATTTGCCATCAATAAATCTTTTCTTTTCTTTTTCTTTTTTTCTTTTTTTTTTTTAACCAGAGAACCATCAATAAATCTTAAATACAAAGACAAGGACATTATTGACTAAAGAAAAAGCAAGACTCCGCTTATGCTAAATATACAAATATTATGCTGAATATGGTGAATATCACCATAGTTATTTAAGTCTAAACAAAGTATAAACACCAAAAGGATACGCATATTTCAGAGCAAAAGCCGAAAGCACCATGAAATCACCATTTTTAAAGGCCTTCTCTCCACAAGATTTGAATTCAAATGCGTGAGTTAAATAAAATTACTTTAAAATCACTCAACCAAACTCTTAGGAGCTAATATATTAATTAGTTGTTTCACCACTTATTTTAGCAGCTTCGCAACATTCGGGGGTCGTACTTACAACAATAAGAACCGATCCTTGCGTAAGGTCGATGAAAACAGCAAATACCAAAAGCAGCATCATGATAAACTTGAACAAAAATATTCTCTTTGTGTCCTCCATTGATGAATACACGCACCTCATTTTAATTAAAAGAAAAAAGTTTATTTTGAAAATTTTCGACTTCGTGTTTGAATCCACAAATATATTGTGATAACAGCAAGTGTTTGTGTGTGTGCGTGTTTTCGAAGCTTAAAGGGTTTCAAAGAAGACACAGAAATATTAGGAAAGTAAGTGTGTGACAGTCGTAACATAGAAAATAATCTAAGACTTTTTTGTAACCACAAATTATTTCTAAACACAGAAAATGCAAGTAATAATCTTTTTGTGAAATCTACTAGGTGAGACTAATCTTATCAGACCAGGATCCGGTGCTGATCTGAGCAAGATCTGAGCACCGGATCAATGGTCAGCAATTGCTTGGAGCCCACATAAGACAATTGCTGACCATTGATCCAGTGCTGATCTGAGCATCAAGTCGGTTATTACTACAGTTCAAAAGTTTATTGAGTTCATAATTTGAAAATCAACTAACTAATGACGAGACAGTCCTATATTTAAAGATATTTACCATAATAGACACCCACATCTTTTAGGAGGGAATATTGCTGATGTTAAGGGTACCACCAGACACCAACTACCACCGGCGAATGCCCTTAGTGGCAATGTAATATATTTTTTTAAATTTGTAATAATCTATATCTATAAAGATTAGTATTCTCACTAAAATTTAAAAGAACAAGGTCAAGGGGTTGATTTGAGTTGGATTTTAGGTCAACCCAAACCAAATCAAAAAACAATTTGGGTCTAATCTAAACCATCCCAAATATTTTTAACGTAACGCGTTTGGGTTTTGTTTGAATTTTATAATCATAATTTTTTTGATAAGTTAAATTATATCAAAATTATAATAATTATTTGTTGTTACACATATTAATTATTTAATAAATGGTTGTAGTTGATCATTTTGATGCTTTAACTAGTAATGTATTCTAACAAACCCAGTCATTGACGAGTGGACTTGACATAAAGTAAATGTAAATTTTTCATCACTAAAATTATGATATTTTAAATAATATTTAAAAAATATAATAAAAACTTTGTTACGAATAATAATAAATTTGTGGTAACTTTATTATTAATTCTTTATTAACATTGTTCACAAGTAGAATTTGATCAAATAATTTGAAAAAAGCTAGCATCTTTATCCAAATTAAAACCACCTTTTTCCTTTATGGCTTTACCACCAATTGTTTGTAACTTGTTTTCTTTTCTTCTTTTTTTCTTTTTGGGCATTTAAGCATCAAATTATCGTGCTACAAGTCCATTACAATCTACTATGACAAATTGAACCCAATTGCATTTAACAAAACAGCCAGAATTTCTTGCTAAAGTTTTGCATTCGACATAACTCCTTTGTTATAAAAATATTGTATCTAGTGTACGGCCTAATTGAAATTTATCTAGTGGGCATTTTAGCTTTGACCAACTTGCATGCATCGCCAAGTAATCTAATTTGGTAGCATCATTTTCCATCAAATGAAAATTGTCTGAGGTAATGTCTATATATGAGTTAACTAAACTCAAACCATACTTAAATGGTTTATTGCAAAACCCCAAATCTGACCCAATTTTATTTAATAACCCACCAAAACCATTTAATTTGGTTTGGGTTTAAGTTAAACCACGGGTTATGGGTTTGATGCCCTCCCCTAATCTTAGCTATATAATAACTCCCGTGATTTCAACAATGCTTGTTCTACATGTATAGATAATAGGTATGATTAAATAGTTCATATTGTCACACAATGCACTACAAAATTGCAATGGAGGTTAACAAAAAAGAAATTTAAAATTTTTCAATCAACTATTCTATTCCATTAGTTTATTAATTGTCTCCAATATGGAGCTGATTATATTACTATATATATACACAAGTAGCCATTTACATTGCACAACACTTTAGCCAGAACTTTTATCTCCTAAATTGGTTAGTTTATATAAAATGATTCCTGAGATCTCTTAGCTCTTCCCACCACATCTATTTTGGGTCTTTTTGGCTTAACACCTCAATTTCCCTCTAAAAACTAATTATATCTGTTATTGAACCACTTGATAACGATCTTTGCATCTCTTTTAATTGAAGCTTCTGCATGTATGGTAACCATTAAAATTATCATATGCTAATGTAAAAAGGTTGAAACACTACCATTAAAAATCAAAATTGGTAAGTACTTAAAAAACTTACGATTGAAAACCTTTCTTATGTCATGTTCTTCAAGCTTATCATGTAAAATTCTTAAAAAAACTACAATTAAAAATCAAAATTGGTAAGTACTTAAATTAAATAAGCGAACTGTTTTATACAGAGAGATATTCATAAATAATTTCTTCTGCAATCTTGTTTTGCTTAATAGATCAAAAATTGCCAATCAGGTGCATAGCATTAGTGCTAAGTTTAGTGATTAATTCTAATTTTTTTAACCAATCCAAATCACTAAACTTATTTTCAACTGATAATTTGACATGATTTGCACCTGGTCAGACCACGTAATCCAACAAATTGTAAAATTAATATCATAATAAATGTACATGATAAGATGCCATGGAGGTCGTTGCGTACATGATAATATACAGTGTACAAGTTGTGTAATGTAAATTGGCTACTTGTACATGTAGTAATATCATCAACGCCCTATTGTAGACAATTAATAAATTAATGAAACAGGATAGATTGAAAATTTTAAAGATAACATACAATCACATGTTCTGAGATTAGACGGTACCTCTAAAGTAGCGATTTATGTCAAATTATCAACTGAAAATAAGCTTAGTGATTTGAATTGGCTGAAGAAATTAAAATTAATCACTGAATTTAGCACTGCACTAACTCAATGCACATGATTGGCAAAAATTGATCTATTAAGTAGTACAAGAGTACAAAAGAAAGTGTGTGAGAAGGAAGTAAAAAAAATCATTAAACAATAAAAATCACTATGAAGATAAATTGCTCACCAGAGTGAAATGGTCATTACCATTCATCATAAGTTGCATATAGTCTTCTAACAATAAAAATCTGTGCATATATGAATATGAATTCGAAGATCTCTGATTATGAACTCTTTATCATATTTTTAATTTGCAACACTCCACGTGTACGAATTCAATGGTTCCAATAAACTTATTATTCCACAGGTTCATTTTGTTCACTCTCTTACCCTTTGACAAGCACTCCGAATTTGCTATTGTGTCCAATAGATTGCAATACCTTGCATCCATTCACAATAACCAAGGTCATGATTGGGAATAGCCTATATATTGTTGAAAAAATAGCATGTTAATATGCTATTTTGAGGGCACATTTTGAGTGGGTTCTACTTATAGAAAAGTGAAAAATCTTGAGAGGTGCGGATTCTACTCCGTGAATACTTCAAAAATATATATTTGTTTACTCAAAATGATGTATGGGTGAATGAGAAATTATCTCACGAAGTGCACCCTTGATGTTGAAAATTTAAATAAAAAAGGAATGAGACTTATCCCACATGGGAAAAATAAGCCAAGGGGTTTGTGTTTATATGTAAACACTTAACCATGCATGAGCAAGAATTTTGAGGATAGAGGTTCTCTCCACACGCGCGTGCGCAGAGAGGAGTGCGAATCCAAAACCGATTTGGTTGAACTCGTGCATGCCTGCACTTCCTGCATACGCAAATGTCAGCCTAAAATCATCCGAGTTTGCATGCCACGTTTTTAATTTCCTTTTGAATTTTGTAATAGTTTCGCAATAATTTCACAATAATTTATTAATTGAATCTCGAGCTGTTATTAAATTTAATTTTTGAATTCAATGGCTTTGTAATAGCTTCGCAATTATTTGTGAATTGAATTTTGGCTGTTTTGTAATTCAATTTTGAATTCAATTCTTGAATTCAATTGATTGAATTAAATCGTTTAAATAAATGGTTGTTGAAACATTAAAAAGGCATATATTGAATTCATAAATTCAATGTTATGCTGCAGTTATATACCCACATGAGTATAAAAAGGTAGCTTCTCCTTCTGGTTTTAATAGAGAGCAACGAGGACAACACACAAAGCACTTAAAATTTTTTCTTCCTTCTGACGTCTGTTTTTTATCGAGTTTCTCCCCTGTTGTGGTTCGCCGGAATTATCTGTTTGTGCTTGACGGATAATTCGTACCCGTTGTATCCTGGGAAACAGTTACCAGTAAACCTAAAGTACTACAGTAGGTGGTAAATCTGTTTTAAGGAAACTATGTTATAGGCCTCGGGTTTATTTCTTTCATTTATTTTTCTTTCTTGCTCTTAATTTAGTTAATTCAAGTTGCTGTTTTTGCTTAATAATAATTTCTTTGGTTTTGTAGTTGGTTAATTCCACTTGCTGTTGTTAATTTTGTTGTTAATAATTTCACGTTGATTATCTACTGCTTTAATTGTTAACTCACTGATTATTTTTATAAGAATCTTAAAACAGATTTAGGTTCATTGAGATGGCAACTGAAACCAATGATGAAGTTCCGAATATCCATGTTTCAGCTCCTGTTGCTAGACCATCTGTTGTGAAGGAACCAGCTTCTATGGCGATTCCTGTGAATCATGCGGAAAGGCTTGAAAAATTTAATGGCCAAAATTTCAAACGTTGGCAGCAAAAGATGTTCTTTTACCTGACCACGTTGAACCTTGCGAGATTCTTGACGGAGGAGGCTCCTAAACCCAATGAGGGTGAAACGGATGTTCAAATTGCAAGTGCAATTGATGCATGGCATCATTTTGATTTTTTATGTAAAAATTATGTAATGAATGGCTTTAGTGATTCATTGTATAACATATACATAGGAAAAAGAACAGCCAAAGAGTTTTGGGAATCCTTAGACCAGAAATATAAAACTGAGGATGTGGGTACTAAAAAATTTGTTGTTGGCCACTTCCTAGACTTTAAAATAGTGGATTCCAAAACAGTAATGAGTCAAGTACAAGAACTTCAGATTATATTATCTGAAATCCTTGCAGAAGGGATGATTCTAAGTGAAACTTTCCAAGTGGCTGCAATTATTGAAAAATTGCCTCCTGCTTGGAAAGATTTCAAGAGCTATTTGAAGTATAAACGCAAGGAAATGAATATTGATGGGCTGGTTGTTAAGCTCCAAATTGAGGAAGATAACAGGAATGCAGAAAGAAGAGGGGTTATTTCTATGCCAAAGGCAAATGTAGTTGAAATTAAACCTAAAAATGTGAAGAATAAAAAATTGGGTTCGAAAGGAGGAATTTCTAAGAAGCAAACAAAGTTTCAAGGAAAATGCTTTAATTGTGATAAGATGGGTCACAAGGCTTCAGATTGCAGGTTGCCTAAAAAGAAGCGAGAGGCAAATGTGGTGGAAAACATTACTCAACATGTTTCAGACATAAACCTCTCTACGGTGGTTTCAAAGGTGAATCTGGTTGGCTCTAATCCGAGAGAATGGTGGATTGATACGGGAGCAACCAGACATGTTTGCTCAGAGAAAGGATTGTTCACTTCATTCAAAGCTATTAGCAATGGAGAGAAGCTATTCATGGGGAATTCTGCTACGTCTGAGATTGAGGGTCAAGGGAAGGTGATTTTGAAGATGACTTCTGAAAAAGAACTGACTTTGAACGATGTGCTTTATGTGCCAGAAATTCGGAAGAACTTGGTGTCTGGATCGCTATTGAACAAACATAGTTTCCGAATGGCGTTTGAGTCAGATAGGGTAGTTTTGTCAAAGAATGGGATGTATGTGGGAAAGAGTTATGTTAATAATGGGCTGTTTAAGCTCAATGTAATGGTTGTGAAACCAAAAATTAATAATGAAGCTAGTACTTCTGCTTATTTTCTTGAGTCTTCTAATCTTTGGCATGGTAGATTAGGACATGTTAATTTTAATTCATAGCGTAAATTAATTAACATGAAGCATATTCCCAATTTTCAAATTGATTTGAAACATAAGTTTGAAACTTGTGTTGAGGCAAAACTAACTAGGACATCTTTTCAAACAATTAAAAGAAACACCGAACCACTTGATTTAATACATAGTGATATTTGTGATTTTAAATCTATTCAAACAAGAGGTGGTAATAAATATTTTATTACCTTTATAGATGATTCTACAAAATATTGCTATGTATATTTGTTGAAAAGTAAAGATGAAGCTTTAGAAAAGTTTATTCTTTATAAAAATGAAGTTGAGAATCAACTTAATAGGAAAATCAAAGAATTAAGAAGTGACCATGGTGGTGAGTATGTTGTTCCATTTGAAACACTATGTGAACAAAGTGGAATCATACATCAAGTCACGGCTCCATATTCACTTCAATCTAATGGGATTGCAGAACGGAAAAATTGAACTTTAAAAGAAATGATGAATGCGATGTTGATAAGTTCTGGATTACCTAAGAATATGTGGGGAGAAGCTGTTCTGTCAGCTAATTATTTATTGAATAAAATACCCCAAAAGTAAGAAGATAAAACCCCGTATGAGTTGTGGAAAGGAAGAGCACCTTCCTATAAATACTTACGAGTGTGGGGGTGCCTTGCTAAAGTAGTGGTTCCTTTAAACAAAAAGGTGAAAATAGGACCGAAAACTGTTGACTGCATTTTCATTGGTTATGTACAAAATAGTAGTGCTTATCAATTTCTGGTGCATGAGTCGAAAGTTCCAGATGTCCATAAAAATACGATAATGGAATCAAGAAATGCATCGTTTTTCGAACATGTGTTTCCTTGTAATTCTAGAGTGGAATCGAAAAAACTAAAACAATTTCATGAAACAATAGTTGAAAGTGAAGAGAATGATGAAGCTCCAGAAGTTGAAGAGGAAGAACAAGAAGTTGAGGTTAGACATAGCAAAAGAGCTAGAATAAAAAAGTCTTTTGGTTCAGACTTTCTGACATTTTTGCTAGAAAATGAACCTCAAAGCTTCAAGGAAGCTGTAACTTCACCGGAAGGCACTTTATGGAAGGAAGCCATTAACAGTGAAGTTAAATCCATTTTACAAAATCATACCTGGGAGCTAGTAGATCTTCCTCCAGGATGTAAACCTTTAGGGTATAAATGGATTTTCAAAAGGAAATTGAAAGCTGATGGATCAATCGATAAGTACAAGGCTAAGCTTGTAATTAAAGGTTATAGGCAACGTGAAGGCCTTGATTATTTTGATACCTATTCTCCTGTTACGAGAATAAATTCCATCAGGATGATAATAGCGATTGCAGCTTTGCGCAATCTCGAGATACAACAAATTGATGTAAAGACGACTTTTCTAAATGGAGATTTAAATGAAGAAATCTACATGGAGCAACCTGAAGGCTTCATAGCTCCAGGACAAGTTAAGAAAGTCTGTAAATTAGTAAAGTCATTATATGGTTTAAAACAAGCACCAAAACAGTGGCATGAAAAATTTGATCATACTATGATCACAAGTGGCTTTAAAATCAACGAATGTGACAAACGTGTTTATGTCAAAGAAACAGAAAATGGCTATGTCATTTTATGTTTATATGTTGATGACATGCTCATTGTTGGGAGTGATAATGACATGATTAAATCTACCAAGAATATGTTGAAGTCTAAGTTTGACATGAAAGACATGGGTCTTGCGGATGTCATTTTGGGGATTAAAATCTCAAGGGCTTCTAATGGACTTATTCTAAGTCAATCTCATTATGTAGATAAAATTCTTGGGAAATTTAATAAAGATGATAATACCATTTCTAAAACTCCATTAAATACGAGTGTACATCTGTCAAAAAATAGAGGAGAGGGTATTTCTCAAGTGGAATATGCTAGAATAATAGGCAGTCTGATGTACTTAACAAACTGTACCAGACTAGATCTAGCGTATACAGTAAGTAAACGAGTAGGTATACGAGTAATCCAGGAACTGATCACTGGAAAGCTATCGTAAGAGTACTTAGGTATCTTCGATACACTCGTAGCTATGGACTGCATTATACTAGGTATCCAGAAGTTTTAGAAGGATATAGTGATGCTAACTGGATTTCTGATGTAAAAGACTCAAAATCCACTAGTGGTTACGTGTTTACACTAGCAGGCGCAGCTGTATCATGGAGGTCTTCTAAACAGACAGTAATTGCCAGGTCTACAATGGAATCTGAATGCATTGCTTTAGATAAATGTGGTGAAGAAGCAAAATGGCTACGCAACTTTTTAGAAAGCATTCCGAAGTGGCCAAAGCCTATGCCTACAATTTGTATACATTGCAATAGTCAATCAGCTATCGGTATGGCACAGAGCAATATGTATAATGGTAAGTCTAGACACATACGTCGTAGGCATAATACCATTAGACAACTGATTTCTACTGGAGTTATTTCTATTGACTATGTGAGGTCAAAGGATAACATTGCGGATCCGCTAACCAAAGGGTTAAATAGAGAGCTAGTAGAAAAATCATTGAGGGGAATGGGATTGAAACCCTTAGAATGATTAGTCAATAACAAAGGAAAACCCAACCTAGTTGACAGGAGATCCCAAGATCTAGGTTCAATAGGACAACCTAATTGTTAAAGACTAAAGTTGAATCACTGTGGAGGGTCGTTCTCTTGAGAGGATTACCTCGTTGACCATTCCTATGATGAAACAGTGATGCCCGTGAGAGATAAGGTTAAGCTAGGCTCTTAATGATTCTTATGCGTCGAGAATCCGAGCGGAGTAATACGGGTTACTCTTAATTAAGATATCACCTATGTGAGAGAGAAGTAGGGCCGCTTCAAAGGGAGTTGATAGGGGTTCAACTCTTAGAAACTCTTGCAGAACCAGGTAGATGTTCAGGGCCAAAACGAACATAACCATGAGAACTCAACAGTGTTATGAGAGATATTTGTGTGTGGTATATGATTATTTACACTAATGGCAGAACAGTTCAAAGACATCGCGTCTACTGATCAGCCAGTAAATTAAATATGCTATCACAAGGGAAGGTTCAAAGGATAAGACCTACCTATCCTATGCAATGTATCAATCCAATCGATCATTAAGGTCAAAAATGGTTTTGATGTCAAAATTTAGCGGTTTTCTGTTTTCCTGTCAATTTTCATTCATGTGGGGGACTGTTAAAAAAATAGCATGTTAATATGCTATTTTGAGGGCACATTTTGAGTGGGTGCCACTTATAGAAAAGTGAAAAATCTTGAGAGGTGCGGATTCTACTCCGTGAATACTTCAAAAATATATATTTGTTTACTCAAAATGATGTATGGGTGAATGAGAAATTATCTCACGAAGTGCACCCTTGATGTTGAAAATTTAAATAAAAAAGGAATGAGGCTTATCCCACATGGGAAAAATAAGCCAAGGGGTTTGTGTTTATATGTAAACATTTAACCATGCATGAGCAAGAATTTTGAGGATAGAGGCTCTCTCCACACGCGCGTGCGCAGAGAGGAGTGCGAATCCAAGACCGATTTGGTTGAACTCGTGCATGCCTGCACTTCCTGCATACGCAAATGTCAGCCTAAAATCATCCGAGTTTGCATGCCACGTTTTTAATTTCCTTTTGAATTTTGTAATAGTTTCGCAATAATTTCACAATAATTTATGAATTGAATCTCGAGCTGTTATTAAATTTAATTTTTGAATTCAATGGCTTTGTAATAGCTTCGCAATTATTTGTGAATTGAATTTTGGCTGTTTTGTAATTCAATTTTGAATTCAATTCTTGAATTCAATTGATTGAATTAAATCGTTTAAATAAATGGTTGTTGAAACATTAAAAAGGCATATATTGAATTCATAAATTCAATGTTATGCTGCAGTTATATACCCACATGAGTATAAAAAGGTAGCTTCTCCTTCTGGTTTTAATAGAGAGCAACGAGGACAACACACAAAGCACTTAAAATTTTTTCTTCCTTCTAACGTCTGTTTTTTATCGAGTTTCTCCCCTGTTGTGGTTCGCCGGAATTATCTGTTTGTGCTTGACGGATAATTCGTACCCGTTGTATCCTGGGAAACAGTTACCAGTAAACCTAAAGTACTACAGTAGGTGGTAAATCTGTTTTAAGGAAATTATGTTATAGGCCTCGGGTTTATTTCTTTCATTTATTTTTCTTTCTTGCTCTTAATTTAGTTAATTCAAATTGCTGTTTTTGCTTAATAACAGCTGCTGGTTTTGTAGTTGGTTAATTCCACTTGCTGTTGTTAATTTTGTTGTTAATAATTTCACGTTGATTATCTACTGCTTTAATTGTTAACTCACTGATTATTTTTATAACAGATATAACACAAACGAATTAAATCCAACTCAATGAATTTTACATGATGAAATTTTTACTTACCAGCAGGATTCAGCGGGCCCATCCACATCTTATTTCTTATCGTAAAACAAGGAATCTTCATTTTGAAAAATTTTCCTCATTGCTGAGGAAGGTTCAACAGTTAAATATCTGAATGAGTTAGACGGTGTTTAAGGCTGTGAAGAAATGTAGTGATCAAACACAGCAAGGATGCTGAAGAAATGTAGTTAAGATATAAAACACATACATCATAAAAATTATAATAGATTTCCTTCCAATTACCTCATCTCAGCACAATTGCCAAAACTACCCCACCATTAAAGAAAAAGAGAACGTTATTGGTACCCAGAGTTAGGCATAAAACCCGTAAGTCATGGGTTAACCCAAATTCAAACCAAACTAGGTTGGGCAAATAATCAAATTGGGTTGGGCTTGGGTTTTGTCCAATAAAGCATTTAAGCAAAGTTCAGTTTTAGTTAACCCATAAATGGACATTACTCTACACAGATGTCAGGTGGCAAATGATGTTACCATCAAATTATATTGGTCGGGTGTGCAAGTTGGCCAAACGTCCGGTACATAAATTTTAATTAGGCCCATCATGTACCCTATTATTATAGCAAAGGAGTTTTATCGAATGCCAAACTTTAGCAAGAAACTATGGCTGTTCTCTTTAATGTAATTGGGTTTAGGAACTATGGCTGTTCTCTTTATTATAGCAAAGTTCGGTACATAAATTTTTTTAACTCCAAAAAAAATAGAAGAAAAGAAAGAAAAAAGCCAAAAATTAGTGATAAAGTCATAAAAGAAAGCAAGGTAGTTTTAATTTGGACAAAGATACGACCTTTTCCAAATTAATTTATTACCTTCTATTTATGAACAATGTTGATTAAAAAAAAAAGCCAAAGAATTAGTGATAAGATTATCACAAATTTATTGTTATCCGTAACAATTTTTTGAAATATTTTTGTAATAATATTTAACACCATAATTCACAATTTTAGTTAAGTATGTAAAAATAATGAAAAAATTATCATGATGGTGAAAATTTTATGTTACTTCATGTTGTGTCCACTCGTGAATGACTAAAGCTCCGTCTGGTACAGCTTTTCAAGTAGAGCTTATTTAAGTAGAGCTTTTACTAGAAAAAATTTAATTATTTGATTATCAATAAGAGATTTTATTAAAAATTTCATGGTGAAAATTTTATGTTACTTCATGTTGTGTCCACTCGTGAATGACTAAGGCTCCGTCTGATACAGCTTTTCAAGTAGAGCTTATTTAAGTAGAGCTTTTACTAGAAAAAATTTAATTATTTGATTATCAATAAGAGATTTTATTAAAAATTTATGAAATTACTTTAATAGGCACATTTTTTTAAAGTTATATTATGAAAATAATAAATAAGATTATCAAATAAGTAGAAGATGTTTTAAATATTTTGACATTTAAAAAAAAAAATTTCAACCTCTACTCCCAAAAGTCCAAAAATTAAATTTTTACTAGTAGAGGTAAAATAACTTATTTAAGTTTCAAAAGTTCTATTAAAAAAAAAACCAAACAACAACAAAAATTATGATAAGAGTTTATATGATTAAATAAGCACTTATGTTTGTACAAATGCATTGCTAGTTAAAGTATCAAAGTAATCAATTACAGCATAGTTATTACAAAATTTATTATTTACAATTTTTTTATCCACTATATTTTTTTTCATATTTTAATATTTAATAATTAATATGTATAAAATTAATAATTATTATAACTTTGATAATTGAATTTATCGAACAAAAAATATTTTGATAATAAAATTCAAACTAAACCCAAACTAACCCAAAGTTTGGGTTGGATTAAAAATATTTAGACTGGTTTAGAGTAGACTCAATTTTCTTTGATTTAATTTCACTTAACTAAATACCCAACCTAAACTAACCCACATCCAATCCTTTGTAGCATTATGTTATAAACAGATTACAATATTGATAGAGATTGTGTTATGGCTCTTAATTTACAAAATTTAACACTGATGAAACAAAATACATTTTTTACTGTTATATTTTTAAGTTTTTTGAAATAATAACACGTTACAATAATTTTTGAGAAATTAGAATTTTAAAGTATTTATCCCTGTATCTATTTAATATTTTATTTAATATTTAAGATTTATATTTAAGATAAAACTATTTTAACCACTAAATTACTTACCCATACACTTTTGAAAATAGGCTAAAATTAAGTATCAAGTTCGAGCCTCACTGCATATATATATATATATTTCAAAAATAATTTTTTTACCATTAAAGTTCCCCTTCTGCAAATTACATTTTTGGTCTACAAGATTCCCTAAGTAGGTGGTTCTCCAAGGAGCCCATCAGTGAAAGTCATATGATAAGAGGCTAATAATAGAAAACAAATAACCACATTCCATATCTTTGTCCACCACATAATAGCACTAACACGATCAAGATAGATAGTATGAAGGCTTAAGTATCGCATAACTCCGTGCAGTGCAATAACCAGAATTGAGTTACCTTTTCAGAATTGAACTACTTTTACTTCGCTTTAGTTAATCGACGCACACTAGTGGCTCGAAGCCACGACCTTGTACAGAATTGAACTAGGCAATAAAGATGCAATTGCACCAGAATTGCTTGAAGGCTAGACTACTTTCACTTTGTTTTAGTTACTGTATTGTTGCAACACTCAACTGGCGTAGGAAGAAACAACCAATTCAGTAGAAACCGGAGACCAAAAAGTGATTTCTAAGACATGATACCATGCAAAAACAAAGCTTTATGAGTTTCATTCAAAGAGACAGAAATCTTGAGGTAAGAGAACATCAAAAATATTACTCATATTAAGCGAACTTTGAACAGAATGACTGACAAAATATCAATTATAACTATATGTAAGCTGTAAAAATGGAAATGGGTGAACAAACTAGTGCATACTTAACACCCATCAAACAACAAAACCATCAATAACGCAGTGCACTACATAAGCGCCATTAAGAGCTGTGTGTTTTATGCAAAGGCTGAATCAACGAATTTCAATAAGTTGCAGGAGATGCTATTTCAATTCAAACCCTGTCCAGCTGTGACAAAAATAGCTACTCAAAAAGCCTTGTTGATTCAACTCACCTGTCAGAATAAATTTACTATCAAAATATCAGTGGTGACGATTGGCATATTTTCCAGCATTATCAGCACACACTCCATGCAGACATGATCGACCAGCCATATTCCGCAATAATCAACAGAATTTTAACCCGTGGTGAAATTAAGCTCAAGCTTGAAAGCCTAAATGGCAGCTAGCGATTGTTCTTATAAACCTAAAAGTATATATTCTCAAATTTAAAGATAATTTATGAAAATAAAGTAAGCTCAAGTTCGAAAATTGATGAGTTAAATTCCAGTACTCCAAACTCAGACCAGGTAATTTAGATGTGAAGACAAATGCACAAAAAAAATGTAACAAATAACTTCATTTACTAAGAGGAAATTTTAAAACACTTAATTTCCAGATGACAGGAAAGTGGAACACGAGAATAACAGACATGTTCAAGAAACTTAATATGGAAAAAGAAAATCCAACAAAGTAATATATAAATAACCCTAACCTCTAGATGCCAAAATTGTTTTAAGCACTACCGCTTACTGCAGGAAGCTCAGTCACTTTACCCACTGCTACTGTTTTCCCTAAAAGACAAACACGTTATGACTTAGAAACAAAGAAATCATAATTAATTACCAAATAATAACAATAATAATGACACTATCCATCATCACCTTCAGTGCGAAGAGTAAACCTTCCCAGCTGCGCAAAATCTGCGAACTTTTCAACGCATATCGAATTGTTCACCTAAGGTACACATTTTGTTAGGAGGATAACATAAGAGAATATGAAAAAGACCTCAAATTCATTTGGTACTACCCGTTCACCTAAGGTACACATTTTGTTAGGAGGATCAATATAAGAGAATATGAAAAAGACATTAAATCATTTGGTACCACCCATCTGCTGAAAATTCCCATGACCAAACTATATATTTCCGCTTCTAGTTCCATTGTTCTCCAATGAGTCTTAACCCGCATGGGAGACTTTCAACTCATTCTTTTATACATTTATAGAAAATAAAAATGGGGGAAAGGGAAAGAAAAGAAGAGAATTGCCAATTTTATAAGTAAAAAATAAACAAACAAAACCACACTTATAAAATTATCAATCAAGACACGCAACAAACCTGAATACGGCAAACAACAATAGCACCATTCTTAACAAAGAGAACTTTCTTTCTCATAGGTTTCTTTGTCTTCGGATCGATTTGATGTAGCAGTTCAACAATCTCACATTCCTCGACAACAGCATGAATGTGTAAAACAGCCTTGTAGCCGGCCGTAAAAATTGCCTAAAGCAACAAAATCCAAGGGTTACAGAATTTGCATTCACCAACTAAAATTCAAAAAATGCAATTTGCACAAAAAAGAATCACTGGAAAAAGAAATCAAAGTTCTCCTGCATACATTGTCCAGCAACTCAAGAATCTGCAACTGGGCAATAAATTCAGTGACTGCGGCTACCGGTTTTGCTGCAGTAAAATAAAATTAAGTCACCAAAACAATTCATGGAAAACAAAGAATAAAAATGTAAAATAATCATGAATGCATTTGGATGATTAAATCATATTTTCCTAAAATAAAATGAATTATAATAAACATAGATGGATTCCACCGCACAGTATGGAAGTCTACATCTTTATTTGCATTCATATGAAAAAGAATATGAAAATACACTCCTCATTCAATATATATACTTCTGTCTGAACTTAGCTTTGAATAATAAATAAAATTCTTTATTATCAGAGGAAAGAATGTATAACTGAATTAAAATCAAGCATCAGCAGGCAAGTATGCCAAACCTCACTATATACATGCCAAATATTAACTTACTGGTAAAAGTAAAACCCTACATTGCAATAGTTCTTTCTTTTTTTAATAAGTAGTCTACCAACAAGCAAAGCAAAACTAGGCCGTCACAAACATCAATCGAATATCAGAAAGCATTGAACTGAGCATAACAAGTTAAGAGCCAAATATGTCAATGCAATTTTCTAAAACATCAAAACACATTTTCAAAATGTCATTCCTATCAGCTAAAAAAGGAGGAATAAAAATTAAAACCACCACTTAATCAATAGTGGACAATTATCTACTAAGAATTACTGTAAGAAAACAAAAAAACTGCATCTGCAATCCAAACATTTTCAATTATTGTACCAATAAATTATTACCCCCAAAAAGTAATAGAAAGCAAGAGAACTTACCAACACTTGACAAGACAAAACCAGATAGTATATCTTCCTCTTCAATTCCAGATAATCTGATCCGTAGATTTTCACCAGGTCCTGCATGCCTAACCCTATTGTCATCACAGTATATGGCAAGAACTTTAACTTGAGCCTGCAAATTGATGTGTAAGATTAATTAACAAAAACAAAGGTATAAACAAATGAAACAGGTCAGAAAACAAGCAAGTCTAGAGCAGATACCTTGTTTGGCATGACCACCAAGGAATCCCCCTCCCGTACACTACCAGATTCCACCTTCCCCATAACAACAGTTCCCATGTCCTTGAATTTGTCAATTATAGGCATCCTACAATCAAATATAGAAATTTAATTAACCGTTCTGAAAAAGTATATTAATGGATATTTTCAAGGGTTATCATCCTTTCACTACGGCAAGTATTGCAAAATAATAAACCACTACATAAATTAATGAAAAGTAATACTTCACCACATTAACTTTAAAAAAAGAACAGTTTAATACATTTCCATGTCGTTAGTCTAACGATGATGTCACACTGACGTTATGCGGACAAAATTGTATTTTCTTCAACAAAACCCAAATTTGTAATTAAGTCTAAGGGCTACAGCAAGTATTGCGAAATAACATACCAATACAAGAATTATTGAAAGGTAATACTTTACTACATTAACTTCTTAAAAATATCAGTTTACTACGTTTCCACCAATTCACAATTGATCATGCAACAGGTCAATTGCAGGGGCAATAATGTCATTTAATCACCATTTTCTATTTAAACGGTTTCACACCAAGAGCAAGGTAAAACTATAAATTCACATGGCATTGATTTGTATCATTTTCTTTTTATTGTCAAGAGTTATTCATTAAGGGCAAAATTAGTATTTTATAAGTCAACTAATGAAAGTGACAGAAGTGCAGTAAACAGTTATTTTAAAAAAGTTAATGAGAGAAGTGTCATTTTCCAATGATTCGTGTAGTGGCTTATTATTCCGCAATACTCAACATAGTGAAAGGATGATAACTCTATTTTCAAGACGAAGGATCTTTCCAAAAGAAAATAATGTCACTCATTCATAGCACCCCATACTAAAACAGATGATAAAAAACATCAGTACTAGCACTATAGTGAACATGTTGATAAAATCACAAAAAAATTCTGTACATAAAGAGATTTAAACCAATTTAAGTGGCAGCAACAACAAGAAGAAAAATGAAAATCCAAGCTTGAAAGGTTACTGTATACCTAAATGGACCATTAGGATCTCGAGGAGTTATCTCAATACGATCAAGGGCTTCAAAAAGACAGGGGCCATTCCACCATGGACAAAGGCTTTTGTCCACTCTTATTTTCATGTTTGAGCCAATCAAACCAGATATTGGGAGAAACTGCACATCTGCAAATTTATATAAGAATAAATGCAGCATTAAACAACCAGATACAATTATGCTATCAAACCATTCTGCAGCAAAATATGAAGGCAAAATGGCTAATCAATCACTCAAGAAGCTAAGTTCTGCACAAAGATTTTCTTAAATACAGCATAATTCAAAGAAACATGATAATCATTAAGGTACTAAACACAGAACCTCAATACATGAGCTTAAAAGAAAGAAAATGGTAAAGCCAGTGTCTTGCACCAAAGGCTGGCTAATGGAAAGCCTGTATCAAGTTCATAGATGCTGTATCCAAGGAAGTGACCCATTCTTCAATAATTTAATTCCTATGGTACATAATGTTTCAAACATTTTGAAAATATCAAAGGGACATAACATTAACTGACAAGGTTTAAGATCAATAGCCTTCAGTTTTTACACTTTCATGATTGTATCTTAAATGTGCAAAAAGTAAATGCATACAATTGTGCATTAAATACAAGTTTTGCTTCATGGGATGTGCTTTGATACGATGGCGAAAACTCTGTAATAATTTGTGTATAATAAAGGGTACTACAGATCCTACCTCAAGAAGTGGACATGATAAAGTAGTAAGATGCAAAGAATAAAATAAATCACATTGATAATTGAAAATTAATTTTTTCAGAACTTTCAAATGAAGAATTACTACTGACTCATTTCAACAAAACCACAGCACATATTATGCAGAATCAAAAATTTTGAACACTGAAACCAAAAACAGCATGTCCTTTCCAACAACCACAATGTCATCTACTTATGGAAATGTTTCACTTTTATTTCAATGAAAAGGAACTTTGCCAATCAGAAAAGAACTCACTCCTTGGACAAGCAAAGGAATTTTGAACAGCAATGCCATGCCTTGGTTGCATCTCCCTAACAAACTAACAGAAACATGTCACCCTTTCTATGACAAGCAACAGGGAAAGATATTTTTAGTACTTCTTCCCCACGTAATAGAAGAACCTAAGACAAACGTAAGGTTTTTGCTAGTATGTCACCAACCCAAGAAATTATCAACTGAAAATGTCACCCATGATGATCAAATATCCAAATTAAAGCTATAATGTGGAAAATATTTTTCTTGAGGATGATTTCTGATACTCGCAAAAGAAAGAAAAATGACATTTACTGAAAATTTTTTGTTTTGATATGGCTTTTGTGGCCAAGAAATTCTTTTTAATGCCAAAAGCTTTGGTTGCAAATAGAATAGAGCTTCTGGGGTTTAAAAAGTTAGTACAACTAAACTAAAAAGAGCTCAAATTTTGCATTTTGGCAGTAGAGTTGAGGAGTGAAGCTCTTTTAAAGGGTTAAATCATTTGAAGTACTCTTATTTAGTTTCTACATTTTTTTTCATTTCTTTTGTAATGTAACATTAAAAACATGTCTACTAAAAGGTATAATAGACAACAAATTAACCGCGGGGGAGAGGGGGGTGGTGGTGGAACTACTAGCGCAAAATATACTTAAATGCTATTGCCAATATGCCCTTAGTTCCACCCCCTCCCAGCCCCCTCCCCCAAAAAACAAAATGAGAGTTCAATTTCTAAGGAAAATAAAAAATGCAGAATTCCCTCCTAAAACCTGCAACTCTTCTCAGAGACATAGTTCTGACAAACACAGGAATAGATTATTCATTGTTGGTCAAACAATAATGCAGTTATTTTTCCTGGCATGAAACAAATAAAATCTTATTGAACAAAATAAAGAGAACCATTACAAAAGTGACTGTGAACCAGGGCTCCTTCTGTAATAACAGGCAAACAGACTCACATAACAAAGAATTTTAAAACCTTCCAAGGACTAGGAAAATTGCAAGGTAAACTGATAAAATTATTTACTTTATCCCTCCGAAACAATAAATAGCTTTTTTCCTGACTGCTTTTATTAAAATATGAAAATTAAAATCATGTGTATGGAATAAAATCATTAGGCAAACAATTCTAACAAGTTTTTCATAAAGCCAATGATACAATACCTTTCTTCACATTGTAGCCTGAAGCTTTTAAAAATGGTGTCATCTTTGATTCAATCTCATCATACCTGTAAGAAGGTCAATAATGAAGAAAAGCTAAAGCACAGAAAAGGCACAATAAGAAAGTCATCAGACAGGTCAACACCTTTCCTTTGACCAGTTCACAGTGTGGTCATCCATTTTATTTACAACAATAAGCAGTTTAGTCACGCCCAAGGTTTTTGCAAGCATGACATGTTCACGGGTCTGCCCTCCTTTCTCAAATCCAGTTTCAAACTCTCCTTTTCGAGCAGAAATTACCTAATTAGAGACACACAGACACTGAGGTCAAGAAAACATTCAAAATGCAGAACTCACCAAAAAAAGGAAAAGAAACTTCAGCACTAACTGACCAGTACACCAATATCAGCTTGAGATGCCCCACTAATCATATTAGGGACATAACTCTTGTGACCCTGAAGAATCCATAGAAGCACAAGTTAAGATATTTCCCCACAACAGAAAAGAGGGAAAAATATGGATTTCAGCAATCAATTTATACTAAACAAATTAGAATGGCCTAAGGTCAAGTTCAGTGCTTTTTCTATTCTACTTTAGCAGACCAACCAAAAACAACAATGTATGGCAACTTATAAGTGACCACAATAGTAATAAGACAGAAATAAATTCATAAGCTAAACACAGTCCCTTACCGGTGCATCCAAAATTGTAAATCTAGTAGTCTCAGTTTCAAAGTGCGCTCTTCCAACTTCTACTGTTTTACCCTACAAAGTAGGTGACAAATTTCATTTATATATACACAGTTAATTCAATAAAGTACCACAGCATTTGAAGTTACCAAATTCTTTACAATATTAAAAAAATACCTTGACCCTCTCCTCTTCATTAGTGTCCATAATATATGCCATATACCTAACATGTAGAAAATGGTCAAGATTAGCAAAGGATATTCTAGTAAAGAAGTGGACATCCATAAAATACCACATCAAATATTCTAAAAGAAACAACATCAAACTGAACTAAAGCAGACTATCATGGAGCAACACAAGAATTATCTAGAGAAACCCACATTAGCAATGGAATTAAACTTGAAAGGAATAGAAATAGCGCGCCAATATATATATATAAAAAAAAGATCAGGTATCAGAGTATTTGGAATTTAAACAATTGGTGGAAAAAAAAAAATAGATGGTTGCAGAAGTGCGTATCATAGAAATATGAGAAACATAAAGACAAACAAACAATAACATCAAGATGTTCTTGAAAGAATTCCAAACTTTCAGAACTACAGGAAGTGTGATTGATATGATATTTGATAAATGAGGAAATATTTAAGAAATTATATCCAGCAGAAACATTGCTGTTTAAAAATTGTCATCCAGTGGCTGTTACTGTTACTACAAGGACAAGGACAAGGACTAATTGATGCAGAGGAAAATTCAAGAAAAACTCTTTAATTATGTAACCTAATAATATTCCAGTGTTTGGCCCCAAAACAAGGTGCAAATCAACTTCCTAATTTATAAAATGATACTAAAATGTATAGCCATCTGCAATTTTGCTGCCTGTATGCTCCCCAGCAGTGGACATGTAGTAAAATTAACCAAAATGAAGTCTCACCAGCTTTCTCTACTTTTATCCTTTGCTTCTTTCTCATATTTTTGAATTGTACGGTCATCAACCTGGCCACTAAGAAAAAGTATCTGGCCTCCAGTGGTAGACTTTCCAGCATCTGCAAAAACACACACAAGATATGACAGTTCAACCACATTGATTTCAGGTAGGAGACTAGGATATTAAAAGAGATGGAACACTGTTTTTTTAGAAATAGAGAAAAACCATAGTATTTGTAATTAAAACAAGAAAAAAGAAATAAAATTTTTCACAAAACTATCTTCAGTAAGGAAAAGTCCTTCACAGGACCCCCAAAAATAAATAAATAAAGTTAAAAGGTTTGCTTCAAAATTCAAAGAACAGGATTAAATAACCTAATTCTATAAATTAATTCTATAAATTAACTTTGATTTTTGAAGTATATGGTGCAGAGTTCAAGTATATGGTGCAGAGTTCAGTTATCATTACTTGCTCATAGAAAGAAGAAAGATCCAAGTCTTGATAAATTTTCCTTTTCTTCCACTCTCACTACATAAATACCTTACAGTTAACAGAAATTTAACAATAGTTTTAACATTGACATAATCTATTTCTTGACCGTGAAAAAAGTAATAAAAACATATAAAAAGACTCCAAAATAAATTCAGTTCAGAAGGATCAGTTTAAACGGAAAACCCAGGATATTTGAAACGCAATGCGTCACTCAAATATATAACGTAATCAATCCTTATCAATCAGAGTATTTATTAAGCATTCTTCAATTAATTTTGAATGCATAAATCACAAACAAGCTAGGGTCAATCATACACCACAGGCTTCAGATTTACCACACAGTTCCTAGCCATGAGGAAGAGAATAGTGTTTGATAGTATTTAGTGAAAGTATGTTATTTTCATATAACATTCTTAATAAGGGGCAATGAATGCATAAATATATTGACATATAGGAAAATTGGATGAGTAATTTGAAATAAAGCCATATAATAAATGATGACATCTGTGTATTACTAAGGTTAAAAAACCATAAATTACATCAACCTACCAACATGACCAATAAATACAACATTCAAGTGTCGCTTATTATTTCCTTCAGTCTCCTGCTGAGATTCAGCATCTTCCACCGCAGACACTTCCTTGTGTTTCACTAAAAATCCAAGTCAAACAATAACCATGAGAAATGAATTGATGGTTAAGCAAAGAAGAAACTATCCACCTTTTAAGCACAAAACTAGCAAAAAGAAATATAGGCATTATGAAAATTAAAAACATAACAGAAAATAGTTCAGTAAAACCTTTAGGCTCAGGATGAACAGGCTGGGATACTGCTTGCACCTCCTCTGAATCTAAAAGCATCAAAACAGAATTTGTAAAACGTTTTCAAATCTAATTCATATGACAGGTTGTAGCCATTTGTAGTTTCATTGGGGCACAAGAAGAAAGCACTAGTAATGAAAAAAAGATTACTATCTTGCCGAACAACAAGATTGGTGTTTTATAAATAATCTTAGGGGAATTCGGAACATGTGAAAAAAAAAGGGCATGGCTCAAAATTGCTGGAAAGAGAAGTGAGAAAAACCAAAACGATTTCTATTGGACTAAACAGTTGAAGCAGCAATTACTTATAATGCTTTTAGCAACTACTATTGCTAAATATAAGGTCAAAACAGAGCGAATAATTGACTTCCCTAATAAATCAAACTACACTCAATGGAGGAAGGGCAAACGCCAGCGAACTGACATTCCAACAGGTTAATCAGCAACCAGTTTGATTGCAAAAGCACTAGCCTAACATGCATCCACAAGCAATACAAAAAGCTACTGCATGGCATTAAGATTTAACTTAAAATTCTGTTGAAGAAAATAAGACGGCTCTACATTTATTATTGTTGAAATAAAAATAAATAAGCATGGTCAACTGAAATGCTACCATGTGAAGATAAACTATTCGGTCCAGCAAGAAATAATTCTTACTACCATAAAGGATCCCACAAACATCATAGGGTTGAATGCAAGTAAAAAAAAAAACAAAGCCATTTCACTCAAGAGGGCTACAACTAACCACAATTACATCAAAATGTGTAGTAAGTCACAGTTGTATATATCAGATACAACAAAACCGTCAAAATCCAATAGTTTCAGTTTTGGAGCATTTTGATTGAAATTTTCTCATTTCAAATTTTTGATCATATTTATGTGATTGCAACAAAGCAAAATTTAGGCATTGAACTGGCCTAAAATTTATCTCCATCAACCACAATAGCACTTTATACACTTTCTCAAAATAAATTTGTACCGACAAAAAAGCGCTACAATGAAATTTATCAATCCTACCAACCTTCCTCCATCTTATCCACCACCTCAACTTCTTCTGGCCTTGCATCTCCTGGATTGACCACCCCATTATTCTCTTCTGCTAAGATTCGATTCAAACATTCAACAAATTTCCAAAAAATAGGAAGAGCAAAAAAAAAAATTCACTACATAGACCCTTCAAATACTACCTGCGGAGTCAAGCTGTAATGAGCGGATATCCTCCTCAATATCTACCAATCGGTGAACTCAAACAAGTTAATTACAACATTTCTTGAACATTTGGTCGTCAGCAAAGAATACAAACATCATTATTAACAAGTTCATCACGCCAACATAAAACAAATCTCTCCTATTGCAACACCAGAATCATCATGCATTCATGAAAAATAAAAATTTAAATAAAAAATAAACACAAACTACTATTCCAAGATATTTAACTAAACTTCAACCAAATTTCCCAGCCACTACAAAATAAAATAAACGAAGCACAGAAACAATTATATACTCAGCCACAAAATCAGGAAAAATATCACAACGAATTAAAATTCGTAACGGACAGTTCAACCGAAATCAGACCAGAGCATAAACAATCAGTTATTAATCAAATAAAAATCAGCAGATCCAACAAAAACAATTAATTAAAAAGAAATCGCAATTCGATGAGAAGCACCAGATAGTGAAAATTGAAACGAAGCAGCGCGTGATAGCTTACCCATAGTGATGAAGGCACCTAGGGTTTCTCTTCTTTCTCTTTTTTTGCCCCTCCTTAATCGAGTGAAAGAGGCGAGTGGTAATAATATTGTTTGTTGTTCTGGAAGCTACCCTTACCCTCGGCGTAAAGAATAAAACGAAAACCTGTGCGTTTTGTGTGTGTATACGTGAATGCAGTTGTGCGCTTGTGGTTTCCTTTGGCCCCTACGCCTTTTTTTGCCACCTGTTGCACCATGTTGCTCGGATTTGGGGTTGTGGTTCGGTTGTTAGGGTCGACCGGGTTTCTTCCTTTGTCTTTTTTGAAAGCATAATTATATTTTAGGGCCAATTTAATAATGCTACAGTTTTTAAAATAATTGTAGTTAATTGTGCCAAAAAAATAATCAGTTATAAATAAAATTAGTTATATATTTAGTAAATTTATTTTTAAAAATATTATGAATTTTAAAAGTAGTCACTTGTGTTTAGTAAAATTTTTACTGTTAAATTATTAAAAAAATATAAATGATTGAATTGGACATAATATGAGAATAAAATTTGTTTATATATTTATAAATATGCATATAAAATATCTTTTTATTAGGTATATATAATAATTGATACTAAAATAAATATTTTATAGTGTTAATTTTATTTTTGGTAAAAAATTATTTAGTCCTTATAAATATGGTTAGTACCTGTTTAATCTCTCTAGTACTAAAAGTACTTCAAGATATCCTCGTTGTTAAATTATTGACACTCCTACCATTATTTTTTTTCTTTTTAGACATCTTTACAGTTAAATTATTGACACTCTTGCCATTACTTTTTATTCTTTTTAACTTATTTTTATAATATTACCCTCGTACAATAATATTTTTTAATAAAAAATTAAATTACCAATTTAATTTCAAAAATAAAAATAAAAATAATATATAGTAATTTTTGTAGAACACTCTACCCCTACGAAGGAGTTATTATATTCATTTTTCTTATTGATGTCCAAAAAAGTGTTAATTTATTTTTTTTTACAATATTATTTTTTGCCATACATGGGCCTCCACAAAAATTAATGAGTGATGATACAACCACAAACTCTTGTACAAACTAATTTGGCAATAATTCATTAAGTGAATAAAAATACAAAATAATAAAAATAGATCATGTGGGCCAAGAGATATTTAATTCAACCAAATTTTTCATGCTAAATCAGTCTGTACATAATAAATTTGTACAATAGTTTGTGGTTATATTATTACTCAAAATTGATATATATTCTTCTTGTTTTATTTTATTTTTTGGGTTATTTTTATAATATAATTTTTTATTAATATCCAAAAAAAGAAACATTATTGTAAGAGAGTGATATCATAAAAGTAAATCAAACGAATAAAAGTAACGGCAAGAGTATCAATAGTTCAACAATAATGTTTTGAGACACTTTTAAGAATATGGGAACTAAATGGGCATTAACCTCAAAATACAAAAACAAAATGAGCTTTTATCATTTTCTTTTTTTATTTCGTTATATCAATATAATTGGTAATAATAATCTGTTTGAAGTTAGTGACTTTTTTTTCTAATTAATAAGGATAATTTTAGATTTTATAATATATATGAGGATATATATGATCTTGTATTGAGGTTTAGTTTGGTAATGTTATAGCTTTCAAAATAATTACTGTTAGTTGTAATATATAAAAAATCAGTTAAACATTTGGTAAAATTTATTTTTAAAAATATTGTGAGTTTTAAAAACAATCATATGTGTTTGGTAAATTTTGTTGTTAAACTGCTATGAAAATATAAATAACTGAATTGGATATAATATTGAATAAAATTTATTTATACACTTATAAAATGTCTATAAAATATTTTTTATTGTGTATATATAATAACTAATAAAATTAATATTTTATATTATTAATTTTTTTGTTGTTATCTTAATATAATTATCAATAATAATAATATCTTTAAATTTAATAATTTTATTCCTACCTAATAAGGGTAATTTTAGATTTTTTATAATATATATGAGGATAGATATGGAATTGCATTAAATATAAAAGTGATTTTTAAAATCAGATTTTGAAAATTTATTATTTCCCTACTTTTCAAAATCTGCTATAGGACAGGGTGATTTAACCAAAAGTGATTTTTTAAAAACTTACCAAATACCAAAATTAATTTTTAGTTTACCAAGATCATTGTTAAGCCTTCTAAAAGTAATCCCAAATAGGCCCTAAGTATAAAATTGATTCTCAAAATTAGATTTTGAAAAGTTGTTCCATCCCTTTTTCAAAATCTATTATAGCAAGGGATCATTTTGTCAAAGTAATTTCTAAAAAAATTATTAAACATTAAAATTAGCTTTTAACTCCTCAAATTTACTTATGAGGTTCCTAAATAGGGATGGCAAAAAGCGGGCTTGGCCGGACTTTTTCAAGCCTAGGCCCAAGCTGACTTTAAGATAAGCATGAGGGTCGGGCTCGGGTCGAGCTTGGAATTTATTTATTTTTAAAAAATTTTAAATTATTGTAAATTTGAAATAAATTAATGATTAAGAAGTTGTTATAATTATAAATAAAAGAAAATGAATATTTTAAAGTAAAATAATAAATAAAGCAAATAAAAGCTTAAAATTTAATTTTTTTAATCCAGGATTTTTTTATTTCAAACACTCTCTTAATTAATTAATGCATAAGAGAGAATATAGTATCATAATTTTAACTTTTTTGAATCATCATTGATTTATAAATTAAGAATTTTAAGTTTTCTTTTTTATTTTTATGTTACTTTTCAATTTTAATTATATTATTTTAATTTATAAATTTATTTTTTAAAAAATAGTGGGCCTCGGCTTGGCCCGAGTTTTTTTTTAAGCTCTTATCCAAGCCCTCCTGTGTGAGGGTCGAGCCGAAGCGTGGCCTGGGCTTTTTATCCACCCTATTCCTAAAAGCAATCACACACGATCCTTAAAAGATAAATAAATAAATTTTTTTGTTGCACATTCTAAATTTTTATCCTAAATATATCTTAAATTATGTTATAGTAATTAATTAGTTGATGAGATAATATAATTAATTCAATTAAATTTGGTAAAAAAAATTATCAACAATTTAATCAATGTAACAAAGTGTAAGATTAAAAAAATTATGATAACTACTATTATTATTTGGTCAAAATATATGGGTCCCCGTGGAAGACCAGTTTAAGAGAGCGTCTGGGGCAGCTGCGCTGTGCATTATTCTGGGAGAATATCTCCTGGAATAATGCATGGGGAGCAGCTGCGCTGTGGCAGCGCAGCTGTCCCAAACGGACCTTAAGTTGAGTATTCAGAACCCACATTTCGTGATGAAATTGGAGTGTGCGGTCGATGTGCCATATAGTTCATGAGTGGGAGAATTGAGCTTGAAAAGAATATGGTTTTGCATTTTGAGTCGAACTTTTTGACAAATGATTTGTTACGTTTTGTTACCGTTCTTTACTGAATTTAAAATTAATTTATGATCCACTTTAAACACAGTACTCAACCTTATAAATTTATAAATTTAAATCTATTTATATTCTTCAAAAAAAGAAAAAGAAAAAAGAAAAGGTGTATATGTAGAGAGTGCCTCTCCTAGCAGGATAATAAACTTGGGATTCGATTAAACTTCAAAAGCTCAAGAAAATTTATACCGTGACCCCCATGGGAGTAATTTCTTGGGACAATTTCTATAGCTCAACTACATTTATTAACTTATCAATATGTAATGTTTATAAAAATATAAAATATTATAATTAAAAATTTTCAAATAATTGAAAAGTATTAATTGATCATTAAAAGAAAATATTCAACAAATTTCACTTAAATTATATGTATTATTATAATTATTTTATTACGTATAATCATAAATATTATAGTTTAATGTAGAATAAATAACTAATAATAAAAATAAAATTATTAATTGATTTATAAAGAAATATTCAACAAATTTTACTTAATTTGAACTTATTTTTACTGTTATAATTATTTTGATTTAAATATTATTACAAATATTATAATTTAATGTGAAATAAGCAAATAATAATAAAAAAATCAAATATTTAGCTAGTTTTATTTATTTTTAATTGATTTAATATAAAAATTATTTACCCAATTTAGTCCAATTTCGTGTATTACAAAAACATGGGATAGCTTTAAGTATAATCCTACCATATTCTATCTTATTCTAACCAATCCCGCATATCAAACAGGTCCATAATGCGTGGGATGGAACTAGGATGGATGAAGTATTAGCCCTTACATTAGATAAGGCGTTAAGGCTTTCTTGCTTGCGATAAAGGTTTTTTACTTAAGTTTTGTAATTTGACATGTGACATAACATTATAAGAAAATTGACAATAGGTGACGGTCAATTTACGACAGATTTCATTATATTATAAAAATATAATGGACCGGTAATAAAATTTTTGTCCATCGTAACATTAATAATGGACTTATGATAGAATCATTGTCTATAAAAAAATATATATATGATCGCATAGTGATAAAAATTTTTACTGTCAAGAACTTTGTAATAGAAATTTATTTTAACATGTTGGCCATATTTTAAATTATAATTTTATTTGAAAAAAAAACTCAGCAACAGAGTGCGTTCAGCAATAGTCTGCCTTACACAATTAACCAGCCGTAGTGCATTCTGCAAGTGAACAAACCCGGCTTAAATTCTAGAATTCTCTACAATTTGTAAATAGCCTAAAAAATTTTACACTTGTGTACTTTAATGTCTACGAGTTCTTCTGCCGCCTCACTTTTCAAACTCAAATCCCAATTAAGCTTGGTGGCAAATTAAGGATTTGGACCGTTAAAAAAAAGGAGATCTCTTCTAATTAATAGTTACTAATATTACCATTAGAAGACCGATAAAACCTATATATATATATATGTATGTATGTATGTATGTATGTATGTATGTATGTATATTTTCTATCTTTTAGTTTCCTTGTTGAATTTGAAGAGGCAAGAAACAAACAAATTTTCCTTGATGAGTCGATGTGGAAGAACAGAATCCACGCCATCATACGTCTGCCTTTTAGCCACTAAACAGCCAAGTCAATATGGTTATGCAAGGTCGAAGTAATCTGGTCAAACAAATATGATTGCTTGGAGGCCAAGCATTTTCCACGGGGAGCAGGGTTACCAAAAGTTTTCAAGAAGTGGGTCATGCTTTATTCTGTGGTCTGAGGGAATGTTTGGAATTGCTTTGGGTTCATAGGCAATCACTTTCTAATTAGATTTTTTAAATAATTAATTTTGCAAGTAATTTCTTAATATGTTTGGTAAGTTTAGATTTTCAAACAATTACTTCCCAAAATAATTTGCTAAATATGTTTGGTAAATTAATCCTGAAATTTGGTGTCAGTATAATGCGACTAAAAAAAAGGAATATTAATTTTATTAGGCCACATTCTGTTGGCCACCATACCTTTGTGGCGAGTTCACGACCGTTGTCCCTCATTTTCTAACGAAAAACATTACAGATGATTAGATCATATGATTTCGACTCTGATAGTGTCGGTGGCGTCTTAAATGGAGAACTTTCATAGTCACCAACGACGTTGCCAGAGAGATTGTCGGTGGCAACGATAATTTTGTTGTTTTATTGTTAATTTTTAATAAAAATTTTATATATTAAAAAATTACTTTATTTCCATGTGGGGGTATATTTGGAACTGTACTATTAAAATGAGGATATTATTGGTATTGTACATCACAAAAGGGTATTCTTAAAAAAAATCTATTTTAAGAAGCAACTCCCACAAACTTTGAAGAATTAGCTCAAAAATAAATTATTTGACAATCAGATTTTTTAATAATCACTTTTAATATGAGTTTACTAAACATATTTAGGGTACTAAATTATTAAATAAGTGATTATATGGCCATTTGAAGCAATCCCAAACATCCTCTTAATCTTGCCCCAAAATTCTTGAATTGCCTTGGCATGCTTTAATTGCCATTTGAAAATGAAACTAGGAGTAAAAATGAACGGTGAATGTGACATTTACTATACACTTTTGTTCGTAATTTCAATTAATATCGGGTAAAATGACTTAAATAGCCATTGAAAAATAATTTTTCTATTTTTCACTATTTTCTACCTCTTACTTAATTTCCTTGGCAAATTTGAAAAAGGGGAGAAACAAACTGTGCCATGTCGACTTAATTAGGTGTATTTTAAATTTTACTCATAAATATATAAATAAAGAAAATGAAGATGAGGTGGGAAGCGAATATCACTCCCCACATGAAAATTATCCATCCCCACCCTATCGAATTTATTGAAAAATCAGATTAAGAACCTGTTTGAGATTGCTTATAGGAGGTTTAAAAGTAATTATAAAAAATTAAATGTTAATTTTAGTGTTTGGTAAATTTTTTTAAAAGCCACTTTTAACAAAATATCCTATCCTACAGCATACTTTGAAAAGTAAAAGATGAGTTGCTTTTCAAAATCTGATTTTGAGAATCACTTTTATACTTAATATAATTTCATATATATCCTCATATATATATAAAAATCCAAAATTATGCTTATTAATTAAGAAATAAAATCAATAACATTAAAGAGATTATTAATATTAACAATTATCTTGAGATAACAAAATAGAAAAATAGAAGTAATATTATAAAATATTTATTTTATTTATCAATTATTATTATATATACACAAAAAAATTTCTATATACATATTTATAAATATGTAAACAAATTTAATTTTATATTATTCCAATTTGGTCATCATGTTTATAAATTTGTAAACAAATTTTATTTTATATTATGTCCAATTCAGTCATTTAAAACTTACAGTACTTTTAAAAATAAATTTTATCAAACATTTAACTGATTCTCTTCATAATTGATTATTTATACAATATAACTAATAACTATTATTTTACAAATTATAACATTACAAAATTAAGAATAGGAGTTGGAGAATGGGAAAGGCTTCCTAACGCCACCCCTCATTACCAATTTATCATTTGAATTGATAAATACCACGTCACCTATAATACACGTTTTGGAATAGTTTTTGTGATTTTAAAATAGTTTTTGTGACATCGGGAGAAAAAAAGCAAATGCACAATCGACCTACTTAAACTGAAGGGACGGTGACTGATAACAGGAAAAAGATAACAATAAGAAAAAATTGAAGAAAGAAAAGAGCTCATGTTTCTTATAGTGCGATAGATTTATGTTGCATCAGAGTTCTCCATGTAGACTGATAAAGGAGGAAGCACATCGAGATTTTTCCTCAAATTAGGGAAAGGTTCTTGCCATAGAACTGCAACAGAACTAAAACCGAGTAATCTCATATCTAAAGGGCCTGCAGCAACCCACTAAAAGAAAACCGGGATGGAGACCACTCCTTTGCACATATCACCATGGTTGAACGCTGCCAAATCTTCTAGTGGACCCTGTTGACAACCAATAATCAAAGAACCAGTTTATAAATTTCCACTTATTGATCAATCACAATTATGACAATTTCTTTTGGAAGCGTAAACATTTAGACAACATATTATTTCAAGCAGATTAAGGTGAATCCTATACTTTGTACAGCCGCTGCTTTAACATGAAAAGTATTATTATCAGCATTAAGCCTTTGTTAAACCAAATATGAAATAAAAATGGTTTTCTCAAAGGAAATAAATAAATAAATAAATAAAAATAGTTGTATTATTATCATTATTATTGTCATTGTTAATGTTATTAATAAAGTTTTTGATAAGAAACTCACATAGTTTTACACATTGGCAAATCTCTCTTTGTTTTTAGATTCATCATGAAAGCTACACAAAAATGAAATACTAGTTCCATAGAAACAAAAAGATCTGAACCAAAAATCAGTTTTTAGAAAACATTTATAACTAAAAATATTAAAGGAAAGGTTATCTTAATAGAATACAGAACCACTGCATTGCATCAGGTCTAAATTAAATGCCGCAAAATTGACAGGCCAAAAAACCACTTACTGTCCTGATTGTGCCAAAAACCCTTTCTCCATATCAATATCTAACTTCCAGCCACTGGATGGATAAGATTAAGAAATTATTACTCTGATAGGGTCCAACATATGTTATTTAATGAAAATTTTTTATTTTTCAAAAGCTAATTACCTCTCAGCAGCTTCTTTCCTCAATTCCTCTATGTGACTTTCAATATTTGCACAAGCAGCTTGGATTTCTATATTTTTGGCACAAAGCTCCCTCCATTGTGTAGACAAAGCATTCAACTCATATGCAGTATTTTGCTGATTGTTCAAAGAAATTAACATATTCATTGATCAGATACTGCATAGTAATGAATCACATCAAAGAACGGTACGTTGAAAATATAGATTACCTGATGATATTTTCTTTCACGATTTACAGATTCAATCTTTTCATTTTGCTCCTGAGCTAATCTTTGCATTCTGAAAAAAAGAGAAAAATGATTAAGCAATTGCTGAGGTAAAATGCAAAATTATAACTGCAGGTGATAAAGAAAGAGGTGTATCATTTCAAAAAGCATTAACTGCAGCAGCGCAATCACAAACTTGCTAATTGTTCAAGACCACTAAAGGAAACAAGCATTTCGTGGTTACAAGGTAGGCATTTTATACAACATGTTTCTTTTAAGAACAATTTCAGTCATAACACACATTTAGCTTTCAAGAACATTTTAGTGTTCCATTAGCAAATGGCTCATTGATATAAAATCCAAATACAGTTCTTTATTGTTGAAATTAAGGAAACGAATGTGTTATTATTACAACGTAGTGGAAAAGTGTTTTCTATGTAGATCTCTGACATCCATTTCAATTTTTTTTTTAAAAAAAAACTCTCAGCATTTCCAATTGAACAGTACCAATACTCAATCTGAAGTACACCCTTAGTGTCCTCTCATGGGTATCTCCCGCACTCTGTAACTCATCTTCTCTCCCACTAACTGGCCTCACCTCTCTCTCCCCTCTCATTCTGTTGTGGATTGATTTTTTTTTTGGGGGTTGTGGGGGCGGCGGGGATGGGGGATGGGGGTTGGTGTTGATTAAGACACATGCTCTCTGGCAAACCTAACTGAATCTCCAAAACTCTTCAATCAAAAGCTGAAATGGTGCATCACTTTTTGCTATGCAACAAGCACACAACATATTAATAACAAAAAAGAGATTTACCGAAAGAAATAAGAAAGTTGCCCCTTAATAAGAGGGAAAAGCTCTCCAAGAGGCCTTAAAGATAACAAAAAGACTTACAAAATACGTAGCCAAACTCAAAATCGACAGATAATGAAGGGACCAAAAAATAATCAGCCATAAAAAAAGCTCCATTACCATATACATCACTAGTTCCACTGTGGAAAACTGAAAACAAAGTGATTTCTATAGCGTTGAAGGGGCAGAATGCAATTTAGATGAGTCTGTATTAGGGTATTCTAGGTGATTCTAATCCTAATAGATCTTTATATGGTCTCCAGATGATTTAGAGTGCTGTAGGCACAATGCAATTTAGATGAGTCTGTATTAGGGTATTCTAGATGATCCTAATCCTAATAGATCTTTATCTGGTCTCCAGATGATTTAGATTGGTGTAGGCAACTACAATTTCTATCGCTCTTAATGATAGGATTCCATTCTGTCAATGTTAGGATTCCATTTCAATTAAGGTTTAACGTTAGTCATAGGTCATGAAATTAAAGCATTGGAGCACCAATTCGCCGTGTTGAACACTGCGAATTACACCATAATGCAATGTTCAGGGTGCAACCAACTTAATGCAGCATTAGTAGCTGAATGCCCAGCACACTCCAACCCCCCAACAACAACCAAAAAAAAAAGAGGAAAAAATATATAAATAAATAAAAGAAAAAATGAATAGTAGTAATAATAACAAAAATAAGAAAAAGAACTCCCTGTAATAAGATTGATACAAACCTCAATAGTAATGCTTCCAATCGTTGATTGTGCTGCCTCCAGACTTCAGGACCATGTTTAGACATCAACTCCAAATTTTCCAGCCTATAATTGAACATTATGTACCAGAATGTCACTACTCAGCACATACACTAATAAAAAGTATGACTCAAAGCTTATTAGTATCTAAGAAGGAATCAAGATTATAAAGCTTCAGGGACTCCTAAATAGCTACCGAATTCGGAATTAAACAAAAGTTAAAACAACAATAAGAAACCAAGAAACAAGAAAGCTAATGAATCCCAAAGCAACAGAACCCGATTTGACAATAAGGGCTTGTTGGGATGAAAATGAGCAAGCCAAGTGCCAGAAATAAAATATATACCTGAGCCAATATTTTATTATCGTGATTAAAAAAAAAAGATTAAAATAAATTATTTTATAAAGGTCTATACAAGTCAACCATTTTATCCATGAAGATCTTGATTTTGCATGAGAACCTCAAATTATTTACAAATAGATCATGTTATGACATTTATTTTTATATTACACAAATAATAAATCAACTTGATTTCTTCTTGATGACATTTCATAGTGTGAGTCAGTCATGATAACAAGTGTCCGACAATGATAATTTTAACGAGTTTTTACTATGTATGTGCTCCTTGCACACTTGTACCAAGGTACAAAGAGTCGGGTCAACTGGTTGAGGTTAAATTCTAACAGCATTTTTTAACAAAGGCCCATTGATAAAAGATTGGCAAGGCCAAATGCATAAAATCCAAAATGTTGCAATTAACTCCATTTCTTTTGCCACCTTGCAGCAGCCTAAGCAGCAAAGCAACATAACCTTAATGTTGCAATTAACTCCATTTCTTTTGCCACCTTGCAGCAGCCTAAGCAGCAAAGCAACATAACCTTAAGAACACAGAGCCAAAATTTTGCTACAAAAGGATGTTTTGATGAGCAAAAAAAGGAGACTAGATCAAGAGATGAAAGGAGCTAGCAAGGATCTTCAGCAAGTCTTGTTCGTACAAGCATATAAGCTACAAGCCTCAGTCCAGAGATTGGGATTAGCAAGCATCTCAAGCATATAAGCAGAAAAATTTATGTTCCAACACCGAGCAATACTTGGCTATTGAGAACTTCAACTAGAGCTTGAGTTCCATTGAGCTTGAAAACAATTCTTAAGTATGGTCATAAATATACTGAAAGAATAACTCAACTCAAAGTAATAATATCCTTGGGTACGCACTGTGCGTGTAAGCTATCACTAGTTTGCCAAACCTTTAAGGAGGTAAGCAGACTAAGCTTTTAGTGAACTATTAAGAGTTTAATTTGGCTCATTCTTTTCCCTACTTAAGAAAAGATTGCTCGAATAATCAAATATTAAGTTCATTTCAAGCTTAGTTTAAGAATTCCATGTACCCACATCCACATAAAACTGGTATGACAATTGTTATATGAATCAATACCTGATCAATTGATGCTGCGATAACCGCTGAGCTTTCTGAAGTGCCTGCTTCCAAGCAGATTCATCATTTCTCTTATTCGCCGGCAGAATTTCCAATTGATACCGTGTAGTATCAAGCACCGCAGGAGGCTTCCCGGCTCTCACACGCTCATACTCTTTCGCAAGCATTGGATGATTCTGCCATACAATATTTTTTTTTGAAAAAAAAAAAAAGCGAGAAAGCACTAAAAAGAACTAAATTAAATGAGTGGTAATGAAATTGAAACTTCACCTCGAATCTGAACTTGGAGAGAGGGGGAAGATCTTTGAGAAAATCGGAGGGCTTCTTGGAGCTACGACGCATCTCTTGCTCGACCATAAGGTCAACCTCTTCCTTGACTCTAGGGTCGGCGTAGTCGTCGTCGATGTACGGCAAAGCGTCGATGATTTCAGCGTTCCATGGCCTGGCCGCATCCGGTGGAGCCTCCAGCATCAGAATGTCGCCGTTATTATTGCTACTGCTCGCCATTCAAGAGCTAAACAGCTGTTTTTTTTTCTTTTTTGTCTTTTCCCTTTCCTCTTTTTCTTTCAGAGTTCGTAGCGAGGGAATTGCAGCAGATATACCTTCATGCTTTAAAAATTATCCCAATACCCTAAACTCTGATTATGCCCAAATTTTCATCAATATCCTTTAAAAGTTGATAAAAAATTACTAAACTATCCTCATTTTAAAACACTTCAACTCAACCGACATCACCTCCCCTTCCCTCTACTCAAACAAATAAATACTCATATCTGCTGCAATCCTCTCCGTTACCTTTACTCAAACAAACAAACACTCATCCTTCATTCTCATAAATACTAAATCGAATATCAACCAACATCACCTATGTAATTCATTCACCAGCATCACCTATACTCAAACAAACATTCATTCTCCAAACATGCTAAATCAAACTTCAATACGATCAAACTGAGCCTGAAAAGGGGAGGCTGCCACAACTGAGAAAGAGAAGTCTAGTTTGTCGCTACATAATCACCGATGAGAGCTGATTTTTTACTGCAAAATAGTTAGAATGTAACTAGTTGAGGCAAGTAATTCCTTATATTTATTTTCTTGTTGGTATTGAGGAAAAAAAATAAAAAGTTAGGTTTTATATTGAAAAAATAGATTAATTAGTTTCGGGTCTCTCATAATATGTTCGAAAACAAATTTCTAGCTATTTTGTTGCATGCGAATTGTGGAAAATTAATGGATTGTTCCAATTATAATTTTGTCATGTAACACACGATTTGGTCGTGTAAGGTTATGTAAGATTCAAGGTTGTGTATTACACGACCTTCATGTATTGCACGATTACACGACCTTCATGTATTGCACGATTACACGACCTTCATGTATTGCATGATTACAGGACCTTCATGTATTACACAATTACACGACATTCAAATATGTTTAATTGCAATGGTTTTATATTGAAAAAATAGATTAATTAGTTGCGGGTCTCTCATAATATGTTCGAAAACAAATTTCTAGCTATTTTGTTGCATGCGAATTGTGGAAAATTAATGGATTGTTCCAATTATAATTTTGTCATGTAACACACGATTTGGTCGTGTAAGGTTATGTAAGATTCAAGGTTGTGTATTACACGACCTTCATGTATTGCACGATTACACGATCTTCATGTATTGCATGATTACAGGACCTTCATGTATTACACAATTACACGACATTCAAATATGTTTAATTGCAATGGTTTTATATTGAAAAAATAGATTAATTAGTTGCGGGTCTCTCATAATATGTTCGAAAACAAATTTCTAGCTATTTTGTTGCATGCGAATTGTGGAAAATTAATGGATTGTTCCAATTATAATTTTGTCATGTAACACACGATTTGATCGTGTAAGGTTATGTAAGATTCAAGGTTGTGTATTACACGACCTTCATGTATTGCACGATTACACGACCTTCATGTATTGCACGATTACACGACCTTCATGTATTACACAATTACACGACATTCAAATATGTTTAATTGCAATGGTTGTAATATGTTTAATTGCAATGTTCATTAGTATATCATATCCAAATATTAAAAAAATTGTGCACTGATAATTTTGTTTGTTTATACTAATTAATCTAATAATTTCTCAAACTGTCGGATGTGCAAATTTAGTTTTTTTGCTACAAGTTATGAACACACGATTTGGTCGTGTAAGGTCATGTAACATAGGATTTAAGGTCGTGTAATATACTCGTGTAATACACGACCCTCAGTCGTATATGATATTAGTACACGATCTTGAATCATGTACTATGAGTCTTTCAAGACCTTCAGTTGTATATTACACGACCCTCATGTACTACACGACTTTATGTATTACATGACTTTATATATTATGCGATTACAGAATCTCCATATATTACACGACCTTAAAATTACATGATTTTTTCCATTAATTATTAGATTAATTTAGTTCTTTAAATACTTAATTTGTGCTAAGAATTTATATTTGATGCTATGCAGAAATGTCAACAAAATTTTTTTAAAAAAAGTGAAATTAAATTGGAATCTAAAAAAATTCCACATCATCATTGGTTTGAATTGCAACTGGTGGCATATGATCAGATGTCTTAAACTTGAACTTCATTGTGATTTTGAATTCCGAAGTATCTATATCAATAACTTGATCTATTTTCTCCACCAATTCGACATATATTGTCGATCGTGGTATCATTATCCCATTAGCCTTGGAATCTTTGAACTTATACTCATCATTTTGCTCAATCCATTCACTATTGAAGAGAATAGGCGCACGTTCCAAACCATATGTGATGATATAATAAAAACAATAATATCAAATTTCATATACAAATAACTATACGACCTACATGACTACATTACTTATATGACTTACACGACCTACATGACTACATTACTTATATGACTTACACGACCTACATGACTATATGACTTACACGGCTATATTACTTACACAACCTTTATGACTAACTACATGACGTACATGGTATTAAAAGGAATGCACGACGCAAAACATTTTCGTCATAAATAAATTATATTGCTAAAAATAATAATTAAACAACATACATTGCATATATTTCTACATATAAGAACAAATGGTGAAAATAAAACATTATAATATGAGGAAAATTTCTAAATTTTCCTAAAAATTAAAAAAATTTTAAACCCAACAATATTAACATACCTTATTGGGTTGTTTAATGAGCAATACACCTCATTTCAGTTAAAGCAAGAGTGGGTGTTAAAGAAATGAATATATAATTGTATTTGTGTAAGAAGTTATGAGAGATTTTAGGAGATTTTGAGAGAATTTCGGCAGCAAGAAGAGATTTGGGTGAAAGAAATATGATGACAATGAAGTTAAGTAAATTTGATACATTCATTAAGTGCATTTCAGACTTTACTCATATTTGTTAGGGTATTCATGAAAATAAAAAAAAGAGAGGGTATTTAAATAATTTTGAAACTATTAAAGGGTATTTAATTAAAAACCCCGTAGTAGGGATTGAGCGGCGGGGTGGTTTTTTAATTTTCTTGATCTCTTTGGGGTACAATCGTAAAAAAAGGCTTTATCAAAATGGGCTTCGGCTGAAATTTCACATTGAGTAGACAAGTCCGACTTTGAGAATTTGTGTTTTTTTTAATATTACCACTAGCAGCCATCATGAGTGATTGGTTATTAAATTTTAATCTAGTAGTAAGCTTTTCCAATTACTCTCTTCTCTCTACTTTTTTTTTTTGAATTGTAAAAATTAGAAGTTTATTGATATTTTATAAAAGATATCTATTAAGACCACCTAGACTGAGTCCATTATAGTGCAACCCAAATTTATATACTCACAAATAGGGGTGGGCATGGGTTGGGTTGGGTTGGATTTAATCTATTATTAAATGGGTTAAAATAAAATTAATCCGACCCAATTAAATAAACATGTTCAACCCAATCTAACCCAACCCTTAGATAATCGGGTTGGGTTGATTGGGTTGAAGGCTTGAAGTTCAAATTAAAATAAAAAAATTAAATAAAAAAAATATATGAAATTGAAAATAAAACTTATTGAAATCAAATATAAATATGTTATAACATAAAGCATTCGACAAAGAAAATTGAAAAACCAACTATATTAAAACTGAAAAAATTTCAACAACGAGCTTTTAGAGTTTGTTCTCTACTTCCCGCATCTCTTTTTCGAATTCCAAATTCAGACTTTTTAGATAATTAGCTAGTATCATGTCCTATAATAAAATAAAATTGATTTATAATTATGTATGTTAACTTGTTAAGTATTTACTAAAAAATAAAGAGAAATTGAAAAGAATAAAAAGAGAATAAAAAATAAATTAGTCATTTAGGTCTTTAGGATTTTGTAATTAAAATTTTTTTATTCTTATTATTATTTATATGGGTTGGGTTGGGTTTAATGGGTTCATCATAATTAACCCAATCCAACCCGATTATTAATTGGGTTAAAAAAAACTGACCCAATTAACCCATAAAAATTCACTCAACCCATCAAAATTTAATTGGGTTGGGTTGAGTTAGGTTCATTGGGTTGGATTGGATTTACCCACCCCTAATCACAAATATTATCTATTGGCAAATCAATGGAAGAAATGTCTACATCCATTCAGTGTTTTAATTGAGAAAGGAATATTGAGTTTCCTTTTGAGAAATTGAATGCTCTCATATTCTCTATCTTGACACATCCAAGTGTTGCGGAACTCTTTATTTCACGGAATATCTCTCTAATGAGAATCTCTCTCTCTCTCTTATAATCTTTTTTTTCTCTTATAATCTTTTCTTTCAAGCAACGGCAGATATTCTCCCTCCCCAAACATGTAGTGCAGTTTTTGTTCTACTAGGCAGATATTTCTCCGGATTTTTTGTTCTACTTCTTGTTAAAGGTGTCGTGTATATATGGTTTTTGTGTGTTTTATAATTGTTTTTCTTGTTGTTTGGAAACCCTTAAAGCTCTATCTAGATGAATTTATGCTAAAAGGATCAATCTGTGCAAAAATTTTAATACTTGAAAGAAATAAATCCATCACGGAGCCTTTATATTATATAAAAGAGCTGAAGGATTTCCCACAAAGCTCTAATTGTAGTGCGTGCGCTTCCTTTTCTGTGGAGGCATCTTTTATTAAAGCATCTCGACTATACTTACATCCTTGACGTTCAGTGTGGAAACACACTGGATTAACCAATTGTTTGCTGTTACAAATATCTATAAATCAATCTTTGTTGTATATACTAGCTATGTATTGTGACTATGTAAGTCCTTTTGACCAATTGTTTACTTTTCCACATTTTACAATCTACATAAAATTAGAAAATCAACAATAAATACAACACCAACGGTAGTGCCACTTGGAACAATAAACAAATATAGAATTTGGCAGCTGATTTTAGGACTAATCTATTAATACCGAAGCTCAAGTTTCCAATGTCAACGTTCTGCTCAGAACAGCCAAATGATATGAACATTCTAATAAGAGAGAACTTACATAAACCAAGAGCAATTGAGCAAGAAGGGCAATCGAGCTTGTGGGCTTTACAATTGCTTTGCAACTACAATAGCGAATCCAGAAAATTCCCATTGCACTATATAATGGTAAAATCCAAAACACAAAGTTCAAGCTTATCATCATTCACAAGGTATAATGGGGAAGATTTAGCAGCACAGAATAATCAACATAAATTAATGAAGAAATCTAAGTTTTTCATTTTTTAACATTTTCTTATTCTTTCACCTCGAATCTTTAGATTGCAAACCTAGCCCCAATTTAAAATCTTTACATTGATGTTTCTCTTGTATGGAAAGGAAAAGGCCAAACAGAATACAAAGCTCACCAATCTACGAGTTCGACATATTTGCATAGAGGAGAGTGAAGAAGAGTTCAACTTCCGGTATGGTTCTGATGACTTGGATAATTCTGTTGTTGCTTGGCTCCACAAGTAGAGATGGACTCATCTGCACAACTCGTGGCACAAGTTTAGCCAGTGGCATCCCTGATATTAGACTACCTCCTGATTGTACCCTCATTTCATCTATCAGGGCATCCACTGCCGCTTTGAATGACATATCAACAACACTCGTATATTCAGCACTGCAAGAGAGAAGAAGTAAAGTTTCTTTCTACAAGAAAAGAGTAGAGAAAGAAATTTCAAATGAAATGGAGGAAATAGGCTGCCAATTGAAATTAATCTTTCTTTATTGAGTTGCCCCAACATGCAAGGTAAGCATTGCTGACTTAATTTTGGACTTGTAATTCATCACTTAAAAAAGTGATATCACAGACTCCAGGTATGTTTGGGAGTGCCGTGCGTCAGCTTTGCTTTGAAAGCACATCTGCTGGAGTGTGTGGTAAATACTCCCTTTGAATTGGCAGTAAATGTTTACCACTCATCCGCGCACTTAAAGTTGACAGCTAGTGATTCTATCTCACAGCAACTGCGGATTATTAAAAGCTATAGCACCTTAATCCCAAACAAAACCCAGCAGATTACAGCTTTCTGAACTCCCAGATCCATGAAGTGGAGCTGTGCAACCACTAAACATTTGGCCAAACTTTACACTAGAACTAGTTGATTTGTAAGTGTGAATATAATTTTCCAAAGCAAGTATGATGAACAAACCTCGATAACACAGCTCGTGTCTCCACCATAAGTTCATCAAATTTGGTAGCACCTGAAAGAGTTGTCTCATCATGACTGGAGGCTGTAACTAGTTTGTAGAACCTAATATCCCGAGGCATCAAGAAGTCCACCCATTGATGAGGACTTCCCATGCTCATGAACACCTCAAGTATTTGCATGAAAGTTTCATGAAGCACCACAGTGTTAAAGATATCCCTCAATTGCTTTCTGCAGATAAAAAGTGGCTAAGCCAATTAATGAAGCCTCCAAGACTTAACTTACCTATCTCCTCCTGATTTTGAACAATGTTTATGAGTAATTCCCAACAGATTTAGTCTTTACAGGGACAATCAAGCATCAAGAAAATCACCTTCTAAATCAAAGTAACCGGACACACGAAGTTAAATTTCCATTCTTCTTTTAGTTAACAGAATTATGCTAAAAATATAAGAATCCTCACTTAAAGCTTGTTCCATTTCTTATTCAGAAATAAGAAGTGGGGATATGATTGCCTAAAGTTCCCCGCTTTGTAATCAATCAATGTGCTAAAGGCCTAGATTTCATTCTCAATAGTGCTAATAATATCATTGAGACCAAACTTTAGGAAACTAGCAGGAAAAGAGTAAAAAAGATCCACTTTTTCTATGCTATACTGCATTTGCACCTTTATTTGGAGGAGGAAACAATAATTGAGCACTGAGGATGATCTAACACAAGCAGAAAGATCAAAAGAATGTATATTCCCGTCTTGAAGATCATAATACAGAAACAAATTCACAGTTGGGAAGAGCTTACCCCTTCAATGCTTCATCTGTTGCTGCCTGAACATTAGAAATCAATGCCTGCATGCCATAATTGGCAAGATAATCGACACTGGCCAGAAACTTCTGCTGGTCATCCCTGTCAATGAGATCAGCATCCTCCTGCAAAAAAAGAACCATAAGGCCAAGCTTCCAGAAGAACAAGAGACTTAAGAGCGCAAAAAGAGAAAATGGCTACATGAGAAATCCAAGTGTGAAGATGAACAAGTGAAACATTAGTCTTCGGCGACTTCCAATTTATGGGACATGGGTAATTGATTAGTTTCTATGCTTCACACCGAGAAGCACCGCAGTCAAACACAATTTAACACTTTTATATACATCTTATAGACCAAGTGAGATGGTATTTATTCTTTGTCTCCCATTGTATGTTTAACACCCTCAATGGCGATAGAAGAGCAAGAAAAGTGTCATATATAACCTTGCTACCGCATCAACTTTTCTCACCCTTTGGTTTTTTCAAACCCTTGCTCCTGTGAGGCAATCTCTTCAACGAATATGCATTAACATAAAACCTATATGCTATTGTTTCACTGCCTTGCAATATTTCTTCAATTCCACTTACAGTTTTACAGCACTACTTATCAAAGTTAACGAGCACAAAGGCATCTGTATCCAAATCAACTTTAAAATATGTTAAATCAATCACTTTATAGTTTGAAGACAAGCCCATGAGAGCAAAACTAGAGCTTTTGAATAAGCTTCTAAGTCAACAGTGAAAATTTACATTCCAAAGAACCATTAAACACCACCACAGGGCAATTTTTTCCCCCCTTCATTTCCTTTCTCCTCTTTTCATTGAACAATACAATAAGGTAAGTATCTTTTCCCTTTCCCTTTTTTTCCTTAAGCAAATTCAAGTTGTTGATAGGTATCAGTTCTCAGAAGATTAGGTCAAAGAAAAGAAAAAGAGCAAATAAGGCTCAGGCCCATACCTCTAATTCTAGACTTTTTGTTTAAGAGATAACAATTATGTGCACTTGAGCTGTTAGTAAAAGTAGAATCCCAGTGTTTATCATACTCTAACGGAACTCTTGTTTGTTTTTCATTTTTTAAACTTTTTGCTGTGTCTTATTAATTCATATTTGCACTGCCATCCTGAGCATACAATAAACCCCTGCTACCTTTCAGCAATTGTTGTTTAAAAAAAAAAAAGACTATTTATCATAGTTTTTGTATAATTTATGAATACTCCTATAAATTCTCCAGAATGTTTTAACTCCATATCAAGTAACTGACAATTTCATCACTTTAGAGAACACAAGAGCATATTCCAAAATTCATGATACTACTGCACACCAGATTAAGACGTAAAGAATTTAATTTCAGGCTAGTATTCATGCTTTTGATTGCATAATTCATGAATCCAGGAGTAAAGTTATATGAGCTCTATGTTCATTTGAATTTAATTCCCCTTTGTGGATTTTTTCATGGTGAAAAGCAACCTTCATTTTGAACATTGACGCCCACATTTACCAAATCAATGAATTTCAATTAAGCAATTAATAGAACGTAACAACACGGGCATGGTTTCATCTTATGTGAAACTACATCTTAATTCAAGGAGACATCAATTATGATTCAGCAAAAACGATTGTTCTCAATTTCTAAATCGGGAAAATTTTAGAAATACTAATAAGAAAAAGAGTTCCATTTGTAGGTAAATCACAATGCCAAGAAACATCAATTATCTGTATGAAAATGAGCCAAATGCACCAAAGTAATTATATAGAAGAATAACAATGGATCTTTTAATAGGTGAAGGAGTTGAACTGAAATAATTTTAAAGCTTCGAAATATCTCCAGGCATAAAGTGGCAAAGGATGGTGGACTTACAGGTAAATCAGAGCTTCCAAGGCCTCGAGCAGTGTCAATATATAAATGTCTACCTAGGATGTTAACCTGAACTCTAATATATAAGCTAACCATTGTCACTGCCCACAGTGCCACCACAATTTTTGTGAAACCTGAACCGTGAGAAATATAAGCCTCCGTCAAGGTAGGATTACTACAATGTATTGGGATCAAAGGGAACTCATAAAGAGTAAAAAACAAAATTTAACAAGTTCATACTTAAAATTTTGAGTCTATCCCATAGCTCAAGTTTCTCTGAAGATGATAAAGTGTATGGCTGTTCCTTTCCCCTCAATAGTTTATCAGTCAGTGGAGAAAGATCCAGCTCTTCAGATATCCGAATGCTTAAATAGTGAATTGCATGGGGCAATGTTGTTGCATCAGCTATTCTCTGAACCTCCTCATAATGCGCTTGCATTCTATCAATGAAAATAAAAAATACAACACATGAGAACCAAAATACTAAATTGTTGTAGGAAACAAAATTCGCAACGTAAAGAATACCAAAATATGAAATTTCATTGTCGCTTAACTGGGCCTTAAGGAGCTCGTCATGCTCACGCTGTTGTATTTCAAGATCAGCAATCCTCCGCTGCGAATCATATAACTTATACAGAAGATACCCACCACCTAAAACACCTGTTGTAATAAAAATCTTCCTTCTATGCCTTCTCCAAAAATCCCTAAATTGCCAAAAAAAAAAATACAGTAATTAATACACTACCACGAGGAAATTAACTACCACACACAAGAGGACGCAAAACAACAATCATTTACACTAAAAGTAAAAACCCATTTATAGAATTAACAAAACTAAAGAACCCACAAGAAGAAACAGGGAAATAAAGCAATAAGACAGCAATTTAACACAAACCAAGAGTAGAAACCAAAACATAAAAGCATAAATAAGAACTAACCTTAAAGAAAGCATTTTTATTATTATGCTAAGTAACCCAAAAATCCATCACTAGCACTGAGCGTACGGTTGAAGCAAACCCATTAGGCCGAGTGGGCAAAGTAGAAACAACAAAAGCCTCCTTGTTAGTGAAGGAGGCTTTCAGAAGAAGCAAAGCCCTAGGAAGACCCGCCAATTGAAAAATAGAAGTGGATTTTGACTCAAGGTTTTATAATATATATACTTTTTTATCTGCAAAAAAATTATTTGAGGGTTTTATAGAGGGAGCAAGTTTAAAGAGAGAGGGTAAAACTAAAAATTCTTTAATGAATTGAATGAATGACTAATGAATGGGCAGCCAAAGTTGTCGTACGTTGTTGCGTGAGACTTGCTTGTTGTCCGATTTGTTACCCCGTTTCTGTACTTGTCTCTCTTAAACTCAACTCAACTCAACTCAACTCAACTCAACTCAACTCAACTCAGCTCGACTCGCCTCACTTCTCTAACTCTAAAAGGCAGTGTCTGCCAACATCCCAATGCTACTGTCGAGATTGCTATTTCCAATATTTTCTTTTTCGCGTTCAGAAATTGACCATGACACCATTAAGGTACGGTGTAAATAGTTATAAAGAGCACTTCTATTTTGATGCGATCGTAATTTCATTTGGGCATAATTCTAAAAAATGGAGTCTCTGTTATCAAATTAAGTTATTGGGCTGACTCTCTCCCCCAAAAGAAAAAGTAATCGTAAATATTTTAATATTTAATTCTTAATTTAAATTATAATTGATGTAATGTTTATTAAATAGTTAAATAATTTTATAAGTTATAAAATTTGTCATATAATAAATAAGTGATGTATAATATTAAGACGTAAATTAGCACTCAATATTATATTCCAAATACTATTACATGATAAACAAAATATTAAATAATTTTATTAAAAACGAAATTTCATTATTTAATGAATGAGCAACACTTATATTATTATTGTTAAAATTATTATTATTATTTTATTATTATTGCTACTATTATTATTAACAATAATTATTTTGAATAATAATAATAATCAACTAAGATTGTTTTAATAACTTGCAACAATCTATTTCTATTCCAAGACAAAACAAACGCATTAATGGTAATATAGTTCATTCTAATTTCGATTCATATAGCTAAAATAACTAAATTATTATGTTTCCTATTTTCATTCCGATTTCAGCTCATTCCGATTATTGTTTAGTGAATGCATCATTAAGGTCTTGTTCCATACATGGTATCTCTTAATATATTGCTCTAAAGTTTGTTAATAAATAATTGTTGATGTGGTTTGAAAGTTAAGTTAATTTTATCTCATACTTATATGATAAAACATAAAAAAAAAAATTTAATATTTTTGGTAAAGTTATTATCATTTCACTATTTCAGTAATTGTAAAATATCAAATGACTACAGAAAGTCCCCATCATTTTATTGCCATGACTTTGCGAAACCTTTTATTTTACTACTTTTTTGTTAGGACTATTAGTTGATTGACTATTAATTCACTAGTAAATATCAATTTTACCCTTTATGGTAAAATATACAAATAGAAGTATAAAATAATAGACATAAAATTATTGTTATGTCCTTAAATTGCTAAATCATAGTTTTGACCATTAATTTATTATAAATATAAAAATAGCAAATTGACAAAACTAACCCCAGGCATTTATGTTAAAAAAAGGCACAATCTATTCTTTTAAAAAACCTTAAATATGGAAATGTTGATTTATAGATAAGCTTTAAGTATTTTTTTTTTTTTTTTGGGTAGAATAGGTTGTTTTCTTTTAACAAAAATATTTAGAGGTATTTTTGTCAATTCACTACTTTTATAGTTATAATAAATTCATAGTTATTCATAAGTTTATGGTTGAAATTATTATTTAACAATTTAAGTGTAAAACATAATTTTTTGTCTACTATTTGATGCCTTTGTTTGTATATCTATATATATATATAAAGCTAGGATTTGGGGAGGTGATGTGGCATCACCATTTCTCATCTTTATATATTTTCTATTATCTAATAAATAGAGAAATTTTCTTTCAAATTTAGTTTTTCATCTTCTCATAATTAATTTGATTGTTATGATACAATAACAATTATATAATGGTTTTAATGAGACATATTTTTTGTAATGAACATTCATGGGGGAGTGTTATAAATTTATTAAAATAAATGTGGATGTTCATAACATATATCTCTTAGTCTCCCCACTATCTCCCATTAGCAACTTTTAACTTTCCTATAACTCCCACTATCTCACAAGGAATTATGATCCATAATTTTTTATTAACTTCATGGAGTGATTATGTAATTGTTATTACACAATAACAATTATGTAAAGGTTTTAATGAGACATATTCTTTGTAATGAATATGGGGAGTGTTATAAATTTATTAAAATAAATGTGGATATTCATAACATATATCTATTAGTCTCCCCACTATCTCCTATTAGCAACCTTTAACTTCCCTATAACTCCCATTATCTCACAAGAAATTATGATCTATAATTTTTCATTAATTTCATGGAGTGATTATGTAACTATAAAAGGAGAGCTCATCTTTATGTTTTTTTTTTAAATTTAACCAACATCCTTTTTACAAAAATTCTTGTATTTCTATTGTTTGATTTATTTTAATTTTTGGTATTGTATGCTTCATGGAGTACTCTTTTCTTCATGAGTTGAATAATGATAAAGATAGTTGGATGATAAGGGTTAGGCTTTGTAGGATGTGGGAGTCTACTAATACTAAGAAGAATGGAGAATTGATTAGTGTGGACATGATTTTTATTGATGAAAAGGTTGTATAAAAAATTCATTCTCTCATTATTTTCTCTAATTTTTTTCTCAATTGTTTTACACTTAATGTAGCATGTGTTTTTTTTTTTGTAGGAAAATCTAATGCATGCAACAATTAGGAAAAATTTAGTGACAAGGTTTAAGCACATTTTGAGTGAGGGTTGTTTGTACAGTATCAAGAATTTGAAAGTTGTTTCAACTACAGGCGAGTTTAGACCACTTTCAAATCAGTATAAGATTATTTTCTTGGTTATAACTTCTCTTAAGAGGTTAGAAGAAGGAACTGTTAAGATTCCGGTCAATGGATTCCAATTTGTATCTCCGAATTTGATTGATTTACGTATGAATGATAACACAATCCTCTCAGGTATTTTTTAATTATTAATTTTTGTTAATCTTTAAGTGTATATTAGAAATTATTAAACCTTATGTTTAACATGTTTATGTTATTTTTCCATAATATTACAGATGTTGTCGGAAGTTTATGTGGTGTGGGTGATATTCAGATCATTGGAGCTGGTTGGAAGAAAAGAGATATAAAAGTTCTAACAGATTAGTAAGTTCAATATAATTAAGAAAACTATGTCTATATATTTTTTAGTTATTTATGTTTTTTTTAGTTATTGTTTCTCTTTACATTATTAACTTTTGTTAATTTTTATGGATAGCTCGGTAACAACAAAGATTACTTTATGGGGAAAGTTAGGGGAGATGTTTGATCCAAGCTTGTACAAGAAAGACGAAGGTCCTTGTATTGTGATAGTAACTTCTACAACCATTAAAACTTTCCAAGGTTATTTTTTTTTATTTAGATCCCACTAATTAACATTTTCAAATGCAATGTCGCTATCTTAATATTATACACAAATTTGGATTTTGTTCAAGTTTCGTTTTAGTTTACATTTACTCTAAACAGGTGAGGTTAGTTTCTCTACCACAAGTGCAAGCAAAATCTACATAAATCTTCAAATAGATTATGTAGCATCATTAATTGAAAGATTTTCTACCATCTCCAACGTTGTGCATATTATTGAAAGTTCGAATGTGAATAAGATTATTTTTGAGGAAGAGATGTTCCTCAATAGGATGAGCATTAAAGAATTGTTGAAGGCTGATTGGAGTTCTGAAGTGAAGGTGGTTTTTCTATTTTTCTTTTTTTCTTTTTTCCCTCTTATCCATTTGTGTTATTTGTTTCTAAATGTTGGAATGTCCTTATTATTTTTGAAAATGCTTATTGTTTAATTGTAGGAATATATTGTTACTGTGCGGGGCAAGATTAGAGAAATAGACAACTCATTTGGATGGTACTATGTTTCGTGCAAAACATGCATAAAAAAGGTCATACCTACAAATGGTATTTATATGTGTGGCACTTGCAAAAAGGAATGTGACTATCCTCTTGTGATGTAAGAAAAAAATATTAATTTTTTTAAATTGCTTATTATGTTGTTAGTTTTTCACTCTAATTCATTATTCTAATGTAGGTACAAAATACATATAAAAGTCATGGATAAAACTGCAGAGACAACTTTTGTCTTATTCAATCATGTAGCTGAGAAGTTACTTGATACATCAGCCTACAAATTGTTTAATAGACTACCTTTATACAGTAGGGATGTCCCTGCATAAATTCAAAGCCTTTGTGGAAAAGATTTCGTTTACAAATTGAAATTGAATGATTACAATTTGAAAGAGGGACTTGAAAATTTTACTGTGTCAAAGCTTTTCACCCCTGATGAGAAATTGGAACTAGAACAAGAATTGAAGAAGGACAAAAAGGTATTATCTAACTATGCTAAGTTCAATTTGTAGGCAATATATGTAATGTTAAGAAATTATTAAATTTTTTTTTTAGGAAAAAAACAACACAGATCATGAAAATGTGGAAATATATGCAAGAAAGGAAGGACATTCCTAAGAAATGGTAATTTTATTTACTCTTATTTCCCAGTTGTTTTCCTTTATGATTAAAATTAGCATGTTCAATTTACTCATAATTATAATTTTCTTGATTGAAAAATCACAGGATCCTCGCGGTATCTTATCAAATAATTTGGAAGAGTCGGTGGGAGATTTTCATGTTACTAATGTTGTTAAGAATAGAAAGAGAAAAAACCAAATTATTGATAATGATGAAGTTAGTAATGGTGGGAGTATTCAATACACAAAACATGTTTAGTGTTGTTGTTGGCCGTCTTTCTGCATATGTGTTTGTCTTTTGACGTTTTTCTTTTTAGAGTGGTAATATTTAAGTGTGGTATGATATGTCTTATTTTTCTGTCTATCTATGTATTTGTTTTGAATGATTGGGAGAACTTATTTTTCTTGTGTTATATTTCTTTCTTGGCATCTTGCTCCGTTCTACAGATGAATGTAAATAATAAATTGGTAGTGACAATGCCAAAAAGGCTTATCATCATCAACAAGAGTGACAACAACACGAAGAAATGCTAGGCGCAAATAATTGGATTAATCTCTACACTTCACTTGTGATAAAATATAAATTTAATTTTCGTAATCAACAATTTTTTTACTTTTAAGTTTCAGACTTTCAGTCACCGAAATCTAAAAATGAAACCCCAAAGATCTAATTTGAAAGCTCAAGATTGAGATCAATAAGTCAAAAATAATAGTTATATGTATGCTTATACCACTTAACACATAATGTTTCTAATTCATTGATTGATATTGTGAATAATCTCTTGGGTACATTTTGAATTATTCCAAATTGATTATTTTTAAATTACTTTATTATTTTTAAAAATTTCAAGTTATTTTTATTTTTATTACTTTTTATTTTTATTTTTATTTTTTTTATTATCCCTAAATTCTATATCTTCCGTTACAAATCAATCTCTCGAAGTCTGTTGTTGATCGGCTTTATAAAATTAAAGTTTGCAATACAAAACTGAAAATCGTTTTTTCGTTCATTTGTTGTCCTCTCTTGCTCTTTGTAACCGTTTTAACCAGCCATCAACTTGGTCAAATTAAGTGGCTGAAGTCCCCGCGCGAGGACTTTAATGATGAAACTAATGAATTGGGTACCTGAAAACTTTACGTTTTGCTCTGTTTCTGATATATTAACATCCAACATGTTACTAGCCTCAAATTCCAAAGTTACCTAAAACAAATTTGGGAGGAATTTTTAACTTAATTTACATTTTAGTTGCCTAAGAAAACATTTTTTTCCTCCAATAATAAATAAAATAAGTGGGAACTTTGAAAATTCAAACACAAAGAAAACTCCTTTGAACCGTTAGTTTTTTACAAATTTGCTTGTATTCAAGAATAAAAAAGTGAAGGAAAAGATGATAACGTATAAAATCTAAAAATAGTATTGAAAAGGAGTCAAAAAGAAACCTAGATAATAATGATATTGATATCCCTATATTTCTTATTTTATCAAATAAGGATATTATTTATCAATTTATATCAAATAAGTTCCTAACCGAGATTGAATAAAGATTAAATGCTGATCTAATTTTTGTGTTGAATTTTATAAAGGTTTGTCGTTTGATTAATAGTTTTTAAATAACAATATAGATAAAACTAAATTTTAATCATATATTATTATAAATATACACTTATCAAAAAATAAATAAAAAAGATTAACACTTAATCTAGATTCAACAAAATTGGATTTTGAATGACACATATTTATAGTTTAATGATTGAAAGGTGTTTTATTAGTGATTGTAAAAGAGATTGGGTGTCTATTTGATGCAAATAGACAATATATGTTTATAAAACATAAAAAAGAAAAAGCAATGGATCCAATTATTATCACTCCGAAAAGAAAGCACATTGTTTCAAATCTTCACAAAATATAAAATACAAAAATGAACTGTTTATTTCTTCACGTCATAGCATATAATTTAATTAATATAAGAATAAAGGTTTTTTCATCTTCCCTCAACAATGCCACTACAAAAGACCTAATTTTAATGCCATAATTTCATATTTAATTATACAACCTTTTGTATCTACTGTTTATATATAGATAAGCCTTAGTGAATAATTAATTTTTAGTCTTAAATCTAATTAACATTAATTTAAAGAATAGAAATGTAAGACGGTTCCTTTAGCAAATGTTAATTGCTAACAACAAATTTAAGATTTATTAAGTGTTTAATTATGAAGTGTTTAATTGCAACCCATTAACGGTTTTGACAATGATTGAGGTTTAAAAGAAATAAAGAAAGAAATGGGGAGACGCCGTATTAAATTGGTTTTATTATCAACAATTAATTAATCATTATATCATTTTCAATTAATTAAAAAACGTTTAGACTTAGGCTATCAATCTTGAAAATTTCATTTATTTTATTAAGCCAACAATTAAACTTTAGTGGCTTAAAATACATTAACTAATTAATATAGGAAGGAAGGTTCCTTCATCTTCCCTCACCAATGCCACTACTAGGGCTTAATTTTAATGCCATAATTTCATATTTAATTATGCAACCTTTTATATTTGTTTTTTAAATATGATAAGCCTTAGTGAATAATTAATCTTTAATGTCAAATTTAATTAACATTAATTTAAAGAATTGAAACTTAAAACGGTTTCTTTAGCAAATGTTAAGTGCTAACAAGTTTTAGATTTATTAACATCTATGGAACTAGCTGAGAAGGTCCACTACTCTACTGTTTCAATTGATCAATAATGAAAATCAAAACCCTCTGATTTTTGCCTAAACTACTTTTTCTTCTTCATATTTTCTCCGCTAAACTCAGGTAATATTAATAAACTCAACTATATGTATATTGATTTATGTTTTTTTCAATGCATGCTTTGAAAGCTTAGACCCGTTTAAGAATTATTAGTAGACATATGCTTTATCAGTGTCATCTTAGGATGACAAGAGGATCATATGTTTGTTAATAATTCTTGAATTGTCCCGACTTGGACAGTTTGGGAATGCATAATTTTTTTTAGTTCCAAGTAGGTGAAGTTTTATTTCACGTAAAAGGAAATTCCAATAGCTGCTCCTTATGTTCTCTGGGTACATACTAGATGAATGCATAAATCTAGGTCGTGTACTTAGAGAACTATGGGGAGATGCTGTCGAAATTTCTGTAAACGTGGAAGAAACTTCACCTACTAAGAACTGAAAAAAATTATTCATTCTTGAATGGGATTTATAGGACCACCTACCATTTGTAAATATGAGGAGAATGTTGGAAATTGGGGAAGTGAGGAGTTGAGTTGGTAAATGTAATTGGTTGTGGTTTTGCTAAGTTGAGTTGAGCTGTTAAAGAAACCATTGTTGGCTGTTAACAATCACATATTCTCATCAAACATTTAGTTGAATATGGAAAACACATAGACGATCATGCTTTGATTTCTTTAGAGTATGGCAAGTTTGATGTTTGATTATTGATTCTAATTGGGCTATATATAATTTTATTTTTGGTATTTTATTACAGATGTTTCATAATTTTGTAGAAGCTATTATATATTAGTGTTTAGAAAGTGTTAGATATATTCACTGCCTAATATAATTTTAATATATTTTGTGATGTAAATAAAATACTCCAAGAGCGTCTTATTGCATAGTTTATTTTATAATGTTAATGGTGATAATGCAAATATATAATTCACATATATAGAGTATGGAGCGTAACTTTAGATTGTAAAGTAAACAAATATTTTTATGATTAATACTAGCTACTGATGATCAAGCTTAATTAATTGTGAGCTATTGCAAATCAATTAAAAAGCTGATCACCAAGTTCACATTGCTACGACAGTAATATATAAGAGTGAAAGTGTTGCCTCCTGTGTTTAAAGATGTTCGAGGAATAAAACAATGTGTGGATTAATTATTTGAAAACCAATGTGTACGTAATCAAATTTTAGTATATATCTCAATTTCTCTGGATTAATTTAATTTGACGCCAATTTGTCAATGTGTTCTATTTGTTTATCCTTATCGAATAAGTTTACTCGATTTCATTATTATGAAAACTTAGTTTTAAACATAATATGTTGTTCTTATTTTCACTAACATTGGATTACTTTGTTTTAACAGATTACAGCTCACTTGTCTTTACATTTGCTGCTATCTACTTGTTTGTGAAAAAGCATAAGGTAAGAAAGAAAAATCTTTGAATAATCTTTGGTTGTCTAATTTATGCGATTTACATGTGGAGGTATTAAAGATTGCCACTTTAATTTTTCAATGCATGCTTTGAAAGCTTAGACCCGTTTAAAAATTATTAGTAGACACATGTTTTAGCTCATGTTTATATTTATTGACCAATTAATCTCTGGTGTAGTTTTATTTAATTGACATATAATTTGCATGCAGGAGGTACAATTAAAAGAGACGGCGTCTTTTCTGGACATGAACTAGCCATATTTGACTCGGAGGATCTAGTGTCTACCCGGATATTTGGTGTTTTGTGGAAATAAATAGATAGAAAAGGTTTAACTAAATGCTTAAGTCATTCTTGACTACATTGTACAACGTACTTGACTATAAGAGTGATAGATTTTGCCTGTGTGATTGGAACAATGCTAATGATTCTAATATTTAGTCCTAATTGATGTGGTACATATCTTTTAAATGATAAAATAATAATTTTATGAAACTATCTAACTGCTTTTCTAACCTTCAAATTTTTGGTTTGAATTGAATTTATGAAATTTGATAAAGTAAACAGAAAAATTAATGCCTTCCATTTGCAAGCATTTCTAGGAAATCTTAAAAGCACAAAATAGCAAACTTTGAAATGTCTTAATTCAATCTCATTAATTTGACTATTGACTTCTAACAAAAATGTAAAAATTAATTATGAACAAACAATTATTTCACAATACATGTATGTAATATTGTTAATTCTTATGCAAACAAAAATATTTATTAATTAATAACTATTAACTCTTTGTGAGTGAAAAAAGATTGAGACAAAGGGAGGAAAAAAACATATCATTTTTATAGTTCACCAAATGGGAACGTTGGAAAAAAAGATATATAAAAGTTTTAACACATTAATAAGTCGAATATAATCAAGAAAACTATGACTATATATTTTTTAGTTATTGTTTTATTATAAGAATTGATTGACAGTTTGACTTCACTAATCTTATTAATTATTACCTAATTTTTAATTTTCTTTTTCACTGAATACATCCAATATTTGTTGAAGAAAAACCATTATAGTAAAATGAAAAAGGATATAGCCCTTAGTGATTATTCAATGTATTCACAAGAAAATTTAATTAGAAAATATGTTCTAGACAGCCCAAGCATCTTCTCACAAACGTAGAATAAAAAACTTATTTTAGAGTTACCATAATTAATGTAAAAGAAAAAATTAATGAAAATCACTCTAAATACAAATGGAATGTAGAATGAAATCCTTTATTCCTCAAATTATTGCCTAATTATTTGTTCTAATTCTTAAGAAAAATATTTTTTTTTCTTTTCCTCACACCCCACCTCTTCATATTGGTAATATTCGTATTGAAATAGGGAATAATAATATTGGTGATTTGGAATAAAAAAAAGTATCCAATTGTATAATAATGTAATTCGAAACTTTTGAATTTAATAATAATACAATATCCTTATAATAAGTTTTGCTCTTTACATTATTCACTTGCGGTAATTTTTATAGATAGCTCGGTGACATCAAAGATTACTTTATAGAAAAAGTTGGGGGAGATCTTTGATTTAAATTTGTACAAGAAAGATGACAGTTTGTGTATTGTAATATTAACTTCTACTACCATTAAAAAATTCCAAAGTGATTATTTTATTTAGATCCCACTAATTGACATTTTCAAATGCAATGTGGCTACCTTAATATTATACATAAATTTAGATTTTGTTCAAGTTTTGTTTTAGTTCACATTTACTCTAAATTAATTGCCTTCAAATTTACATTAGAACTGTTAAAGTGGATTTTTGTTGACTTTTTATATTAATTTACGGTATCGTAATTAGACCTAAAATCAATCAAATTTAGAAGTTTGTTATGAAAAAATGTGTTAACGTTGTTTTTAAATACACAATTATGGAAACAATTCATAATTATTTCTCGATTTGAAGATAACAAAAGCATTACATTTATAAATATTTTGCATGGATTGATTTGATAATATCACAACTGTAAAAGCTCACAATGTACCTAGCAAATTCGAAGAATAATAACTAATGAAGAAGTAATCTGAAAGCCTCTTTTCGTGGCTATAAGTGCAACGGAAATTAATGCCAATGTGACACTTGCATGAGTTTAAAATTAAATTGAATTGGTTAAATTAAATCCCATTTTTTTGTTTTGTTTTTATTTTTTTTTTGTTCTCTCTAACATATGGTATGTATTTGTTCGAAAAATTCATTGCAATTCTTATTTCAATAATTGAAATAGATTTTTTAATCTATTTTGAAAAAACATTTTATATTTTCGGTTTCTCTTGTTATGATTTGTAATAAAAAGTTTTGTTAATTTTAGAATATTTTGTGATATTGAATTCACTTTATTGTTCAACAGAGTAAATGGAATTGATTTATGCAACTATTAATGATTTCGGTGACTCAAGGAATATTCCGCCAGAAGTTTGTCTCTTGCGGCATCAACTTTCATCTTTAGCTCGACATGAAAGGATTCTGAAATTAAAGCTTAGGAAATATGCATCAAATTTCCAGTGTGACACAATAAACAGTGGATATGCTGTCGTGCAGAAGGCCATATTCAAGCATGCAAGATTTAAGCGGAAAATTATGATTATTCATAATAGATACAAACATGATTTAAAAAGGAGAATCATTTTGATGCAACAAATTGTGAATTTTTACACAAAATTTATGAAGGTGGACAACATTAGAAGTGACAATAAATTGCTTGATCAAACGGTATGTAATTCTTGAAAATATGATTTTTATTCCTACTATACAAATTGATAAAATTATCCCTATATAATTTAAATTATTTATGTTAATATATATTAACAAATATAAATATATTTCTAACATATTTCAGTTGGAAATGTCCTCCAATCTCGTGGTAAAGCTGGATATGATAATAATAAAACATCATCATATATAAACCCAAAGAGTCAAACAAATAGAGGAAAGCGCCTTCTTCACGCAGGTACGTATATATTTACATTTATCGAGCTCTATTAGTTATTCCTCATGCTTGTAATACTTGAAACTAATAACTTATTCATTGCTTTTGGAACTTTAAAAATATCCAGTTGAACATGGACAACTAAAAAGAGTGTGTCTCTCTTTTGATGAAAATATAGATAAGTCTGCAAGCTTTCCATTGGATGGTGTAATCTCAAATAAAGGTACATATTTACATGAAACTACATGTACACTGAAAATATTAATATATTTAGTAATATTTTTTCTTACCGTATTCACTTAGACGAAATAAGATACTTTGTTACAATATTATTATTTGTTGAATTTGACAGCTCATTACACAACGCCTTGGAATTTTGGACCGCCTACATACACATGTCAATATTGTGGTGCTATTTTATGGTACGAGGAACGGAACAAGAAAACCAAAAGGGTCTCACATCCTAAATTCACATTTTGTTGTATGGAAGGACGTGTACAGATTCCATTAATGAAAGAAACACCTCCTTTACTCAAGTATCTTCTCGGGGCAGATTCTGGACAAAAGGGTTCAAAATTTCGAAAAAATATCAGGGCTTATAACTCCATGTTTGCTTTCACATCTATGGGAGGTCGAGTTGATGTATCAATCAATCGATCAAAAGGTCCTTATGTTTTCAGGATGAGCGGTCAGAATTATCATCACATTGGTTCTTTGTTGCCAGAAGTTGGGAAAAAACCACAGTTTGCTCAGCTCTATATCTATGATACTGAAAATGAGACAGCCAATAGAATCAACACTTTACTAAAACATGGAATGAAGACAGAAATTGATCATGAAATTGTTCGTCAACTATCTAAAATGTTAGACCAACATAATAATTTGGCCAAATCTTTTAGAATGGCGAGTGATAGATATAAAGCACAACCAGAATCTACATTTCGTTTACGACTCCTTAATAGTAGGACAAGAGATGGCCGTCGATACAATATGCCAACAGTTTCGGAAGTTGCAGGCTTAATAGTTGGTGATTTCAGTGAAGTGAACTTTCAACGCGATGTTATTATAGAGCATCGTACAAAAGGACTTCAGAGAATCACAGATTTGCATCCAAGTTTCATGCCCATGACATACCCATTAATATATCCTTATGGTGAAGATGGATACAGACCTAACATATTTTTAAAAGGCGCAACTGATAGCCCTTTTAAGAGGCAAAAGCTAACAATGAGGCAATATTATTGCTTTAGGTTGCAACAAAGATTGAACGAGGGACACACTCTACTTCAAGCTGGTAGACTATTCCAACAATATATAGTTGATTGTTACATGGCAATTGAAGAAGAAAGATTTCGTTGGATCCGGAATAATCAACAAAAACTTAGATCAGACCTTTTCTCTGGTTTGATGGATGTTGTTCATCGAGGTGATTTTGATTGTTCAAAAGTGGGAAAATCGATTATTCTACCTTCATCACACACTGGGGGACCACGATATAGAATACAAAATTATCAAGATGCTATGGCAATTTGTAAATGGGCAGGATATCCTGATTTATTTCTTACTTTCACTTGCAACCCAAAGTGGCCAGAAATAAATAACATGCTCGGATTAATTGGACAAAAGGATGATGACAATCGAGTTGATATCATATGCAGAGTTTTCGAGATAAAATTATTCCAACTAATGCAAGATCTGAAAAAAGATCAACCGTTTGGAAAAATAATCGCATGTAAGTTCACTTCAAATTCGTATCCATAACAAATTCAACTCATTTGTTATTCAAAAGTACAGATAAGAACAATAATTTCACAATTGAAATCAATATTTCTAACTTTTAAATTTTACTCCATTTTGTGGCAGGTCTATATACAATTGAGTTTCAAAAAAGAGGCTTGCCCCATGCACACATATTGCTTTTTTTGCATCCAACAGTGAAAAATCCTTCTGCAGACCATATTGATAAAATAATAAGTGCAGAAATCCCTAACTTAAATGTTGATCCTGATGGTTATAATGCAGTTAACAAATTTATGATTCATAGACTGTGTGGAAAACACAATTCTCACTCTCTATGTATGATGCAAGAGAAGTGCACAAAACATTTTCCAAAAAAATTCAATGATCAGACAACAGTGGATACAGATGGCTTTCCAGTCTATAAAAGGAGAAATACAGGTATTCATGTCGAAAAGAAAGGTGTCTTCTTAGATAATCGATATGTAGTCCCTTATCACAGGAATTTGATTGTCAAATTTGATGCACATATTAATGTTGAGATTTGTAATTACTCGAGATCAGTTAAATATCTCTTCAAGTATGTCCATAAAGGGTCTGATAGAACAACTGCAACAATGGAATCTATTGACATTACCCAAGAATTGGACGAGATCAAAACATATTTGGACTGCAGATATATATCAGCAACCGAAGCTTGCTGGCGAATCTTCCAATTTGACATACATTACAGAAAGCCGGCAGTTGAAAGATTGCCGTTCCATTTACCGGGAGAGCATACAGTAATATTCGAAGAATCCAAGTGCTTAGAAAATGTGCTTACCAAACCTGGAATAGAAAAAACAAAGTTCACAGAATGGATGGAGGCAAACAAGAATTATGATGATGCACGAGAGCTAACTTATTCTGATTTCCCTACATGTTGGGTATGGAATTCAAAAGACAAAACCTGGACTAGGAGAAAAAATGGCCTGGCAATCGGAAGAATTTACTTTGCACATCCTTCAAATGGAGAACGATTTTATATGAGAATATTGCTCAATTTTGTAAAAGGAAGCACTTCATTCGAAAGTATTAGAACAGTAAATGGAGTGACATATCCAACTTTTAAAGCTGCATGCTATGCTTTGGGATTATTAGATGATGACAAAGAATGGATTGATTGCTTAACTGAAGCTGCAATATGGGCGACTGGAAATGAATTGAGACATCTTTTTGTCACGATACTCATTCATTGTCAGGTTTCTGATGCATCCCAACTTTGGAAATCTAATTATACTACTTTATCAGAAGACATAACTTCATTGCAAAGGAAAAGATTCAGATTGAAAGATCTTCAGTTAACCGAGCAACAAGTTGAAGCATACACATTGTTGGAGATTGAAACTATCATGTTGAAAATGGGAACAAGTTTGAGAAACATAGATGGAATGCCACTTCCTAATTCTTCTTTGATAAGAGATTCAGGTAACCGATTGGTCAATGAAGAGCTTGATTATGATCGTGATCAATTAAAAAAGTTGCATGAGAAATCGTTTGCTGCTCTAAATGCTTGCCAAAAATCAGCCTATGAAGCAATAATACATTCTGTTGAGAATGAAGAAGGATGTTTATTTTTTATTAATGGACACGGTGGTCTTTGGTAAAACATTTTTGTGGAATACAATTATTGCAAAGCTCGAGATCACATTCCAAAATAGTCTTGCTGTTTGCAACTTCGGTGTATAGACTTTGTTATTGCCTAATGGTAGGACAGCTCATTCGCGATTTCATATTCCTTTGGATGTGACAGCAGAGTCCACTTGTGAAATCCGACAAGGCACCTTATTAGCTGAACTTCTTATGAAAACTTCTTTGATCATTTGGGATGAAGCGCCTATGGCACATAAGTTCTGCTTTGAAGCTTTGGATAAGACCTTGAGAGATATTCTAAGAACAAGGTATGAAAATAGTTCTATCAAACCTTTTGGAGGACTTACAATAGTATGTGGTGGTGATTTCCGTCAAATATTGCCAGTTGTGCCAAAGGGAACAAGAGCAGACATTGTTGACGCTTCACTTAACTCATCCTACTTATGGCCATTTTTTAAAATTTATGAGCTCAAACAAAATATGAGGCTCTATAATGGAAGTGTGAGTGGCTCTGAGACTTCTAAAATAGCTTCTTTTGACAGATGGTTGTTGCAAATTGGAGATGGTTCATTATATGATGACATTGATAGAGATTTAGTTAAACTACCTTCTGATATCTATAAGAAACCATCAGAAAATCCAATGAAATCGATAGTCGACGCTGTCTACCCATCAATTCTGCATAACTACAATGATCCAACATATTTGAAAGAAAGAGCAATATTAACGCCAAAAAATGAAATAGTGCATGAATTGAACGAGATGATTATGAATATAATACCTGGTCAAGGGAGAACATATTTTAGCTCAGACAGTATATGCAAAGCAAGCGCAAACACAAATGATGAAGATGTTCTATATCCAACTGAATTTTTGAATAGTTTGAAATTCAATGGCATCCCTAATCATGACATATGACTTAAAGAAGGAGCTCCCGTAATGCTTCTCAGAAATCTAAATCAAATAGAAGGCCTATGCAACGGCACAAGATTGATTGTCACTCGTCTTGGTAAATGGTCCATTAGAGGCGACATCATTTCTGGAACAAATATTGGACAAAACGTCACAATTCCAAGAATTATTATGTCTCCTAATGAATCAAGATGGCCATTCAAGCTTAACAGACGACAACTTCCTTTGGCACCATGTTTTGCCATGACGATCAACAAAAGCCAAGGACAATCTCTTAAACATGTTGGCTTGTATCTCCCTAAGCAAGTATTCACACATGGTCAATTATATGTCGCCGTGTCTCGAGTTACCACAAGAGAAGGATTGACCATACTAAATGCCGATCAAGAGGTAGAAGACCGAACCTTCATAAAAAACATTGTCTATAAAGAAGTATTTCAAAATATTCACGTATCAGCTCACAAAATCAAGGTATCACATTTTTAGATAATATTTTAAAATTTAAATTATACATTGCAAGCTCTTACTTCACCCTATAATAATGATTTTCATTATGTGTTTCAATTATTCAGGAGACTAATGAATAAATCAAAGAAGCTATCGAGACAGCAAAATGGTAATCTGGTTGAGTTTTCCAAGTTGTTATGGAGGATCTAATCGCCAAAGAACATAGTAAGTGAAAAAGCATTCATTTTTACATCAACTGTTTCTCCTTTCATTCTCTCTAATCCTTGGAGACATGGTTTATATACAGATAAAGAACATTTTGGCACTAGGTGTTGCTGATCCCCATTGGAACTTGCTATAGCTGCAAGCTTGATATAAACAACTGCTCACCTACTCAGCTACAAACGATGCAAAGTAATTTACAAAAGCCTTTATATGTATTTTACTTATTTCTTTTATAATTCAACGCATTGCTAAGGATCCTCGATTACAAAATTTAATTTGGAACTTATCAACAACTACAAAAGGTATAAGGTCTGTACACTTAAACTATACACGTTAATATATTTTTTTAAAGTTAACAAAAAAAATAGTTAACTTTCATAAATAACATTAGTTTTATAAGGCTATCTCATTTTAAAAAAAAATTAATTTATATTTTTTATCAGTTTCATCGAGTGTAAAGGAAGAAAAAATGATTATACTAAATTCATTTTTCAAAGTCGCGCGAAGTGCGGTTTTAATTTCTAATTTATATAAAGTTGGGGATACAAGAGGTGATGTGGCATCACCATTTCTCATCTTTGTATATTCTCTATTATTTAATAAATAAAGAAATTTTCCTTCAAATTTGGCTTTTCATCTTCTCATAATTAATTTGATTATAATTACACAATCAATATGTAACAGTTCATCAAAAGACCCACTATCTTCTCTAATTGAAATCTTCTTGATCATAAATTAAGCAATAATTTATAAACAATTTAAATCACTCTTCTCCTCTACCTCACCTTAATTTATAAATAGCAACAAAAAATATGATATCTCACGTAGATATAAACACAACATAAAGGTGCATCTATGGCATTTCTATTTCCGTGGTGTTAATTTAGCTAATGTATTTTTTTTCTTAATGTTTTGCTTGTGCGCTTTTCTATAATTATTATCACAATTTTGAGAAACTTGTGAACATTGAAGGCGGTAACGCGGGTTTTAGGCTGTAAAGAATCTTGCAATTGGGATTTTGTACTGTCACATTTGTTAAGAAAACAAGAGTTGATGAATTTTTAGTGTGCAATTTACAGTTTTGGCATTATGGTTTTATACTTTACATAGATGATATTCATTTACCGCTTGATGCTGATATGTTAACATCTGTGCAGTTGGCCTCCCTTGCAACCTATTTTGGCCTTGGACAGCAGACTCATAGGTATTTCTACAGACTTCAAGGAGTTATGTTGCTTGCTTTTGCCTTTTTTTTTCCCCTTGAAATAATACTTTTTTTTATAATCTTTCAGGAGCTTAGACGATGTTCGGATGAATCTTAAAGTTCTCAAGTATTGTGCAATTGCGTTGTTCTTGGTAATTCTCTTGTTCGAAAAGCAGTGAGATCTGGCTTCTTCTTGAATGATAGAAATTGATTGCTTTCAGATGTCATAATATTCCTGCCTATAACATATTTGTAATGTTAAGCTTTGACTCAATTTCCATCCAATGAATATGGCATGATCTCTTGCTACTTCACCTTATCATAACATGTTTTTCGTAAAGATAGTGCATATTGCATGCAAAAGTACATAGGTAGCTTTTCTGAAGTTTGATGATAGATGAAGATCCTTCGGAAGTCCAATGTTTAGGCTACAATCCCTCTGAATTTTACTCTGATTCAGACATGATCCAGATCCTGCCACCCTTGAAGAACATCATGCACTTCAATTTTGTTTTGTATTTACGCAATCAATTGGTAGCATATAAGGTTGCAATAGTTTTTCAACCATCCCAATTACTTTTTGACCATCAAATTCTGTAAGATGATTAAATGCAGCTTATGCCGAGATTGGAACGCTTGCCCTTCGTTGCTCATAACTGATAATTTTTAGTTCTTGTATATTTTAGGCTTATCTTGTTTTACCCATAAATGACGACTGATTGAGATTTTGGTGGGGCGGCTGATGGACTTGCATGTTTCATAAGATTTCTTGTGCAACAATTAACCAGAAATTGCCATTTTCACAGGAATCAGGCCTCCCAGACATATTCACTGTGAACAGTTGCGAGATGAGTTCCGCGGCTTCTGCGTCTGAGGGTTCAAGTGGTTATGCTAGATTTATGGAGCCTGATGAGGTTTCCATCCCCTCCACCGTGTTGTCCCATTGTTTCCCGGGAGTCAAATTCAAAAAATTAAATTATTGCACAATGATGTTATTTTGCAGATTTATTGTTCCCGTTTGAAAATACGATATGGAATAAGCACGAAGTTTTTTGATCAGGCTGGCCGGCCACGGTTGAGCTTTGTGGTTGATGCATCTCAAAGTCTATGCACAATTCTTGATGCATGTGAAGTCGCTGAGAAGAAGTTGTTCGAAGATTCTGGTAGCAATTCCGAATGGAATCCTGTTGTGACCAGACAAAGTGGTTTTTTCAACGATCCGACAGCAAGATTGCGGTTAGTTTTCTCTCCATTTTTAACTACATATTTTTCCTTTCCGGCAAGAAAATGAGTAGAATTACAGTCTAAATGAATTAAATTTCTGATATACATCATTTTCCTACAGCAGAAATTTAGGATAAGGTGGTATGTTTATTTCGATATCTCTTGCTTTCTGTGGTACCCATTAAGATACGTCTTAGGTGTAAAAAATTACATAACAGTAGGGGAAACCAACAGCCAGCCCGAGAAGATCGGACGTTCATTTTTCCATGCATATGGATATTGGGTGTGTAGTATATTCCATTTTGCTTTATTAACCATTAGCCTTTAGATTGTTTTCGCGATCCACATCTGGTACTGGCCGGGCAAGTGCAAAAATGGATCAGTACTAAAGTTTCTAGTTTTACTATAAAAACTAAAATTAGTATTTTACTAATAAACTAATAATTTTAATGAAAAAGATGATAAAATGAAAGACTTTACAAAGTTATGATAGCAAAATGATAAGGAACAATACTTTTTGTTATCATTTAGTATTTTACAATTTTTAAAGTAGTAAAGCTATAATAATCATTTTGCTAAAATTGCTATTTAAAATCATATTTTACGTGCTCTTAGTAACTTATTAGAGATTAAAAGTAGCAATTGTCATTTATATTAAAAAATTAAAAAAAAGGCCATATTATATTTTAAGAACTAATTAGGGATCTTAGGATTTCTTTTTTTTTTGTTGATAATTTTTTAGGATTTTAGATCTCATTACAATGGAGATGATGTAAAATAAATGCAACACCAAGACAAATAAAATGTTGGATACTCCTCCACAACTTGATTGACCAACAAAATAAAATTATTTAAAAAACAAAAATTCTATGATGCGTGATTAATATTATGTCATCAATGCCTAATAATTATAAGTTTTATAAATTATGTATAGGACTAGTAAATGAAAAGTAAAATAAATTAATTAATATAAGAGTGGTAAATTGATATCTTAAAGTTACAGACAAACTAAACACTTATCAAAAAAACATATAACTTGTAAATCAAAATTAAACTTTAATTGAGAAAAAATAGTTTATTCATTTAATTTTATTAAACAAAAAAATTGCTCATCAATTAAAAACAAAAGATTGTATTAAAAATAATTGGAATAAGTTTTATTGAATTGGCTTAACCATGAATCCTAAATTCATTCTAGACATATACAAAATATCATTAAAATTGGATCTAGTTTTCTATTATATACATATTTTATATAGTTTGAAACTTTATTTCTTAATTGTAGTTAAAGATTGTATGGTGTTGATAACAGTGAGGTTTAGAAGGATGCAAAATCACCTTATCTTACAAACAATTTTGAAAAACATGAAAATAATAATTTTTCAAAATTCATTTTAAGAATAAATTTTATCTTTGAAAATTTTCACATATATCATTACACATATTACATAAACCCAAAAGTATTATTATTCAATTTAGAAACAAAATTAATAAATATATAAGGTAGTCATTATAATAATGAGTTTTAATTTTACATTTGTTATTTTTTAATAAATTCATATTAATTTACTTATTTTACCTTTCATTTACAAGTTTTATCTTTTGTTTACATAATTTATGTTTTATTTTTTATTTAATGTTAATTACAAGTTCTATACTACATTTCTAAGTTTTTGTTTATTCACCAATAATATACCAATTTATCATTTCTATGTTAATTTACTTGTTTTACTTTCTATTTACAAGTCTTGTGTTTTATTTACTTAATTTATTTTATATTTTTTACTTAATATTGATTTATAAGTTTTACATTATATTTCTATGTTTTTGCTTTGTTTACCAATTGTACATTGTTACTAGATAAAAATCGATATTAGGCCCAAAAATCCAATTCAGCCCATCAGGCTTAAGCACAGGATGTGTTACATGCTTCTCAGAGTTCACATTGGGCATTGCCTAATGGAAACATGCAAGAAAACGCGGAGTTTAGTCAGGCTAGATGTTCAGGACATTCAGCGGCGATGTCCATTCTTAAAGCCTAAATACAACAAAGTGGTGACAATAAAAATATTACCAATCAATTTTGATAAAGCAAATTATTTTATTAAAATAAAATCAATCTCAACAAATAAATTATTATTTTAAAAACATAATAAATTATTTTTTAAAGACAACTAAAATTGACATATTAGGCTTGACTTGCCCTATAAATATGGAAGTTGAGAGTATGGAGAGGCATGATTTGAGAGAGCATTTTGAGAATTTTAAGAGAGTATTTTGAGAACTTTAAGTTCTTAATTTAGTAATTTGAGAGTTTATGTGTATTGGGGTATTAGGTTGTGAGATAAAATACTGTAATACTTGTAACACTACTCAATTAGTAAAGTATTTCCTCCCATCTTCTCCCATTGATGTAGACTAAAAGTCGTACTATGTAAATTCCTATTCTTATGTGTTATATTTATTTCTCAATTTCATTTTAATCATGTATCTACTTCACTCATCAATTCAGTAATAATGATATTAGAGCCATTGATTGTAATTATTTAGGGTAGAGATACTATTCACAGAAACAACACTGTTCACACATATGGTATCATTCACACTAGGAATAACCATATGATTCTGTCTAGGAAATTTCTGTTATAAAGGCAATAAGAGCCTAAGGAGTATGGGTTTTAAGTGGGATTGTTGTAAATCCTAATCTTTCCTAGGAACTTTCTTAGTAAAGGTGGACAATTCAATTTTCAGTTCTTTTTTTTTTTGTTTTTGATTTGGGTTGCAACCCGTTCAGGCTTAAGAATTCAACCCAAATGGGTTGGAAATTTGGTTCGGCTCGGTTTGGATTCTTAATTCAGTTCGGTTTCTGGTTTATAATTCAAGTTTAAATACTGTTTAGGTTACAATTCAGTTTGAATTACAACAATTATTATAAAAAAAATGACCAAAGAAACATATTTTGACGCACAATTACAGAGAAGCCAAAAGTGAAGAAGAATGTATATCACAAAACAACAAATTAATAACTAATTTCAACAATTACCCTGCATAGAGAATAACATACACTGCAAAACCACTACCGCAATAAAAGTTTGATCTATTAGTATTAAAACGGAAGATAAATTATAATAGGAAAAAACTCTTCTTAGATTGGAAAACAAACGCTTCACGAATCATCAATGGGAGCAATGATTTTCGGCAGCCTTATCAACTTATTTACCCTCAATTTCACTAATTGCTTCCTTGTCTCATAAGCTATTGTCATGAGCTGTTGTGGTCTGCTAAGGCTTTTGTGGTGAGACTGTCTTAGTGCGGTTGTGCTACGGCTGTTGTGGGTTGGTGTGATAGTGATTGAGAGAGGAGAGATAAGGGTTGTTGTGGGTTATTCTTGTTGTCAATGGCTCTGTAGTGGCGCGACTATGCTATCATGCCGACGTGGAGTAGCATGGCAGTAGCCTACAGCTGGTAGCTTCACACTTGAGAGAGGAGAGATGCAGGATAAGTTTGTTTCGAATTTGATTTAGGGATTTCAAGGGCAGTGTGATGTGTGTATTTTCTTTTTTTTTTTTTTAAATAACCCAATCGATTTAAAAATTTGGTTCAGGTTAACCCCAACCGAATTGCAAACTTGATTGGTTTTATAATTTACAATTTGTTCGATTTTTAGGCTTAACTCGAACCAAATAGAAAGCCATATTTTTTATTTGGGTTCAGGTCGATTCAAGTCAACTAGAACCAAACGCCTACCCTTATTTTCTTATGTGCAATTTCACACATACTAGTACCTGCAACTACTCAAGTCAAAGTCAAAATTGCTTATTGGGGGCACTTGAATACACTTTTAAACCTTACATCTCAAACCACACAATATAATCAGGCGGAATGCAAATCAATTAGTCTAAATTTCTATTCACACCCAACTCTATTTCAATCGAGAAGGAACTTATTCTTATGACAAGTAGATTGGTAAAATTCCCCCCCTAAACATACACTAATTTACAGCTCTCATATTAATTTATTTATTTTACCTTCATTTATAAGTCTAATATCTTATTTACATAATTTTTGTTTTATTTTACACTTATAGTGCAATTACTAATGGTGCGTTTATTAAAAAAATCAAAATAAAGAATTGGAATTAGGGTAAGGTGTTTACTTGGCTGTAGGAATCAAAATAATAATGAACTGCATTCTCATTTATATGTTTATTTTATTTTAAAATCATAATAGAGTTGTCCTTAGTATTATTTGTATATATTATAGTAGTAACAACAACAACAATAATAATAATGACAATAATAATGATTAAAACAACAAGATTAATGAATTTTAATAATAATAATAAAATGAAACTCATGATGGTAGTAATAATTAAAATAATACAAATAGTAAATTTTAATAACAATAATATTAATATAAAATAATAGTGTTAATAATAATAATAATAATTTTTATTTTTATTATTATAATAGGCTGGAATCACAATGAAATATTAAATCAGAATAAGCTATTTATTTCGACAGTAAGAATAAAAATTATAATAGGCTGGAATCACAATGAAAAATTAAATCAGAATAAGCTATTTATTTCGACAGTAAGAATAAAAATTAAAATCAAAATGAACTACATTCTCATTGATGCATTTACTTTATCTCAAAACTGGAATAGACTATTACAAATTATTAAAATGCCCTTTGTTAATTGTTGTCCCTAGTATTATATATATTTATTATAATAAAACAACAACAATAATAAATAAATAAACAAATAATAATGTTAATAATAATTATAATTACAATAATAGTTAATAATAATAATAATTAATAATGGTAATAGTAATATTATCATCATCAACATCATCACTATATTATTATTAATTATAAATAATAAAGGATTTGTTTGTAAAATTTAAAAAATTTATGAGTAATTTTGTTTTGGGTTAGTAATATGCTAATAAATTGAAGTAAAAATAATAATAATAAGCGAATATAAAATTCATATATCGATCCACAATGATTTCCAGTACAACATAAGTTCCACCAATATAAAATTAAAAATCTATACATAACCCCTATTTCAAGCATGACTAGTTGAATATGTCAGCTTCTATATATATAAGTTCAAAATTCCAACATAGTAGCAAAGTGCAAAGTTTCAACATTGTAACTAGTATTAGATTGCATCCCACAATTAAGCATTTGAATGACATATTATTTCTTAAGATGAACAGACAAGCTAAAGAACACATACAGCAAATTATGTTTTGATGCCAACATACTAGTCCCATCATATATTTGTTAATTAGCCAAGCCTTCAAAATTTCTCATCTCTCTATATAACTTGCCTTGTAAACCAGTTATATCTTTATCATTAGAAAGCACACTAATCAAATCATCTAGTTGAGAGACCATTGCTACCACTGACTAAGTTATTTTTCCAATATTTGAGCATATTGGAGACCTTAAAGAAGAATTAAAGTTGCTGAAATGGGTAGTAGACAATGTTTTATGTTCGAAGAATGGGCCTTCGAACGTCAAGGTTCTAGAACCTAAGGCTATCGCAAAGATGAAAATGCGATATGTAGCATTACTTTCAAGCTACTTGAGGACCTGAAATGGAACATGTCAATATCACAAGACAGGCCTTAAGGTTGATGCAAAGCTATGGTGGAGTAGGTTTCAAGAGGATACTAAAACACTGCGACCGTTGATTGAGACATGAGATACACGTAAACGAGAATTAAAGGGGAAGATCTTGTTAGGGAATGTCAAAGAGTTCAATTCGTTGATGCTGGATATAAAGAACATAACAAATAAGGACAAACTCTTCAATTTCATATCTAGTTTTTAACCGTGGACTCAAACTAAATTGTAGAGACGGCTATGAGGATTTGCCTACGGCAATTGTAGTAGCAGATGGCTTAGTGGATTTTATATTCACAAACACTTTTTTTTTTTTATCAAATCTAAGAAATGAAAAGATGATAAGAAAAGTAATTTTTTAAGTATCTATAATAACAAAAAGGATGGCAGTCAGAACAAAGGCAATTGAAGGAAACCGCTAGTAACGAAGAGTTCGAGGATTTCATCTGTGATAGGGTAGATTGGGCAAATGATTGTCTAAAGCACGAAAAGCTAAATGGTTTGGTGAAGGAAACAAAAGGGGAATCTTTGAAATCATTGATGGCTGAAGTAAGTGCAACGCACATGAATTCGTTATAATTAGTGACTAACACAGATGTCAAGGTAAAGGAGAAATCCATAGATAAAGAGATATTGGAGAGTCTTGAGGTGTGGATTCTACTTAGGTGGGATGATGTGTGCAGTGGTGAGGATTAATAACGTTGAAGTAAGGGTGATGATAAATATAAGTGTAACAACAAACCTTGCAGAGGCAAACATAGTACCATGCCTTGGGCTGTAGGTTGCTAGAGCTAACATTATCATGAATCTTGCTTAAAATCATGGTGCTGGATGGTATAACGGTAACTAACCTAAACATGGGCACTTGAGCATGGTCCTAAGTTTGTAATTATGCCAATGATAAAATTTGATGTAATTCTTAGAATAGAGTTCTTGTGCAATACAGAAATGTATGCACTACAACACTTATCATGCATTGAGATTGTCAGCATGGAGGAACTGTGCATAATTAAATGCGAGTTTAAAATTTTTGGTAAAATAGGACCATTTAACTGATTTAGATAGAAGGAGTTCTACGATGATGTAAATGGTTGAGGGGTATATTCAAGTTATGGAGGGACTTGATGAATACACTATAGAAGCACTTATGGCTCTTAAATAAGCCATACCAAGCAGGCACTTAGTATAATTTTGGTTTGATTAACCTATATGCGGACATTACTCCTATAGTTGTCATTTGATGACAAATGATGTTATTAGATCAAATTATTTGGCAAGATATGCAAGTTGGCCAAAGCTAAAATGTTCACTAGATAAATTTCAATTAAGCCCATCATGTACACTAAATATGATATTATTATAAAAAAGGATTTCGATCAAATGCTAAACTTTAACAAGAAACTATGGCTGTTTTATTTAATGCAATTTGATTCAGGTCATCATAAGGATTTGTAATGAACTTATAGCATGATAATTTGATGCTTTAATGCTAAAAAATAAAGATAGAAGAAAAGAAAAAAAAAGCCAAAGAATTAGTGATAAAGCCATAAAAAAAAAAAGCAAAGTGATTTTTAATTTGGATAAAGATGCTACCTTTTTCAGATTATTTGATTACCTTTTATATTGTGAACAAGGTTGATAAAAAAGCCAAAGAATTAATGATAAAATTATCACAAATTTATTGTTACTAGTAGCAAATTCTTTGTTATATTTTTCAAATATTATCTTGATTTTAGTTATAAGTATGTAAAAATAATGAAAAAAATTATCACCAATGATGAAAAAATTTACATTACTTCATGTCGTGTTCACTCATCAATGACTAATGTTTTTATGAATACATTACCAATTAAAGCATCAAAATGATCAACTACATCCACAGTTGCTGTAAAATTTGTTAAATATATTTTTTTATCCACTATATTTTTTCGTATTATAATTAATATATATAACAATTAATAACTATTATAATTTTAATATAATTATAATATTTTGATCATTAAATTCAAACAAAACACAAACCAAACTTAAATGGATTGGTTTGACTTAGGTTAAAAACATTTGATTTGGCTTTGATTAGACCCAAAATTTTCTGATTTATTTTTACTTGACCTAAAACTGAACTCAAACCAACATGTGTCTACCCCTACTTACATTTATAAATCTTATCTTCTATTTATATTAATTTATATTTTATTTTACACCTGATGTTAATTTATAAGTTGTATCTAGGTTTGACAATTTAGCCCAATCTTATTTTTGCCCCGATTGACTCAACCCTAATTTTTAGGGCTTTGACTAGAATCTTTGAGGTTAGGGTCGAGTTCAGGTTAAAATTTTAAAGCCCGAACAAATTTCAGATCAGGGTCGACCCTATTAAAAAAAAAAAAACTAACACAAGTTAACACTTAACACACGCACACATCATTACCAGCTTTTGGTGGGTAGAAAACTAATTAATTTCTTTTTGTTGCATGGTGATAATAATGGTGGGAATTGCTATGTGCGTGTTGGTGATTGCATTGCTAGTGGAGGTGGCAAAAATATCCGCACGGACTGTACCCAGGCGTTGTGGGCCGGGTCAGTCTTGGGCATCACTTAATAAACCGGAACCCAGATTTTATTAAAAAAAATTATAAAATATGTATTATTTTAAATATTTATATTTATTTGACTCATTTATTATACATATATAAAGTTTTAAACACTTAAAGTTTATATTTTCATGTCAAATTTTATTAAAATAAATTTAAAACTTATAAAATTATCAAAAACAAAAAATATATACACATATAATATTAAAAAATATAAAATTCGGGTACTCGGATTAAAATCCAGCCCGGACCCGGACTGATTGCATCCAGGCAGGGTTCTGTCATTGCAATACCCGGACCCGGCCCGGGGTTTTGCCATCCCTAATTGCTAGTCACATATTGCTTCCCATCGTAGAGACAAAGGGGACCCCACCATCAAAGCTAGCTGTTGAAATGGTGGTGGGAAATGGAAGGGTTAATTATTTCAGTAGAGCTGGGTTAGGCCCGACCTGATGTTAACCTGATTCGGGTCAGGCTGAGCCCTACCCTAACTAAATAATATTCGGATTTTTTTAAGGTTGGATTTCAAATTTTTTGAATCAGGTCGGGCTCGGACTTGGCCTAGTTGTATTCTAAATTTACATATTTTATGTTCAATTGATATAATTAATGTTTAATTAGGGTGTTGGTAACATGATTTCAATTACTGCATCACAAAAATAACCTCAAAAAGAATCTATATATATATATAAAGTTGGGACTTGGGGAGATGATGTGGCATCACCATTTCTCATCTTTGTATATTCTCTATTATCTAATAAATAGAGAATTTTTCTTTTGAATTTAGTTTTTCATCTTCTCATAATTAATTTGATTGTTATTGCACAATAACAATTATATAAAGGTTTAATTGAGGCATATTTTTTATAATGAACATCCAAGGGGGAGTGTTATACATTAAAATAAATGTAGATGTTCATAACATATATCTCTTAGTCTCCCCACTATCTCCCATTAGCAACCTTTAACTTCCGTATAACTCTCACTATCTCACAAGGAATTATAATCCATAATTTTTCATTAATTTCATGGAGTGATTATGTAACTATAAAAGGAGAGCTCATCTTTTTGTTTTGTACACACACAATTGGAATGAATAAAATCACTCTATAATATATTCTCTCATTTTATTCTTTACCTTATGTTATTTCTTTATTTGTATTGTTGGCTAATAGCTTTTTTTTTTGTTTTTTATAAGGCTGTCTCATCTTTAAAAAAATCAATTTCTATTTTTTATTAATTTCATCAAGTGTAAAGTAAGAAAAAAGAATAATACTAAATTTTTTTTTTCAAAACCGCGTGAAACGCGGTTCTATTTTCTAGTTAAAAAAATAAATGTAGTGTTTAAACATATGACACCATTTGCCGTTGCTTAATGCTAAAGGATGGGCACGCAGTTACCCGCGCTTTATATTCACCGTGGGATAAAAAATCAACACCCTCATCACATTTCGGATTCTAGCTTTATGGGAACCAAGGTCTTCATAAATATAAAGGTCAACCGCCAATGCTAAAATAGCATTGAAATAAATTTCGACGGGCAGTATCAGTTACATTTCAAGCATACTGTTTTAACCTTCAAAATGAGAATCTGTATTACTTGAAAAAATGACAAACTGTGTATTCACAGTTGTAGCTTCCCCAAAAACCAGCTATCGCATTCTCTAACCCCATTATAAAAAACAATTTGATTTAGAACCCAAGAAAAGAACCATCAGTACAAATGTCAACATCAAACCCTTTCAAATTGCTAGAAGCTTCAAATTTCTACTCATGGAGTTGCATATACCTGATGGTCTGACCAAAAATCATGTCATTCGAAATCTTCATCAGATGATTGCAGCTGGAGGGTACTTGCTGGTGAATCCCCTTCATCTGCTGCTGCTGCAGGAAGTTTCCTGTTCCTCGTCTGTAATCCAACATTCTGTTTCACAGAACTATCCCCATCATTGGTCAAGCCTTTTGGAACTCCTGACTCAACCTTTTTAACTTTAGAGTCTCCATTTGAACTGCCAGGCTTCTCCACTGGAATCGTGTTTTCCTCTTCATTGCTGCCATCAAATGATGAGCTCCCCCCAGAATCAAGTTTCATCCGCTTGCTAGCCCTTTTCGGTCTAGGCTTGGCAGGAGGATTCTGCAAATCCTCTTTCACTTCAGCAGTCTCAGAATTTTCAGTGGCAGCAGTTACGGTGATCCCAGACATCGGATCAGGATTTTCCATCCCATTTATCTCTTCATCACTCAACTCCTCAGGAGGGTCTTCATTCTCTTCAGTCTTACGTTTCAGCGACTCAATTACATCCATTAATTCTCTGTTGACCTGTCGATTTGAACATTACATATTGAAGTAAACTAATTTTCCAATTGTGGAAAGAGAAATATGTGCTTGGAAATATATAGAAGTCATGAGTTAATGCATTACATTGAAGCTGAGCAGTTAAGGAAACAGTTTGAGCTAATAACATCCAGACAAGTGTTTGAATGCCATGTTATTTTAAAAATTTCAGTTTAGAAGCATCTATTCTGTTTATGTGGTAGAAAAAAGCATAACTTTCTTCACATTTCAACAATTAACAATTATGAAGTGTCCACATCTTACCTGAGGGTTTTGAAGAAATTCAGAAATGTCAGTTGGGCACGACGGACACTGCATGACATTCTTTTGTGATCTAAGAGTCCGTCCACCTCTACTTCTCTCTCTCACAAAAGTCTTTCCAGCAAACGCACCTTCCAAACAGGACTTGCAAAAGTTATGAGCACAAGGTGTGGTAATAGGCAGATTCATCACTTTCCGACAAATTAGGCAACTGAATTCTGTACATAAAGAATTACCAAGTAAACATAGTTTTCAAACTTCTTATATGAATAATATGTAGTGCATCTAAGAATCTAGAATTATAAACCTATAGCTTTAGTACAGTTTTTATTTCTTTATTTTCTTTTTTCCTTTGCAGCAACCAGCATGAGCTTCCCATATGACAAACAATCAACAATCAAACAATTCTGTTTGTAAATGTTAAATCTACCAACTGCCTCAAGAAAGACATCAATAAAGGCATAGAAAAAGCAAACCTTTCAGGAGCTTCTCTCGTACGCTTGTATTCTGTGCTTGCCTAATAGCTCTCCTCACCTTCTTCCCATCCTCAGGCTTACCTGTATCAATTGGTTTTTTGCTAAGTGGTGGAGGTTTCTTCCACTTCCAGCGACTATCTTCTTCCTGAAAATGGAAATAACAGAATTCCATATCAAGTCAAAATAACAAACATCTGTGACGAAAGGATTTATGTTTCAGTTATAATCACAAATTGAGAACAATGAAAAGGGTCCTTTAACTACTGAAATCCATTATTGATACACAAGACCTTTTTGCATTATTATGAAACAATTTTAGTATTCACCCAATTTTATCTACACAGCAATTCAATAGACCATAAAACATGTCTTTGAACAGAAGCATGAGACGTGCAATTCAAATTTTAGAGAAGAAACTGCATGAACTCACATCAAAGTCCCATGCCGGACTTTCCTTCCTTTCCGTTACGTCAGTTGCCATTTTCAACTCTGGAATACCTGGCAAAGATCTAGGGCGGTCCCCAAATTCATCACTGCAGTTAAAGTTTCAAAAAATTAGTAGGGAGAGAATAGTGAAAGAATCCAAATAAATCAATAACAGCACAAACCTTGTCCATGGAGCAGGCTCATTGTCACATCTGACGAACAAATATCGGCAGACCTTGAAACCCTTTGCAGGAAAAATGTCTCAGTTTATATGTTCAGCTGATAACAATATTATTGTAATTATAATATATTAAATACAATATATTTACTTGGATTCCAATTTTTCGCCAACACTTTTCAATTCTGTAGACTCCATCATAACGCACCCCTTTCTCAGGGGCATAAGCAGAACGTTTCTCCTTGTGGGACCTGCTCAAGAAAGAAAGGAAGCATAGAAGCTAGAGTGAAAATATGAGTGGAAAGTTTTAAATGAATAATCCAAAATAGCAGTCCTCACCATATAAACCCAAATTACACAGAAAGACATTAAAAAATGATTATGATTCCCATTAGTAATAATTACTAACAACTACTGCACAGACTTAAAGGTTTATAATGCATAAGAGAGAAACAAGTATGGACAGGCAACAAATTTATTAATTCTGTCAGAAAATGACATAGAAATAACTAATTCCATTAAACTTCAAAATTAATTGCCATGCCAACGACATTGTGGAGAAAGAGATATTCTGCAATGCAAAAACACATCTAAAAAGGACCCAAAGAAGCAATAAGTAAATACATTTTGTCATCTTTTATTCAACGAGGCAAGAAAGAAAGAGCGTCTTGAAAGAACAAGATAGGGAGAATAACGCTTACCTTACAACACGAACTGGGTAGCCCTTTCTGCAACTTACTCTGAGGGCTTCATTCATTTTTTCAAACTTTTGATCAAAAGACTGCTCTTTGTTTGTTCTTTTGTTCCCACTTAGATCTCTACCACCACTGCCAACCACATTTATGCAAACAAATCATATCATGAAATTAGAATGGATATGAATGAATGGCAATACTTTTTAGGGTCCCAATAAAAAAATCAAACAAGACATACTACTAAACAGGATAAATATATCAATTTTTTTAACAAAAGATACTTGAAAAGCAGGGTGCGTTAGATAAAATCTAATATAAATGATTAAAGAAGATTTGAAGTTTTATACAGCATCAGATAGAGCAGGAAGAAATAGACAACACTCACAGTAGGGTCCCAGCAGAAACTAATTTTTTAATATTAGGATTGATTGCTCAGAGTAGAGAGAACAAGTCATATTGCAACTATTCAAGCGTAATCACTGATTTTTACAACAAAGTTAAAAAAACCAAAACAAAATCAGATTTTTAGATCATATAAGCAGACTAATCCTGAGCCATAAGAAAACAACAGTGAAATACTGACAGCAACTAGGTTTGCCAATGAACTCAAACCAGTTAAATGTGAAGTCATGTAGAAACAAACCTTCCTGTATATAGGAACCACTCTCCATGATCCTCATCATCTTCATATCCCCCAGATAGTGCCACCGACTGAGCACCATAGTTTGACTGTCCAGCTATACCAGCAACATGAGGAAAATGTGCACCCCACTGCCGGCATTCCAATCTGTCTTCCCAACATTCACCAACAAGCACCCCCTGATTTCTCTCTGGATCATTTTCTGCTGGGATTGGCCCAAAATGATCAGGCGGTATAGTAACAAAAATCTTCCCACTTGCAGCATTGGCCTTCCCCGTCTTCTGTGCCCGCTCAGTAGTAAATGCCTTGTCTGGCCGGTCTTGGTTGCGCATAAAATGGTAAACCTTCGTAGGCACAGCAGCAAAGTTTGACTTTGACAGCTTGGCCATACGAATAGCAGTCACAAGTGCAGAATTAATGCGGGGCTGGCTTGCCATTTTGGGAGGAATTATGTGACGGCATTTTGCACAGGTCCGCTTCCCTTGCCCAATCCATTTCTGGAAGCATTTTAGGCAGAAGTTGTGGCCACATGGCGTCTGAAACAAGATAAACAAAACACTTCCGAAGTTCTATCAGCTTTCCAAGAGTAGATAACTTCGAATATGTGAAACAACTGTGAAGCACATCCACCGCAAACATTAAACAGATCCCTACTTTCTGCACTCCAAGTTCCAAAGATAACTAATTATTTGAATTTAGTGTTATCCGAGTTAAGGAAAATTCATTTCCCACTGAGCAAGTTGTCCAAAAAATTAGAAGATCTTACAGATCCAAAACAGAAATTTGCAGATATTGTGGGATGGTCTCAATGAAACAAACAAAAAATTTCCAAAATGAGTATCAAAATCGTTCCAAACTGACACGTCATCATTACCAATAACCAATAAGTACCAAAACTATACACAAATAAAGAATATATCCTAACAGTTACTACTTATTGAGTTCAGTTACTTTAAATGATTCTAATGGATATTTAGTAGCTCAGTAAAGTATTAGTGAATTGATACCCTTGCTGACGTAGTATCATTTGTGCTAGCATCACTTGCCAGGACAACCACTAACACAATCGTGATAATTAATTAATGATGTATGACATTCTTACCATTTAGAAAAACAATAGAAGAATGCGCGATAAACTCACAACTACAGCTCTTATTTCCGAACCAAATAAGAAATACAGCACTCAAAAACAAATATCTAGCAGTTCAAACTAATTGAAACCTTGTGACAATATGTTTGGGATTATAGTGTTGCAGCTTTTAATTCGCACCTATTATGGAATGGAATTATCAGTTAATAAGTGGGTAGTAATTAGTAAACATCAGCTACATGATAAAAGTGGGTGTTTACCAGACCTATAGCACACGAGCCAAACTACGACAATTACAAACGTACCTATAAGCTTACTAAGTTAATCGATATTCAAGACCCCGGAAACCCTAATTAAGCATAGCATTAAAAGTAGAAAACAATTATAAAAACAGATAAAATTAATTAGTAAAAGCATTAAAGCATATTGTCTGTTTCGTGAATCTAACCGTAACAGGTCTCTCAGGCAACTGCATACAGAAAGAACAGTTCAAGCTACCATCAAGCAGGTCCAAAACATCACTATCACTCTCCCTCTCCCTCTCCTTTCCTTTGCTCTTCTTCTCATTCTCATTCTCTTTCATTTCCTCATCAACTTTCCCGCTCAAAAGCTCCTGCCTTTTCCTTGCCTTCTCCTTATCCGTCAACTTCTCGTCCGCCTCAATAGCTCGTATAGCCGCTACCAGATCCCCTCCATCTCCGGCGTTGCCGCCCGAGGGCGGAGCAGGGCCATCGATGCCAGAGCAGTCGGGGCATAACCACGACAGAGAAGAAGCGAGGGTCTCGGGAGGCTTGGCCAGGCAGGCCACGTGCCAGGGAGTGACGCACGTGCTGCACGTGATCGTTTCCTCGGGAGGGGGTTTCACTTTGCAGCGCATGCACTGGTCATCTCCGTTGCAGGGCAGTTGGATATCGTGCGCCATTGAAGTGGCGATGGTTGTTTGGGGGCGGGGGGGTGTGCGTACGATAAGAGAGCGACAATGTGTGATATGATATCACATACGAATTTGGAAACGCGCTTTATTTTTTGGGGTATTAAAGAGAGTGGAGAGAGAGTGAGAGAAGAGCGAGAGGCGGGTTTTCGAAAAGTGTTTTCCAGTCGAGAGCGTTTTGAATTTCAAACGGGAGCTAAATTTGCTTTAAAATTTGTGAAATGACAATTGTCTCCTCCCCACTTCCGATTTATTTACAGCTTACTCATTTAATCTGCTGACTAAAATTAAGATATAAAAGGTGAATTGGCAAACTAATAATTAACATAGGGGTAAAATGATTCAACTCCATCCGAGTGCGCTTGATCTTCGCCCTATAATACATATGGTAGGGGTACGGATGACAAAATCCGAAACCAGATCCAAATTTGGTAAATACAATCCATCTGTTGTAAGAATGAGATTATATTTTATTCATCCGCAATTGGACAAGTATACGGTGATGATAGAGTTATAAATTTTGTATAAATTTATTTTATATAAAATGATGTGATAAAAATTTATTAGTTGGATAAAATTATATCATAATGGTTTATACAAAAAATGTAAAATAATAATTTTATATTTACTAAATTTTCATTAAGATCCAATTTAAACAAATCAATTACTTTGATTGGCATTAGTTCAAATCTAACTCAAATAAATCAATTTGTATTCAAGGGATTGTGGGCTAAGTTTAGCTTGGGTAAGTGGTATGGTTGAGGCAAGCATATGAGGGATATATGGGTTGGGGAGGTTAATTTGGAAACCTGATATGAGGAGTTTAGGTGAGCTCACATAAAAAATGTAATATGGTTGTCAAAATCATAATAATGGAAACAAGCATAAATATAATAAGTATATAAAAATTGAGTCACAAATTCTTGTATAAATTAATGTGGCATGATAAAATTGGTTGAATTAAATATCCCTTAACCCACATGATTTATTTTTATTATTTTATATTTTTATTCAACCAATAAATTAATATCATACCAATTTATACAAAATAAATTTATACAAAAATTTATAACTGTATCATCACTCATAAAAATTATATTGTTTTATCTTTTGGTCCATTTCCACGGGAGCAACTCGTCTCTAATCCACGTATAACTCTTTTGATAAGTATCCATTCTACATTGGAGACATTTTTTAACTGTCCTCGTGATGGTTTGTGCAATTGACATGACAACACCTAACTTATTGACTAACGTTGTGGTTATTCCTCGTTAGCTGCTTTGAGGGTGAACAAAAGAATTAGGGAACCAAATAAACTACACTGGATTGCCAGTTTAGTTTAATTTTGTTTTGATTTATATATTAAAAAAATGATCGGTTCAATTAGTTAAATAAAAGATGACTAAAACAAATAACTATAAAAAACAAAGTTTTAAAGGTTAAAAAATAAAAAATCGAACCAAACCAAAATTAAAATAAGCTTAAGGATAATGAGTATACAAAAATTACATGATATGACCTTTACCCTACTTCTACCAAAGCAACTCATCTCTAATCCACTTGTAGCGCCTTTGACAAGTATCTGTTCCATATTAGAGACCTTCCTTTAGCTGACTTTATAATAGATATGTTGGAATTTTTTCAATTTTCGTAAAGCAAATAAACCCTAATTTGAATAAACTTTATTTCAATTTCCGTAAAGTAAATAAACCCTAATTTGAATAAACTTTAATTCCTAAAATCATAGAATATCATGATTTTCACATCATCATAATTGAGAGAAAACATACCTTAATCCATTATTATTTTTCTTGATCAAATCTCACGGTCAAAAGTTAAAGATTAGTAAAATTGATTTCTCTCTTTTGACTCTTTTAGAGTAACTCAATTTCTGATGGAGAGAAAATTAACGTTGTATCCTTTTATATATTGAGTGGAAAGAGGAAAAATTTTAATAAAATCATAATTCTCATTTTCCATCAAAGTGGGCAGTTAGTTTCCTCAATTGATCAATATGATTTCAGCCCATAATGTATTTTATTATTACTAATTTAATAATGTGGCACGTGGGCCACTATAAAATATTCCAACAAGATAAATAACTCATGTTACGAAACCGATTTGTTGACCAATGTTGTGATTTTTCTCCTCATTGTTTGCTTTTAGGGGTGGGCTAAAAAATAGGGGAACCAAATATATCGAATTGAATCCCTGATTTGGTTCAATTTAGGTTAAGTTTGTAAATTAAAAAAAAAAGGTCACTCTAATCCTTTAAATAAAAAAAACGACCCAAAAACTGAATAATTAAAAAAATAAACACTTTTAAGTTTAAGAAAAAAAAATAACCGAGTTGGAACTATTTCAATCCGCTTCAACTCAATTTAGCAAAAACTAAACCGAATTCTGCCGACATCTAATTGCTTTTGTCATACACTAGGACAAATTAGAAAGATAATCTCTTATTCTTGATAAGATAATGGGTATGTTATATAGTCACCTTACATATGCCTTCTTTTTATCCTTTTTAACCCATTTAAATAGTTATTCTTACTATTTAAGTAAAATGCCAAATCTGTTTATGTTATCTGTTGAAATGAAGAGGGATATCCAATCAATGGACTTATTATATTTTTTGTCATGTCGCAACTTATGATTAGACACATATTATTTTCCAATTTTCCCACGATACTACTACTTTTATGGTGTATTTAGTTTTTATATTGGAGAATCAGAATTCTGAATTGAAATAATTGACAACATTAGATTCGCAAAATAGAGGCGAGAATTTAAATCAGAATCGTGAAGTCTACTCTAATTTAGAAATAAGGAATAATAGACTTATTTTTAAGGGGAGGTTGGGAATCAGTCTCCCATTCTCGGGAATGATAATTCTGCCACCATTAACATTTCAAAATTTAAAAAATGCGCTCCCATAAATTTCAAAAACAAAAAAAAAAAGAGAATTGCACCCGAACGAAGCAAATCGCAGCAGCCAAACCATCATCGTCGACTGTGAAGAAGCAACTAGTCGCCGGCGTCGTCTCTGTTTGGGGCCATTTTCGAGCAGTAGTAGCAACCAACATCGATGATGATGTCAGTGATGAAGATGATGTTGCGATCCAACAGCAACTATTGGTCCAATTCTGATTTTTTGTTATCGTTGCTGTTGTATATTATTTATAATTTTTTGTTGTATATTTTGTTGTTGCCGTTGCATCATCATCACCATCATCATTATTAATGATAAAAAAGTATTACAATTAATTAATATATTGATGGTAATATCATTATTTATTAATGATGAAAGTAATATGATTAATTAATTATATTAATGTTAATATCATAATTATTATTAAAAATAAAAAGCATTATGGTTAATTAATATATTAATATTACTAATAATATTATTATTATTATTAACAACAACAACAACAACAACAACAACAACAACAACAATAATAATAATAATAATAATAATAATTTTTGAATAATAATAATCACAAGAATTGAAATACAAAATAATAATAGTGCTATTGGCGCACCTCCAATATCCTCTTAAAGCCCCTCTTATTATTTATGTTCACAAAATTTACCGCTAACTGAAAAAACCCTCCATACCCACATCCAATACCAACGCAAGTAAAATTTGAAGACCCCACTGTTGGGAAAATGTGCTCTTTAAAAGCATATTTGTTTATTTAATTGTAATAAACAATTTTTCTGATTAATAAAATAAATGAGGTATTTTATTCAAGTATCTTAATTGCATTAATATTTTGAGTAAAGTCCATTTGATCATATTATATGTATTTATGTGATCACGATGTGGATTCACAGAAGACATAAATACAAGTTATCTTATGATTAAATAAATTATGTTCGCAGTTGATAAATAAAGTTGGGCACTTTATTTAGGTATAGACTGTAATAAATTCATTGAATGGTTTGTCTTAATCATGTATGAATTTATTGATGTAGTACGACTACATTTGAAGGATCATATATGAGATTTAATTAACCTTGAAATGGTATCGACTTATTAAATCTCATAGGCATTGATTTTACTGTAATCTTAATCTTGAGTTAGTTATGATTTCATGATTGTAATTGTTATTCCATTTGAGTTACCAATGGGCACGACACACACTTGTGATCAAGATTACCCGGTATCTTGGTGGAGGCAATTATGAGTATTGGAGTTATAGATTAACAATATAGAATTTGTACGACACATCTCTTGATGGGTTTTCGGCACTTGATCATGGAATTCTCTGGCCAGAGTGTGTCAACATATTTAGTATGTTGAAAATGATCATTAGAGAAAACCAGTAAGTATCAAGGAACAAGATGTAATTAAATCGATTGGACAGTTGAGATATCGATTTAATTAATGATGTGGTATAAAGGATTGTGCAGTAAAGAAATCAATGTGGCTTGGGCGAATTATTATTCGAGCATACAATTATGGAGGTCAGTTCCAATCTTATAGTGGAGTAGAATTGGAATTAAATAATTATATTTGTTTAATTACAAATTTAATTATTGTAGCCACTATTGTATGTTCCCAAATGATCCCCGGGTTAGCTCATTTAATTGACAACACCATCACTGGACCCAAAAGCAAGAAAACTGGCGTATTAGGTGAAAATCATAATTATAATATTTGTTAAAGCCTAGTATGTTATATTCAAGTGTAAAAGGGGGCTTGTGATATTTTACAAGGTGGTCCCCTAGTTAGTTACACATTCACTCCACTTTTACGTAAGTGGAGAGATAGTATTTAATTTAAATATTTAAATATTTAAATTAAAAGAGGAATCCTAATCCTAACATACTAGGGTTTTTCATAAGATATTATAAAAGGGGTACTTTTCTCCCAAATAGGGAGAGAGGAGAATTCCAGGGTTTTCAAGAAAAATACAGAAGACATCTAAGAGACGCCAGTTGCAATTGGGAGTGGTGAAACAGACGCCCACACGTCCAGTGTTGATCGATCTTGAGTCATAGCCTGGAAGATCGTTTGGAGACGGATCTACAACTCTCAATCGTTCGTCTTTTCAGATCATCAAAGGTACGAATTTCTAGATTACTTAATTCTTATATGTTGTATGAGATCGGTCCAAAAACGTTTTAATTGAAAAATTGAAAAACCTGAATTTTCTCCCTACACCCACTTACAATTGCAGATTTATTCTTCCTTGTCTTAAGAGTTTGGTGAATGTGGCAAAATTAGTTTACAGTACTTAAAATAAATCCATTAACCATTGTTCTTGATCATCTCAAAATAATTATCAATGGTGCCCTATTTTGATCCGTAAAGAAAGACTCCACGCCCAGAAAAATGGCTTTCATGAATAGAAATAGATGAAGACGGAAACATCCTATGACTTGTTGTAAGACTTGGAAGTACTCATCATCACATTCAAATTTTAATTTTTTTTTTCTTATTTTAAGTCTATAAGAAATTGAACAATGGAAAAACTACTATAAAAAAATCAATTCCGAAAAGCTATTTAACTATTATCTTATTTATAAGAAGCACGATTAACATTAGCAACAACAGAAACATAGAATTTTTAGTTTATGTAGCTAAAGAAATTAAGAAGAGATAACGTGAATGGTGTTTACTTAAAAGAGTGTCAATAGAAGCAGGGATATATGTGGAATAGAAGAGAGTGTCAAAAGAAGTTATCTGATATTTCAAATTATTTTATGAGGCATTTTAGAAAAGTGGTTTTAAGAGGATAATACTCATAATAGGGGTTATGTCAATAGTCCAACTCAAGTAATAATTATGACGATAGTTAATTAAGAATTTTTTAGTAATTTGTAACAATTTAACTCTTTCCGATTTTGATATCAAGATAAAGTAAACACATCAATGATAATTTAACTCATTTTAATTCTGATTTGTACAGTTAAAATAAATAATTTAATCTGATTTCTATTCCTTATTCCAATTTCAGTTAATTCTAGTTTCACTTATTCCGATTTCAGCCCATTTTAATTCTCATTGGTCAACACATCATTACTTTATCAATTTTATTTCCTATATTTTATTGTCTCAAAATACAGTAATTGATAATAAAAAAATTAATAGGAAAATTAAGGGTAATCTTTTTTTATTTTTGCACGTCCACTAAATTTGACATATTTTGCTCCACCTAAGAATTATAAATAATAGGATATGCACACACAATCCATTGGAATTTTCTGTGAAAATAGTATTTTTTTAAAATATCTTTCTTCTTGCCCAACGCTCTTTTCTCATTTATTCATCTTTTTTTTCACACAAATCAAAAAACCAACCATCCATTTTCGTTGCAAGGTTCGCACAAGAGCTTGTAATGGTATCTTAAAGCTTATCTTTCTTCTAAGTATGCACTAGCCTTATAAGACTACCCTTAGGTTTATATCGCCCATAGCTCGAAAACGTTAGTGTAGCTACTCCTACGAGCACCCGTCTATTACTCTTATAAATAAAACCCCTTCTCTAAATACAGCCATGGAGGCATAAATAAAAACATTCATTCTAATTACACTCACTTTAATCCCATAAAAGAACATGTCCTCTTTATTTACCCATGAACGGTCAGGAAAAAATAAAATTGAAAGAAAAAATTTGTGGCGAGAAGATAAATGATCGAAACCAAGTATATCATTGTGAGTGCTTCAGCCAGAAAAGTATACTAATCAATTCAAGAGAAGAAGCCACTTTAAAAGAAGAGGAAAGCAATTGCTTATAAAAAAAGTTTAAGATTTTGAAGAATAAAATTAAAATAGTGTCGTTCAAGCAAGTAGAACAATAAAATGATTTTTTTTTTAAAAATTGAAGGATATTATCAATTACTGTATTCTCTAAATTTCTTTTTTTTTTTCAAAAAATAGATTTATCAAGATTTGGCCAAACAATAACCCGAACCTATGATTAAAATGAAGGATATTAATTCTTAAAAAATTCGAACCTTTAAACTATGGGTAGGGCCTAGTCCAACTCTTATCAGCTTATGATTGGGCTCGTGCTTTATCCAAGCCCGCTATAATTTTTTAACTTATTTTTTTTTATTTTACATACTTTTTTAGAATAAGACTCTAATTTTTCATTAAGAATATTGTATTATCATTGTTATATCTTTTATACTAAATTTAGTTGTAAGGAATTTAATAAGTTATTTTTATTTAGTTTTAACAACAATAGAATACGTAACAATTTAATCAAATTAAGAAGTAAATAAATTAAATATAAAATTCTAAAAATAATAAGAAATAGAGATAAATGTTATTGCAATGAGTTGTAATCACAAGCACAATGTGTATTTAATTTTTAAGTGTTATATTTTCTAATATTAAAAATTAATATAAGGATTAAGGGTTGAATCAAGATTCAGGACTGTTGGTAAGATCTTAATTGTGACTTGAATGTAATCAGGCTTGATTCCTTAATCTTAACCTAACCCTTAACCTCTATAAATTTGAGTAAAATATCTATAAATTAGGGTTAGGTCAATCAAACCAAGAATTGGGCGGGATCTTTTTACCATTTCTAAGCCTAACTCTTAAAAAATATGTGCTAATTAAGGATGAAATTTTTACAACCTACATACCAAAGATATATCAACTTCTAGGGCACAGCTACAATACTTACATGTATGAGATATATGCAAGTAATTAAAAAAAAACATAACAATTGTTTAAATAATAATAACAGGAAGCAACCGATTTATGCAATCGGTTGGCCCTTAAATGAATAAAATAATAATAAATAATATAATATTTAAATATAATAAATAAAATAATGATCATTTTAGTAGTAATGGCAACATAATAATAAAAAATTAGTTTTATGATAATAAAAAATGAGTTTCAAGTTTAATGGTGTCAATTTCACGATCAATAGTAGGAGTTCCATATTTATTGGTTCATTATTTACAAGATTTTGATGGTTGCAAGTTAATGATCCTATATTTTATATTTATTGCCTTGAGTTTTCAGTTACTTTGGTTTCAAATTTAATGTTCTTTATTTCAAAATTAATGGTAGACATTTCATATTTATTAGTCCATTATTAACATAGTTCCCAAGGTTGCAAATTAATGATTCTATGTTTCATGTTCATTACCCTAAGTTTCAAGTTATATTAGTTTCAAGTTTAATGGTACTGATGTCAAGAATAATGGTATGTGTTTCATATTTATTGGTCCATAATTTGTATCACTGTCGGGGTTACAAATTAATGCTAAGTTTCAAGTTACTTTGCTTTCAAGTCTAATGGTCCCGATTTTAAGATTAACGGTAGGCGTTTCATATTTATTAGTCCATTATTAGCATAGCTCTCAAGATTGCAAGTTAATAATCTTATGTTTCATGTTTATTACTTTAACTTTCAAGTTATTTTAATTTTAAGTTTAATGGTCCTAATTTCAAGACTAATAATATGTATTTCATATTTATTGGTCCATAATTTGCATAACTGTCAGGTTTGCAAGTTAATGATCCTTTGTCTCATGTTTATTGCCCTAAGTTTCAAATTACTTTAGTTTCAAGTTTAATAGTCATGATTTTAAGATTAATGGTAGGCGTTTCATATTTATTGGTCCATAATTTGCATAAATCTCAGAGTTGCAAGTTAATGATCCTATGTTTCGTGTTCATTGTCTTAAGTTTCAAGTTACTATTGTTCTAAGTTTAATAGTGTAATTTCAATATTAATGATAGCAGTTTCATATTTACTGGTCCATAATTTGCATGGTTGCAAGTTAATGATCATATGTTTCGTATTCATTGCCCCAAGTTTCAAGTTACTTTAGTTCCAAGTTTAATGGTTTGAATTTCAAAATTAATGGTGGTTTTTTCATATTTACTAGTCAATATTTTACATGCCTTTCAGGGTTGTAAGTTAATGATTATATATTTCATATTCATTACCCTAAGTTTCAAGCTACTTTGGTTTTACATTTAATAGTCATGATTTCAAGAATAATAGTAGAAGTTTTATATTTATTGGTCCACAATTTGCATAGCTTTCAAGGTTACAAGTTAATGATTCTATGTTTCATGTTCATTGCCCTGAGTTTTAAGTTACTTTGGTTTCAAGTTTAATGGTTTTGATTTCAAGATTAGTGATAGGCGTTTCATATTTATTGGTCTATTATTAGCATAGCTCTCAGGGTTACAAGTTAATGATCTTATATATCATGTTTATTGTCCTGAGTTTCAAATTACTTTGGTTTCATGTTTAATGGTCCTGATTTCTAGATTAATGGCATGTGTTTTATATTTATTGGTCCATTATTTGCAATGATTTAATTTATTGGAAGTTCATGATCCCATGTTTTATGTTCATCGCCCTAAGTTTCGAATTACATTAGTTTGAAGTTTAATAGTCGTTATCTCAAGGTTGATGGGTTGGTCGTCTTTCTTTTTCTTTTTTTCATGAAGTCTAACCAATTTGTGATAGAGGATATGCTCTGTCAAAACCCAGCCAAAGCCCATCAAGGCTCCCCCAAGTCCAGCCCGTTTAAAATATAATGTATAATAAGAATGCACTATTTTATGTTATATGTCATTAACCTAGCATTTTGTAAAGTGACTTAACATGAGCATTAGAAGAAGACTATGAGATTTGACAACACTTATTGTATCTATACTACTTACTTAGTCTTAAATCAAACTATTCAACTGATCACCATATATACTTCAACTTATTAACAACTAAATTTTTGAAGATGTTACTGACAATATATAGATCCACATTAATGAAAATATAATAAATAACCTAGCATATGCATTTTGTCAAGCGATGAGTTTGCATGAGTGATGAAGGGCTAATAATCAAAGATATATAAGATCAGCTTCGTAATGATCAACAAAAGCAAATTCATAACAAGTACATTGACTAAAATAAAAAATATGTCATGGTGGTAAAATTGGTGACATGTGCACTATTTTGTAAGGGGATTAATTGAATGAAGAAAGAAAAAAATACATGAAGAAAGAAGTAAAAGAAGGGCCAATTTCACTAGACGATTATTATTCCAAAGTTCATGAAGTTTGGGAAGAAGATGAGAATGAAGAAAATTTAAAATATACATAGATTTTTTTTTGTTAACTTTAAGATATAAAGAATATAATATTACAGTTCTTCTAACAAAAAAACTTTTTATTTTTGAAAAATTTATCTTGGTAAGTTGCATATTGCAAAATTAAATTTAATGTTAAAACAATGCTTTTTTATTGAGGGATTATTTTAATGTAAGATGGAAGCCAATAATTCACAAAATACTATTAAATTAAACGATTAACAAACTTGATATTTTGGTTCGTGATTAATTACGAGAACACTCCAAAAAAAAAGAGGAAAAGATAATTAAGCAAACATCAGTAAGAAAATACAGGATAAATCACAAGGTCATATAAATTTTAGACCATGTTGTCTGCAATTACATTTGGTATCATCATGATTCGAGAAACAAACCCACCAATCAATGAGACCAATATTTGAAACCAAAAGAGAAAAAGAAAATGGTAATAATACAAAATCAAAGAAAAACGAAACTCAACAAATTTTGATGATTAAATTAAGAGAATTGCTTCTGAAATTCATGTCCTCATTAGTATCTTCTTGCTCCTTGTCCAGAAACTACTAATAACCCATGGCTAACTCAGTTTATAGCTGTGTAAAACTACTTATTTCATGGAAGAGAAATAAAGCTGGTAGTACTTGAAACTGAGAGTTACACCTTAAGAACAAGTAAAAGAAGATATAATCCCAAGAATGAATACTAGACAAAAATGCAATTCATATAAAACATAAAGGAATCTTCCCATTTTAAAAATAAAAAAGAAGAAGCAAAATAGAGATCATATTGAAGTACAAATTATAGGTATATAAAACAGCAACTAAAGTTTTTCTGCACAAACATTAGTAAAACAGTGCTTGTAAATTTCCTGGTGTTGTTTTTGCAGCATAACTGCATCTAAACAACACCTCAAAAATTTCAAGTGCAACTTTTCTACCCAAACAACAGTAAAACAACACCTGGAAACTTCCAGTTGTTGTTTTTGCTGCATAACAACAGGTAAGCAGCACCTAAAAACTTCCATGTTTTGTTTTTGCTGCATAACAACAGTTAAGCAGCACCTGGAGACTTCTACGTGCTACTTTTTCTTTTTTGGCATAAACAACAGCAAAACAACACCTAAAAATCTCCATGTGTTGTGTTTATGTTTATTACATAACAACAGCTAAGCTCTCAGGTGTTATTTTTATGCGTAAACAATGGCAAAACAAATTGTATATTATACTTAAAATAAGACTGCATTCCTAACACACCATTATTGAGGAAACTAAACTCTACATATAATATAATTAATTAATTTAGCTCATCACCCTGTAAGATTAAATCAATATAATCAATGACATCTTATGTTTAAAATAGAATATCTTTAAAGTAGGGACTAAATCAAAATTAAAGAACCAAGAGAAATTTATCAAAACAAATTACAAATATAATGACTATGGCTCACGAATCTTGAAAGAATTACAGAACAAATTATCACACTCTTATGATAAAGTTAAGAAATAGTAAAGCATAGACAAATGATTAAAGTTCTATCAAATTCTCCAATTTTCACATTGTAGTTAAAGATGAAGATACAACAAATAAAAAAACTTGAGTTGTAATTTTAATCTAAAAACAATTAAATCCTCTAAACGAAATTGAAAATACCTCCTTGAATATTTTAGGTTCTTTAGGAGCAGCACCATAAACAAAAGTATTTATAACACTTGCGCACGACCAAATTTTAAAAGCTTTTTCCTGAATTTGATCACCTAAATCTTTAGTAGGTGCCAATACTAATACTATAGCACCTTCAGCTTGATTACAAAGAACTTAAGTCAGTTACGAAAGGAAAATATGAACGTGAAGTTTCATTTAGATATTTTATCAAACACTTAGAAGGTTTTAAATCTTACATATTTTTTTAATCAAACGCCATCCACTTTTAAATAAACTTATTTTGACTAGTTTTTTTTAAGCTAAATAAAATAAACTAAGCAAAAAAATCTCTCAATCAAACAAAATCAAACTAATTTCCAAAATATATATGTTGAATAAAGCTATTCACTGCAAGCTTAAAGCCATGCATCACATTTCATTGAATTTAATAAGCATTCGATTAGGTTGGCATATCTATCCAGACATGCACAAATAAATAAACGAAGACAAGATATATCTCAACAAAACAAAGAACAACAATTTCAAAATTTGATTTTTAATTTTCATCCAAAAGCAAACAAACCCTAAAAATTCACACAAAAGCTAGCCCAATTTCATAATCATATTAACAAAATTTAAAAAATTAGTTCTCAACATCTTTTGGTAGCATGTGTGAATGATTAACATCATACCCAATTTCTTTATAACGTCAACAAAGAATAGCGATTGCGACAAAGAGATTGGACGTCCATGCATGTCGATGATGGCTAGTGGCTGTTAAGGTTTGTTTAATGGCAAGGATTGTGGCAGCTTGCGCAAAAAAAATAAATAAACAAATAAATAACTAAACGAAAAAAAAAAGCAATGAGCAAAAAGCACGAATTGAAAGGACATGAAATCAGTTTAGAGTTAAGCAAAAAACCTAAAAATCACATCTACTGTTGACCATTGTGGAAGTTGTGCCCCTACAAGAAAAATGATATTTTATTACAAAAAATTTAATCACTAAAGATAACAAATTAGTCACCTTATATTTTTTATGAAAAAATATAAATCATTACATGTCGTCTTAAAAAGTTCTAGTGACTAAAATAATTTTTATCACTGAAAAATGAACTTTTTATGACTAAACATTTTGTATCAAATTAAAGTTTTAATAGTCATAAATAATATTAAAAATGACACAATAGTGCTTTGAAAACATATCCATAACAATATTTCTTAGCCATTGAATGTTATTTTTGGTGATGAAAACGAATTGTCTCCAATTGTTAGAATTGGTGACTTTTTTATTTGTCGTAGATTATAATCACTGTAGTCTTGTATGCTTTACTAAGATTGTAGGTGACTAATCTTTTTTGTCATTAGAAAATATCACCTGTGACTAAATTTGATAGTCACAAAAAGTTACATCAAATTAAATTTAATGACCAAAATTTTATTTTGGCAATTATTTTGTCAATATTAATAATAACAATAAAAAAACTACAAACTCTGACAAGTAAGAATGTACGAATCAACAAATAATTATAAAATTAAATCAACAAAAGTTGATAAAAAATGATAATATAATCAAATAAATTCAACTACAAAAATTACAAATATCAATTATCTAAAATAATATAATGAGAAAATTAAAAAGGATAACTAATTATCTTGGTCCTTCATAATTATTGATGAATTTAAATGCTGTTTTTAGTTGTCATGAAAATTTACTTGAACTTGTCTTTCATTGTCTTCTTCAAATGCTTCCAGACTTGTAGGTTAAAGACGTTGGCCTCAAAGTTATCCTGTTAACATAAATATTTTTTTAATATTAATTTTGATGATACCAAACTTGATTAAGATTGTTCTAAAGGCTCAAAACTATTTTTCATACATTTTCATATTATAAAAAGTTTTATATTCAATGAAAAGTGATTTTATGATATTAGTTGTTTTCATGTTAATGATTTAAATTGAAAATTTTTTGAGAATTTTGAAATTGGCAAATATTGCCTAAAATTCTAGAAATTGACCTATTTGACAAGTTTTATAAAGTTTTGAGTCATAGTATAATTTTATGAAGTTTTGGGACCAAACTATAAATTTTATAAATTAGTTCACTGTAGTAGTTACTGTAGAAAACGTCAATCCGACATCTTGATAACGGCTTGCCGACATCGAACATAATTGAAGATTAGTCTCTGGACACTAACGGCGATCCAACATCTAGAGAGCGGCAATTCGACATTGAACATAATTGAAAGATTAGCCTATGGACACTAACGGTGATCTGACAACTTGAAAATGCAGTCCAACGATCATATTGACCAGTCAAACGGTGATCTGACATTGAGTTAACGACGATCCGACAGTAAGCAAAAAGTGAATAACGGTTAGTTTTTGGCTCCAACTATAAATAAGCTCATTCAAATTCAAATAAAAGTTTATCACAATACTCTCATTGAGCTTACAATCGAAAATACAACCTTCATAGAGCTTTAAACACATTCTTGCTTCATTTATTCACATATTGGGCATGAATTTGTAATCTTAAGTATTGTGTGAGTGAATAAAAAATTTATAATCTTTGTTTTGAGTGATAGTAAGTGTTGGGATACACTTGGGTTAAGAGATTGGAGATAATCTCTTGTTGTAAGGGTTCATTGACACCTTAGAAGTCAAGTGTAAGTATTTGAAGTCTTGGAGGCTTGCTTAGTGAAATCCTCAAGCCTGAAAAGCTTGGAAGCGTGGACGTAGGCGAGGTTGGCCGAACCACGTAAAAATTTTTGTGTTTGAATCTCTCTTCCCTTATCTTTTTATATTGTGATTGATTTATTTGTTATTACTTTAAATTTGTTTTAAATTTGCATTGAGTTTTGTTTTAGAATTGAATAATTTTTAGAATCTCAATTCACCCCCCCTCTTGGGTTGCATAACTAGAATTTCATATCCTACAATAAATATTTTGACAAGAATAACATTATATACAATGAAAATTTTTCAAGTGAAAATTAAAATAACAAATAATTAATTTGTAACCAAAAAGTACAACCTTACAAATACTATAATAGCAAATTATATGTTATTCTTTAAGCCAATATATTTCTATGTTACTTATCTCTACTTGAAATTTCACAAGTATCCGTTGGCCATAATAATTGAAATCCGGTGCATGCAACAAACTAGATAATAATGAAATTAAATAGAAAAAGAGAAAGTTTAAATAAAACCTCTACCTTCTCTAACTTCTCAACTATTACTTTCTTTTCAGCTTATATTTTCTTTTAACTCATTTCTCTTCTCTCCTTGTTCATGCCTGAAAGAAAAATCACATGAAATTTATGCACCTAAGAAACTTGACAAGTTGCCAATCTTAACAAGACACTAGAAGGTGGTCCACATAAATAAATATTCTTGCAATATTATTAAGGCTAAATGGCTCACCAAATACAAGAGATGTTTGATCCCACAATTCAATTGAAGATTCAAATACTTCAATAGAAAATCAGCTCCAACTGCAGTTTCTCTCAAACAAAAATCCACTCTCAATTTTCTATCCAATTAAAGCTCCAATCATGGCTCCTATGAAGGTGCCCACTACATGCAATATACAAACGCAAAATAAAAACCTTACTTTTGGATAGAATTAAAGTAGAAAATAGAATGTCCAAACTTTTTTTTATATGCTCAATTGATTCCACAAAAATTAAGATTCTACAAAAATGGCATTCATGATGCATAAATCAAATTTAAATTTCATTTACATACAATCAAACTAGCCATATTTATGAAATCCCAAATTAAGCAAAAACCCACATCAAAGAACATAATCAAATATAAGAAAACATATACTAGTCAATAAAGAAAATTAACAACCATTAATGAGAATTCACAAAGCAATTACATAAATGAGAATTCTTTTTCATAAAAAAAATCTATTGCAAAATTGAAAAATTCTTTAAGCCTTTCAAAGAAATTGTCACGCAAATACAAAGATGACATAGAAAATGAGATGGTAAAGCGTCATATTCCATTATTAATTTCTCCCGAAGCAAATAGTTGTAACAATTCAATTCTTTATGCAAAAATAAAAGGCTCAAATGAGGCACTTTATTTACAAAGAAAAGAGATGAATTTTCAAGGATACAAATACTTACAGTAAACCATATCTACAAACTCCCGTCCTGTACAGTAGCTTCAAGCTGTTTCTTGGCTATGGTGTAAATAATAGAATAAAAAACACATGTCGTGATGTGAAGCTTCCTTAATCCTTAGTCAATAATCACCAACTAACCACTATTTGAATTTGGGTCAAATGGTGCTGACTTTATTATTAAAAAAGCCGTTGTCCCCTTTAAACTCAATCACTCCCAAAAACTCTCACTTTAATCAAAACTCTTTGTTACTTCACTAGATTTTCAGCAACCATGTCCATAAATTTGTAAACCCAAGCCTTTGCAGGCAATCCTATACGATCCAAGACCCCTAAATCAATTGACCCATTTTCTCCAACCTCAGCTCTTGGATATAGTGAGCGCGAGTTTTGGTTACCAGATACTACAACTCCTGATTGTGGCCATTTGGAAATCAAATCAATGTTGAGGTGGTTGGTTGGCTGCAACAATTGGCCATTAGGCATCTAGGGTTATTTATTTTTAGGCTATCCATCTCCTTTCTTTGTTTTTTTTTTTGTTCTATTCTCCCTTTTTCTTTTTATTATTTCTCACGATCTTTTTTTTTCTTTTTCGTTTTCTCTATTTACTTTTTTTAATTTTAATTATCGATGTTATAAAAAAAATTAAATTACTGATGTTATCGAAAAAAGTTTAATTACTCGTTTCCAAATTTATTTTTCTTGTTTAGTCACTACAAGTAAGTATTTATGACAGCAAAAATGGTCTTTAAATTAGTGGAAATCAAAACTGCTAGAGCGACTAATATGTTGTGTCTCAATAAACATTATTTAGTTATGAAATATTGTTGTGCTTATAATTATATTTTGCAACCACATATTTTGTCACAAAAGGTTATGTAATGTCTCAAATTACTGAATTTTGAAAGCAATTATTTGGTGCTTAAAAAACTGTATCATTTTACGACTAATCTATCGTTTGTCATAAAAAATTTAATTCAAAGACCAATTAATGCATCTAAAAAAGAGAATTAATGTTTGTAAAATATAACTTTAGTTAAGACGAGACTATTAGTGACAATTTCAAAAGTTTGTCACTATAATTACTATTCCATGACCAAATTTTCGAATGTTAAAAAAAAAAATTGTCTTAAAGAGTATAATTTCTTATAGTGGCGCCGTTGTTGACTATTGCGGAAGCAAGAGAGGAGATGATGAGATTAAGGATAAAACTATCATAAGCACATTGGATGAGGCATATTCAGATCCTATTTAAGTTCCCGTCGAACCCGTTACAAGAGCTCGAGCAAAGAAATTCAAAAAAGTGCTTAATGGATTGATTTAAGTAACTTAGGCTCAATCAAATTCATGGAGACCCGTTGAAGGAATCGCACATGATAAATGCATGATTCAGGCTCTTGAAATTTCCAAATAATCACTTCCATGAAATAAGGAGTTGGTTTGCCCATTATGGCGGGAAAATATGTTATTTTCCCTTTCCAGATACTTTCTCTCTTTTCTTGAGGAGCCTATTAGGGAAACAAATCAGTTAGTTCTATTTTAATCGCCTAGTTTCCATTTAATTGATATAAGGCATCTAAAGCAATTAGGATTCTGATTTTGGTTTAATTTCTTTCCTATTTACTTAGACTAGGATTTTGATTTGGTTTAGATTCTTTCCTATTAGGGAAAATTTAGATTTAGATTTGATTTTTGGTTTAGGATTTATTTCCAAAAATTATTATAACCAACCATGTATAATGTACTCGTATCCAATAAACAAAAAAAGAAGTTTTTTTATGCAATTGGTGAGAGAGTTAATTCTCTTTGATTCTTTACGAACTCTTTGAACTTATCGGATTTCCGTGACATTCAAACTCTTGACTTATCAATCAGACCATCCATAGATAATTGTGGCATCTTCATATACCAAGGTTCGTGCTTTCAATAAGCATTGGGTCGAGGTTCCATTCCATTCCATTCCGGGTTTAGATTTGATCTTGGGAACTAATTTGATTAGGGTCGCGTTAGTTCTTGACGGAGTTCGTATAAGGAGAGAAATTAGTAATTAGGGATTTTGATTTTTTTGCCCATGAGCCCACGTCAAGTGAGAGAGTGAGACTGAGTCTGCGAGGCTGGGGGGTTGTGCATGTGCCACCGTTCACCGTTGCAGAAGTTGTGCCGCTGTTCACCGTGTCGTTCACTATTATTGAAGAAGAAGAGAAGAACTAGCTTTGGCAGGCCGTGTAAGGTGAGAGCCTTTTTTTTTTATTTTTCACCACCCCCATATGTTTCGACAAATATTACCATGCACCCAATTGTTTCAACAATGATCACTGCACACCCATTCCATTAAATTCTGTCGTTTAATTTAACGATTGTGACAGTTATTTTGGTGAAAGATGATTTTGTCCACAATTTGAATTTCAAATTATTAAATTACAAAACTGGTATCATTGATTGATAATGTTCATGTTGAATTGGTAAACATCCTCGAAAAACTGGGGTTGCAAGCAAAGGATAATAGCCAAAGATTCAATTATAATATACAGATGGAGTATGAAGCAGAAAACAAGAAAAAAAAAGAGTAATGTATAAGCTTAATGTATCATCCCCATTCAGATAAGAAAAGTTTAATTTATGGGTAGGACCAATAGAAAGGCGTAAAACTTGGCAAGGGTTGGGCAACAGCAAAAAGCTCCAATCTTGCACCACAAACAACATTACCAATTAAGTTTGCAGCAGTAGGAGTGTAGGAAAGGGAAAGCACCACGCATGCATCACAATAATCTCAATGTCCCTAGAATTCCATAACATAATGGATAGCATATGAGCAAGTCCAGCTCATATAAAGTGATATGGACCTAAAGGACATTATCTAATAAATATAGCTTGGATCCACTGGAGTCTGCATGAAGAACCATGACTTCAATGTCTACAATAGTAAAAAGGCAGATTCAGAACAAGTATATGCTCATGTCAAGTAATCAATACTACTTGGGCATTTAAAAAATTAAATATTCATCACTAAACGAAGACGACGAACCAATTATTGAGACATAAGATCGAAGCAATCAATTTCTGTACATTATTGACATAAATTACCAAATAGAGCATGTCTGAACAATTTCAACACAGGAAACACATAAAACTGAGAAAACCCATGACCAACCTATCAAATCCCACATAAATATCACTTGGATGCATGTAATCTAACATGTATAGAGTAATACTCCAACAAAAAAATCCATATGAACAACATAAAAAATTCACGCGACTGAAGCTGCAAAACCCACTCTCACCCTCTCTCACTACACAATGAGCTGTGTAATCCTCAAACTTCTTAAAAAACAAGCATGTAGTAAGTAAGGGATCAAGAAATTGGTGCGAAACTGTCTCTAACAAATATTTTCCCTCCATATTGCTTCAATTTTTGCTCTTAGAGAGTACATTTTGCAGAGATGAAGTTGTTTTTTATGAAATGACAATATTGTTCTCTTCCTTCTCACTGTTCTCTTTCTTCTATTCAACAGCTTTGACTTAATTTTTTATTTGTTTATTACACAATGTCTATTTTATCCTTAGCTAGTTAAATTAAATGGCAAAATTTAACGGAATAGGTGCGCGGTGATCATTGTTGAGACAAGTGGGTGCATAATAATATTTGTCGAAACATATTAGGGGTGGCAAAAAATAACTTTTTTTTTTTCCACAACTATATATGGCCGAGTTAGAATGTGTGCTTGTTACTGTTTCTATAGGTTTTAGGCTTTTGTGAAATTTTTTAATTATTTATTAATTAAACTCATCTCAACCAGTGGATTCATTAAAATCTAACTGTCATCTTTTATGCTGGTATTGTAGCAGAGGCCCAACTTCTATTATTCTATCCTATCTAATTTCCCAAAAAATGAAGAGTTAGACTATTGACACCCCTTGATTAATCTCATAAAACCCATGTTATATTACAATTATTTTTAAGGACAAATTTAACTAGAATTAAACATTTATATTTTGCTTACACAATATAAACTTTTTTATTATCATTAAAATATTTTGAATTTAAGAAGTAATCCTCTAAGCCAAAATAAAATTCTTGTAATAAATATAATAACTTAATTAAGATACAACATAAAGGAAAAATAAATTAAATAAAATTTTATCCCATTGCAACTAATTTTTTAAGAATTCTTAAACTAATAGTTGTACCCAATAAATTCAAAATTTATAGGTAAGATAAAATTATATTAAACCCATAAAATATTCATTATTTTCTAAGTATAATGTTTTTCTTACTTTTTCTTTTAGATTTTTTTTAGAAATTAAATAATAAAGAAAGTTTGAAGAGAAGAATATTGATATTAAGACCGAAAGAGTGAGAAAATTATTAGAAATTAAAAAATTCATAAATGAAAAGAGTGTTCATTAAAAAACGGTATTTTTTGTATTAAATGAAATATAATTAAAAAAATAGTTTTAATAGGATTATGAAGGAGTGCTAATAGTCCGACAAAAAATGAGTGATGTGGAGCCCATTGAGCTTGAATGCGGGAGCGCGCTAGTCCTATCTGTAGCTCAGTGACATGCATTGGGCTGAAGCCCAACTTACTCTTGGGCTTGCCCTTGTAACGGGCTACAGCCGGGAGTTATCACAAATCTAAGTAAACATACAGCAACTTAAGCGACCCGCTTACATCCCGTTTCCCGGTCCCCCCCAAAACCCTAGTCACCGTCCTCGCTATATAAGCACACACATTTCATCTTCCCCAGTCCTAGCTCGCCTCTACAAACCCTAACAGCAGGGGAAAAAAAAAATCGAAAGTACATTTGCTATCGGAAAAATGGCTGAAGGTCTCGTTCTCAAAGGAACCATGCGCGCCCACACCGACATGGTGACGGCGATCGCCACTCCAATCGACAACTCTGACATGATCGTGACGGCCTCGCGTGACAAGTCCATCATCGTCTGGCACCTCACCAAGGAGGAAAAGACGTACGGCGTTGCGCGCCGTCGTTTGACTGGCCACTCTCACTTCGTACAGGACGTCGTCCTTTCGTCGGACGGCCAGTTCGCTCTCTCCGGCTCCTGGGACAGCGAGCTCCGCCTCTGGGATTTGGCCGAGGGCAAATCCGCGCGCAGGTTCGTCGGCCACACTAAGGACGTTCTCTCCGTCGCCTTCTCGATCGACAATCGTCAGATTGTCTCGGCCTCTCGTGACCGTACGATCAAGTTGTGGAACACGCTCGGCGAGTGCAAGTACACGATTCAAGAGGGAGACGCTCACACTGAGTGGGTTTCTTGTGTTAGGTTCAGCCCCAACACGCTTCAGCCCACTATCGTTTCCGCCTCGTGGGACCGTACGGTCAAAGTGTGGAATTTGAGCAACTGCAAGCTTAGGGCCACTCTTGCGGGGCACACTGGATACGTGAACACCGTCGCAGTGTCGCCGGATGGTTCGTTATGTGCCAGCGGAGGGAAAGATGGAGTGATTCTGTTGTGGGATTTGGCTGAGGGAAAAAGACTCTACTCGCTCGACGCTGGTGCTGTCATTCACGCGCTCTGCTTCAGTCCTAATAGGTATTGGTTGTGTGCGGCGACTGAGCAGAGTATAAAGATCTGGGATTTGGAGAGCAAGAGCATTGTCGAGGATCTTAAGGTTGATCTTAAGACTGAGGCCGAGAAATCTGAGGCCACCACCGCCACAACCACCATCAAAAAGAAGGTATAATTATACTTAACCAATGTATTTATTTTTTGTTTATACATTCTTAGTTGAATTGCATTTCAACATATTGTCTTTTCTTTGTGGGTTGTGCATATTTTGTTAAATAAATTGATACCTGGGAGAATGTAATATTGGCTGGTGGTTAAATGTTCGAAGAGAATATGGCATATTAAACTGAGTGTTCGTGATAAGCTAACCCTCGATGATTTTCTGTTGTCTGCCACATTTTTTTCGACATGGGAATGTGAAATTGTAGTTTGTGTTGTTTTGTTAGATGTTTGCATACCTTCATTGTTGGAAATGTATTTTGGGTTTTTGATCTTGTCTTTTGTGTTATTTATGTTATACTTTGAAGTCAAACTTGTTAATTATGTAATAATAAATGTTCAGTAAGTTAATTTTGTATAGCAATCTTTGTTTGGATTTTTACTTTCTGAGTGTTTGTGTAGGAAAATCAAACATGTTAAAGTTGTTTTAGGAAAATGTTGCTGCCTTGCATCTCTTACATGCAGTCTTTGGAATAATTTACTGTGTTATAGATTGTTGGTGTTATTAATATTTTAGTAGAAAGTTGCCTTTTTCTTTGTATTTTCTTTTGCAGCTTACTTCCAGAAGCTTTTTTGTTTGGAATGGTTGATCTGAACAGTTTAGTATCATTATTTGGCTTTCTAATTGTCTGTAATTTGATTTTGCAGAACATTTACTGCACAAGCTTGAACTGGAGTGCTGATGGAAGCACCTTGTTTAGTGGTTATACAGATGGTGTGATCAGAGTCTGGGGTATTGGCCGTTATTGAAAACTGCTTGAGTAATTGCAAACTGCTTTTCTTTTTCAATTGCAAACTAGTTGCTCGACTTTGTAGGCAGTTTGAGACCTATTTAAGATTTAAGATTTTGTTCAAAATGTTTTTAAGGATATTTTGTTCACTTTATTTGGATCTTATATGGCTTTGAGGCCTCTGGTGTTTTGGTTTGGCTTATTATTTTAGATGTGTTACATTACATCTGGTTTTGTTTAATTATAAACTGTAGTTTACTTCTTCTCAACCAAGTTGAGTCAATGGTCAGCAACAGCAATTCAGACGATTTTGTGTTTACATCCTGCCGTGAATTTTCAGTTTCTATCAAACACTGGATTTTTTTGTCCATTGAGTTATATAAATCATGGCCTTGTAAACATATGTTAATTATGAACTCAAGGTCCATATCCAAATCCAATCTATCTAAATAGTAAACATGAGCACAAGAGCGCAAGCACGATAAACAACTTTTTGAAGGCTTCACTGATTGGTTTGAGTCGTAATTATCAGAAGCCTTTGGTAAGTCAAAGTTACAGAGGATTTTGTTGCTCTGGGATTGGGGTTGGGGGTGAAAATGAAGCGGCATAGGCAGAGCCGTGGAAACCAATGGTTCGCTGCTCGGCAAACTGTGCTCGATTGACTGTTGTAACCTTCTTGGAAAGGTCAGCAAAAGTTTACAGAGACAGATCATTACTTATTTATATGGTTCTTTAAACTATACTTGGACCCAAACTTATCAATGTCGTCTTAAACTTGCTTCTGGTCTTACCCACTGGGGAATTTCAAAAGGACGTGGTCAGTTTCTCTCTTTCTTCACTATCACTTTCTGTGCCCAAATTAAATGGTTTCTTCTTCATTTTCTTTAATAGAATTTTTATACATTCAGATATGTGTTTCTTTTGGGAGGATTGCAACTATACTACCATGCCACTTCTTTGTATGCTTCATTTGATTTTTACTTCTAATCTTGCGAACTGGACAGTCTATCTAATCTTTTTTTCTTTTTTCTTTTTTTATTTACACCCTCAAGTTCATTGAAATCCATGGTCAATTTGGTTTTGTTTTGTGGAAATTCATGGTCGATGATTCAGATGGCTATTTCGTTTTTTTATTTTCAACTCTTAACCCATAACCCATTATTTCTTCTGATCCTAAATTTTATGACATCATTTCTACCCTAAGCCTATCTTCATGACTGCAATCATCGACCATGTAAAAGCATACAGGTTGCAACTCTGGCCCCTAATGTTCCAGCAGTTATATGAGCTGCATTTTGCAGTCGCAATGGCTGAGGCAGGCCTTTGTTCGCTGACGTTTCCTACTCAAAACTCTTTTAACACAGAGATGTCAGAAGCTAACAAAATACTTGTACACGTGTCGTCTCTCGTCCGCGGGAACCGTCCTTTCGAAATCCACGTCACCAACAGAAGACGTCGTTATAAAAATCGCATTCTTCGATCCCGTTTCTGCATCTTAGTAAAATATGTAAAACCTGTCTGTCAGTCCTCTTTTTTATTTGTTTGCAGAGAGAGTATAGTATACTTGGCAGAGCGGTATTATTGTGGCAAAGTCTTTGGTACGTTGTTAAATGCGGTTTGTTGATTACATGTCTATTAGCTTGTGAGTTTAAAATTAGATTAAGAGTGTATTTAAGATTGAGGTGTTGTAGGTTTTAAACTATACTTACTATAGAAAAAAAATTGTGAATATGAAATAAATATTAATAATATATAGTAAATATAAATTTTAAATAATAATTTTGATAAAATTATTAAAGATATAATAGATTTTCTATTATACAAGTGAAAATTTATAGTAACATAGTTTCTAAGTTACAGCAGTTAGTGTTTACCAAACACTTTAGTGCTGTAAATTAAAAACTACAGCTGTCCAACCTCAATTTTAAACGCACCCTAAGTAGTGATTATTTTATTTTGAATAACCTTTGGCTATTTTGTTGCCATTAACTAGCGACTAATGTTCTATTTCTTAGGGATATTATCTAGGAATTAAGAATAGTTGTTAATTTCTTTTGTATTTAATTTCTTTAATAGTAATTAATTAGGAGAGCGAAATCCAATTAAAATTATTGTGATCATTTCTCACCCTAAGAGAATACTATCATTACTATATAATTTACGGCTTTGACTGGGACTTACCAATTGGTATCAGAGCCACATTATCCATGGCAATTAATAAAGAGAGAATCGAGCTCTTGGAAGTTAGACTTGGCAGTTTGCAATAGGGGTGGGTAATTTCGGATTCGGATCGGATCGGATTCGGATGAATCTGATTGGATTTCGAATAATTCGGATTGAAAAAAAATGTATCTGAATTCAATCCGACTTTAAATCCGATCCGAATTATTTAGATCAGGTGAAAATTTTGGATTACTCAGATTCGGATCGGATGAGTTTGGATTTTGGATTATATTTCGGATTCGGATTAATTGAGTTTGAAATTAGATTTGGACCTTTTTAACAATTCTCATAAAAAATTTATGAAATATATAATTAATGAAAACTTACTAACCATTAAAAAGAAAATGAAAACAAGTTGACAAATGACAATGTCTCATTTCCTTGACAATATGGCATTGACATATGCCAAGAAAAAAAGCCAATATAAAGTTTCCATTCACAAAAATAAAAAAATATAAACCATTAAAATAAAAACATTTAAATAATCAAAAACTGACCATTTATATTCTCATATGCATTCATTTGTATAAACACTCCCATTTAATTTAATTACTAATCCTCTTACAAGCTAGGTGCATAAACATTACTTCAAGTCCAAGCCTCCAAATGAGCAATACAAAATAAACATTGTTCCAACTCCAAGTCTACGAGTAAATAATACAAAATAAACATTACTCTAAGTCTCCAAACAAACAACACAAAATAAACAATTAAGCATTACTCCAAGTCTCCAAATAAATAAACACAAAATCACAAAATAAATATTATCATTATATCATCCAACAATAAAATAAACCAAAATAAAAATTATCATCCAAAAACATTTAGTCATTTAGCTTTTTTTTTAATTTTCAGTATTTTTTAGTTTACAGTGCAGATCCGATCGGATAATTCGAATTGATCCGAATCCAATTCGATCCGAACCAAATCCAATTGGATTACACAAATTTCATCCAATCGGATTTGGCTTCAAATCCGAATCTGATCCGATGCCCACCCTAGTTTGCATAAACCGAATGGAGCTTCGAATAAATGACAGGCTACACCACTTGGAAGAAACACTCAACAAGTTAACGGAAACAATTATGGCATCCAAAGGAGCAGCAATTCAAATCGCCCATGATCAAAGTGCTCATCACACCCAAATCGCGAGGAGCATGAAGGGCGACAAAACTTTTCATCCAAGATGGCAAAACTTGAATTTCCACGGTATTCTGGCGACGACTCAACTGAATGGTTTAATTGTGTTAATCAATTTTTTAAATTTCAGCGTATCAATAATGAGCAAAAAGTATCTCGAGCCTCATTCCACCTTGAAGGCAAGGCTAATCAATGGTGGCAATGGTTGCGGAGAACATATAAGGAAGAGGGTAAGGAGGTGACATGAGAAATTTTTCATGATGAACTATGGGCAAGATTTGGTCCTACTGATTGTGAGGATTTTGATGAAGCATTGTCAAAAGTTGAACAAGTGGGCTCCTTATATGATTATCAAAAGGAATTTGAGCAATTGGGAAATCAGGTACAAGGTTGGACACAAAAGGCTTTGGTAGGGATATTCATGGGGGGACTTAAACCTAAATTTGTTGAGGACATTAGAATGTTCAGGCCGAAATCATTGAAAGAAGCTATTAGCCTTGCCCGGATGAGAGATGAGTAGTTGATGCACCAAAGGGAAACCACAAGACCCTTCAACCGAACAGTTATTGATTTTTCTTCATCAACAAAATTCAAACCAACAACACCTATAAAAAGACTCACTTGGGACAAGATGCAAAGAAGAAGGGCTCAGGGGCTATGCTTTAATTGTGAGAAGAAATTCACACCTGATCATAGGTGTATGGGTTCACAACTATTACTTTTGGAGGGACGTAATGAGAATTCAGCCGAGGTTTGTGAATGTGAACCTTGAGGACAAGATTCCTGTCAAAGGAGGGGGCAATGATAATCCAATGGATTGGTCATGCATGAAGCATGCAAAACTATTATTGTGGCAAAGATTTTGGGATGTTGTTGAGTGCGGTTTATTGACTACGTGTCCACTATCTTGTTAGCTTAAAATTAGGTTGAGTAGTGATTTTATTTTAAATCATTTTTGACTATTTTGTTGCCATCAACTAGCTGTTAATATTATCTAAAAATTAGAAATAGTTATTAATTTTTTTTGTATTTAAATTCTTTAACAGTCATTAATTAAGAGAGCGAATCCAATTAAAATTATTATGTATTTTCTCACCCTAAGATAAAAACTATCATTACTATAAAATTTACGCCTTGCTGGGACCTATCAGGTTCGTCTCTAACAAAGCACGTTGCCCTCACCGAAGCTAAAGACTCGAACCTCTGCCTCTCGCCTTCATCGATCCGCGAGTTACTGAGCCTGATCGCGGCTGGATCCAAGGGCCCCACCCTCGACCAATTGCTCTCTTTTCTCAAGTCCAAATCCAACGACCAACTCAACACCTACGCCTCCGAACTCGTCGCAGTCATTTTGCCGACGGAAGCCCGAGCGGCGGGCCCCGCTTATCCGCAGCCAATGTTGTTCGGATTGATCAGTCGGTTTCTCTCAGGAATACCTTCAAACAGATTGTCGACAATATCTACAAAGCTGCTTCTAATCAAGTCGATTTCCAAACCAAGGTAAAAATTCTCTATTAGGACACTACAGTTACTCATGAAGGTCCTAAATTTAATTGAAGTAGATGACGTCGGCTATCAATTGTTTTAAGTTAGTGCGTTGCGTTTTAGTAGATTGTGGATCATTATAAAGACATAATGTTAGTTTTAGCAATAAGCCATGGGATACTCTTAATTGCTTTTACAGTTTTACGTCTCTACTAGTGATTGGACATGTATTCTGTTGTTTGCTGATATTTTATTCGGAACGAATGGTTGCAACTATCATGTCCTGTTGAAATGAAAATGAGTAGCTAGAAAATAACCGTGCAAGGATCTGAGTAGCTAGAAAGCAATGTTTTAGCGTGTTTTATTGATCAAATTGGAGAATTGCTCATGACCGTCTTCTTTGGCTTAATAGCTTCCTTATGCATTTAGCTTGCGGCATGACCTTAGGCCAGTAGATGTTTTCTAATTTCTAGCATGAAAGTTGTTTTGGGTCATCAGTTTTTGCTCAATTTTCTTCAAAACTGAATTTAACTGATTGTGGTATGCATTGTTTGGAATTTGCCCTTATCATTGAACTTGGATACGAATACAATACTATTTATGGCCTAATTTTATTTATTTATTTATTTGGAGCACAGGATTCATAATTAATCTTGTCAGAATTGCGTTACAGAATCATGAATTTTATGTAGCATAGAGTGAAATAGAGTGAATTTGTTAAAATTTCAACAGGTACCTTTTGAGCTTTGCTTCGCTGGTGCTTTACTTAGCTTGTAGTGTTCATTTAGTTGCCTGAATGATAGTGCTACACGCTAGTTCTGCCTCGTTGGGCATTGGTATGATAAATGTGCTCATTTTCTGTTTTTTCTGTTGATGGCAGATTTAAAAGGCTGCTGAAGTATCTAGAGAAGTGAACATGTGGGCTGCGAAGGAGCCAATGGCCTTATTAAAGAGGTTCTTCCTCCTGGTTCAGTTGACATTTCTACCAAACTCATCTTTGCAAATGAACGGAACTTCAAAGGAGGTTGGAATGAAACATTTGATTCATCAAAGACACAAGACTAAGACTTTCACCTTCTGAATGGAGGCTCCATTAAAGTGCCTTTTATGACTAGCAAGAAGCGGCAGTTTGTGAGTGCTTTAATGGTTTCAAAGTTCTAGGGCTTTCTTCCAAACAAGGTGAGGATAAGTGCCATTTCTCCATGTACTTTTTCCTTCTAGATGGGAAAGATGGGCTGCCAATATTAGTAGAGAAGATGGGATCTGAATCTAGGTTCTTAGACCGCCACCTTCCACCCCAAAAAGTATAAGCGAGTGAATTCATGATTCCTAAGTTTAAGGTTTCTTGTGGGATTGAAGTTTCCAAAGCCCTTAATGGACTAGGACTAGAATCGCCTTTTTCTGGCGAAGGAGTGGCGTGGCAGAGATGGTGGATTCCCCTGTGGGTAAGAACCTATATATTTCAAGTATCTTCCAGAAGTCCTTAATAAAAGTTAACGAAGAAGGAACAAAAACTGTAGCTGCTTCTGTTGTTCGTGTAGCACTTATGTGTATGCCTCTTTATGATAAGATAGAAGATAGATTTTGTGGCTGACAACCCATTCGTGTTCATTATAAGAGACGACATGATTGGATTGGTGATGTACATTGGTCATGTTCTCAATCCTCTTGCTGGTTGATTAATACTCTTTAACGAAAAATGTGCAAGTATGTTGAATGTAACAGTTTTAAAACCTTAATAATATGATATATTGTGGATGTGCTGTAATGCGAGCTAATCCTTCAAAGAGCCCACGCCCTACAGTGGCTGGTGTGATTGTTTTGTTTGGGGCCATGACACTTTGAGTTGTGTGTTAATTCCGGTTAGTGCAAGTTGCCAACGTTTGTACTGTTAAGTTTATGAGAAATTAGAGATATTATGTTAGTATATAATAAGTAAATAATATTGTAATATGTATATTTATTTTGAAAGATTACTATTTTAAATGATTATTATATTAATTTAATTATATATATTATATACGTATTAATTGATTGTATTACTTCAGATGTATTACAAAATTTTTCAAATTTACAATAAAAAAAATATTTCTTTTGATACCTCTGGCTCTAGTGACATGTACATTAGTAATAAAAAAAATCACGGCAATAATATGCATGCAGGATGCAGCAGAGCCCTGCGCACCGCATGGCCTTCTAAGTGGCTGGCACGAAATTTTAAACCTCTCTCCCAGTCCTCTCCTTAACTATTTGAATACAGCATTTGACACCCTTTTTCTTCTAAATTTACATTAACACACCATTGTTGACTGTGAAAACTCTTACTTCATGCCATAATAGTGTCAAATCTTTTTCTTAATAAAGGCTTTCCAGTTAAAGGTAGTCAAGTGCCTATCCGGAACTTTATATTATCCCGGATTAATTTACAAATTTATGATAAATATTTGTGTGAATATTGATTTCTATAAAGTAAAAGCAATATTATGTCCAGTAATGCCACATCAAAACTTTTAGTAAAATACATATATTAATAAAAGAAGGGATATTATTATTTTACTACCAAAGTTATTCTGACATATCATGTCAGTACTATAATTTGTCGAAAAGTATATTTTACTGCCAAACGCTTGCGTTGTTATCAATTCACTACCATTTCGTTAAGAACATTAAAATTTTGCTGATATCATAAGGGCATCAAAGAATTTCCAGTTGTAAAAGTAAAATTATCTGTTAATTTAATAGATAAATTATCATTTTACTACCAAGTTTTTAGGAGAATTATCATTTTACTATCGAGTTTTTAGGGGAATTATTATTTTATTACCAAACTTTTGGGGGTAAAATCGACTTTTAACTCAATTTCCGTTAAACATTAGCTTTTTCTTAACAGAATAGTAGTGAATTGATAACGGCGCAAACGTTTGGTAGTAAAATGTATTTTTCGGCAAACTATGGTACTGACATGATATATTAGAATAATTTTGGTAGTAAATTGATAATTTCCTATAAAAGGATGACAACAATATAACAAATAAATTTGTAATATTGATTTATTAAAGTTGTAGAGTAAAAAATTATTTATGATTTTTTTTTAATTTTAGTGATAGAGAATTTCACATATTTGAGTAACTTGGTTTAATGAAAAGAAAAAAGAACAAGCATGGCAGAGAAGGAAATAAACTAAAAAATTATGAAGATACTTTTAATTATTATGTAGCTTTCTAATACAATTGACAGTAGTCTTTTGTTATTCTATTATTGGGGACTAGTCCCCGAAATCTTCTATTTTGATATAATATTATTTTTTAAATATTAATCTCACACATCAAGGAATTTTTTTTTTCTAACAAGTAGAATAGGGTATTTATTTATAGTCATTTGTTGAGTTCTTTCTTTATTTTGGTCGAAATAAATTCAATAGAAATAATATTACGAAGATGATTTAAATAATTCAATTGTTTAATTAACTTCTCAATAACATCGCTTTTATTCGCCAAAATGAGGTAAACAAAAGAAAAGTATACAACTTAAAACTTGAAAAGTACTCAATTGATAAGAAAAATTTTGGGTGCTTGCATGTAAAATCACGCGAATATGTGTGTGGTTTTTACTTAATAATTGAGAGACAGACATAATATTATCTATAACATAATTTATTTTTAAATATTATTTATTATAATATGTATGATAATATAATATAAGTTATATTATAATACAATATAGTATTAAATTTTTATAAATAAAATAAAAATGTTTATATATTCAATTCTAAATTTAATTATGAATTATTTTTTATTTATAAATTTCAAATATAATTTTTTAATTTAAATTTAGTATTTTAGAAAATAATAAATGATTAAATAATTTAATATTTTTTACATACTTAAAATTAAATAATTAAAATGTTTTTACATAATAAAAGTAAAATGATTTATTATCAATTATTTATTAAATGTTTAGGTTTATTAATATTTTTATATTTTATATTATTTATTTAAATATGAATATAAATTAATATATAAAAAATTTAATTTATTATAAATTATTAATATTAAAAGTAAAATAGTTGGAATTTAAAATATGAACAGTATTTTAATGCAATATAACCTAAACCCTACCTCCAATAGGATTATTTTATATTCCTTTCTTTGCATCAGTCACCTTTTCAATATAGTGTAATGCAACTATAAATTGTAATCAAACATAGATTAGTATAAGAACATTGGTTTAGTGCAATACTATACATTGTAAAGCAAACTGTCAAACACACCCCAAAAGTAAACAGAGTCACAATTCTTTTTGTTAACACTGTTGCTAAGGTCTTTTGCCTTTGCACTAATTAATAGTGTGCTTGTTATGAATCTAGGGGTTGCAATTTGTGCTATCGTGTCGTTTTTAGATTGTGTTAACTTTAAAGCAAATATTAATATGACCATGTTGAAACATTAACACACAATGGATATGATCTTAAAGATAACATGAATAAGGTTATAACACAATATTGATATGATAATTAATTTGCTGTTAAACACGTACATAAATTATTTTTAATCGATATTCGTGTCATAAATGAATAAACATGTTGGAGTGGTTTAACACAAATATGACACGATTATGTAAATTAATTTATTGTTAATTCGATCAATTTATATCAATATGAATATGAAAAAATCATGTCATATGTGTATCATGTAATTGTATTGTAATCCATATTACCACCTTCGTATGAATTTGAGAAATGACAGTTACCGTGAGTCAACCTTGCGTTCTCTATTAAAAAAATAACTTGCCATATATTGGATTTGAGTAGTTAATAATTTATGGTTATTCTTCTTTGTATATGAAATTACAAACCGAGGGTTCAAGTGTTGAATTTGAGGTAAATTTAAAAGAAAAAAAATTACAAATGACTCCAGATTTCAGGCCAACCAACTCTTGATCAGATCAGAAAATGACTTGGAATTCAATTGATTGTCTAATAGATTGGTCTACCAACCAGGTAGCGCAAGATTGTTATTAACGCAAGCTCGTTTATAACATGAAACAAACATAGTATTTGTACATAAGCATCAAGTTCTGAAGAACGAAAATACCAGGTCAAAAAAGCATAGAACACAACTCATACAACAAAAGGTCAACGTGAACAACATGAAACAACAATCCGCTGCAGGGAAAGAAATATTACCAATCATTCAGCCGAAAGAAAGAATAGTCTATTAAAAAAATATGCAGCTTTACAGGTTTTTTTTTCTTTCTTTTATTTTTTTTGTTGTTGTGGGGGGGAGAATTTTAATCTTCCCCCTCTTTACATTTTCCTCTTCTTCTCACCAAAATATTAAAATGTTAAAAACAGATCTGAGGTTGAAACTGAGCACCGTGCTATCCCTCCTAGACAAGAATCAGACAAAAAATCATTAGCTATACATATTAACCTCAGGACCCGTAAAAATATCTACTATAAAAATCCTTAGGACTGGCGAGGGTAATAAATTTCTGCTGGCATTTCCATGTCATGACCGGCTTCACCAGCTATATTAATGGTCAGGGCATTGCTTGTTGCAGGATTCAAGCCTATCCAAGCCCTTCAGAAGGGCACTCAGATTTCTTAGTTTGTAAGACAATTCAGCATCTTTGTGCCCATCAGAATATGCTATTTCTTCTTTAGTTTACGACCCAAGAAAGCAAGAGGAATGTCAGCATCATCAATATCATCTTTGCAGTTATTGCTCATCGGTTCCCTCACAGGTTCATGGGGAATAATGGTTGCACCTTTGACCTCGTCTCCTCTTTCAAGCTCCATATCACGGGCTAAAACATTCTGCATATTATTCAGACTAGACTGAGTGCTGAGAGACGACCCATTCAGCCAGGAAGCAAGGGTGATATCACAAGCCTCTATATCATCTTCAAGATTGATGTCCATCATTGCTTCTGAGACTGGTTCACAGGGACTTATAGTAGTACCTTCGACCTTATCTTCTCCCATACACTCGTCACTCCCCACCATAATTTGCATATCTTTTAAATGACTCGACTGCAGTTTACACAGTGACATATCTTCAGGAGTTCCACCACTGCAGCGGCATGTGTGATCTTCACTGTTTTGCATTTGGGACAGAATTGGCTGTTCATTACTTTGTTGATCAACTGTTTCAAAAGGCAACAATGATCCCATAGTTTCCCCACCATAGGAAGAAGAAGCCTGATCAGCAATTTTAGGGACTTCCAGCTTTTTCTTCTTTGGCTTGTTACGAAGAAAGCAAACAAGTGGTACATTATCTCCATCTGATGCTTGTAAAAGGTTCTTAAAATGAGATTTGCTCCTAGGTTTTGATGTTTTGCTGTCATCTTGCTGACAAGAGGAACATGCAAGACCCTGGCATTCGCCTGATGGTTCATTACATCTTTTTATTCCATGGCCTCGCCTTTGAGCCTTATCAGTGTCCTCCAAAGAGAAGTCGTTATCATCATCATTAGTATTCCTTTGGTTTTCTTTTCTAGGGGGTTGCAGAAGAATACTCTGACTGCTTTCATCCAGTTCCGCACTACAACGACTCTTTGAACCTTTTTTCGAAGACTTCTCCATGGCAACAGATCCACTACCAGCCTTTTTCTTCGCTGAACGCGGCCTTACTATTTTCTTCTTTCGAGTGGCATCTTGCTGATCAGAGATATTCATCACATCAGAATTAGTTATTCCCAAAACTTTCTCAGAACGAACTTGGGCCTCTCTCCTACATCGGGTGGATTTAATCTTTTTCCGAGTATTGCTGCATTACATCCAAAGAGAAGAAATACAAAACTTAAATTCACAAAAATACACACACTAGAAAATACTTCCAAACAAGTATCAGGAAATTCAAGACTAATTAAAGAAAAGGAGGAAACTGAAAGAACTAACCAATCATCATTTTCCTTCCCAGATTCTGGCTTTCCGCTGCACATAAGTTGCATCAAATTAGTAATAGTATAGCATGAACCAACAGAGCTAAGTGTTTGAAATTTATACCTCGATTTTCTTTTACGTTTCTTGGATGCGTTTGGCTCTTCAGGTTGAAATGCAGTTTCTATCATTCGTATTGGAATAAAATCATTTGGTCCAAGGGCAGGGCGCTCCCGCTCCCGGTCTACAAAGTTGCTCACAAGAGCTGCTTTCTGAATCTTTTTAGCTTCTAGAAACAAAGGTACTGCTTCAGGATGCAATGCCTTCCATCTCCTGATTATAAAGGAAAAAAACAGATATAACTAAAATTAAGCTCGGACAATCAATCTAAATAATATAAGCGATGCCAAGAGAAACTACAGAATTACAGCCTCATTTCATTCTGACCAATGTCTACTTGTAACTCTATTTACAAAATAAAAAAGTACGTAGAGCCTCATTTCATTCTGACCAATGTCTATTCGTAAATCTATTTACACAATAAAAAGGCACATACCTCCAGCACTGATTGTCCGTACGTGAAGGTAGCGCAGATGCAACCTTGGACCAGCAATATCCATGCTCTTTAATTGCTGCCTCTAACCTCAAATCCTCTTGTTCAGTCCATTCACTCCGTTTCACAGAAGGATCCAAAGAATTGACCCATCTGCTATCAGAACACGAAGTTAAATTTATCAAAATCAAAATTTAAACTGAAATGAAATATTTATGGATACCTTTCTCTACACTGCACTTGTGTTCGACCGGGCACAAATTGAGCTATTTTCTTCCAGTTCCTAGGCCCAAAAAGCATTGTGGCTACTATAAGGCGTTGGTCCTCATCAGGATTCCACCTCCCTTGTCGCTCCCTTGATGGGTGAAGTGTTTTATTCCACCTGCATGTCAGAGATTAGTGTTCAAGTTACTTGACTGGCATTGAAGAGTTATAAAATGGAAAACAACTAGAATATCAGAACTACAAAGGACCTCCGATGAAGGGAAGAAAGGGAAATCCAGAAACAATATATTTACAAGGAGAATCAACAAGGAAGAACTTTCCAGTATGGGGCTGCAGATAGTTAGACAAAATAAGGTGGTAAAACTTACCAATGACACATGCACAACCTGCAGTATGACTAAGCGAGATGAGAGCTATGATGCATAGATACATAATGTGTTACATTCAACCTATTAGTGAATGTATTCCAAACCCTTGAGCTACATCCAACAGGTTGTATCAAACAACGCTTCAAGGACAGACCATCATTTGGCAAGCCAATACACCATATACATTTAAGATGCAATAGACAGTATATTACAATCATAATGCCCATTCTTTGATGCAGTAATTACGTAATATGTATAACTACATCAGAAGTTCTATGGATAGTTTCTATGTCAAAGATGTATAGATTAGTCAAAGTTTAATGTGCCATGTCCACCGTGGTGTCGAATACAAGGGTTCCAAACCCTCTTAACTAATCTACATTATATTTCAGACATCGAAGCAATTAGGCTAAAATCATTTACCGGTTTTTTGCATCATTTATTAGACATTGCTTTTGAAACAACTTACTGACCTATTAGAGCATTGAGTACCAGTCCTTCCTTTCAAAGTAGAGGCTACAGACTGCCAATTGCTCTCACCATAAGCTTCTACAGCAATCCGGAGTTGTTCATCCTCCTCCTTAGTCCATTCCCTTCTCAGTATGCAAGCATTCAAACTGCGTTGGTAACGTGCCAAACATTGGAATGGGGTCCTGTTAGTCCCTAGTGAGGCTGCAATATCAAACCAGTCAGTAATCCCCTTTTCTTGAATGATCAGCAAAAGACTCTTCTCCTCTTCAACAGTCCATGGATTGTGATTAATTAGGGGATCTTCAAAGTTCAACCACCTGCAAGAATAAACCATAGAAATGAGTTAAAAGAACAGAACTGTAGCACAATATGTTGATACAGTTTCTTAAAAAGATTATACAAATTTGTTACCTTCCGACTTTCAATGTCCAAATTAGAGCTCAATTTTAAGCATCATTGGAGACATTAGTCTTCCTTTCATGATCAATACCAAGATGTTGTTTTCATTATCCATCAATAATATACATTTACATGTTTAGCTGTGGACGCTAGCTAGTTCAGTTGGTAAAATTTCTGGGGCTAAAACACAACGTCTGATTTTGAACCTCGCTCACATGGGTGGGCAGGGAATTTAACTATGCGTCATGCTAAAGTTAAAAAGGGAGAAAAAGAAAAATAAAGGTTTTACTATCAGTATCAAATCCAGGCACATGAATGGGTTCTCATACATGCATGATAACGTAAAAGTAAGCCTAAGTTGGCCCATTGCAAGCCAACTAATTAAGCAAAGTACACCAAATAAATGCAATTAAAAGTACCTATGGAAATCCTCAGAGAAGCAACAAACATTCCTCAAATGATGTAGCATTTCCTTTGTAAACATACCCGAAAGTTCTAAATGTTACAATGAATGGATTAATTATCATATTGTACAGGAAAATACAAATAAAATAAAAAACATAAAGCAGCAAAAATAAAACTTTGAAATTTTCAGTTATATAATATAATAACACTGCTAAGAAAGAACTTACCGTGCTTCACATTCTGCACCCGAACGACCCTGAACATACATAGAAGCTACTTGTTCCCAATTAACTTTAGGAAGAAAGTCCCTGATCATTTCTGGGGTAACTTCAAGATCTTTAATTGATGCAAGAATGCTATCCAAACTGTTTGTATCTGTAGCAGATCCCTCTGGAACACTGTCAATTTAAAGTGTACATGTATCAATATGGTTAAATAATGAATGGAAAGCACAGATATAAAAGATCTACTTATTGCAATGTTAAAGCAATATTCAATCTAACTTCTATAAGAAGCCTTAGAAAGTAACCATGACTAAGATGCTTTTTGCGTAAAGGCTCTCCTTAAGCTCCACAATGCACAACTCATCATCAAAAATAATTTTATTTATTTCGTACGAATGAAAATTAAAGAAAAATTACAGGTTTTATTTTTATTTTCTTTAAAAGCAATGATGTCTATGTACAAAGATTTGCCATCAGCTAAACCCTAATTCTTCATAAAACCCTAAATTTTGCTTGTCCTCCTGAAGTTCTTGAGAAAAAAATAAAAAACTTTTTGCATGTCCTCCTGAAGTTCTAAAAAAAATGTGTAAACCAAGGCCCTCTTAGATAGTCCTTACCTACATATGAATTCTGCAAGATGTGAAATTGGAAAATTTCTTGATTTTTTTAACAAGGAACTCAAAAATGTATTAATGATGAAGATCTACAGATAGTGGACCAGCTATCCACTGAGAAGACAAAAAACTAAGCCCATTAGTGCGACACAAAAGTATACACAATCACCCATGTACAAGGCTAGAATTAGCTATGACTACCCATCTCAAATCCCTTCCCAATTTAAATGAATTAAGAAAAAAGAAGAATCTTGAAATTCCTTAGAAACTGAAGTCCAAAGTGAAGCAGGAAGACGAACTCTATCCCACAATTCTTCAATATTTACACTTTGTTTAATAATTACGTGGCTTTTCTTTACCATGGATTATTCTCATGAAGTTTTCCCTAATTATTTTACTTTTGAGTTTTGACAATTAAAATTTTAGATGCAATCAACCATTAGAAATGTCATTAAGATGAATCAAATAAAGTCAAAACCTCTCAATTTGATGGAAGTATTTAAAATGACCCTCTTTTATATGCTTATCTTTTAATCACACAGAAATTGTCCATTTTATCCCTGCTATTTATACAAAAAACAAAGACTTGAGGACTGTCATAATTTTTGTCAAAAATACTGTAACATTTTAAATAAACTGGAGAAGAAAGACTAGAGTTTTACACCGGCTGTAAGTGGTTAAAGTTTACAAAAGTCCAATGAGCTTCCCTTTGACTTATGGGTTTAAGAGCTATCAAGTATTTTGTCAACTGCCTCTGATAACTGAAGGGCAAGTGAATATAAGTTGAAAGATGAACATGCATTGCCATGGCCTATACTTATGAGTTTAGAAGGATATCTAATAACAAAAAAATACATCTAAACACACCTGAATCTATCTATTGACAATTGAAGCGCCATTTCTTGAAATTGTTGTCTCATTCCCTTTCTCAGATTTTCATTTTCTTTCTTTGACCACTTTTTCCGATGCACTGACAGAGGAGATTTTGACATTGCCATTTTATAATTAGCAACTTGAGAATTTTCTGCTGGGCCATAATTAAGAGCAGAGAGCTTTTTATTGGTACCCTGCAGCAGTAAAATCTACCACAGTGAAAATGAAGCCCCTGAAGAAAAATAATAATAATAATAATAATAAAGACAAGTATATCAGGATATCCAATCTGAACACCTCTGTAAACCTCAATCAAGCTTGTAAATCAAACACAAATTCCAACAAGCATCCAAGCCATAATCACAACCAGTAAGCTCATCATTCATGTCCTGCCAATGTCTTAAATGTCACCAAGAAAGTTAAATTCTCATTATACATCTTGTGAGGATTTGACCTATTTTGCAACTGAAATATTTTGATGCAGCAAAAAGAAAATAGTGGTTGCACTTAGTGCCATTCTAAGTTTAGTATTTTACAGGTCATGGATATACTAATGTGATGCAGTAGGGAAATAACAGCGGTTTCAACTATTTCCATACATTTAGGACATTTGGTACTTTAGTTTAGTATATGTTGTGCATCTTTTGTTTACTTTGATTTATGCCTATAAAGTTAATCTCCTTTCAGTCAAAGGTTTAAGAAACCATATCGAATACCCACTGCAGCAGCCTCTAAGTCCTTGAAATCTACAATTGCAATCTCATGTTAAAATATCTAATCACCCCTTGTCCAACGTCCAATCAACAGTAACTTGTCACACTCCAGAGTGTTAAAAATTACAATTAATCTGTGTCACAAAAGAAGTCAGCATAAATTAACTAAGATCACTTTTTCATTGATCTGGGACAAGCTATTTGAATATGCCAGAGCTGTTTCACTTTCACGTTTGTTTTCACCACAAATGTACACATACAAATGGAAAAATATGAAAAGATATCTACCATTACACAAATGGAAAAATATGAAAAGATATCTACCATTAATAAAATCATGAGCATGCCATGATTTTGGCTACCACAGTCTCGTATCAGAACTATGTACTTACACTTTAATCATGGATCAGTATGAATTTATCCAATTTATATAGTATGAGTTTATGCGATTTCTAATAATCATATCTTCAAGATTGATATGAAAAGAGTAAACTATACAGATGTCTAAACTGTTCAATGATGATGCTACAATAATCTATAACAAAAGATACATTCCAAATGAGGTGTAAAAATAATATAATGATGATATTTAGCATTATTCTTAAACAGTACTATGAAAATTAGTTCCACTGAAAGAAACATACCTAAGAAACTAATTAGAATAATCAATGAAAGATTTACCTCTGAATCCTTCAACTTCCTCGAATTGCATGATGATGAAATTAATTGAACACGAAGATCCTTCTTCTGCGATAATGCTCGACCAGTTACTTTTCTGCAAGAAACCTGAAAGTCTTTAAGAATTTTTACACGTTCCTTCAATTTGTTGTTCTCCTCAATTCTTGATTCAATCTGAGTCAACTTACTTCGGATAAACTTCTGATATGACCTATTCTTCTTAATGGCATCAATAAACACCTGAGCAGACTTTGGGAAGTTACTAGACTGCTTCTGTGACAACACAGAAAGTCTATTACATTCATCTGATTGATGCCACTCAGTAGAAGAAGCACAAGGCTGTGGTAAATTTGAAATTGTTTCGTCATTACAAGCTTCTTCACAAGAATCAATTCTGTTTTCAAACAAATTATTCGAATTCTTATCCTCCCCTGATGCTACTACACCAGCAGATTCATGAACCTCCTCGCTGCTCTTGTTATTATCTGCATTAAAATTGTCAGAAAAGAACATCGAAAGCAACTGTTTTTACATTCTTTCTATATACAGACACAATCAAAATTATTCAAAATTAGAAACGCACCAGCTGAATCATAAGCTGAAAAGCGCTTCTGAATAACATGAAGAGTCTCGAAGTCATCCTCTTCGTCATCGTCGGAAACAACTGGCGGAAGAGTACACAGAGCCTCTAGAGACAGCGGCTGGCACAAGTCATTTGATAATGCCAAGCGGTTCTGTATGCTTCGGACCAGTTCTAGATCGCCTTCGCCGTCGGAACTCCATTCGTCGGCGGCGGAAGCCGAAGGCGCGGCGGCGTCGTCGGGCAAGTGGTGATGTTCGGTTTTTTCGAGGTCGTCGGCGTCGGCGCGGGCGATCATACAGGCTCTCCTTAGGGCTTCCATGTCCTCATCAAAAGCGTCGTCGTTTTCGCTGCCGGAGAATTCTTCTCCGTCGTCGTAATCGATGCCGTGAGACATCGTTTCAGTATGAAAATCTTATTTTTTTTAAAAAAGAAAATTATTAAAAAAATTGAACCTTTTTTTAGGGTTTATTCGTTTATCAAACAGAGTAACTGAAGTTAGAAAGAGAAAAGTGGCGGCATGATTGAATCGTTCATACGGTGGAGGGAGAAACGGTGGAGTCAATTTAATTGGATCCGAACAGACCACTCAACATGCATGGGTTTGGGTTGGGCTTTCTCTTGACAAGGCCGGGCCAGGCCTCCCCATCTATTATTATAGTTTTCTTTTTGCAAATTTGAAGATGGGAGCTATTTTTGTTTTTTTTTATAAAAAAAACCAACATTAAGGTGGGGTTATCTGGGACCTTTATATCCAATATAGAGCATAAGAAAAGTTAAAAAGAAATTAACTTCAAAGGTAATATAAACAGAAGATAACAAAACAACTGATTACCTAACATAAGGAATTTTCTGCACATCCAAAGAAATAATGCCAGATAACTTTGAAGGAGATCATGAGAACCAGAAGACACTGGCTAAGCTAAGAAGTCGAAGCCCAGTTGGGCATCAAATCCGCAGCAAAATTAGCCTTCCTAAGCGCATGCCTTCTAAATAGAAGAAGAAGAATTCACAGAACGAATTTGGGCTAATAAATAAGCATAATCCCGACGACCAAAGCCATGGGAAGATATCCAAACAAACAACACATTAGCTGAATCAAACTCCACCTCTAGACTAATAAAACCCAGTTGAGTAATAAACTTCAACCCCTGACAAACAGTTATCAATTCAGCAAAAAGAATCAGCTGGTGTATAAGATAATGAACAAAGACAACAAAATCAAATCTTTATAATCATGAAAAAATATCGCCATCAGTAGCCATAGTCTAAGATTGTCCCTAGAACAATCACCCACATTTAACTTCATTATCCCATGCAACGGCCTCAACCAAGAAATGAACCAAATAGGCCTACACGATGGCACAACGACTCTCAAACCCTTCATAATCTGAAGATCCATAAGCCCCTAGCCCCCTACAACTGGGAAGCCCTAAAACCAAAAGCAACACTAGCAAGCATTAAATTAGAAACCACCTTAAACACAACAATAAGAATATGAAAATCAACAAAAATAAACCTGAAAGCATTGTAGGCCATCTGGACATGTCACAAAATAAAGGACGAAAGAAAAACCTAAATATGATGATGAAAAAAGAAAGTTTCCACCAATGACGAAGCAAGGCACGAGGAGACAAAAATGATGGTTTTGAAATCCAAGCATAAGATAAAAATGCTGCCAAAACTACTGAACCTGCATGTAATCAGGGAATAGGTGCCTAACTGTCTCAACAGCATGACCCCAAAGGCATTGAGAAATCATGTAGAAACCTCTCGAGCACAATGCATCATCAGTAACCAAGAATCCACGGAGAATCCCTTATAAGAAAAATGAAAACCTGGATGAGATATGCCTTTACCATATACAAGAATAAACCTTATCCCGAGGACGAAAACCACACACAAGCTCCCAGGCAGTCTTCAAAGAAAAACCCCTATCAATAGAAAGATCCTAATAGAAATCCAAATCCTTTCCAAGAATGGGAACTAAACAATACTCAACAATAAAAGAGGGTGTTGCAGCCAAAACCCAAACTTGTATGTGCAGCTCTCTACTCCTTTTTCTCATTAGCCCTTATAATTATTTTTATTTTGATTATGATTTATCTATTTAAAATTTCTTAAAAAGGATACAATTTTTATTTATTTTACTTTTTAAAAAAAAGTTTGCATGAGAATGAGAAACAACAAGTTTGGTGGGCGTATCACATATGAAGACCATAAAGATTATCAATGAGAGAAAATAACTACTTTATTTTAGAAGGAATTATCTTGATAAAATTAGTATGATCTTGGGATCCTTACTATTTTTTGTTGGAGTGATCTTTGGAGATAATATTCTTTGAAATCAATCTATGTTATTAATGTTTATAGAAGTAGTCTTTTGGTCTTCATCACCGTATGTCTATTTTATAGGCAATATGTCCCTCTTCAGGAGAAGAAGTCGTTTGTCCTAATGGAGAGATTCTACGTAAAGGAGGCAAGCAGTTTGATGTGGGTGGTGAAAGGATTTCACTTATACCGAAATAAACATCAAACAATCAAAGGATAAGTGGTGCTCGCTAAATAGTAAATACGGTCATCCAAGTGGTAAATGAGATAAAGTTGTAAGTTTAAGTAAGGTTTGCTAGCTGTAATCTTTTCAAACTTAGTAATTTGTTCAACTTTATTGGCGTGGCTTATGGATGTAAGAATTTGGACTCTGAACCAATGCGAAGCCATTAAGGGGCAAAATTAGGCTACAACCCAGCCAAAAATTGACAAAAGTTTTTGTTTATTTATTTATTTTTTACCATAATAGTATTGTTGTTCACAAAATTACCATGCAGCATTTGGGAACCAGCTATCACTATTATATTTTACAAAATCACCACAATAGTAATGTTGTTCACAAAATTGCCACGTATTGTTTATAAGTTTATAACTCAATTTATTTTAAAATCCAACTACTATCATTTTTCTCAGTCCCTTCCCACTCCATCTTGTTTTAAAATTTTTTTTCTTGTCTCAAATAAACTTACGATGACAAGAAATTTATCGTTCATTCAGCTTTTAATTACTCTTCATAATTAAAAAAAAATAATAAGATAAATTTATAATTCATATATCATAATTCTAGCAAAGAAAATTTATGTTGGTATTTTATATCCATTTTAATAAATATATTACAAATTTATTTTGTAAATAAGCTTCAAATATTTTTTTTAATCATTAAGGATAAAATTAGTATTTTGTTAGTCAACTAACTGGTCAACTAATAGTCAACTAACGGTCAACTAAGAGTTGTAACAGAAAAGTAGTAAAATGATATTTTTATAAAGATATAGTAGTAAAATGATAGGAGACAATAATTATTGTAGTCATTTGATATTTAACAATTCATGAAATAGTAAAATGATAATAACCCTTTAATATAATATAACATGAAAATAGTTATTGGATTTGGATCTAAGAAGATGGCCGTGAAGGTGGAGCAAGCTACAGCAGCGGTTGCGGTGGCCAATGGAGTAAGTTGTAGCAACAATCAAGGTAGAGCAGACTGTCATGTGGCCTTATTTCGTGTTGCAGCAGCAGCTTGCGTCAGTCACTAGATCTATGTGTGCGTGTTAGTCAGGTCGGTAGTTGGGTCGGACTATTGATTAAATCCAATTTAATCAGGTTAAAGGTATCATCCGTATTTGTTCCGCAGCCAAATTTATTAAATCGGATTGGGTTATTTGCCCATTCTTAATAATTTTTAATTTTAAACCAAAATTTATTGGTGTGAGTAGTTGGGCACTCTTATTCCTTAAGAGAAGTTAGGGGTTCAAGCCCCGCTTTCGTATAGAATCACCACTTTAGCCAGCACTTTACCCCTTACGGAATGGCCCGTCTGATACGAAATTAGTTTAAATTGTGTTTAAATCACAGACAAACTTAAAGCCGCGATTGGTTGGGGACCACTCCACAGAACCACACCGTGGTTTAGAAAAAAAAAATTTCAATTCTAAACCCAATTCTCTTTAGATTACTTCTGTATAACCAACAAACATCTCTCCCACATATATTTAATAACATTTGTGGGCATTGAAACCGTAGACAACACATGTTAAATGGTGCAAAGCTAGTGAATTTTGTGGCTACATGTTGCATTTGGTCCAGTTTTGGCGGAATTTGTAAAAGTCAAACATGTAAATATCAACTTGCAAATTCTGAAGAAACATCGTGTCGTCGACTCCATCCAAAATAGCATGGTCACAAAACTAGCTTTCGCTGGCAAAGTGATGATGTTATGGTTTACCTGCCCTGGGTTTGACAAAATTTTGACTCAAACCCTTGGACATTGTCGTGTGTTTGTTTGTTTCTCCAAAATCAAATTTTGTTAATGAGAGGGCATTTATTCTTAGACCGGTGGGATGCTGATGCAGATATACATTTATTTTATATTTTAAAAAATTTTAAATTAATAAAGTGTGATATATACATATTAAATTTTTTTTAATCAACTTTACGTTTTTTTAATTATACTTAATAAATGCATTGATTTTTCATTTAACAGTACTTTAACTACATGTTTATTAGGTTGTCTTGTGCGACTTTTATTCTTTTTTTTAAAAATAAAATATGAATAAATCCACATTTGTCTAAAATTTAATCAGATATAAAATTATGAATATACAAATCTAAATAATGTATTTATTTTTAATTTATTTTACACATGAATAAAGTATCTTAAAAATTTTATTCTTACATTATTATCCTTGTTACTGGTAAGGAAATCCCCCCCCCCCCAACCCAAAAAGAAAAAGGCATGGTTGATTGTTGAAAAGAACACTATACATGTGTATTAAGATTCAATGATAAGTTAAAGAATTTAGCTTAGTTTTACATAGATTAGGCTATCAAATTTTAACTATTAAATAAAAAAAATATGTTTAGAAAATTTGAATGAATAAGATTTGGGGTTTGTTTGGTAGTATAGTTGTAAAATATCTGATAAACAATTGTAAATGACTTTTAAGCTAAAGTGATATTTATCTACAATTTGTTGATGAAAAACTTATAAAGTCATGATCAGATGCTGGTGTGCACTTGGTCAGATTCGAAATTTATAATACACTAAGGGTCAGTTTGGGAATGCTGTAACTTTTAAAATAATTGATGTTAGTTGTGCTGTATAAATAATTAGTTGTGAAGAGAATCAGTTAAGTGTTTGGTAAATTTTGTTTTCAAAAGTACTGTGTGTTTTGAAAGCAGTTATAGATGTTTGGTAAATTTTACTGTGAAACTGCTGAGAGAAAATAAATGACTAAAATATACATAATATAAGATAAAATTTACTTATACATATAAAAACATATACATATAATATTTTTAATTGTGTATTATAATAATTTTTACTAAAAATAAAATTTATAATATATTGATTTAACTTTTTTATTTTTTTATCTTAAAACAATTGATAATTAAATTAATAATATAGTGAAACAAATTTAATAATAATTCGACCAACAAATTGATATTAATAAAATTATATTGATGAATTATAATAAAAGTTTATTAAAATATTTATTTTGTTTCTAATTTGAATAAGGATAATTTTGGGTCTAACTAATAATTTTAAGGATATTTATGGAATTACATTAAAGGATAAAATTAATTCTCAAAATCAGAATTTAAAAGTTACTCATTCTCTACTTTTCAAAATCAGATGTAGGAGGGCCTGATTTTGACAAAAATAATTTTGATTTTTTTTTTTTACCAAATACTAAAATTTACTTTTAGATTTTCAAAATCACTTTTAGCCTTCCTAAAAGTAATCCCAAACGGGCCCTAAATAGCTAGTATTGTGACTTTTGTCAAAAATATTATTAAGAAGTACCTTTTATTAAACAAAAAAAGCAATTAACAACTTCTTTTGATAATTATAACTTTATTTTTTTCATATCATCAAAATTTTAAACGGATCCTTAGTTGTATTCATTATTCATACTTAAAAGCAAACTTAGTTGGGACAAAATCTGATCAAAGTAATTTAATATATGGAGATCATATAGAACAATAAATCTTTTTTCAGTAACAGATGTATGTTAAAAATATTTAGAATTCAAAATTTATTGGACTATCCTAGATCAAGTTTATTATGTTGACGTCCAAAGTTTTTTCTTTCATTAAATACTAAAAACACTCTACAACGTACATTGGCGAAGGGGATGTTTACTTCTGTCCCATTATATAATTATTAAAATCCCAACATATGATAGAATCTAACATGTGCCCTCAAACTTTAGGTCACCAGGGTTGCCCAATGGTACAACGAATCTAAATGCATGAATTAATGAATTGAACCGCGCCTCTTCACATATATGACAAGTGAAAATAATTAGAGAAAACAAGAATCCAATTTCTTCAATGATGACTCTCATTGTTAGCTATAACAAAGATGTAATCTGTTAACTAGTGTTATAATTAAAGTGCATGTAGAGAAGTTAAAGAACTTAAGCATAAGAATAAAAAACTTTATCATTAAAAGTGTTTTCATCAAATTTTCGCTAGAATTCGATTTTTAGATTTTAATTTGAACTAACTAGTAGTTTCATTAGATCTAATTCAATTTCGATTCGAATAAATAAATTTATATTTAAGGAACAATTAAGCTAATGAGAGTTTAGGTATATTTTTTTGATATTTAGGAGCATTTGGTATAAGTAAGATGATCTGAGTGGTGATATGAGGTTTTGAGTGATAAACTGAAGCAATCATATATTGGAGAAAAAGTATGGAGAGCAAAGTGGAGCTCGTAGGAGTTAATTTGAGGAGTTAATATGATGAGCTCAAGAGAGCTTAGGGGTAGCTTAGATGAGTTCGTGTGTAAAATACAATCTATGCATCAACATCATCATAATAAATCTATGCATCAACATCATCATAATAAGTAAAATATGTACAAATATAAAGAACTCATGGAAATTTATGTGGTTGGCCCTTTTGACCTACATCCATGGAACTCATCTTCAATCCACTATGTGTATGAAATATTACATGATTTTCTTTATAATATCAGTAAAACCTTATTAAAGGTTATTTATGGTGAATAATAACATGAGAGATAATAAAGGTCTTGTGGATATCAGAGAGTTCTCAAATAGAAGAATAAAGAAAAAGCTCATTTGAGAGGTGAGATGGTCAAGATCTTCCTTGCAGGTGTAGCAATGAAGGAAGAAGAAGATGAAACAATCTCAAAAGTCTCTAGAGAGAAAAAGAGAATAAAAGAAAAAAAATTTAATTCATTGACCCCTCTCAAAACTAAATATGTGGAGTTTATATAGGGTAGTTTTGTAGATATCTTGATAATCCTGAACAATTGGCAAATTCTTATTATTTTGTCCTCCTCAAGTGGGGCTATTTTCATCTTTTTCTTTTATTCACTTGATTGTGACTCAAACAAGCTTGGTAAGCAAGTAATTCCCTTCGCTTTCATATATTCATTACTTTGTACCATGCGGCGAACGCTGGTGTAGTGGTCCAGCTGCTTTACTAGAGGTAGCCTCCCTTTTAAGAACACCCCTGACTTGTCTTAAGCTATACTTTATATATGTAATAGTGCTGACTTTTCTTATTCTGAATCAATATCCCAAATTTACCTCTAAACACACACATATACACCCACACACGCACGAGCGCGCGCGCACACACACATGCGCACACGCGAATGTACACGTACCCGGGCGCACACAGAGTAAAAGTAACCCAATTAATTGAAGAATATCGTATTTGATCGATTTGAACACCCTGAAACTGCAAATAGTTCAGGCCGCTTTATTAATTCCTCAAGGATATAGCAATTGATGCAGATTGATGAAGATATATTTTCTATTGGATAATGGAATTGTGTCGAAATAAATACTCTCATTTAATTGAGAAATATATGTGGCACTATTTGCACGACTAAAGGTATTGAGAAAGGCGAGTTTTAATATTTAGTAATATGTCCAGCAAACCAAGTTACAGCATCATTCACGATCTTACCATTCTTGAAGAATATACTTGATTTCTCTCTCTGTCTTCTTCTTTTTTTAATATTACTATTTTTAAGCATCGATGTTTAGCAATTTTAGATTTTTGGTTGGGGCTAATTCGTAGACAAATTTAAAATTGTTGATAAAAATTATGACTGGTAAAAATATTTGCAACAAAAATAAAATAAATTTTACGTTCTTTCACATTTCAAAACTTATCTATGATTGATTCTATCCTAGTTTTCTTGAAAATTTTCTTTCAATGTATGTAATCAATGTATCTGTGAAGAAATCATCATTCATTTAATGGATTAAATTGCTATACGAATAATGTGTTCTCAAAATGTTGCAGTAGCGCCAACATTGATAATTTCTCAATATTTGTATTTCAAACCTAAGAAGGTATTACTATTTTCTTTCCCAAAATTTGAGATGGCCCACGCACGTTGTTTCGCCACTGGCCTCGATATATCGTGTTGTTCAGTCGGAAATATTTCTTAAAGAGAAGTAAAAATCACTTCCACAACGCATTTGGAGAGATTAAAACTCTCAACCTCAATCATAAGATGAAAAAGAACCCACCATTAGGTTAACTATGATTTGCAAGATTATACTTGATTTAATCACATGAAAAAAATTTAATTTTCTTAATAAAAATTATTTAACTTAAATTACAAGTCCTATACCCTTGTATATTTGCAATAAATTACTATATTTCTTTAGAACGCCTATAAAATACCCTAAATACTCATTAATTTATTCATGGCACCCATTAATTAAGTGTAATATTATTACTAAGAAATAATATACTCTAAAATACTTAGTTTTCTTAAACAACAATACATGTGTATCATTCTATTTTCTTAGAGATTGATCAATTATATCTTCTCCAAGATTTCCCATTTTGCAAAACAGCAAACAGATGCTCAATTAGTTAATCTCACCTCATTTCTATTAGAAATTTTCTAGAAATCTTGAATCCAAGAGTAGAGAAATCGATATTGTATGGGGTTTGCGTTCATATATATTAAATGAACTCCTTGTAAAGTCTACGTAGAGTGCTTTGATGGTGCACGTAATAGTTACACGCTTCAAGCACTAACGAACACTTTGTATGTATCATCACCACTTCCAAATAAAAAATATGCACCACACTTGTTGTATGTCTTTCAACGAATCAATTTAATGACTAGGAGTCATCTAATTGAAAGACATGATCATTCTATTTTTTTAAGTCATATTCACTAAACTTTCATGTGTGCATAAGACACAGTAGTGCGAGTGCAGTAACAGGCCAACAACAAACTGCCTTCGAATTTAAGACCAGACAAAAGAAAGGAAAAAGAGCAGAAGCTCACACTCTTGTTTTATAAACACTTAAAACCAAAAAAGAGAAAGAGAAAGACTCCGTCGAGTTTTGATCACTCATTTAATCTACACAAAGTCATGGCTTTCTCTCTATCCTTTTCCTCCTTTCTCCATCCTCAGCTTCTGAAAATTGTTGCCAAGATGTCTTTCTTTGACGCTTTCTTGTTTTATGTTAGTGCTCTCTCTCTCTCTCCCTCTCATATTTCATGAATTTATTTCTATTTTCTTAACGTAAAATTTACTATCTGAAGAGTCAAAAATACATTAATATATAAAGTTTTTTGTTTCAGAACGACAATTTTATGCTTGAACTTAAAATATTTTACTAATATTTTATGCACTTAGTAAAATATTTTATTGGTACAAAAGTTGAAATATGAAGAAATCGATTATTATCTGCCCAAGGATAAAATTAGGTGGTTTTCAGGCGATTTTCTTTGTTTTTTGCCACCTTAATTTAAATTCTCAAAAGATAAGAGGTTAAAAATTTGATTCAGACTTTGCTAACTCTTCTTCATATTTAAAAAAGAATATGAAATAAGAAAATTATCGATAATTATTTTTATTTATTTGAAGGTTATACATATTTTGGACAAGCTAGATTTATGGCACAGATTACCAGTGCTACTGGGACTTGCTTATCTGGGGATTAGAAGGCACCTGCATCAGCGGTATAATCTACTGCATGTCGGCGAGATCAACGGTCAGAAATATGACACGGAGGAAATTTGTTATCGGACGGCTGATGGGACATGCAATCACCCTTCGGATGATACAATTGGCAGCCAAGGAACCTTTTTTGGTCGCAACATGCCTCCATCCACTTCAACATATGGGGTATGTAATTATGCATGTACATGCATAAATATATTGGCAATTAATAAATCAACTTAATAAATTTTTGAGTGTTACATAAATATAATTGCAGTATGTTATATTCCTTTGATGTGTTCTATTTAAACTTTGTATTTATGTTATCATTTTTAAATTATGTGGAGGCGAGCAGTTGCTGGATCCTCATCCAACGGTTGTGGCCACAAAGCTTTTGGCAAGGAAAAAGTTTATAGACAGTGGGAAGCACTTCAACATGATAGCATGCTCTTGGATTCAATTCATGATTCATGACTGGATTGATCATTTGGAGGACACCAAACAGGTATATATTCATCTTACCTCTCAAATTAATAACTATATAATTGCCTTGTGTTATATACGCACTAATTAACTTGTCTATGCCATATTAACAGTTCAGATACTTAAGTTTATAACTAATTGAATTTATTATTTTTCAATCTTTTAAAAGAAAATAAACCCAAATAGCGCACATGGATAACAAGCCCACCCTCTTTCATGAAACTCTTTTTTTCCCCATATAGTGATATTACAATTAGAATTCTATTGATATTTATAATTAGAAATCTATCGGGACTACTTTTGATAAGTTTAGTGTAATGCTACTGTACCCACAGGAGAAAATTTTACCCTACCCAACTTAATTAAGAGAAAAATCGAGTTCTATCACTATCATTGAGTGCATGGGTTGTGCTAGTGGACTAATTAGCATCCCTTTTGTGAATTTGAAAAGCCTATTTTGTTTATTTCTTATTGATTTTGTGGATATATATGCGAAGGATAGGTTGTGGTTATTGTCTTTGACTAACAATTTATTACAGGCAGAACTCACAGCTCCTGATGAAGAAATCGCAAGTGGTTGTCCATTAAAATCATTCAAATTTTTTAAAACTAAGGGGGTCCCAGCTTCTACACCTTATGTGAATACTGGTTCTCTAAATACAAGAACTCCTTGGTGGTAAGCATTTATAATGTTAGCATCATATGTTTTTTTAAATTAAATTATAGATTTACTAATATTTACAATCATTAGTCTATTTAAATATTTTGTAAACTCAGAATGATCCTGATCTGAGAACTTGAATTCTCACCTTAAGAATGAAATAAAGAAGTGCATATCTCTTCAGTGTTGTTTTAATTACTACTGTACTAAGAAGTGATTAACAAAGACCATACATCTTTAGTGTCGTTTTAGTCAACCTTACAACAAAGTCATATTAATTGATTTGGTAATTAAACTTGAGTGCAGGGATGGCAGTGTAATTTATGGCAATAATGAAGAAGGCATGAAAAGAGTGAGGACATTCAAAGATGGAAAGCTGAAAATAGGAGGAGATGGACTGCTTGAGCATGATGAGAACTGGATTCCAATCTCGGGTGATATTAGAAATTTCTGGGCAGGCTTCACCCTCTTGCAAGGGTTGTTTGTCAAAGAGCACAATGCTGTTTGTGATATGCTCAAAGTAATTAATTAAGTCGCGACTTTTCTTCTTTATTTGCAAGTACTTAATGTTCTTTTCAGAGCACCTCTTCTTTAATAATTAGCTGATGATTACTGAACTTGTTTTGTTACGTTTCATCTTTACTAGGACCATTATCCTGATCTTGATGATGCAAAGTTGTACCGACATGCAAGATTGGTGACTTCGGCCGTCATTGCTAAAGTACACACCATTGATTGGACTGTAGAACTCTTGAAAACTGATACTCTTTTGGCAGGGATGAGGATCAACTGGTAAGACTCTCTTAGGGTCTATTTGGTAAAATATTTGCAGCTTTAGTCTGAAAATTAAAGTTATTTTATTCTCAGTTATTGGATTAAGATTTTATGTGATCTTTTCTGTTTTTGTTAAAGTTATTGTTTAAAAGCCATATTCATTAAATACTATATTTATTTATTTATTTTATAGTACTCGAAGCGTACAAGATCATTAGAGGGTAAATTACGCTCACATCAAAATTAAACTTTATGATCGTGTAGGTATGGATTTTTGGGAAAGAAATTCAAGGATTTATTTGGACATATTTGTGGTCCAATACTAAGTGGATTGGTTGGTCTTAAGAAGCCAAGAGATCATGGAGTCCCCTATTCACTTACTGAGGAATTTGCTAGCGTTTACAGAATGCATTCTGTTCTTCCTGACAAGCTTATACTCAGGGACATCAATTCCGCAAAATCAGATTATGCATGCCCTCCTGTACAACAAGAGTAAACTCTCCTCCACTTTTCTTGTTCTATTTTCACTGTCTCAATATTTGCCACAAACAAGAATGCAATTGTAATATCACTAGCTCACTACTATGAAAAATATATATTTTTTTAGGGTGGCAATGGAAGAAATGGCAGGAAAAGAAGGGGAGAGAAGACTATCGAAAATTGGAATGGAGCAAATGCTGGTATCAATGGGACATCAGGCTTGTGGAGCTGTCACATTGTGGAACTATCCGTTGTGGATGAGGAACCTTGTTGTCCATGATATTAATGGTGAAGATAGACCAAACCCGGTTGACATGGCAGCTTTAGAAAGTAATTCCACTTTTCCAACTTCTCCAAATTATTAGACGATAAGATAGGTTGTAACATAAACAGATATATAAGTGAGATATTTTGGATAATTTTCTTAAAAATATAGGGATTAGCTGAGTAATTGGTTCTAATTATAGAGATTAAAGGAACATTTACCCTTACTTTTTGTTTAATTAGATTTATCACATTTCCTTTTCATTAGACCATGAAAAGCCCTTTTTGTCACAGTGCCTAGTGATTTACACACTAATATGGAGAAATTTCAAAATACTTCTATTGTATTATATCTACTTAAATGCATGTATGACATATTTACATAAATTAAAAATAATTACTAATTACATAATGATTTTTCAAAATAAATATTTAAATGTCATATATACATCAAATGGATATAGTACAACAGAGAGGTACTCTAAAATCTATTAACATGAAATTAGAGCTAATTAATTAGATTATTGTTGTTGTACAATCAGTCTACAGGGACAGGGAGAGAGGTGTATCTCGTTACAATGAATTTCGAAGGAACCTACTAATGATTCCTATAAGCAAATGGGAAGATTTGACAGACGACAGAGAAGTTATTAAAGTTCTACAGGAAGTATACGGAGACGACGTTGAAAAGATTGATCTACAAGTGGGATTGCATGCTGAGAAGAAGATCAAAGGCTTTGCAATAAGCGAGACAGCTTTCTTTATCTTTCTTCTTATTGCATCAAGGTATATATTATACTTCCATTTTAAAAAGTACAGTGCTGGGATTCAAGCATTTGAGTCCTAATTTAAATCCGAATTGATTTGCAAATTATTTGTATTTGCCGCGACCATATCTAGTTAGTTAATCATATCATATCTTAAGTTCTAGTTTTGCTAATTGAAGTACAAAATATATGTGCAGGAGGCTAGAAGCTGATCGTTTCTTCACCACCAATTTCAATTCCAAAACTTACACTGAGAAAGGCTTGGAATGGGTAAACAAAACTGAGACGTTGAAAGATATTATTGATCGCCATTTTCCTGAAATGACAAAAAAATGGATGAGGTGTTCAAGTGCATTCTCTGTTTGGGATTCAGAGCCTAGCCAATCCAACTACTTTCCTCTGTATCTGCGTTTATCCCCTTGATATGCTATGTTTGGGAGATCAATCTTATCAACAACACATCTTTTCGTAAAAGAAAAGTGATATTCTCGCAAATGTTTGTACAACACTTTGCACAAAACGGTGAGTTTTGTGCCGGGTATAAAATGTCTCTTTTGGTGCGGAGGACACCTCACACACGCAACAAACGCACCCAATAGTCACGTTCGCCCGTCTGGCTCTTTCCCTTCTCCCTCATCACGACGCTTTCTCTCTCGTCTCCAAGCTGCTAGCCGCTGCAACAAGCTCCACCGCAGCAGCTCCTTTCTCCCAACATAATCGCAGTAGTGTTTCGAAGTGATTTCACAACTCTTTCTCTCTCGTCTGTCACTCAACTCTTTCGAAGTGATTTCACAAAATAGCTTTGTATTTGTCTTTTTAAGAATGAAGAATGCAGTAGTGTTTTTTTTTCTTTTTTTGGATTGTATTACTTGATGCTGTGAACGAGAATTAATTTGCTTATTAAGTTGTGTGCATTTGCTTAATTTTTTCTGCCCACTCAAAATTAACTTTGCTGATTTTGTAATTAACTTTAGTGCAGAGGATTGCAACACAAAGAAGCAAATTAAAACAAAACACGGGAAGAGGAAGAAAATAATTAATTAAACAACATAGTCGCTTTAAAAACCACAAAAATTACAAAAAAAAAAATGCTTCACTTTAACTGACAAGCATGGGAATTTCAATCAAAGTTACAAATTGTAAAATTTTTTTTTCTATTGCAATAGTGGGCAATAAATTTTGATAAACAAGCCAGAACAATATGACCAATATACATAAAAGATCTAAGCTCACAAGGCTGCAAATTTGGTGGAAGAGATAGATGGCAGAGTCAAGAACAAAAGCCAAGAACAACAACAACAAAGGCTCAGTGATGACATTGTTGCCAGATCCAAGCTTTTGAAAGTTGGAGTGAAGCTTGATCGCCTTGAATCACTTCTTTATAACCCACCCTCAAAACCCAACTGACTTTAATGCAGGGAGAAAATCAGGTTTTTCAATTTTTTAATTAAAACATTTTTGGACCGATCTCATACAACATATAAGAATTAAGTAATCTAGAAATTCGTACCTTTGATGATCTGAGACGACGAACGATTGAGAGTTGTAGATCCGTCTCCAAACGATCTTCCAGGTTATGACTCAAGATCGATCAACACTGGACGTGTGGGCGTCTGTTTCACCACTCCCAATTGCAACTGGTGTCTCTTAGATGTCTTCTGTATCTTTCTCAAAAACTCTGGAATTCTCTTCTCTTTTTGTTTGGGAGAAAAGTACCCATTTTATAATATCTTATGAAAAATCCTAGTATGTTAAGATTATGATTTCTCTTTTAATTTAAATATTTAAATATTTAAATTAAATGCTATCTCTCCACTTACGTAAAAGTGGAGAGAATGTGTAACTAACTAGGGGACCACCTTGTAAAATATCACAAGCCCCCCTTTTACACTTGAATATAACATACTAGGCTTTAACAAATATTATAATTATGATTTTTACCTAACGAGGTTTTCTTGCTTTTGGGTCCAGTGATGGTGTTGTCAATTAAATGAGCTAACCCGGGGATCATTTGGGAACATACAATAGTGGCGACAATAATTAAATTTGTAATTAAACAAATATAATTATTTAATTCCAATTCTACTCTACTATAAGATTGGAACTGACCTCCATAATTGTATGCTCGAATAATAATTCGCCCAAGCCACATTGATTTCTTTACTGCATAATCCTTTATATCACATCATTAATTAAATCGATATCTCAACTGTCCAATCAATTTAATTACATCTTGTTTCTTGATACTTATTGATTTTCTCTAATGATCATTTTCAACATACTAAATATGTTGACACACTCTGACCAGAGAATTCTATGATCAAGTGCCGAAAACCCATCAAGAGATGTGTCGTACAAATTCTATATTGTTAATCTATAACTCCAATACTCATAATTGCCTCCATCAAGATACCGGGTAATCTTGACCACAAGTGTGTGTCGTGCCCATTGGTAACTCAAATGGAATAACAATTACAATCATGAAATCATAACTAACTCAAGATTAAGATTACAGTAAAACCAATGCCTATGAGATTTAATAAGTCTGACAGTCATTTCAAGGTTAATTAAATCTCATATGTGATCCTGCTCAATGTAGTCGTACTACATCAATAAATTCATACATGATTAAGACAAACCATTCAATGAATTTATTACAGTCTATACCTAAATAAAGTGCCCAACTTTATTTATCAACTGCGAACATAATTTATTTAATCATAAGATAACTTGTATTTATGTCTTCTGTGAATCCACATGGTGATCACATAAATACATATAATATGATCAAACGGATTTTACTCAAAATTTTAATGCAATTAAGATACTTGAATAAAATATCTCATTTATTTTATTAATCAGAAAAATTGTTTATTATAATTCAATAAACACATATGCTTTTAAAGAGCACATTTTCCCAACAATTTCCCACTAGCTCTCAAAGCATATTTGGCATCTCACGCATGCCCATGGATTCTAAGTGCAAGTTAAAAGGTTTCCCAGGTATGCCCTTAGTAAAAGGATCTGCCAAGTTTTACTGTGACGCAATCTGAGTAACCTCTACATCACCTCTCTGCACTATATCCCTTATGAGATGATACTTCCTCTCAATGTGTTTTTGTTTCTTGTGGTTCCTTGATTTTTTTGATTGAGCCACTGCACCACTATTATCACAGAATAATTTAAGTGGTGCATTTGCAGCAGATACCACCTCAAGATCTTAAAAGAACTTGCGGAGCCATACCGCTTCTTTTGTAGCCTCAGATGCAGCCACATATTCAGCTTCTGTTGTGGAGTTTGCGATACAAGATTGTTTCACACTCCTTCAACTAATAGCTCCACTTCCTAATGTAAACACATAGCCAGAAGTAGACTTTCTAGAATCCTTATAAAGTCAGAATCAGTATAACCCACTGGAATAAGTTCATCACCAGAATACACAAGCATATAATCCTTAGTTCTTTTTAGATACTTCATTATGTGCTTGACAGCAGTCCAGTATTCAGGTCCAGGATTAGATTGATATCTGCTAACCATCCCAATCGCAAAACAGATGTCTGGTCTAGTACAAAGCATGGCATACATGAGGCTTCCCATAGCTTCTGCATAGGGAACTCGTCTCATTTTCTTTATCTCCTCAGATGTTTTAGGTGATTGATCCTTAGAGAATGAAATTCCATGTCTAAATGGTAACATCAGTCTTGGAATTTTCCATGCTAAATCTAGCCAATATCTTATCGATATAGACTGCTTGAGATAAAGCTATCGTTTTATTCTTCCGGTCTTGTAGCAACTTGATACCAAGAATATAACTAGCTTCTCCCAGATCTTTCATATCAAATTGTTTCGCTAGTCAACTTTTTATTGTAGTTAATACTCCTACATCGTTTCCGATAAGGAGAATATCATCTACATAAAGAATTATGAAGGCTTCAGATTTTTCCTGAATTTTCTTGTACACACATGGTTCATCAATATTCTAAATGAATCCAAACGATTTTATCGCTTGATCAAATCTGATGTTCCATGACCGGGATGCTTGCTTCAATCCATAGATGGATCTCTGCAACTTGCATACCATGTGTTCTTGGCCTTTTTGTATGAATCCATCTGGTTGCTGCATAAAGATGTATTCTTCAAGATGCCCATTAAGAAAGGCATTCTTGACATCCATTTGCCAAATTTCGTAATCTAGCACTTCAGCAATAGAGAGCAGAATTCTGATGGATTTGAGCATAGCAACCGGAGAAAATGTTTCCTCATAATCGATTCCCTCTTTTTTGAGTGAACCCTTTGGCTACTAATCTTACTTTAAATGTTTCTATCCTTCCATCTACTCCTCTTTTCCTCTTGTAGATCCACTTGCATCCAATGGGTTTTATCCCATTTGGTGCCTCTACAAGTTCCCAGACTTTATTGGAATACATTGATTCTATTTCTTGATTCATAGCCCTTTTCCAATGTTCAACATCACTATCTATTAGAGCTTCATTGTAACTAGTGAGATCTTGTACATGTTCATCTGAGATAGCCGTATAGGTTTCTCCCAATAACATATATCTTGCTGGTAACCTAGTTACCCTCCCACTACGACGAGGTTCTAAAAATGATGGTTGTTCAGGGATAATCCTTTGTTGATCAGATTGTTGCTCTTCATTCTGTTCTAAAACAGGTGTTGAAAGCTGAGTATTAATTTGATCACTTGACAGTTCTTCAAGTATTATCTTACTCTTAGGTCTGAAGTTCTTCATATAGTCTTCCTCGAGGGAAGTAAAATGTGTGCTCACAATTACCTTCCTATCTTGAGGACTATAAAATAAACCTCCCCTTGTTCCTTTGGGATACCCCACAAACATGCAAACCTCAGAACGTGAATCCATCTTATCTGCCTTTGGTTTCAAAGACATGTCTTTGGTGATCCCCAAATACGGACATGTCGTAAACTTGGTTTTCGACCTGACCATAATTCTATTGGGGTTTTAAGCACTGACTTAGATGGAACTAAGTTTAAAAGGTAAACTGCAGTTTCTAGTGCTAGTCCCCAAAAAGAGATTGGTAATGTTGAATAACTAAGTATAGATCTCACCATATCCAAAAGAGTTCTATTTCTCATTTAGCTACCCCATTTTGTTGTGGTGTTCCTAGGGCAGTCAACTGAGATATAATCCTATTTTCAACTAGATACTCTTTGAAATCTCCGGAGAGATATTCACCACCTCGATTAGATCGAAGTTTCTTTATGTTCTTATCTAATTGCTTTTCTGTCTCAGCCTTATACTCTTTGAATTTCTCAAGAGCTTCAGACTTATGACGCATTAGATAAACATAACCGTATCTCGAGTAATCATCAGTGAAAGTGATGAAATACTCATAACCTCCTCAAGCTTGTACATTGATTGGTCCACATACATCTGTATGTACCAATTCAAGTGGTACTGTTGCACGTACACCTTTGGCCGAGAATGGCCTTTTGGTCATTTTCCCTTCTAAATAGGATTCACAGAGTGGCAATGATTCATTTCCCAGTGGACCCAAGAGCCCATCTTTGATCATTCTCTGTATCCTAATTTGGTTTATATGACCCAAGCGTAAATGCCAGAGGTAACATTGGTTGGAAGAAATATTTCTTTTTTTTAGATAAATGTGTATGCTCATCATTATTGATCACTGTGTCATGTATAGAATGGATCATAGGACTTAAATGATATAAATTATCTTCCAATGTACCAGAACAAATAAGTCTCTTATTATAAAAAATAGAAACAGAGGATCCAAAATTTACAGTGTACCCTTGTTTTGACAAACAAGCTACTGAAATTAAATTCCTCTTAATGTCTGGAACATAAAGACAATTATTCAAAACTAAAGTCTCATTATTAAAAGATAATAAAACAGATCCAGTCTTTTCACCGCCGACACGAATCGTCTGCTGTCCTAATCGCAGCTTGACGCTTCCTTCACTTATTTTCCTGGTTTCCTGAAACCAATAAAGTGAATTACAAATATGATTAGTTGCTCCTGAATCCAACACCCAAGTGTCAATAGGATTCTGAACTAAACAGGCCTCTAATACAAAAAGATTTCCCATACCAGATTTTACAATCTTAGGGCAATCCCTTTTCCGGTGACCTTTCTGTCCACACTTGAAGCATTTGCCTTTCGGCTTGCCATCTTGCTTGGTAGGCCATTTCTTTTTCCCAGCTTTCTTCTCACCCTTACCTTTTGGCTTAGGCCTAGAAGAAGAACCTTTTTCAGCAAGTTTTCTGCTATGATAAAATTCTTCTATAGCATGTAGTTCGTGCATTAATTCAATTAAGGTCATATCTTTATTGTTTAAGATATAGCCGACCTTAAACTCTTTGAATGTATCAGGCAAAGATTCAATTACTATGTTAATCTTTGTTTTATCATCGATTTGAACACCATGAATCTCTACCTCACTCAAATAGTCCATCATTTTGAGGACATGTTCACGAACTCTTGTGTCTTCTTCCATCTTAGTATCCATAATACGTTTTAATGCTGCTTCTTTGGCAAAATGAGTATTCTGCCCAAACATCTGATGAAGACTAGCCATTATTTGGTGTTGTTTCCATGCTCTGATGTTTCTTATGCAGTTCCACAGAAATCGAAGCCAATATATAGCGCTTAGCCATTTTGTTAGCTTTGCACCATTTCTCATAAGGCTCCCTCTGATTTCTATAATCGTATAACATTGGTTCTGGAGGGCAAGGCTGAATCAACACATATTTGCAGTCCTTAGTAGTGAGGATATTAAATAGATTGCGTTTCCAATCTAAGTAATTTTCACCAGTGAGTTCATTTTTAACAAGGATAACTAATAATGGGTTGATGGAACACATTTTCTGAAAATAAAACATCCATGCATTAATACATTGAAACAAGTAATATTCACAATAAAAATCTAAAATGCAAAAAACCATAAATGCATTTTATTTTATTGTAACGATAATCTAGTACCGCTTTAGCAAGCTATCCGTTGGGGAAGTCATGCTGCCACTTACTAGACCTAATTAACCATTAGATTATTTTCTTTCATGTCGTAACATGATAAATAACTATCGTTATCTTTTTGGGCCAAAATTTGTTAACAGAGATTCGTTGGGAAGATTAATAACAAATTTTGTTGAGTGTATAACCATTGTTTCAATCTACGCATTTCCATATCATGCAGCCACCGTTAGGGTGATCAACAGATTGAAAAATATTTCGATCTTATCTTCAAAGAAGTTCATCAAATAAAATATCTAATATATATACCCTCCGTAGGGAACATCACCGTATCATGAAGTCGAGGTATGTATATAATTTTATTATTGAACTAACAATGGAGCCCGTGGGAAAATTATCTTGAATTTTTCCTCTCCCACTCAATATTTTAAAATTGGTTTTTCCTTTTAAAACATACATATATTGTTAATTGCATGCTTCCTATAATATTATCTAAGTGATATTTCATATTATCAAGCATTTGCAAATTTCAAACAATATACATAAATTCATGTTATATGAATGACATATATCATTATGCATAGAGTGGCACTACCTATTCTATATGACATGTTATCATGGCATGTTATCATCCAAAACATAACATATAGAAAAATAATTAAATAATCTTAATTCATGGCTTTCCTAAAATGAAAAATTACATTAAACCTAAGCCTAATCTTCATTGGGCTTCTTGTCAATGTCCATCTTCCATAAGCTTGACTTTGTTAATGGACTAGGGAAAATTGGGCTTTAAAATTTATTATTGGTCCAATTTTAATTTTGAAAGAAAACAAATAAATAATTAAATAATTGTTTTTATATAAATAAAACTTTGGACCAAAAATATATTTAATGTGTTCAATTTTATCTATGCATTTTAATCCATTAAGCCCAAATTTTAATAGGGCCTAAAACTAGGATTCATTAAATCCAAACTGTTTTTGGACTTAAATGCAAAAAATTAAAAACGTTCCGCCCAAACGAAAAACTATAAAACTATAGGGACCTTCATGATAAAAACCATGAAACCCTAAAACCATATTTTTCGTTCTCCTTCTTCCCCAGCCGCTCTCTCCAAAAAACCAGCCGCTGTTCTTCCATCTCCATCGCCGATTTGACTATCACCGCCAAGTCGGGAAGCCACCAACGACGCCCTCCACCAGCCCCAGACGCCCCCAAGCTTCCAGCCTCTGCGCGCTTGCTGCTGGCCTCGCACGTGTGCTTTGCCGGGCGTTGCGGCCGCGAAGCCGCTGGTTGCGGCTGCATTTCTTGCCATCGTGCGTGCGGTGCGCTTGCAGCAGAGGCGCACGCGGCAATCGCTGGACGTGCGGCAAAGGCGCTGGCTACTACCACCAGCGCGCGCGCTGCTGCGCTACTACTCGTGGCTACTCGTGCGTGCTTGCGCCGCCGCTAGTTGGTACGTGCTTTGCGCTTTTTTTTGATCTGACATCCGCGATTGATTTACAAATTTCCTATGCCAATTTTGGCTTACAAAAATTCTATGCAGTAAAATAAATCAAGAGAGAAACGTGGTGATAAGAGACCACCCCTCTTGTTACAGATCCAAACAAAAAATACAACGGAGAATCTAACCATGAATTAAGACAAACCACAACATGCTTTATTCATATATTAAACAAATAATATATATCTGAATAAATTGTGCCACTCTAATACATAAATATCAAGATTAATTTCATACGAAATTCTTATATATTAATATGAGATGGCTCTGATACCAATTGTAGGGAGAAAATCAGGTTTTTCAATTTTTTAATTAAAACCTTTTTGTACCGATCTCATACAACATATAAGAATTAAGTAATCTAGAAATTCGTACCTTTGATGATCTGAGACGACGAACGATTGAGAGTTGTAGATCCGTCTCCAAACGATCTTTCAGGCTATGACTAAAGATCGATCAACACTGGACGTGTGGACGTCTGTTTCACCACTCCCAATTGCAACTGGCGTCTCTTAGATGTCTTCTGTATCTTTCTCAAAAACTCTGGAATTCTCTTCTCTTTTTGTTTGGGAGAAAAGTACCCATTTTATAATATCTTATGAAAAACCCTAGTATGTTAAGATTATGATTTCTCTTTTAATTTAAATATTTAAATATTTAAATTAAATGCTATCTCTCCACTTACGTAAAAGTGGAGAGAATGTGTAACTAACTAGGGGACCACCTTGTAAAATATCACAAGCCCCCCTTTTACACTTGAATATAACATACTAGGCTTTAACAAATATTATAATTATGATTTTTACCTAATACGCCAGTTTTCTTGCTTTTGGGTCCAGTGATGGTGTTGTCAATTAAATGAGCTAACCCGGGGATCATTTGGGAACATACAATAGTGGCTACAATAATTAAATTTGTAATTAAACAAATATAATTATTTAATTCCAATTCTACTCCACTATAAGATTGGAACTGACCTCCATAATTGTATGTTCGAATAATAATTCGCCCAAGCCACATTGATTTCTTTACTGCATAATCCTTTATATCACATCATTAATTAAATCGATATCTCAACTGTCCAATCAATTTAATTACATCTTATTCCTTGATACTTACTGGTTTTCTCTAATGATCATTTTCAACATACTAAATATGTTGACACACTCTGGCCAGAGAATTTTATGATCAAGTGCCGAAAACCCATCAAGAGATGTGTCGTACAAATTCTATATTGTTAATCTATAACTCCAATACTCATAATTGCCTCCACCAAGATACCGGGTAATCTTGACCACAAGTGTGCGTCGTGCCCATTGGTAACTCAAATGGAATAACAATTACAATCATGAAATCATAACTAACTCAAGATCAAGATTATAGTAAAACCAATGCCTATGAGATTTAATAAGTCTGACAATCATTTCAAGGTTAATTAAATCTCATATGTGACCCTGCTCAATGTAGTCGTACTACATCAATAAATTCATACATGATTAAGACAAACCATTCAATGAATTTATTACAGTCTATACCTAAATAAAGTGTCCAACTTTATTTATCAACTGCGAACATAATTTATTTAATCATAAGATAACTTGTATTTGTCTTCTGTGAATCCACATGGTGATCACATAAATACATATAATATGGTCAAACGGACTTTACTCAAAATTTTAATGCAATTAAGATACTTGAATAAAATACCTCATTTATTTTATTAATCAGAAAAATTGTTTATTATAATTCAATAAACACATATGCTTTTAAAGAGCACATTTTCCCAACACTTAGGAGATCGACTTGTTGGGATGAGACAGTTGCACATCACGGGATGAGAGCAAAGAGACTTGTAGCTGTACCGTTGGGGATGAGGCAACTGCATGGAGACGGGAGAAAGAGGCTGCTGGAGCTTGTTGCAGCGGCTGATAACTTGGAGACAAGAGAGAAAGAGATGTGATGAGGAAGCAAGGAAAGAGGCAGACGTGTGAACTTTGGGCGCGTTTGTGGCGTATGTGAGGTGTTCTTTACACCGATGGGGATATTAAGTTATATTTTGCACAAAATGTACCGTTTTGTAAAAAGTTTTGTGCTCTCCTTTATGTGAATATCGGTGTTGTTTGTAAAAATTGCATATGTGTACATAGATGTAATAATACTTCTGCTCATGCCAAAGAATATTGGAATAAGATTTCAGAAATTTTCTATGACAAAAATTACCAACATCTTCCATTTTTGTCAACAAAACATGAGTATAGATTAAAAAAAATGCAATACAATACAACCAAAAAAAAAATCACTTGATAAATCTAGTATTATTCAACTTTTTAAGTAAATCTATTCTTTTTTAAGGTGAACATAATTCAAGAGATGTGATTTAATTCGTATTGTCACATACGTTATGGTGCGCGACAATGCACATCGCTAATTTTTATTATGGAGTTTTAGGTCTTATAACAAAACTCTTACAGTAGGAGCTTATGTATTTTATTGCACACCATAACATGTGTGAGAGCGTTATATCAACTTCCCATAATTCAAACCATTAAAACTAATTTGTTAATGGCACAACATTTAGTGGGGACTGAATTACGTATTTTAAAATTTTCAGGGACTCAAGTGTTTTTAAGCAAATTTAGAAGGTAGTTGGGTGTAACTTGCTTTAGCGCGGGAATCTTAACAGTAAAATAAATTCAAACTCACTTCGCGGTAAAAAGAATCATCAAAAAGACAAAAATAACCATTAATCAGGCCAATTTGATTGTCGCGCGGCAGTCACTAACATACCCTAAGAGGAAGCCCCTTGCAATGAAGGGCATGATGCTTTTTCATTAATCAGCCGCCTCCACATTTCGACGTCTGCAATTCTTCCCGCCATTTTCTCTGCTTCATATTTTTCAATGCCATTGTCACATACTCACATTTTTCTCTAATATATATTAAAATTACAAAACAGAAACATAAGCCAAAAATATAAAACAGAAAACAAAATAAATAAATCTCTCAAATTTTCGAAACAGAAACAGAAAAAAATATGGGTATTAAAGATCTTCTCAGATTCATGAAACCCTACATTAAACCCATTCACATCAAGAAATATGCTGGCAAGCGAGTAAATATCAACTTATTTTTTTTATTTAAAAAATTCAATTTTAATCTTTCCTATTTTTCTAATTGTTTATTTTACCTTTGCTGGGTTTATTTGCAGGTGGGTATTGATGCATATTCATGGCTTCATAAAGGAGGTAATATGCAGAGATTTTTTTTTATTAAATAAATTATTTTTGGTGAATGTATCGAAATCATTCATTTATTTATTTTTTATGTGGGGAAAAAAATTGCAGCATATTCATGTAGCATGGAGCTATGTTTAAATTCAACTAGTGAAAGGAAATTGCGATACATAGACTATTTTATGCATCGGATAAATCTTCTTCGTCACTATAATATAACACCTGTGGTTGTATTTGATGGTGGAAATATTCCCTGTAAGGCCGCCACAGAGCAAGAAAGACACAGGCATGATAACCCCAATCTTTTTCTTTTTTCTTGTTTTTAAAGAAATATTATTGCAACCCAATTGAAGAAAATTTTGAGTAGAATTTTATATCTTTGGCACTTTTCAGGAGAAGAGAAGCTAACCGCGATTTGGCAATGGCAAAACTTAAAGAGGGGGATGCCCGAGCTGCTTCAGAGCTCTTCCAGGTATCGATAATTTGCCATTCCTGGTGGACCGGACTGCCCAATATAGGACGCACGAAACCACCACCATACCCTGATCCTTTCATACTTGTTTGGGAGTTTGGTTTTAGGATTTTTAGATATCTAATATAAAAGACTAGCGGGCCTATTTTACTTATAAACTCAAGTAACTTCCCTTTACTAGCCAACGTAGGACACAATTTAACATTTGTTTATTAGTGGAAACAAATAATCTTGGCGCTGTTAAACATTTTTATTATGTTTTGCTAACAGCTTTGGATGTTTACTAGAACCTAAAATTCATACCATTTTTCTGCTTTTGTTCTGATTTCGTATCTACAATTTGGTTTGCATGTAGAGAGCAATTAGCATCACTCCAGCCATAGCTCATCAACTGATTCAGGTAAATGATTCTCCTTTGCCTACCAGTTTAAGTCCTGAATTTTTCATTAGCTTAATTGGTTTTATGAATCTTAGATCACCATAGCCAATTATCTCTTGCATTTGTTGTTATGCAGGTATTAAGATCAGAGAACATCGACTTTGTGGTAGCTCCCTATGAGGCTGATGCTCAGTTAGCATACCTTTCCAGTCTTGATGTAGAAAAAGGTGGAATTGTGGCAGTGATTACTGAAGATAGTGATCTAATAACATATGGTTGCAAAGCTGTAAGCACTTGACGAAACTCTGGTATCATGCAGATGGAGCTCTATTAATCTTTTGGTGATTTCTTTATTTTACTTCTTGAAATTTTTCTTATTTCCATTGGTTCACAACAGACTGTTTTTAAGATGGATCGACATGGCACTGGGGAAGAGCTTGTACTGGATAATGTTTTTGGGTCTGAGACATATACACCATCCTTTCGGAATTTTGATAAGGAGCTGTTTATAGGTAAGTTCAATGTCAAACCTTAAAGATTTGTTATATATGTGTACGCATTATCAGATTTTTGAAAAGACATTTGACAAAGTTTTTGGACCTCGCCCCGTGAAAGCAGAAATGATTTTGGATAACTAAACAGATACTGATTTCTTTTTAAAAAATTATGCTTGCTGATCTTATTTCTAAATATAATGATCACCTTTTGCTCATGTAGTTTGTAAATTTGTTTCAATGATTGGAAATGGAAACATAACTGAATAATATTTTCTCATTTATTTAATAAAACAATATGTTTAATTATGTTATTGACATTTTTACTTAAGTAGTTTATATCATGGCATTTTCCCAGGTATGTGTGTTTTGGCTGGGTGTGATTTTCTTCCATCTATCCCTGGAATTGGGATTGCAAAGGCTTATTCCATGGTTTCAAAATACCGAAATCTAGACCGTGTAAGTGTCCACTAGTGAATACATTCCCAATCCTGTGAAAATTTCCTGAACACAATACAATGCCTTTTTTCCAACTATTTTTGAAGGGCCGTCATTTGACATGATGCTGATCTAAATGCTTTCTTCATAGGTTTTATCAGTTCTGAAGTTGGAGAAGGGCAGTCAAGTACCTGAAGATTACTCCAAATCTTTCAGAGAAGCAGTTGCAGTATTCCAGCATGCAAGGATGTATGTTGATTGTGAAAATTAGATTAATGCAATAAATCTATGCCTGATATTCAGATCATTTTGCATATACATAATGCCTTTTAACATCATTTGTAGATATGATGGTGATGCTAAGAAGCTTGAACACATTAAACCACTACCACAGAAGCTTCTGCAGTCTCTAGGTGGAGAGCTTGACTTTTTAGGACCGTATCCTTTCAATCATTCAGCCTTCTTTTGCTTTCTGTAAAGTTGCAGTGTTGATCACCATGTTTCCTTGTTGGCATCTTCTGATATGCCTGGCACATCTGTTGCCTTCCAGACATATTTTTCACTATCAGGCATTGGAAATATTGTGGCAGTTTAGTTGACCTCAAATACGGAATGTTAAAGCATTTCTATCTAATACTAGTACACTACATAAGCTTTTGCAGTTAGTTTTGAGGCAAACATTCTTTTCCTTGACCAATATGATTTTATTAGAGAAATTTCTCCATCAATAGCCACTGCGATTGCTGAAGGACGCTTAGATCCAGTAGGCATGGAGGCCTTCAATGCTTTCCCAAGTTCTCAAAGTCCTGTTGGAAAAACTTTGAGTAAACTTAAGAAGGCTGAAATCACTGCAGGATCCAGAGAGGAAACTGGTTTTATGTTATTTACTGCACAGAAAACCATGGAAAAAGGTATTACAGGCAAGCCTTTTAATCCCACATTTCTTTTGTTTTCATTTTCCAATAATTTTTTTAGAATTTTATTAATAATTTGAGAGTATCCCCATGCAGCTTGAAAACTCAGAACTTGTTCTTGCTATTGCAAAAATAAATGAATTAGTGCATGCATTCTTGTATTTATCTTTATATGTTTAACACAGATTAGTACCTAAAAAATAATCAGCATAGTTTACAATGTCATGGCTTTTGGTGGCAGCTCTGAAGGAGGTCTCGGTTTCATGTGAAAGGAGCTACTTGAATGAAGATGCTGCACTTCAGAAATTACTTTTGCCTTTAAAAGATCATGAAACAATCAAGGTTCCAGATGACGTTCCACTGAAAGTTCCTAACAACAACCCCTTCAAAAAAAGAAAACTTGACGAAATGCAGTTAGATCAGATAAAGAGCAATACCAAAGAAGTTCTAGTTGTGACTGACATTGAGAAGTTGCATGTCTTATGTATTACTCCTGATATTATTCTACCCAAGGCTCCTGAAAATGACAATTCTGGGAAAAGAAAGCACCATAGCAATCAGTTGGATCAGCGACAGAGTATTTCGAAAGAAGTTTCAGTAATAACTGAGGTAGAAGATACAAACTTGTATGTTACTACAGAATCACAAGAAAGTGTGAATTCTAAGCCAAAAAGGATCTCTAAAGGGAAAGCGAGAAGTAAAACTGAGAAGAAAAAGACAAACAATTGCATGAGTTCTGTAAATAAAAGCACTAGTATCTTGAATTTCTTTCCTAGAGTGTAATTTTTAGGTTAATCTTTTGGTGTTTATGAATCATTATCCAATTCCAGAATTATGATAGTTATTCAGAAGCATTTATCTGAATTGAAACCACTAAAAAGATTATGTGCCTGAAAGCAGAGATGGGAATGATGCGAGGAAGGAATCCAAAACAATGGGATTCATTGATGGTCAGTTGAAAGATGATCTCGGCATTAGCACTTAAGTGATATCTGATCTAAAATATGCACAATTTGACGTTTTGTTGTGCAATATGTTCTATTTGCTTAGCCAAGAATTAAATCTAAAAAATGAAGTCCTGGAGTTTTAAATAAAGTGAAAAATGAAGAGAGTGGATTCTGGAAATATTGCAAACAATTCAATTATTTTGATGTAAAATAAACTGAACCATTGTTTTATCAAGGCTGCAGTAGCTGGAGTTTTCATTCATGAAGTATTATTTCCAGCTTTTGCTATACATTGGAAAATTTATCTTTGAAAATTCACAAGCCATCTGACCTAACAAGGGCTGGAAAGCTTTCCTCCTAAAGCATTTTTGATCTCTGATTCATCTGAGGTTTCCTCCAGACAGTGACGGATATTTAAAAGCGGATTTCAGAAAATTTCAGAAACACATTTTGCGGTGCCCAGGAAATCACGGGCAGTAAATGAGCCAATATGTACGAGAATGAGCTTAAATATTATTTGCCTATATGACCCTTGTGCCTTAGGGTTATAGACACAGAGACAAGTTTATGCAAGTTATTTGGTTGCAATCAGTATGCTTCCTTCATTGATAAGGACTATGTTTCTGTTAGCGCATAAATTGGAAAATAAATGCTTCATTACTCAGCGTCTGCAGCAACAAAACCAAAGGAAAAGAGCTAAATATTATTTAGGGACTTTTATTGTAAGGACAGGCAGTTTTGCTCTGACAAATACTCTCCCTAAACAACTGAAACATGATGCCTGTCTGCTTAATGCTTGTTTCGTTTAAGCAGTTGCTTAAACCAATAGGCAGACATCTTCGGATACCTCTTTAGATTGGTAAAATCAACATACACAATGCCAAACCTCGAGGTATAGCCTAACCTCCATTCAAAATTGTCAAGCAGCGACCAAGCAAAGTAGCCAACGACATTTGCTCCATCATCAACAGCCTTCTTCAGTTGAGTCAAGTAGCCCTTGTAATAGTTTATCCTTGTGGTGTCATGCAATCCCTTAGGAAGTGTGACATTACCTGGATCATCCATGCCTGTAGATGCGCATTAAAAAATTAACAGTCAAAATAGTTTAAATTTATTAATACAAATGCATAAACCAAGACAAATCTTGTAAAACAATTACTGAGTGTGAGGAAGCAACATTTGTTAACTCGTACCATTTTCAGACAGAATGACTGTAGGGTTCCCATAACGCTCTTTTATGTACATTAAGGCCTTGTACATTCCCCAAGGTACATTGTATAGCCAATAAGAATTTGCCTGCAAACTCCCAATTCATTGTAAGAGGTAAATTATGATTTCTGCATTAAAAATCAAAAAGGAAATGTAATTGTAAAAGCCTTACTCTTGGACCAATTGGCACTCCATTCTTTTCATCTGAAAAATTAAAAAGAAACCAAAATTTAGTTAAAAAGAGCCGATCAATCAAAGGATTGGTTTTCTTCTTTGTTCCTTCCAAGAGGCAGAAATAAATAAATAACTTACAAGCAAATCCAGCATTCCAATCCTGCTGATATCCCACCTGCTTTGGTTTTTTCAAATGTGGATCATCCATGTAGTAGGCAGTATACTGGTTAATACCCACAAAATCTATTGATCCCTTTACCATTTTAACCTCTTCTTTTGTGAACTTGGGTAGCCTGTTGCCAACAATGTTTTGCATTGTTTTCGGGTACTCACCATAAACGATAGGATGAATAAACCTACAAATTACCCGGCAATTTTCACATACTTCAGTGATCCTCTTAAGAATTTCTACAAGTAACACTGCTTCAGATAAATGAATTTTTCACTGAATTCATGCAATTCAAAGGCACGATGATACAGTTTACAAACTATTGTTAGACATTAAAGTGAGATAATGCAAGTGGTAAGCATGTATTTCTCCTTCTCATACTTAAAATTTTCTGAATTCAGCAGTCATCCTGTAACCAAAAAAAAAAAAAAAGAGGTATTTTTTATCTGGCTTATTTTCAATTGGTGATTGGTTGTGAATTCTGAGCTGTTCATGTTCCAGAGTGTTTAATCAAATAGATCAGGTTTTCCTTATCTTAATTGAGTAGGACCTAGGAAGCCACGAAATTTTTACCATCCAACATGAAAGTCCCTTGCTCTTTGAGCTGCATAGTTGTCAGCCTTTGATCTTGTAAGAGGTTCATACCAAACAAAATCCAAGAGAATTCCGATTCTTCCCTTCTGCTTTTGCTGAAATTACATGGAATGTATCAATCAAGACAGTGATTTCCTAATGAAGCTAATCAACAACAACTCAAAAGAAGAAAATAATTGCTAATCTTACTTGATATTTCTGTCGGTATCTCTGGACGGCTGCACCATGGGATAAAATCAAATTATGGGCAACAATATAGGGCTCTGTTGCCGAATTTCCAACTGTACAATTTCCAAATGCTTTGGAGCACCTCCCAGGAGCAAAGAAACCATTATCATAACCAAGAGCGGCTACCACTCTTGGTTCATTAAATGTCATCCAATTCTTTACTCTGTCTCCAAATGTCTCGAAGCAAAAGTCAGCGTAATCAGCAAAGTCTTTCCTGTAGAGTAATATGAACACTTATCAAAATAGATCTAACAAGAAACAATTTGCTAACATTAACATCCAATAGATGTGTATGTATTAAAGTAAAGATTATGAACTAGCACTTACACTACTCTATTACTGAGCAATCCATTGTACTTCTTCTCGAGAGCTTCAGGAAGATCATAGTGATAAAGATTTGCATATGGAGTAATACCTAGAAAGCAGTTTAAAGAAACACCATATAGTTGTATGCCTCTATCGTATCAATCAATAAAGATTCAGCACTCAATTAAGTATGAACTTGACAATGCATTATTAACATAATCTTAATTGAACTTTACCTCTTTTGAGCAAGTAGTTGATCAGCCGATTGTAGTATGCAACTCCCTTCCAATTTATTTTCCCAGTTCCATCTGCATTAACAAATGGATTGCACAGGTTAAGGCTGGTCATAAAATGACATCTGGTGATATAATAAGAACAAACTGATAAACGTACATGGGAAAATTCTGGACCAGGAAATTGAGAACCGGTATGCATCAAAATTCAAATTTGCCATGATATCAACATCCTCCTGTATAACAACAAGACTTGAATGAGCCCAATGAACCTAGATCCGACATTATTGCATGTGCACCTACATTGTCAAGTTCCGTTGCAGACAGGTACATGGCTATTGGCAATTCAACACTGAAGTATAGCAATTCATTACTATAGATATTGTACAAGCAATCCAGTTGCCAGTTCCTATTAGCAGTTTTAAGTACACCAAAACATTGCCATTCCTAGCAAACTGTGCTTTCTATAATTTGTACTCAACAGAGAGTTTGTACAAGATGTAACTGACTGTATCAGGTGCACAATTAAAGCCGTAAAACATTTTATTTTTACTTTTACTTACAAGGGAAAGAATAAGTTGATCTTTGCATATGAATAGAAAATAGCTCATTAGATAGATATAAGTGAAGGCCATTAGTTATGAAGATCCAGTTTTCTTAAAGATGCATGAAAGTTGATTCTCTTTTTTTTTAGAGGATTATAATAATTTAAATGAAGTTGATTTTCTTTTTTAGAGGGTTATAATAATTTAAATGGCATTCTTGTAATTTTTAAAATTGGAATTGAATTTATTATTTTTAATAAATTAAGAGATGAAACTATAATTATTAAAAATATAAAAGAGATTATAAATTCCTCAAATTTTTATTAGGTAAATGAAGAAAATATTTAACAAAATAATTAATTTGACAATATCTATCCGATTTTAATTGGTTACCTAACCAATGAGGAGACTTTTTTTTTTTGATAGAAACGAATGAGGAGACTTGATTTGTTTGATTTTAGATTATTATTTACTCTATAAATTGAAAAAAAGAATTAAAAAATTTCTAATTTCTAAATGTGAGTTGGCTATCTGATAATTACACTCCGTTGTTAACTTGTCATTGCATAAGGTAAACTCTCATGTAACTTATATTATTCACATAAACAGTCTCACATAAACAGTCCGTTAGCTTTATATCGCAAGTAGTTATAAATTACATAAAATGTAACTTTAAGAGATCTTATTATATAAAAGTGAGTGTGTACCGACAGCTACAGGGACAGCAATAGCGACAAATGATCACATTTAGCAAGTGGCCCACTGCCCATATTCCCATAACGTGAAGATTCAGTACCCTTACCATAGGATTCCCCTCACATGTCCTGAGATAATCTTTTTTTTATTTTATTATTTATTGCATGATTGATACGATTTAGAACACCATAATTTCATATTTAATCCCGTAAAGTTCTTTATAGTTGTTTAAATTTTTAACATTTATAAATAAATGATTAGAGAAATAAATAAGGGACATACTTTGTAACGGTGATATTGGTCCACGGAGACATCACCGGTAGCATTTTTAGCAACAATTCCTGTTTCAGAATTAAAATTATTAAAAACAACTAAAATACATTGAAAATAAACAAGAAATTAACAGTAAAATAAAGATATTATAATGATTAATTATTATTAATTAATACCGGGTCTTTTGGCAAAGACATCCCAAATGCTGGGCCCACGACCGTCTTTGTGGGCCATGCCTTCCACTTGATAAGCCGACGTGGCCGTTCCGAACACAAAGCCGCTCGGGAAGCCTTCTCTGCTCAGCCCGCCGGTGTCGAAGTGGACAGTTTCAGGCTGTGCGGCTTCATCGAAGTAAGATGTACCAGCAGCACACTGGATTGTAACAGTGCCGAGCAAGAGGGAGAAGTAGAAAGGGGCTGCAGCTGCAACTGCAAGCAGGACTCTCATCTTCAAAGAAAGAAAGAAATAGAGATAAGAATGACAGTGAGTGTGGGAATGGTGTACAGAGTAGAGCTGAAAGAGTGTCGTTATATATAAAAAGAGAATATGACGGATTTGTCTTGATATGTGTAGTCACCACGCTAATGGACATGGCTTATGATGATTCCGCGTAGATCAATAACTATAGGGTAATTTGTTCAAATAATTCAGATGTAATCAGCGATCAAATCCGAAATTATCAGCAATAATTAGAGCATGTGATCACTAATTAAATCAAGTGCTGAGAATTTAGATACAGATAAAAATAATTATTGGATTTAATTGTATAAAATTAAATAGATAAAATGAATGGTAGTAATTTAGATTCAAGATGAAATCTTACACCTACTCCGAGTTTTTATTATAATTTGAAGACAATTTTTAAGTATAAAAATATTTAATTAATGAGAAATATAAGAAGAAAAATATATTATTTTAAATTTGTATAAATATTTTAGATAGATAAAAAATAAAAAATAAAAAATTTTAAAAAAAGAATTAATTATTAATATAAATAATTTATTAAAAAAATTTATGTGTATTTAATTTTTATTTATTTTTAATTATAACTTTATTTGAAGTGAGGCTTTCTAAGAATAATGATGAGTTGCCAATAACTTCAACCTAAAAGCGTATATGACTTGAGGTCTTTATCCTTTAAAGTGGAGAACGAGATGGAGCAGTGACACTAACAAAATAATCGAACTACTAAAACTAGTGATTGACGTATCCAAAAAAGACCTTTGCGAAGTAAGGCACATGCAATTGGCGTAAACTAGTAATTCTAAAAAAGTGTCTCAGCATGTGGAGTGTGGGGGACAATGATCGCCCGGGCCCCAGCAACGGAGACAAAAGATGTCGTCTTGTATAATAGCAAGGGTAAATTTGTCAACGCGTGCTGTCGAATTCAACGCTCCCTTTTTGGACCAGGTTATGATTTTCTTTAAGCACTTTAACTGAATTTACAAATTTGTACATGGGTTGCAATCTCGTTGCAACCTACAAGAAAGTAGGCGCTTCTATGCGCAGAACATCAATGACAAAAAAAAAAAAATTGTCGTTTAATTCTATTCAAAATCTTATAAGAAGAAATATTAAAAAATAATAAATAAAAAAATAATAGAATAAAACTAATCATACAACATAAGAATTTACATATAAAATTTTTATATTAGAGAAAAATTACGATCAACAAGAGTGATGAGAAAAAGATCAGTTATGTGAAAAATTATTACAATTATTCTATTTTTTTCTCACGCCTAAAAATCCAATAACACTCAATCTCTCAATAAACCTACTATTTTTCTCACATAAGAATCTGACTACTTACAGAGAACTGATTGGTGTTTTATATCAACAAGTGAAACCAACCTCTCTATATATAGTGAACAAGTCAAATTGTAAAAGGGAAATTATTTATTCCTTAAATAGAAATTCTACTAAATAAGAAAATATTCTATGAAATCCTTATTGAAAAATAAGACATATTTCCTAGCAATCTTTGCCATGGCGATTTTTTCAATTAAGTGAAAAAACATAATCTATTGTGTATCCACACAACCAATTCGTCTCCATGTTTTTTACTCTATCCACTCTACCCAAAACTACACTCATATAGGGCTTATGAGAATCACTCAACTATGGGTAAAATCTTGTCCTTTATCCAGCAGCTATAATTCTCTACACTAAGAATTATTATACTCCACCATATCTAGAGGACATAAATTTGGGCACAAGTTGACCAGCTTATTGAAAATACACTTTCATGTTTGGCTTCCTTGCGAGTCCTCAGCATCAACATAAAATTCCACCACACACCTTGCATAAATGCCAAAGCATGCCTTGTGGGCAAATTTATGGACCTGCTAACAATAACACATCCTCTTCCATGGCACTAGCGGCATGCTATGAGGTTGTCTTCATCATTTATTACAGGGAACCATCATCTCCTACAATGATGAGAGACTTTCTATCAGCGACACTATAAGTATCTTCATATACTAACTTGGAGCCACTTGCCGAACTTGCTTCATTTGCTTTTTGATAATCCTTTTTAAGGTACCTTGATTGTCCACACACCTAGCAGACTCCTTTCTTCTTAGAGTTGTTTTTCTTCCAATTACCAACTGTCAATGCCGAATTATCAGAAGTTTTATTACTTCCATTACTTAGCCTTCTTTCTTTTGAAAGTAGAGTACTATTAACTTCTTCAAGATCCATAGTCTCCTTCCCATATACTAAAGTAGGCAATAAATGCTTGTAGGAAGTTGGAAGAGACCACAATAGCCTAAGTGCCTTGTCTTCGTCTTTAATTTAGTTCAAATTGTTTCTAGTTCTGTCACAAACCCATTGAGGAGATGACCAAAAATTTTTGTACCTTCAATCATTCTCAATGTGTGAAATTTCTCCTTAAGATACAAGCAATTAGAGATGCCTTTTGTTCGATACAAATTTTTTACCCTCTTCCAAAGTTGTTTTGCCGGAAGAATTTTTCCTAAATTTACAAAAACATTCTTTGCTAGACATAATCATATAGCACTTGCAGCTCTTTCATCCAATTCTTCCTAATCTTTATCACTTATAATAGATATCCCATAGTCACTGCTAGAAGCAAGGGACATTTTGTCCTTCAAAGCCTTGTGTAGCCCAGATTGAATCACTACATCCTTGACTTGAATTTGACACAAGCCAAAATTGATTCTTCCATCAAACTTTTCAACTTCAATTCTCACAGGATTGGAAACTTTGTTTGTATACATAATTGCTTTGCAGAATAACCTTTAACTTTAATATCATTTGCTAAGGAATTTTAATCCCATCCAAGATCTTGTAAGAAAAAATATCAAACAAATAATAACAAAAAATAGATGAGAATAAAACCAATCACATAACACAAGAATGTACTTGGAAATCTCATATATTAGAGAAAAACCTCGACCACCAGGGATGGTGAGAGAAAAATCTAGTATGTGAAAAATTATTACAAGCATTCTAGTATTTTTCCTTACATCCAAAACCCCAATAACACCCAGTCTCTCAATAGACATACTGTTTCTCTCACATCAGAAACTGTCTACTTGCAGAGAACTGACTGTTGTATTATATCAACTAGTGAAACCAACCTCTCTATATATAATTATTATTTATTGTAGGATAAGTATTTATTTTCTTAAAGATAAGTACTCTTCTTTAAATAGGTCAAATCTTAAAAAGGAAAATTACTTATTCCTTAAATAGGAATCCTACTAAATAAGAAAATTTCATGAGAAATACTTATTGAAAAATAAGACATATTTCCTAACATGTGTAATTAGGAGAAAGTTCTTAATTATTATTTTTTTTGTTTTAGAAAATTCTTTATTGATTTGGGCATTTGGGACTCATCTCTGCTCAAATTTCATTTATCTTAATCAAAATAATTTCTTTTGAATATATGTTTGTTTTATAATGTGTTGAAAATAGAAAAAGATAACTATGATTCAATGGGGAGCTGGCTAGCTCAATAATTGACATATGTTTTAAGGTATGTTCAGGATTGAGATTTGTCAGGGAATAATTCATTAGCTAATAAGTAATGCATGATTACATATTGATTTTGAAGACCATGGAGTAAAAATGAGAATTTAATTGGTAAATAGAGATGGATTATCTATTAGTTCCTTTTAATAATTTAACAACTTGTGTACATTATTAGTATGTATAGTTTAGATTTATGATTTCATTATTTTTTCTTATCAATAATCAAATCAATTAAATAGATCTAAAATAAAATACGTTGAAGATAAGATGAGTAAAAATAAGAATAGCACTTTAAATTTGTATTTTTAAATTAAATGGATAAGTATGACTACAAAATTTTCCAACTATTTTATTATATTTGTTATGCTTGAGGAAAGGAAGTGAATTGATGGTGTGGAAATTAAAAGGTAGTTTTTATTGACCTCCCCTTAATTATTTCCAACCTACACAGAGATGAACTCTGTCCCAATTAACGTTGATCTCCCCTAATCCGGGTCCGGGTCGGGGTCCTTGACTTTTAGGTATGATAACAATTGTGGAAAAATACGCTAATATCCTTTAGTGAATAATTATAAAAGAAATAAAAGAAATCAAAATTTTGTACTTATAAGGGATACATATGATGTTTGTGTGAGTAATTATTTGACAATATGTAAACATAGAGGCAATATAAATAGAGTGAAAAAGAAAGCTTTTTGTTTAATGACATAAGCCACATAATATTGAGGAATATACTCTTTTATATTTCAAGTTTGCATTAAATTAAATTTTAATTACTTGACGTCCTCAATGAGCTCACATGATGATAGACCCAAAAAACAATTGGAGAAAAAAATAATTTGATAATAATTTCATTAATAAAATATTAAATTAAATTTTTAAATTTATTTTAAGTTTAAAGCCATTTGACAATGCCTTGATCACTTCAACAAATATTTAACTAATTTCTAGATTTTCTATGGACTTAAATCCATTTAAAAATATAAACATTTAATCAAATATTAAAGTAAATTTTCAGAATTTGCATTAGGTTTAAAATTGTTCAAAAGAACTTAAATTTTATGAAAATTTCAATCAATTTTTAATAATTTACATGCTTCAAGCTCAAGGCCACTTGAAAGCACATGGCCACATGCATTTTACCACATTCAAACCAAATTCAAAAAATTTGATTTAACTTTATTAAGTTACGAAATTACCTTTAGTGGTAACAGTTAAACAAACTAAATATTAATTTGGCCCAGGAGTAGTTAGTGTTAATTTGGATATGAAGCCTATCTATGTGTGGGTTAGAGATATTTCAAGGGGAGGTCAGTAAAAATCACCCAAAATTCAAAATATTAAAAAGGAAAGTAAAAAGAAAAGAGACTAATTTTCTCTGATGTCCCCTCAAATATGTTCATGACCCTCTAAGCTGAACTTTATGTCCAAACTCACACTAACCTCTCCTGGACTTAATTGAATTTTACCTTGAACATTCAAATAGATAATAAAGTGATCAAAATATCAAAAATGGTCGTAATTGCATAAACTGGTGTGACTTGTGAGCAGTAACTTGTTAGCCTTTCTGTTAACATGTGTGTTGTTATTGTTTAAAAGATGTGTTAAGACATTAGTATTGAGTGTGAATAAATCTTTAGTCAAATAAAGAAATTCGTGTTGATGATAATAACTAATGATCAAATTGAAGCGTCAATAAAATCAATACAAAAAATAAACAAACCCAAATCTAGTAGCCACCTCAAAATCTAACAACCTCTTTTCTTTAATTTTATCATTATCTTATTACAATGAATTTATAAAATTGTCTCCTCAAATGTATTAAGCCAAACAATTGAATATTCAATTTATTTATAATTTTCTCCACTGCAGTTGCTTGGCCATAATTTGAGCCTTTGATAGATTTGTGGAGATTGGTGGTGGACTACTTTTGAGATTTTTTTTAATTATTTTAAATTTTCGTATTGATAATTTCAGTGAGATGTTTTACTTTCTATTTTTTTTTAAAAAAAGAAAATTGGATTCTAATGGTTGAAAAAAATTTGGACAACTAAAGGATATATCAATCGATTTCCCATAATCAATTTGATATAATAGTTTAGAAAAATGTCATATTTTTTAATTTCTTTTAGATAATAAAAATCTCAATTGCTCGTTGATGTTACTTAGGAAATTGATGAAGAGTGAGAATTATTAACATAGATGACTTTTGTGATCGGTAATAATGAATTAATTACTGCAAATAATAAAATGAATTATATATATATATATATATATATAATAATAATGAATTAATTACTGCTCCATAGGCTTAATATTCCTTATTAGTGCTAATTAAATCATGAGGGGGGGTTTCCACTCCTCATGACCACACTCTAATCAATATAGTGCTAATGACTTATCGTGCCAAATAGTAATAACCTTGTACTAGGGAGCCGGTTAAAACAGAGCCGTACTAGACAAGATTATTACTATCTATCGATGAAAAGTCAAAACAACCACATAAATCAAAGGGGAAAAGAAAGTAAATTTACTAAATAAAGCCCATGGAATATGTTGAGACTTCGCCTTTAACCCCAGCTTGAAAGAAAATTAGTTACTCATAATTGAACTAGGGGTAAAATGAGAATTTATTAAAATATGTAGAAAATACAAGATGGAGAAGGAATTATAGAAAATAGAGCTCAAAAATGAGTTCAGGGGCATCGAATTAGGGGGGAGCCCCTTTTTTATAGATACAATGAGTAAATAATGACCATCGAATTAAAATAATTTGGACGCCTAGGATTGCGCCACGCAGCAAAATCTGATTGGATAGAACACATCATCAGGGTTGTCATTCCGTGTAATGCATGTATCATACGCACGATTTTTGGTCCACTAACATACTGCCATGTCATCGGTCAATTCTACATCAATATTTTAGTCTAATAGGATTGTGACACATTATCGGTCAAACCACATCAATATTTTGGTCTAATAGGATTGTGACACATTATCGGTCAAACCACATCGTCAGTCAACGCCACGTAAGCAGTCAATGCCACATCATTTGTCCAATCGTATGCTGCCATGTCATCGATCAATGCTATATCATCGGACCATATATTTGAACAGTGTCGTGAATGAGACGAGTCACGAAGTGAGCGATCGAAGTGAAGCGATCATCAAGTGAAACGATGATCGTATATGTGAATATTACCATACATGTGAACAGTGCCGTTTATCCTTTTATACTCCTCCTAAGGTTTTCGACCGTTCTGAGTCCAAATTTCATGTACGTTTTGCTATCCGATCTCATTCATTGTGAAATGATCATGATGCCCAAAAAATACATAAAATACTTAATTAAAAATCAAACACGCATAATTAAATTACAAGGGACTTAAATATATAAAAGTGGGGATGTTAGTGAAACTAGCAGTGTAAAATGACGATTTTCTCCTTTATAAACATACACTTTCTATTATTCAGCACATCCCCAAACCAGCTTATTGCTAGTCCCTAGCAAATTAAGTGAAAACAAAATTCAAACCAATTTTTTTTAAAACAATTGTATTTATTCAATCAGACTAATGATAGCACTCAAATAAAAGTATAAGCATTATCTCCAGTTTAAAGAAACATCACCTCCACATCAACCATCCACACGCATCAGTCCAGCAACTTTGTCACATATCACTTTCAAGAATGACATGTCAAACCCTAAAATCTCACTAGTAGGAGTGACACTCTCACAAAAAAATTAAACCCAATAAAATAGTCACTCCAATTAATGGTAAATTGAGAGAAAATAATAAAAAAGTACTATCACACACTCTTACCAAGATGAAAGGAATATGCCCGCAGCTTAGAAATGACACGATCTTAAGTCAAACAAAATGCTAGTCAACCCAATGTTTTCATTTTATTTATTTATCATTATTTTTTTCAATGCACCACCACGTCTTTTATCCATATAACTAGCTTCTACTTCAGACTATAGATCTCTAAAATGAAGAAGAACTTTTATTAGGACGTAACGTAGGTTAGGGACATAGCTAACAAAGGAAGGGAAATAAGGAAAATAAAATATATGTTTGAGAAAAAGTATAGATCTTTTGGAAATCACAAGGTGCATTATGTTTATTTATTATTATTGTGCATCCTCTTTCTTTTCTCTCTTTTTTTTTAACAAATTTTTTCTTTTCTCTTTTTTCCCTTTTTTTGACAATTTTTTTTTTTGCATGGCACAACTTTACTGAAAAAAATAATTATTGACATTTTTCTCAAACATGAATAAGTGGTGGAACTTGTAAAATATCAGGTAATACTCTAAATCGAAGTGGGTCAAGATGAGAAGTTGACAAAAAAAGTTTTTTTTAATAAAAGGCTCAAAAGGGCTAACTATGGATATTTGAAAATAGGGATGGTTAGAAATGCTCAAACGGGTCAAAGATGACCTTTCCATTGTCTTTTAGGGTTCTAAATAATCTTCCATATCTACAAGTTAGAAAAACCTCCAGATGCAGCATCACACAATATATATATATATATATATATATATATATATATATATATATATATATATATATTTTAGGGTTGACTTAAAGGAAATCTATAGATCATGTATAAAATAATAAACTGCTAAGCTGCATGAAAAATGGGCGAAAATGGTTACTCTCTAAGAAAAATAACAAGCTTAAAACCTCACTTGGACTTTATTATGACATGTGATTCATTCAAGCAACTAATATTTGTCTTAGACATCAACATGTAGTATAGAAAACATGGTGTAACATCACTCAAAACCAAAGATAATACAAATATTAAGATTCGAAAGTCATCATGTCATCCAATGTTAAAAGATCACACAAAATTACCAAATTTTTTTATTTTTTTTAAAATTCTTCCCCCCAATCTATTCTAAACATAAAAAGAAAATATGCATACAGAAAGGTGGAAATGATGCAGAAAAACTAATTAGAATGATGGAAAAAGAAAATGTCTAGAATTTTTTTTGACTAAGAAGATGTGTTTCTAGAGTCACTATACTCCATATTCGGCTATTTTCGACTCAAAACTTTGAAAATTTATATTTATAAAGGAGAAATTAGAAAGAATTTTTTTTTTTAAAACCAAGATGATGCGTTTCTAGAGTCACTACACTTTATATTCAGCCACCTTCAACATAAAAAGTTAGCCACAGTTAGTCTCTACAACAAAAAATCAGTAAAAACTTAACTAAGATTGAAACATTCCACAATTGTCAACTACTCCCTCCCCCAACCAGAACGAAACATTGTCCTAAATGTTTAAAGGAAGTAGAGTTTAGAAGACATCACCTGGATGGTGCAACACAGAAGAAAATATTTACAAGAAGAGAGTTAAATCTAATTTATACTTCTTACTGCGGCTACTGTTACTATCATGATTTAGAGACTCCAACACAAAGGTCTTGGGGTTTGGCTCTGGTTTATAAGCTTGTAACAGATCAAGTAGCTTATTAGCAATGTAAGCACAAATAAAAAACTTTTTCGCTGTGGAAGGGATGTAATAGTTTTGTTGCATGGTTAAGAAATGCGATAAAGCTATCATAAAAGTTATTGACATTTAACAAACCGATGAGTTTCTGGTGAATGTTCAGATGGGTCTAAGATTCTAATGTGATAGATACTTCTAGAGTTGTAAGATCTCCTAGTAGGAAAACAAAAGCATCAGTATGATTTAACATTTCAGTTATTCTTTCTTGCATACATGAAACGACTAATTCCTCTCCAGTTGGTGAGTCAGACAAACAACCCAAAGGTTTGAGGGGTTTTAGGATGATGCCTAATACTTGGCTCCCTCTGATATAAGCAGCTTCTGAGACAAGTTTTGATAACCCTCGGTCACCTCCTCCATACACCAAGTGTAATTTTCTCTCTTCTATACTTCGACCAAGATCTATAGCAGCCTCAACGAACTCTTTATGTTTACCATAATTAAACCCAGAGAGTACACAAATATTCTTGAATTGTTTATCAGCAGTAACTGCCATTAGGACACTTCTCAAAATTAAATTATGAATGCTAAAAAAAAAATCATACTTAAGGATCTTGGTGACAGTGGATCACAGCTGTATATGAGGTAGCATGTCAGTGTCGATTAACGTGCAAAGTACACGGCTCGAGAGTCAAAAAGAAAATAGTAAAATGAAAAAAGCGAACAATGATAGAATAAAATTATTAAAGAAAATAATGCAAATGATAAAACAACAGTGAAATAAAGCAACAGTAAAGTAAAAGGATATTTACGGGTAGTTGTGATTGTGGCTTACATCTTCCTCTGATTTTATGTTCAGAAACGGCTTGAACCCCCTCTATGGATCGAGGATAGGCTTCCCATCCAGTTTTCTTATAAACTGGCAAATAGAGTCGTTTATAGTCAGATTCCTGAGACTATATCGTGCATGCTCTTTCTGGAATAATGGCCATAACTAGAGAATTGCTTCTTGTACATATCCACTGGGATGCGTTTCAAGAGACCAAAGAATATCATCTAATGACTCCTTATTTAAGCCATCCCTAATGAATTGAATCTTGTCTTCCCTGTTATCATACATCATTCCTAAAGAACATGGTTTTTTATCGTATCTCATTCTGACACACTTATGACAAGCAATCGAAATTCTTTAAGCTCTTCGTTTTCTTGCGTAATTTCCTTTACCACAATCAGGTATGTATGTAATAAATTTAGGAGGCAACTCATCTGTCAAGCGTACTTTGGCCTCGATTAACTAACAGATATCATCAGGTATGTTATTCCTCTTGAGCAATCGCATGCGTTCGACCGAGCTTTATAGATTGTAAAGATGGCATTCTGAGGAAGTGAAGCAAATTGATTATGAAGCTTTGTTAAAATCTCGTTTCTGTCCATACCTTCACGTCAAAATATCAGTTATTATTGGAAACTAAAGTAACCGACTTGATTGTCACGGAGTACCGTTATCCACCACTTAACCGGGGTAACAAACTAAAACACACAAAGAAAATTACAATCGTCCGTTTATGGAATTTACCTCAAGCTCCAACTGGATATCGAAGATACTTCCCTCAATGTCTCTGAGTTGTCTTTCTAAATCATCAACATGGGATACTAAATCTAGTAGTTGTAGCTCCCAAATATGATGTGTTTATAAAACTGAATCAGTCTTTTGAGATGGGATTTTATACGTTCAAGTCATCTAAAATGGTCCAAGAGGATCTGTTTAGCTGAGGTACTCGTGATTAACAATAAAAAAAACTTAATGGTTAAATAAACACAATTATGTAAAAATAATTTCAATTAGTAAAAGAATAGTAAAAACGAAGAAAAAAATCAAATCACCGAAAAGAAAGAAAAATCTCAATTTAAATCAGGCAGGTCACTCAAATTTATTTCGGTGTCCTCTCCATGTGGTTGGTACTTTAGATATGGCTTTAATCTCTGACCATTAACTTTAAAAGTGACACCATTCTTTGGGTCATTAATTTCAATTGCCCTATGTGGAAAAATAGTATGAACAATAAATGGGCCAGGCCATCGAGAGCGTAACTTACCTAGGAATAGGTGCAAGCGAGAATTGAAAGACTTTGCTTGTCATGAAAGACTTTCATTCGCTGTTTGTAAATCTTGGTATTTTCATATGCATCATTGCGAATTTCTTCAAGTTCTGCTAGCTGCAATCTTCTTTCTAAGCTAGTTTGTTGCATGTCAAAGTTGAATTTCTTGATGGCCTAGTACGCACGATGCTCAACTTCCACAGGTAGGTGGCAAGCTTTTCCATACACTAGCCTGTAGGGTGACATCCCAATTGGGGTCTTGAAAGCCGTTCTATATGCCCATAACGCATCATCGAGTCTCAATGACTAATCTTTTCTGTCTGGCCTCACCATCTTTTATCTCTCGATTGGAAATCTCAACTTGGCCACTAGTTTGTGGATGATATGGCGTCATCATTTTATGAGTGATGAAGTACTTTGTCAAGAGTGCTTTAAATGATTTGTTACGAAAGTGGGCACAATCACCACTGATTATTGCTCGAGCGAATCCAAAGCGTGAAACAATTTTGCTTTTAAAAAATGCTATCACCACATTGTGATCATTGGTTCTACATGGAATTACTTCTACCCATTTTGATACGTAGTCAACAGCAACCAATATGTATTGATGGCCAAAAGAAGGGTAAAAGGGTCCCAAGAAGTCGATACCCATACATAAAAAATCTCAACCACTAAAATTGGATTTAGTGGCATCATGTTCCTTCGTGTAATGCTTCCCATTCGTTGACACCTATCACATGAAGAGCAAAGGTGTAAACATCTCGAAATATGGTTGGCCAATAGAAACCACATTGTAAAATTTTAGTCTCTGTTTTCTTAGCGCTGAAATGACCTCCACAAGCTTGTTCATGACAGAACGAAAGGATGTTCTGAATTTCATTTTCTGGGACACATCGTCTAACAATTTGATGTGCATAATACTTGATCAGATAAAGATCATCCCAAAATACTTGGCCTTGTCTTGCTTGGTTCACTACTCTGGAAGTTGACCTGTAACAAGATAATTAACTATATCAGCATACCATGGTAATACTTCTACACCTATTAATTGTTCATCTGTAAATAACTCATTCAATGGTAATGGTTCCATAAAGGTATCAAAATGGAGGCGAGAAAGATGGTCAGCCAAGATATTTTCTGTGCCTTTCTTATCTTTGAATTCCAAGTCAAATTCCTGTAAAAGTAACACCCAACAAATTAGTCTAGCTTTTGCATCTTTCCTTGTGAGAAGATATTTCAGAGCAGCATGATCGATGAATACAATTATTTTACAACCAATGAGATAAGATTAAAATTTCTCTAATGCAAACACTATTGCTAGCATTTCTTTTTCGGTGGTTGAATAGTTCAACTATGCATCATTCAATATCATACTAAGATAGTAAATGACATGGGGAATTCGATCAACTCTTTGTTCTAATACTGCTCCTACTGCATAATCAAATGCATCACACATGAGCTCAAATGGTAAGTTCCAGTTTGGTGGCTGAATGATAGGTGATGACGTCAACAACTGCTTTAATTTTTCAAATGACACAAGACATGAATCATCAAAGATAAAAGGTACATCCTTAGCAAGTAGATTGCATAAGGGTCTAGAAACTTTGCTAAAGTCTTTAATGAAATATCTATAAAACCAGCATGCCCAATGAAAGATCTTACTTCTCTGACTGTTTTGGGTGGAGGAAGATTAGAAATGAGATCCACCTTGACTTTATCAACCTCAATACCTTTACTCGAAATGATGTGACCGAGAACAATACCTTGATTTACCATAAAATAGCACTTCTCCCAATTCAAAACTAAATTCTTCTCGATACATCTCTACAGAACTAGTGTTAGATGGTGTAAATATTGATCAAATGAATCACCAAAAACAGAAAAATCATCCATAAAGACCTCAGGAATCGTTCAACCATATAAAAAAAATGCTTAACATGCATCGTTGAAATGTAGCAGGTGCATTACATAATCCAAATGGCATCCTCCTATATGCAAAAGTACCAAAAGGACAAGTGAAAGAAGTCTTCTCTTGATCTTTTGGTGCTATGGGAATCTGATTATATCCTGAGTAGCCATCTAGAAAGCAATAAAACTCATGGGCTGCTAATCTATCAAGCATTTGATCGATAAATGGTTAAGGAAAATGACCTTTATGTGTAACAGAATTCAACTTTCTATAATCAATGTATACACGTCATCTTGTAGTCATTCTAGTGGGTATCAATTCATTATCAGTATTGGTAACTACTATGACTCCTGATACTTTTTAGGGAAAACTTGCACAGGACTGACCCATGAACTATCAAAAATATGGTAAATGATACCTGCGTCTAATAGTTTAAGGACTTCAACTCTAACAACTTCTTTCATGTTAGGATTTAACCGACGTTGCATTTGCCTAGTAAGTTTAGTATTATCATCAAGGTGAATATAATGCGTGCAGTCTACTGGGTTTATACCTTTTTATGTCTGCTATGGTCCATCCTAATATTCCTTTGTACTCTTTTAAAACTTCCAACAACTTACTTTTTTTTCGTTAATTAGGGATGGTGAGATGATTACTGGTACAGTGTTGTCTTCTTCCAAGAACGCATACTCCAAAGTGTTAGGTAATGGTTTAAACTCGATTTCTGGTAGTGATTCTGATGATGTGCTGAGTTTCTTCTCTGATGGTGCTAGTTGTTCAACTCTTGACTTCCATTTATTAGTGTCCATGGATGGTACTGAATCAAGTAAGGCATTGACCTTATCGACTGATTTGTCAATATCAAAATCCAAACCAAAGTGAGTTAAACATGTTTGTAAAGGGTAATCAATAAGGTTTGAAAGAAAAGTATTATCAACTAGTGCTTCTATTAAATCCACATCAACAATTCCATCATCTATAGTGGGAGGTTGTTTTACAATATTGGAGATATTGAGCTTCATAGTCATATTGCCAAAGGACAATTACATATTTTTAGTCCTGCATTAAATGTGAGCATAGGCAGTTGCCAAGAAAGGTTGGCCTAGAATAATGGGGATGTGCTTCCTTGAATCCTGGACTGGTTGAGTGTCAATTACAATGAAATCAACAGAAAAATAAAACTTGTCTACCTAGATAAGCACGTCCTCCACAATTCCACGAGATATTTTCGTGGACCGATCTGCAAGCTGTAGTACCACTGGAGTTGGGTGTAATTCTCCCAATCCAAGTTTCACAAATACTGAGTAAGACAACAGATTTACACTAGCTCCTAAATCCAACAAAGCATTCTCAATTGTGTAGTTCCGCATACTACATGAGATAGTGAGGGAGCCTGGGTCTTTGTATTTTAAAGGCATTTTGTGTTAGAGTGTAGAGCTAACGTTCTCTGTTAAAAAGGCCTTCTTCTATACGTGAATTTTTTTCTTTTTAGTGCAAAGGTCTTTAAGAAACTTGGCATAAGATGACACTTGTTTTATAGTATCAAGCAAAGGAATGTTAACATTTACCTGTTTGAAGATTTTAAAAATCTCACCTGTGGACTTCCCTTATTTCCTTTAGCTAATCTTTGGGGAAATGGAGCTTTAGGAGCGTATTCTCGTGTGTTAATTTCTTCTTTCTCCTCTGATGATGAGTCTTCAGCATTTACAGGTACAATTTGAGTTGTTTTTGTTGTTGGCATCTCCACTTTGTTTTCGACTTCTTTCCTGTTTCGCAACGTCATGATAGCTATGACCTCTCCATAGTGCTGAGGTAAGCTAGTACTTACTTCATGCAAATTTTGTCGGGCAAGATGTTGTGCAAATTTTGTTGAACTCGCAAGCACACAAATCTATTGTAGAATAGATCAATAGTGTCGAGTGTCGATCCCACGAGGAGATGGATTTTAATTAAGTATAGAATTAATTTTGTAAGTGGGTGATTGGATTTATGGGGAAAATTGATTTAAACTATGCTAGAATTTAAATTGGAATAGTGGAATTAAATTGAATTGGAAACTATTATAATAAAGTGCTTAGGTACCTGGATCCGCATCAATATCACAATGGGCTAAATATTCCTTATAAATACCAATTAAATCATGAGGAGGGGATCCACACCCCATGAACCACATTCTAATCAATATGGTGCTAAGGGCTTATCGTGCCAAATAATAATAACCTTATACTAGGGTGCCGGTGAAACCAGGGCGGTAACTAGACAAGATTATTATTATTTGTCGACGAAAAGTCAAAACCTCCACAGAAATTAGAGGGGAAGAGAAAATAAATTTACCAAATAAAGCCCACGACACATGTTGAGACTTCACCTTCAACCCAAGCTTGAAAGAAAATTAGCTACTCATAATTGAACTAAAGGTAAAATGAAAATTTATAAAAATACATAGAAAATACAAGATGGAGAAAGAATTAGAGAAAACTAAGCTCAAAAATAGATTCAGGGGTGTCGAAATAGGGGGGAGAACCCTTTTTTTATAGATATACTGAATAAATTATGGCCATCGGATTAAAAACAATTCGGGCGCTCAGGATTACGCTACGGCATCAGTCAATAGTACGCAGTTTGACCACGGGTTTGACCACGTAGTTCGAACAGTAACACGGTTTGCACACGGTTTGAACAATAATACAGTATGAACAGTACCATGAACAGTACCGTACATGTGAACAGTGCCGTATGTGTGAACAATATCATTTTTTCTTTTATGCTCCTCCTAAGGTTTTTGATTGTCCTGAGTTCAAAAGTGATGTCTGTTTTACCGTCTGATCTCTCGTTCATTGTGAAATGACCACGATGCCCTTAAAATACATAAAATACTTAATTAAATAAAACACACAAATTAAATCACAAAAAGTTTAAATATATAAAAATAAGAATGTTAGTAAAACTTGAAGTACAAAATGACGATTTTCTCCTTTATAAATATACACTTTCTAACACTCAACATACCCCCCAACTAGCTTATTGCTAGTCCCTAGCAAATAAAGCGAAAACAAAATTTAAATCCAAAATGATTTTTTTTTAAACAATCGTGTTCATTCAATTAGACTAATGATAGTAATCAAGTAAAAGTATAAGCATTATCTGCAGTCTAAAGAAACATCACGCCCACATCAACCATCCACATGAATCAACCCAGTAGACTCTTTCATAACTGCTCTCAAGAATGACATGTCAAACCCCAAAATCTCACTGGTAGTAGTGACACTCTCACAAAGAAATTAAACCCAAAAAATAGTCACTCTAATGAATGGTAATTGAGAGAAAATAATAAAGAAGTAATATCACACGCTCTCCTCAAGATGAAAGAAATATGCCCTCAGCTTAGAAGTAATACGATCTCAAGTCAAACAAAATGCTAGTCAACCCAATTTATTTATATTTTTTTTCTTTTTTTTATTTACCACTACATCTTTTTAGCCCATATATCTAGTTTCTACTTCAGACTATAGTTCCCTAAAATCAAGAAGGACTTTTATTAGGACATAACGTAAGCTAGGAACATGGCTAACAAAGGAGGGGAAATAAGGAAAACAAAGTGTATGTTTGAGAAAAAATATAGAGAGATTTTTTTTTTGGAAGTTGCAAGATGGATTTCACCTATTATTTATTTTTTTTCTTTTTTTTAAAACAACAAATTTTTTTTTGGTTTTTGTTTCGTTTTTCTTTTTATTGGCATAACTTCACTGAACAAAATAATTATTTACATTTATCTCAAACATAAATAGGTGATGGAGCTTATAAGATATCGGGTAATACTCCAAATCGAAGTGGGTCAATATGATAAGTTTGACACAGAAAAGTTTTTATTTTAAAGGCTTAAAAGGGTTAACTATGGATATTTCATAAAAGGGATGGTTAGAAAGGTTCAAACGGGTCAAAGATGGTCTTTCCATCGTCTTTTATGGCTCCAAATAATCTTCCATATCTACTAGTTAGATGAACCTCCAGATGTAGCAACACACATTTTTTTCTTTTTATTTAACTCTTTTTTTTGTAAAGGATTGACTCAAAGGAAATCTAGAAATCATGTATAAAATAATAAACTGCTAAGCTGTATGAAGAATGGGCAAAAAGGGTTATTCTCCAAGAAAAATGATAGGCTCAAGAACTCACTCGATGCTTATTATGACATGTTCATTCATTCAAGAAACTTATATTTGTCTCCGACATCAACATGTAGAGTAGCAAACATGGTGTAACATCTCTTAAGACCAAAGATAATACAAATACTAAAATTTGAAATTCATCATGTAATCCAATGTTAAAATAAATCACACAATTTTTTTTTTAAAATAACATTCTACCTCAAACCTATTCTAAACACAAAAAAAAAAATATGCATGCAGAAATGTGAAAATGATGCAGAAAGATTGAGTAGAAATGTTACAATTAAAATGATGGAAAAAGAAAATGTCTAGAATTTTTTTTTTACTAAGAAGATACGTTTCTAGAGGCACTACACTCTATATTCAGCCATCTTCGACTAAAAAATTTTAAAATGTATATTTATAAAGGAGAAATTAAAAAGAAGAAAGAAAAAGAAAGAAAAAAATGAATATCAAAACTTAATAAAGAAAAAGAAAATGCCTGGCATTTTTTTTCTTTTGGTTTTTTTTCTAAACGAAGAAGATGTGTTTCTAGAGTAACTACACACCATATTCAGCCATCTTCAACACAAAAAGTTAGCAACAGTTAGTTTCTACAATAAAAAATTAGTAAAAACTTAACCAAGATTCCACAATTGTCAATTATCCCCTCCCCCCAACCAGAATGAAACATTGTCCTCAATGTTTTAAAGGAAAGAAGCAGAGTTTAAAAGACATCACCTGGGTGGTGCAACACAGAAGAAAATATTTATAGGCGGAGAGTTAAATCTAATTTATACTTCTTACTGCGGCTACTGTTACCATAATTATTTGGATATTCCAATACCAAGGTACTGAGTAAGGCAATAGATTTACACTAGCTCCTAAATCCAATAAAGCATTCTCAATTGTGTGATTCCCTATACTACATGAGATAATGGGGGAGCCTCGGTCTTTATATTTTAGAGGAATTTTGTGTTGGAGTATAGAACGAACATTTTTAGTTAAAAAGGTATTCTTTTGAACATGAATGTTTCTCTTTTTAGTATAAAGGTCTTTAAGAAGTTTGGCATAAGATGAAACTTGTTTTATACCATCAAGCAAAGGGATGTTAACACTTACCTGTTTGAAGATTTCAAGAATCTCATCTGTGCATTTTCCCTTCTTTCTTTTAGCTAACCTTTGAGGAAATGGAGCTTTAGGAACATACTCTTGTGAGTTGGCTTCTTCTTTCTCCTCTGGTGATGAGTCTTCAACATTCACAGGTACAATTTGATTTTCTTTTGTCGCCGGCATCTCCACTTTGTTGTCGACTTCTTTTCCTTTTCGCAAGGTCTTAACGGCTTTGACCTCTCCATACTGTTGTGGTGAATTGGTACTTGCTTCATGCACTCCTTTAGGATTAGACACTGGTTGACTTAGAAATTCGCCTTTCTCAACAGTCATTGCCAAAGTCTGAACTGAAGAAGTAAGTTGTCCCACCATCTTTTCAAGGTTTGAAACTGATTGAGCTTGTGAGTTGAAGCCTGCTCTCATCTCATTTAGTAGTCCATCAATGGTTCGGTTTTGTTGCTCGATCATGGAGTTAGTTACATTCTTGACATTTTGGAATGCATCCTCCCATTGTTTGAGTTGAGAGTAATTCTGATTCTAATTGTATGGTCTAAATGGTGGCTGAGAGGCTTGAGGAACTTGAGGAATTGGTTGCACTGGTTTTATGCACTGGGAAATATTTATTTAAAAATTTTGTTACCATTTGTTCCCATGTTGTAATGCTATTAGGAGGCAATGTATTGAACCATGAACGAGCTCTATCCTTTAAAGAAAATGGGAATAGTCTAAGTTTAACATCATCTTCTGAAAAATTCTCATATTTAAAAGTTTGACAAATAGTATGAAAATCATTCAGATGATTATATGGGTCCTCATTTTCTAAGCCATAAAATGTTGGGAGACAATTTAGCACACTAGGTTTTAACTCAAAACTCCTAGCAGCTACATTTGGGTATCGTATGCATGATTTGCTCAAGTTAGTTAAGGGACTGAAATAGTCCTTAAATGACCTCTCCTGTGGTTTTGGTTGTTGCAAATCCATTTCAATTTTATTTAACGCAATGTGTTTCTGTGTATGAAGTGTTTTTTCCAATTCAATATCTATAGGCTCAAGATTAGAAAATTGTAATATTCAACCATGCATGCAAAGAACATAAAAATGAGAACAAAACAAATAAAAATAAATAAGAAAGAGAAATTACGATACTAACCTTATTGTGCTGTTACAACTTTACTATGAAAACATTACAACTTTACTATGAAAACACATAAAAAACGTGAAATTAACTAAAATTAAAATAAATTAACAAGATAAATGAAAAATTATAAAGAAGAATAACTTGAAAATTAAATTGCAGAAATTTAAAGAAGAAAAAAAGAAATTCTTACCTAAAAATGTAAATTCACTTCTTTTTTTTAATAGAAAAAAATTACAAGGAAACAACTAAAATAATAATAATAATAAATTATTTACAAAAAAAATTAATTCTACAAATTAAAAATACTTACCTCCCCGGCAACGGTGCCAAAAACTTGTTGTGCAAATTTTTTTGTTGAACTCGCAAGCGCACGAATCTATTGTAGAATAGATCAATGGTGTCGAGTGTCAATCCCACGAGGAGGTGGATTTTAATTAAGTGTAGAATTAATTTTGTAAGTGGGTGATTGGATTTATGGGAAAAATTGATTTCAACTATGCTAGAATTTAAATTGGAATAGCGGAATTAAATTGAAGTGGAAACTATTATAATAAAGTGCTTGGGTATCTGGATCCGTATCAACACTGGATCCGTATCAACACTGGATCCGTATCAACACTGGATCCGTATCAACATGCACCATGGGCTAAATATTCCTTATTAATACCAATTAAATTATGGGGCGGGGATCCACACCTCATGAACCACACTCTAATCAATATAGTGCTACGACCTTATCGTGCCAAATAACAATAACCTTATACTAGGGTGCTGGTGAAACCAGAGCGGTAACTAGACAAGATTATTATTATTTGTCGACGAAAAGTCAAAACCTCCACAGAAATTAGAGGAGAAGAGAAAATATATTTACCAAATAAAGCCCATGACACATGTTGAGACTTCACCTTCAACCCAAACTTGAAAGAAAATTAGCTACTCATAATTGAACTAAAGGTAAAATGAAAATTTATTAAAATACATAGAAAATACAAGATGGAGAAAGAATTATAGAAAACTAAGCTAAAAAATGAATTCAGGAGTGTCGAAATAGGGGGGAGAGCCTCCTTTTTATAGATACACTGAATAAATTATGCCCATCGGATTAAAAACAATTCGGACGCTCAGGATTATGCCACGTCATCAGTCAACAGTATACGGTTTGACCACGGCTTTGACCACGCGGTTTGAACAGTAACACGGTTTGCACACGGTTTGAACCGTAACGTGATATAAACAGTACTATGAACAGTACTGTACATGTGAACAATATCATTTTTTCTTTTATGCTCCTCCTAAGGTTTTCGACTGTCCTGAGTTCAAAAGTGATGTCTGTTTTGCCATTTGATCTCTCGTTCATTGTGAAATGACCACGATGCCTCTAAAATACATAAAATATTCAATTAAAATAAAACACACATAATTAAATCACAAAAAGTTTAAATACATAAAAATAGGAATGTTAGTAAAACTTGAAGTACCAAATGACGATTTTCTCCTTTATAAATATACACTTTCTAACACTTAATACAAGACCTTCAACCATTTCTTTGACTTCTTTAATCTCTGATTTTGACTCGCCAATGTGAACCTCATTCACTCCCTTAATTCCTTTAGTATTCCTGAGCGATCCCAAAAAGTATTGACATTAGCTCTCCTCCACTTGTCGCCATTAGCCATTCTTGAACATGTGGCAATAATCCTTCAAAAAAGTATTGACATTGGTGCCATTTCTCGTCCACATGTCCGTTTTGCTATCCGATCTCTCGTTTATTGTGAAATGATCATGATGCTCCTAAAATACATAAAATACTTAATCAAAAATCAAACACGCATAATTAAATTACAAGGAACTTAAATATATAAAAGTGGGGATGCTAGTGAGACTAGCAGTATAAAATGATAATTTTCTCCTTTATAAATATACACTTTCTATTACTCAACAGTTTGCTTTGGTGGTGACCTTTTGTATCATTGTTGTATGACTTTGTGTTTCCTAAATTATAGTATTAGGTGACCTTTTGTATCATTATTGTATGACCTTTTGTATCATTGTTCTATGACTTTGAGTTTCTTAAATTGTAGTAGTGGTGTGAAATTTGGTATCAGAACTTTATGTTCCGAAATCCATGGTTCAACGACATCAACTGATACAAATATTACAGAGTCTTCTCTTTGTGAGAAAGACTTGGATGATATTGGAAGAAATGACCTAAGAAGACAAGTAACTTTAGCAAGGTCGACAACATCTCAAAGTAAGTCTAAGAGTTGATTCTTATTATGGTTAGAAGAAAAAAAGTTCATATAGTAACTGAAATTTTAGTTATGCAACCCAAGAGGGGGGTGAATTGGGATTCAAAAAATAATTATTCAATTCTAAAGCAAAACTCAATTCAAATCTAAAAAGGAATTCAAAGAAATAACAAATAAATCAATCACAATATAAAAAGATAAGGGAAGAGAGATTCAAACACGGGAAGTTTTATGTGGTTCGGCCAACCTTGCCTACGTCCATGCCTACAAGCTTTCCGGACTTGAGGATTCTACTAAACAAGCCTCTAAGGCTTCAAATGCTTACAATTGACTTTCAAGGTGTGAATAAACCTTTACAACAAGAGATTATCCCCAATTTCTTAACCCAAGTGTATCCCAACACTTACAATCACTCAAAACAAAAGATTACAAATTGTTTCTCTCACACACAATGTTTAAGATTACAAATCAATGCTCAATGTGTGAATAGATGAATAATGAATTGTGTTTCAAGCTCTTTGAAGATTGTATTCTCGAGTATAAGCTCAATGATAATATTGTGATCAATCTTTGTTTGAATTTAAATGAGCTTATTTATAGTTAGAGCCGAAAACTAGCCGTTATTCACTTTCTTCTCACTGACGGATCGCCGTTAACTCAATATCGGATCACCGTTTGACTGGTTAATATGACCTTTGGGCTGAATTTTCAAATTGTCGGATTGCCATTTTCAAGATGTCTGATCGCCGTTTTCAAGATGTCCGATCGTCGTTTTCAAGATTTCGGATTTCCGTTAGTGTCCAGAGACTAATCTCTCAATTTTGTTCTAGGTCGGCGAGCCGTTATTAGAATGTCGGATCGTTATTAGTGTCCAGAGACTAATCTTCAATTCTGTTCGATGTCGGCGAGTCGTTATGAGGATGTCGGTGAGTCGTTAGTGTCCAGAGGCTAATCTTTCAATTTTGTTTCAGGTCAGCGAGCCGTTTATCAAGGATGTCAGCAAGCCGTTATTGTACAGAGACTGATCTCAATTCTGCTTGATGTCGGTGAGCCGTTATCAGGGATGTCGGCGAGCCGTTATTGTCTATTTTCAGAATTTTAAGAAATCCTTGTCATTTCCAAAATTCTCAAGGTTTTTATTTTCAATTGATATTATTACCAAGAGATATTTTTCATAAAATATAAAATCTTTATAGAATGAGAATTATGATTTTAAAAGAATATAAAAACTAGTTGAGCTTTTAAAGGATTAATAAATTTTAATCAAGCTTGTTATCATCAAAATCAATAATAAAGAAGAATTTATGTTAATAGTAATGGGGAAGATTATAATCTTTTCTACTAGGGGTAAAGCTCTAACAATGGCTCTTTTTCTCGTCCTAGAAATCATAGACGTCGCAGTTCTTATAAACATTTTGATATCAAGGTTGAAATTTTAGAATTTAAAGGAAGAACGCAACTTGATGAGTTTGTTGATTGGCTTAACTCTGTTAAATGCATTTTTGAATACAGAGATCTACCAAAAGATCGTAAAGTGAAACTTATTGCCATTAGACTTAAAAAGTATGTTTCTTTATAGTAGGAAAATCTTAGAGGCAAAGGGAAGGACAAGAATGAAGATAGATTGTGTCATAGAAAAAAATGAAAAAGGAGCTTAAGAGGAAATTTTTTCTAAATAATTTAGACAAGATATCGACCTTAAGCTTTACAACTTCAAGCAAAAGGAATCGTCGGTGGAAGATTATACAACAGAGTTTGATAATCTAATGATGAAGTTGATTTTGTCAAGGTGGAAGAGCATAGGATTGCATGCTATCTTGGAAGTCTAAACATGAGATCAGTAATGTGGTGCAGCTACAACTATATTGGACTTACAAATGATGCATGTAAACTTGCTCTTAAAGTGGAAAAGCAACAAAAGGATGCTCATGGTAGTGGCTTTCGTTCCTCAGCTAGAGATGTCAATTGAGAGAGTATCTCCGCTTCTAAGCTTAATATTGGTTCGAATTCTACTATAAGAAAACTCACAAAGAATGATGTTGAGGAAGATTCTAAGCAGCGTGTAAGTGGTTCGATTTTTAGTTATTATTAATGTTTTAAATGATATGGTTATGGGCATATTTCTTTTAAATGTCCTAACAGTAGGTTGGTTGCACTTGTTGAAGAGGAAAGTAATGATTAGAATAGGGAAGATGCTTATGAGAATTCTAGTTTTGAAAAGGATATTGAAGATGAGAAAGTTAACTAAGCTGATCATAGAAAATCTCTTATTATTCAAAGAAGTTTGGGTGTTGCTTATAAAGAGAAAGAAAATTGGCTGAGAAAGAATATATTTCACACCAGATGCATTTCTCATGGGAAGGTATGTAATGTCATTATTGATAGTGGTAGTTTTTAGAATGTGGTAGCAACTAAAATGGTGGAAAAGTTAAAACTCAAAAGGGAGCAATATCTTCATCATTGTAAACTTTTTTAGCTTAAAAAAGGAAATGAGATTATGATAAACACATGTTGTCTTATTTCTTTTTTTTATTGTAAATAAATATAAAAAATGAAGTTTAGTGCAATGTCGTTCTTATGGATGCTTGTTATGTGCTTTTAGGTTGACCTTGGCAGTACGATAGAAGGGTTGTTTATGATGGTTAAAAAAATACTTATACTTTCATTAACCATGGAAGTGAAGTTATTTTGGGTCTTTAAAAAGATGAAAGTATTTCTAAAACTAGCAAAGGGGAGGAAAGTAATTTTCTGACTATATTAGAATGTAAAAGGAGTTGGAAGAGAGTGGTAATCTTTATGTTCTTGTAGTGTTTGAGAAAAATGAAGATTATAGTAAGCCACCCTTGATTATTAATTATCTTTTTGAGAAATTTTCAGATGTTGTTCTAAAAGAAATACCACATGGCCTGCCTTCCATGAGAGATGTTCAACATTGCATTAATCTAATTCTAGGTTCTGTGCTATTGAATAAAGTGGCTTATCAAATGAATTTGAAGGAGTATGAATAATTGTAGAGACAATTTGATGAGCTGATGAAAAAATAGATGGTGAGTAAAAGCAAGGGTCCTTGTGCCGTTCTTTCCTTGTTGGTACCATAAAATGATGGATCTTGGTTTGTGCGTGTTGATAGCAGAGTAATGAATAAGATAATAGTTGATTATCTTTTCCTATTCCATGCCTTAACGATCTTCTTAACCAACTCCATAGCTTTACAACATTTTCCAAGATGGATCTCTAAAGTGGCTATCATTAAATCGAAAAAAGACATAGTGATAAATGAAAAACAACCTTTAAAAAGAGTGACGATCTTTATGAATGGATGCTTATGCCATTTGCCTACCTAATGCCCAAAGCACTTTCATGTGGTTGATAAATCTTGTTTTTAAACATTTGATTGGTAAATCTATTTTTGTGTATTTTGATGACATTCTTGTATACAGTCAAGATTTTTAACAACCCTTTGAGCATCTTTGCCAAGTATTTGAGATTTTAAGAAATCAAAAACTTTACGCGAACTTAAAAAAGAGCAAGTTCTTTACTAATACCCTTGTCATTTTGGGCTATATTATGTCGAAAGCATATCATGTCAAAAGATGGAAGTAAAATGGATTCGAGTATGGTAGAGGCAATTTTGAGCCGGCCAATTGCTAAATTGTTGTGCGAATTTTGTTGAACTCACAAGCTCACGAATCTATTATAAAATAGATTAACGGTGACGAGTGTCGATCCTACGAGAAAGTAGATTTTAATTATATGTAGAATTAATTATGTAAATGGGTGGTTGGATTTGTGTAGAAGTGATTTAGATTATGCTGGAATTTAAATTGGATTGGCAGAAATAATTAAACTGGAAACTATTGAGATAAAGTACTTGGGTATCTAGATCCGTATCAACATGCACCATGGGCTAAATAATCCTTATTAATACCAATTAAATCATGAAGGGGGAATTCACACCTCATGAATCACGCTCTAATCAATATGGTGCTAAGGGCTTATCGTGCTAAATATTAATAACCTTATATTAGGGTGCCGGTGAAACCAGGGCGGTAACCAGACAAGATTATTATTATTTGTCGACGAAAAGTCAAAGCCTCCACAGAAATTAGAGGGGAAGAGAAAATAAATTTACCAAATAAAACACATGATACATGTTGAGACTTCATCTTCAACCCAAGCTTGAAAAAAAATTAGCTACTCATAATTGAAATAATGGTAAAATGGAAATTTATCAAAATACATAGAAAATACAAGATAGATAAAAAATTACAGAAAACTAAGCTAAAAAATGGATTAAGGGGTATCAAATTAGGGGGGACAGGCCCCCTTTTTATAGATACATTGAGTAAATCATGGCTATCGGATTAAAAACAGTTTGTACGCACAGGATTGCGCCACGTCATCAGTCAACAGTACATGGTTTGACCACGCGGTTTGAACAGTAACACGATTTGCACACGATTTGAATAGTGACGCGGTATGAACAGTGTCGTAAACAGTACCCATGAACAGTACCGTACATGTGAATAGTGCCGTACGTGTGAACATTGCCATTTTTCCTTTTATGCTCCTCTTAAGATTTTTGACTGCCCTGAGTTCAAAAGTGACGTCTGTTTTGCTATCCGATATCTCGTTCATTGTGAAATGGCCATGATGCCCCTAAAATACATAAAATACTTAATTAAAATAAAACACTCATAATTAAATAACAAGAGACTTAAATAAATCAAATTAAAGATGTTAGTGAGACTTGAAGTGTAAAATGACGATTTTCTTCTTTATAAATATACACTTTCTAGCACTCAACACCCTCCCCAACCAGCTTATTGCTAGTCCCTAGCAAATAAAGCGAAAACAAAATTCAAATCCAATTTTTTTTTAAAACAATCGTGTTTATTCAATTAGACTAATGATAATAATCAAATAAAAGTATAAACATTATCTCTAGTCACTCTAATGAATGGTAAACTGAGAGAAAAATAATAAGGAAGTAATATGATTAAGCGTTTCAGTTATTCTTTCTTGCATACTTGAGAGAACTAACTCTTCTCCAGTCGGTAAGTCAGACAAACAGCCTAAAGCTTTAAGGGCTTGTGGTATGATGTCTAACACTTGACTTCCTCTGACAAAAGCAGATTCTGAGACCAATTTTGATAACCCTCGGTGACCTCCTCCATACACCAAGTGTAATTTTCTCTCCACTATGCTTTGACCAAGATCTATGGTTGCCTCAACGAACTCTTTATATTTGCCATAGTTAAATCCAGAAAGCACACAAATGTTCTTGAATTATTTATTGGGAGTAGCTGCTATTAGAATACTTCTCAAAAATAATTTGTAAGTGCAAACGAAAAGAATCATATTTAAAGATCTTGGCGGCAGTGGGTCACAGTTGTGAATGAGGTGTCATGTTTATGTCAATTAATCGTTTAATGCACATGACTCGAGAGTTAAAAAGGAAACAGTAAAAAGGAAAAGCAAACAATGATAAAATAAAATTATTAAAGACAATAATGCAAATGGTAAAACAACAGTGAAATAAAATAACAGTGAAGTAAAATGATATTTACAGGTAGTTGCGACAATAGCTCACGTCTATGGGTCGAGGATAGGCTTCCCATCCAGTTTTTTGTAAACTGGCAAACTGGGTCGTTTATAGTCAGATTCCCGAGATTGTATCGTGCATGCTCTTTCTGGAATGATGGCCATAACTGGCGAATCGCTCCTTGTACATATCCACTGGGATGCGTTTCAAGAGACAAAAGGATATCATCCAATGACTCCTTATTCAAGCCATCCCTAATGAATTGAATCTTATCTTCTCTGTTATCAGACACCATTCCTAAAGAACATCGTTTTTTATCTGACAAGCAACAGAAATTCTTCGAGCTCTTCGCTTTCTTGCGTAATTTCCTTTACCACAACCAGGCATGTATGCAATAAATTTATGAGGCAACTCACCTGCCAAGCGTACTTTGGCCTCGATTAACCAGCGGTTATCAGCAGGTGTGTTATTCCTCATGAGCAATCGCATGTGTTCGGACCAAGCTTTATAGATTGTAAGGAGGGCATTCTGAGAAAGTAAAGGGAATCGATTGTGAAGCTTTGCTAAAATCTCGTTGTTGTCCATTCTTTCGTCTCAGAATATCAGTTATTATGGGAAACTGAAGTAACCGACTTGATTGTCACGGAGTACCATTATCCGCCACTTGAATGGGGTGACAAACTAAAACACACAAACAGAGTAACAAACAGAAACACACAAAGAAAATCATAATCGTCCTCTTATGGAATTTACCTCAAGCTCCAACTGGATGTTTTAGACATTTATCTCAATGTCTCTGAGTTAGCTTTCTAAATCCTCAACGTGGGATATTAACTCTGGTGGTTGTAACTTCCAAATACGAAGTGTTTTACAAAATCGTATCTGGCCTCTGAGATGAGATTGGACACGTTGAAGTTGTCTAAGGATATTCAAGAGGATCTGTCTCATGATTAAAAGTGATAAAAGAAAACTTAATGGTTAAACAAACACACTTATGCACAAATAATTTCAATTAGCAGAAGAGTAGTAAAAAGAAAGAAAAAATCAAATCACCGAAAAGACAAAAATCTCAATTCAAATGTGGCGGGTCACTTAAATTTATTTTGGTGTCCTCTCCATGTGGTTGGTATTCTAGATATGGCTTTAATCTTTGACCATTAACTTTAAACGTGATACCGTTCTTTGGGTCTTTAATTTCAATTGCCCCATGTGAAAAAATAGTATGAATAATAAAGGGGTCAGACCATCGAGAACGCAACTTACCTGGGAATAGATGCAAACGAGAATTGAATAAAAGTACTTTCTGACCTGGAGTGAAAGATTTTCTCATAATCTGCTTATCATGAAAGACTTTCATTCGCTGCTTGTAAACCTTGGTATTTTCCTATGCATCGTTACTAATTTCTTCAAGTTCTGCCAGTTGTAATCGTCTTTCTGAGCCAGTTTGCTGCATGTCAAAATTTAATTTCTTGATGGCCCAGTACGCACGATGCTCGAGTTCCACAGGTAGGTGGCAAACTTTTTCATATACTAGCCTGTAGGGTGACATCCCAATTGGGGTCTTGAAATCTGTTTTATATGCCCATAACGCGTCATCAAGTCTTAATGACCAATCTTTTCTGTCTGGCCGCACCGTTTTTTCTAATATGTGCTTTATTTCTCGATTGGAGATCTCAACTTGGCCACTGGTTTGCGGATGATACTGGGTCGCCACTTTATGAGTGATAGAGTACTTTGTCAAAAGTGTTTTGAATGATTTGTTGCAAAAATGGGTACCACCATCATTGATTATTGCTCAAGGGAATCCAAAGCGTGAAACAATGTTGCTTTTCAAAAACCCTATCACCACTTTATAATCATTGGTTCTGCATGAAATTGTCTCTGCCCATTTCGATACATAGTCAACAGCAACCAATATGTATTGATGGCCAAAAAAGGCGGGAAAGGGCCCCATGAAGTCGATACCCTACACATCAAAAATCTCAACTACTAAAATTGGATTTAGTGGCATCATGTTCCTTCGTGTAATACTCCCCACTCGTCATTTAGGGATGATGAGATGATTACCGATAGAGTGCTTTCTTCTTTAAAGAACGCGTATTCTAAAGTGTTGGGTAATGGTTTGAGCTCGAGTTTTGGTGGTGATTATGATGATGGGCTGAATTTCTTCTTTGATGGTGCTAGTTGTTCAGCTCTTGGCTTTTATTTATTAGTGTCCATGGATGGTGCTGAGTCAAGTAGGGCGTTGACCTCATCGACTGATCTGTCAACATCAAAATCCAAACCAAAGTGAGTTAAACATGTTTGTAAAGGGTTATCACTAAAGTTTGAAAGAAAAGTATCATCAACGAATGCATCGATTAAATCCACATCAACAATTCCATCATCTGCATTGTGAGGTTGTTTGGCAATGTTGAAGATGTTGAGCTCCATGGTTATGTTGCCAAAAGACAATTGCATATTTCCAGTTCTGCATTAAATGTGAGCATTGGCAGTTGCCAAGAATGGTCGACCTAGAATAATGGGGATGTGCTTCCTTGAATCCCGGATTAGTTGAGTGTCAATTACAATAAAATCAACAGGAAAATAAAACTTGTCTACCTGGATAAGCACGTCCTCCACAATACCACGAGGTATTTTCGTGGATCGATCTACAAGTTGTAACACCATTGGAGTTGGGTGTAATTCTCCCAATCCAAATTTCACAAATATTGAGTAAGGCAATAGATTTACACTAGCTCCTAAATCCAACAAAGCATTCTCAATTGTGTGGTTTCCTATACTACATGAGATAGTAGGAGAGTCTGGGTCTTTACATTTTAGAGAAATTTTGTGTTGGAGTATAGAACTAACATTTTCAGTTAAAAATGCCTTCTTCTGAACATGAATATTTCTCTTTTAGTGCAAAGGTCTTTAAGAAACTTGGCATAAGATGGAACTTGTTTTATTGAATCAAGTAAAGGGATGTTAACACTTACCTGTTTGAAGACTTCAAGAATCTCACATGTGGATTTTTCCTTCTTTCCTTTAGCTAACCTCTGAGGAAATGGAGCTTTAGGAACGTATTCCCATGGGTTGGTTTTTTCTTTCTATTCTGGTGGTGAGTCTTCAACATTCACATGTACAATTTGATTTTCTTTTATCACCGGCATCTCTACTTTGTTGTCGACTTCTTTTCCTTTTCGCAAGGTCATAACGACTTTGACCTCTCCATGCTGTTGTGGTGAACTGGTACTTGCTTCATGCACTCCTTTAGGATTAGGCACTGGTTGACTTAGAAATTTACCTTTCTCAATAGTCATTGCCAAAGTCTAAACTGAATAAGCAAGTTGTCCCACCATCTTCTCGAGGCTTAAAACTGATTGGGCTCGTGAGTTGAAGCCTGCTCTCATCTCATTCCGTAGTCCATCAATGGTGCGGTTCTGTTGCTCAATCGTAGAGTGAGTAACATTCTTGAAATTCTAAAATGCATCCTCCCATGGTCTGGATTGAGAGTAATTCTGGTTCTGATTGAGAGAAATCCTTGAGACCATGAAAAATTGGGGTGGTCTCTCCATCGAGGATCATATGTATTGGAGTATGGGTTGTAATTTGATGGCTTTCTTATGACACCGATGGCATTGGCTTGATCTGAATATAACTCATAGTCATGTGGCTCTGTTGATTTAGCAGTCGTCAATGATGCTATTTGTCGAGAAAGACCTTCAACCATCTCTTTGACTTCTTTGATTCCCGAACTGGACTCGCCAATGTGAACCTCATTCACTCCCTTAATTCTTTTAGTATTCCTGATTGATCGACTCCGTTGTTGGGAACTATCTACTTGTCGCTGGAAGAAATCCCAAATCTCTTATGCACTTTTTGACATTAGCTCTCCTCCACTTGTTGCCATTAACCATTCTTGCACATTTGGCAATAATCCTTCCAAGAAGTATTGGCACTGGTGCCACTTCTTATACCCATGATATGGACACTTCAAGAGTAGCCCATTGAATCGCTCCCATGCTTCAAAAAACTGCTCGTCTTCTCTCTGTGTGAACTCTGAAATTTCCCTGCGAATAGCATTTGTTTTATGCACTGGAAAATATTTATTCAAAAATTTTGTTACCATTTGTTCCCATGTTGTAATGCTATTAGCAGGTAATGTATTAAATTATGAATGAGCTATATCCTTTAAAGAAAATGGGAATAGTCTAAGTTTAACATCATCTTCTGAAAAATTCTCATATTTAAAAGTTTGACAAATTGTATAAAAATCATTCAGATGATTATATGGGTCCTCATTTTCTAAGCCATAAAATGTTGGGAGACAATTTAGTACGCTAGGTTTTAACACAAAACTCCTAACAGCTACATTTGGGTATCATATGCATGATGTACTCAAGTTAGCTAAGGGACTGAAGTAGTCCTTAAATGGCCTCTCCTGTGGTTCTGGTTGTTGCAAATCCATTTCAATTTTATCTTTAAGTGCAACGTGTTTATGTGTGCGAAGTGTCCTTTCTAATTCAAGGTCTATATGTTCAAGATTAGATAATAATGACCTACGACCATGTATGCAAAGAAAATAAAAAATGAGAACAAAACAAATAAAAAAAAAAGAAAGAGAAATTACGATACTAGCCTTATTGCGCTGTTACAACTTTACTATAGAAACACATAAAAAAATACATGAAATTAACTAAAATTAAAATAAATTAACAAGATAAATGAAAAATTATAAAGAAGAATAACTTGAAAATTAAATTGCGAAAATTTAAAGAAGAGAAAAAGAAATTCTTACCTAAATATGTAAATTCACTTCTTTTTTTTAATAGAAAAAAATTACAAGGAAACAACTAAAATAATAATAATAATAAATTATTTACAAAAAAAATTATTTCTACAAATTAAAATACTTACCTCCCCGGTAACGGCGCCAAAAACTTGTTGTGCAAATTTTGTCGAACTTGCAAGCGCACGAATCTATTGTAGAATAGATTAACGGTGATGAGTGTCGATCCCACAAGAAGGTAGATTTTAATTATATGTAGAATTAATTATGTAAATGGGTGGTTGGATTTGTGTGGAAGTGATTTAGATTATGCTGGAATTTAAATTGCACTGGCAGAAATAATTAAACTGGAAACTATTGAGATAAAGCACTTGGGTATCTGGATCCGTATCAACATGCACCATGAGCTAAATAATCCTTATTAATATCAATTAAATCATGAGGGAGGAATCCACACCTCATGAACCACGCTCTAATCAATATGGTGCTAAGGGCTGATCGTGCCATATAATAATAACCTTATACTAGGGTCTTAGGTGAAATCGGTATGTAACTAGACAAGATTATTATTATTTGTCGACGAAAAGTCAAAACCTCCACAAAAATTAGAGGGAAAGAGAAAATAAATTTACCAAACAAAGCCCATAACACATGTTGAGACTTCATCTTCAACCCAAGCTTGAAAGAAAATTAGCTACTCATAATTGAATTAAGGATAAAATGGGAATTTATTAAAATACGTTGAAAATACAAGATAGAGAAAGACTTACAGAAAACTAAGTTCAAAAATGGATTCAGAGGGTATCAAATTAGGGGGGAGAGGCCCCCTTTTTATAGATACATTGAGTAAATCATGGCCATTGGATTAAAAACAGTTTCGACGCACAGGATTGCGCCACGTCATCAGTCAACAGTACGCCATTTGACCACGGGTTTGACCACGCGGTTTGAACAGTAACACGGTTTGCACACGGTTTGAACAGTGACGCGGTATGAACAGTGTCGTGAACAGTACCTATGAACAGTATCGTACATGTGAATAGTACCATACGTGTGAACAATATCATTTTACCTTTTATGCTCCTCTTAAGGTTTTCGACTGTCCTAAGTTCAAAGTGACGTCCGTTTTGCTATCTGATATTTCGTTCATTGTGAAATGACCATGATGCCCCTAAAATACATAAAATACTTAATTAAAATAAAACACTCATAATTAAATAATAAGAGACTTAAATAAATCAAATTAAAGATGTTAGTGAGACTTGAAGTGTAAAATGACGATTTTCTCCTTTATAAATATATACTTTCTAACAGTCAACATAAATCCCTCCATGACATCCGATGTTTTCATGGTCTTGCTTCTTTTTATCGGTGAGGTTCAGTATTATTGTTACTCCAATCATTGAATATTTGAGAGAAGGAGGTTTCAATTAGACTAAAGAAGCACACAAAAGTTTCGAAATCGTCAACCGAAAAGTGATCCATGCGCTTGTTCTTTCGCCCCTAAATTTTGGCAAGGTATTTGAAGTTGAGTGTGATGCCTCTAACATTGGAATTGGTGTTGTCCTCAATCAAGAAGGAGAACCAATTACTTTCTTTAGTGAAAAGTTGACTGACTCTCACAAGAACTACTCAACTTTAAACAAAAAACTATAAGCTATTTTTCCAAGCCTTGAACCATAGGAGTCAATATTTGCTTTTGAAGTCATTTATACTCTTTTCTAATCATAAGGCACTGAAATTTATCAATAGTTAATAGAAGCTTAGTAAAATAGGTTGGATGGGTGGAATTTCTTCAAGCTTAGAACTTTACCATCAAATATAAATCAGGTGCTCAGAATGTTGTGGTTGATGCTTTAAGTCAAAAATATTCATTGCTTTCCTTTATGCAAGTGAAGGTTATAGGCTTGGAAATTTTAAAAGAGCTATACAAGGATGATCATTTCTTTGGCATAATTTGGAAAGAATATGATAATGGATCATATGACTAATACCAATTATACAATGGCTTTCTTTTCAAAGGGAATTGTTTGTGTGTCCGCCAATGTTCTTTGTAGGAATCTATTATCTTGGAGATAAATAACAATGGTATTAAAGGTCATTTTGGAAGGGATAAAACATTAGCTTGCCCACAAAGTAATTTTATTGGCCAAAGATAGATCGGGATGTTATGCAACATGTGCAGCGGTGTAAAATCTTTCATATTGCAAAAACTTATGGTCAAAACACTAATCTATACACTCCTTCACTAGTCGCTGAAGCTCCATGGGAAGATTTTACTCTAGACTTTGTTGTTGGGTTGCCAAGAACTCAAAGAAACAAAGACTCTATTATGATCTGGTTGATAAATTCTCAAAAATGGCTTCCTTAACTTTATGTATGACATTGGATGCCTTTCATGTGGTTGATTTATACTTTAAGTGATCGTGAAGCTACATGGAATTCCTAAAACCATTGTCTTTAATTGGGATTCAAGGTTTTAAAGTAATTTTTGGTGCATCCTTTAGAGAAAGTTAAGAACTGTTCTTAAATTTAGCTCTTCTCAGTATCCTCAAACTGATAGTCAAACTGAAGTTACTAATCAAAGCTTAAGAAATCTCTTGAGAAGAACTCTTTGGAGGATGCGCTCCCAGTAATTGAAGCACCGTGCCGGTCAAATTCTCTAGTATATTATTTCTATTTAGTTCTTCATTGTTGTGCTTTTTAGTGACATATCACTTAACTGAAAAAAAAAGAAAGAAGTTTATTGAAGACTAAATGTTTGATTTATGTATATCTTGCAGGAATGATGTTGTAAATGTAGAAACTTGGGTTAGTGCATATGGAGAAAATGGTATGTGGCATGATGGGCTCATTCGCAATGCTAAGATAGGTGGAATATTAACAAGAGCAACCGGGTAGGGAATCTTTTGGCACAATTTTATTACTATTCTCTTGTGGTTGTTATGAAGATGTGCAATATTTCCATGATTCTCGTGATAGTTTTATTTGTTAACATATATGTTTTCATAATATTGATTTTGATGATAACAAACAAAATTAAGAATGATTAAGTTTTTAAAAGCTTAAATTATTTTTCATATATTTTAAATAAATCATTATTTTCACATTATAAAGGTTTTATATCTAATGGAAAAATGATTTTATGAAATTGGTTGTTTTTCAAGTTTATGGTTTAATTGAAAGAATTTTGAAAACTTTGAAATCAACAAGTATTGCTTGGATTTCTGGAGGAGGACTTATTTAAAAAGTTTTATAATGTTTTGGGCCATAATATAATTTGATAAAATTTTAGGGCCAAATTGTCATTTTATAAAATAGTCCATTGTAGCAGTCACTGTAGCAGTTACTGTAGATAACGACGAGCCGACATCTAGATAACGATGATTCGACATTGAACAGAATTGAAGATTAGCCTCTGGACACTAATGGCGATCCGACATTTAGATAACGGCGATCCGATATTGAACAAAATTGAAAGATTAGCCTCTTGACACTAATGACGATCCGACATTCTGATAACGGCTCGTCGACCTGGAATAAAATTGAGAGATTAGCCTCTGAACACTAACGGCAATCCGACATCTTGAAAACGGTGATCCGACAATTTGAAAATTCAGCCCAACGGTCATATTGACCAGTCAAACGATGATCCGACATTGAGTTAATGGCGATCCGACAGTAAGCAGAAAGTGAATAACGGCTAGTTTTGGCTCCAAATATAAATAAGCTCAATCAAATTCAAACAATAACAATCCCAACGATTATCATTAAGCTAACTATTGAGCATACAACTTTCATTGAGTTTTAAATTCTTGTATTCATCTTATTCATTCACACATTGAGTTTTCATTTATGATCAAACATATTGTGTGAGAGAAATTCATTTGTAATCCTTTCTGTAAAATCAAGTTGAGAGATTGTAAGTGTTGGGATACACTTGGGTTAAGAGATTGGGGATAATCTCTTGTTATGAAGGTTCATTGACACCTTGGAAGTCAATTGTAAGCATTTGAAGCCTTGGAGGCTTGCTTAATGAAATCCTCAAGCCCGGTGAATTTGGAGGCGTGGACGTAGGTGGAGATTGTCGAACCACGTAAAAATCATTATGTTTGTTTTCTCTTCTCTTACTCTCTTATTATTGTGCTTTATTGAATTTATTGTTTTTAATTCTATTAAGGCATTAGATTAAATTATTGTGTGGTTTGCTTAGCTTAATTTTTAACAACCTAATTCACCCCCCTCTTGGGTTGCCTAGTTAATATTTCATTATTTTGTTTCTGTAAAAGGATTTCCTGATGGTAACTTCCAAATTATGAATGAACATAAAAAAAAGTGGAAGTGGTCTCTTTTGGTAGCCTACTTTTGTTTTGAAAGACATAAAAATAAATTATTATTTTGCAGATTGTCATGTTTTTTTTTAGTTAAATTTAATTAGTTAAAAGAATTAATTTTGGCGGCATGAGATAAATGTCCCACCACATCAGTTATTTAGTTTGTTTAGTAACACACACCCGTTATGACAGCCTTTCATAAATTGCCACATATACTAGTTTAACTCACCCAGGTTACTCTTGCTTTTATCACATCTTTAAACCCGAATTTATAAGGTTTTCATTACAATTTACTTTTACAACCGCCACTTCCCCACTCTCTTTGTGTTTCACACGTTTTTCAAAGAAACAAAGTGACGGACTTTTTTCTGAGGTTTTTTTTAGGTTATTTTATTATTAATTTATTTTATTCTTAATGCAACAGTGTGCCTTTATTTTTTATAGCTACTGACATATATTATATTGCAATTTTTGTGTAGGGGTTTTTATCCAGCAGCTTTTGCTCCTTTTTCTCATCCATCAAATTTTCCTAGGGATTCTTCAGTCATCAATGTTTGATTTTTTTTTTGTTTCATATTATTTTTATATAATATTCTGGATTCATAATTTTATTGATTTAATATTTTAATGATTAATTGTTTCATGAGCCATGTATGGTTGAGAGACCAAGTACACTTATTGTATATTTCAACTTTTGTGCAGGGATTTTCATCCAGCAGCTTTGGTCCTTTTACTTATCCATCAAGTTTTGCTAGGAATTCTCCATTCTCCACTCACCAAGGTTTGATTTTTATTGTTTTATACTATTTTTATATAATATTCTGCATTCATAGTTATCCTGATTTAATATTTTAATGATTAATAGTTTGATGAGTCATGAATGGTTGAGATAGTAAGTTCACTTACTGTATACCGCAATTTTTTGTGCAGGGATTTTCATCCAGCAACTTTTGCTCCTTTTTCTCATCTATCAAGTTTTCCTAGGGATTCTCCATTCTCTATTCACCAAGGTTTGGTTATTTTTTTGTTTTATATTATCTTCTGCTTTCATTATTATATTGATTTAATATTTTAATAAATAATAGTTTCATGGGCTAGGTATGATTGACTTTTAATATTTATATTTTAATAATTAATAGGTTACATCTACTGTTGATTTTTTTTAATACCGTAAAATGATCACTAAATATATTTAGTATAACCTAGACTTTGTATAATATGTAGGAAAACAATAAAATATAAGGATCAACTCCCTGAAATATTAGTTTATCACCATTAAACGATTAATCATAGAAATATTTGAAATATATATTTAATAAATAAAAATATTTAATATTTTAATAATTAACAGAAGTCATGTATTGTTGACTTTTTAATATTAATTAATAGGTTCGAGATATGTTTTACTATTGATTTTTTTCAATACTGTAAAATGATCATGAAATATATTATAATAACTTAGACTTTGCATAACAAACTGTAGAAAACCAGAAAAATATAAAGAATCAACTCCCTCAAATATTGTTTCATCACCATTAAAATATTATCATAGAAATATTTAAATACATATTTAATAAATAAAAATATTTAATATCTTAATAATTAACAGTTTTAGGAGCCATGTATTGTTGATATTAATATTTATACTTTAATAATTAATAGGTTACATGTACTGTTGATATTTTTTTTAATACTACAAAATGATCATTAAATAATTAGTATAACCTAGACTTTGTACAACAAACTACAGAAAAACAATAAAATATAATGAATTAACTCCATGAAATATTGGTTCATCACCATTAAACCATTATCATAGAAAGAGCTAGAAGTTTCTTCCAGGAAGAAACATAATATTTAATATTTTAATAATTAATAGTTTTAGGATCCTTGTATTGTTGACTTTTTAATATTTATACTTTAATTATTAATAGGTTCAAGATATGTTTACTATTGATTTTTTTCAATATCACAAAATGATACGAAATATATTATTATAACCTGGACTTTGTATAACAAACTATAGAAAAACAAAGAAAAAATATAAAGAATCGACTCCCTCAAATACTGTTTAATCACAATTAAACAATTATCATAGAAATATTTGAAATACATATTTAATAAATAAAAATATTCAATTTTGTAATAATTAACAATTTTAGGAACCATGTATAGTTGATATTAATATTTATACTTTAATAAGCAATAGGTTACATGTACTGTTGATAATTAAACCATTATCATAGAAATAGATGGAAATTTCTTCCATGAATAAACAAGAATATTTAATATTTTAATAATTAATAGTTTTATTAGCCTTTTATTGTTGAATTTTTAATATTTATACTTTAATAATTAATAGGTTCAAGATATGTTTACTGTTGATTTTATTCAATATTGCAAAATGATCACGAAAGATATTATTATGACGTACACTTTGTATAAGAACTATAGAAAAATAATAAAATATAAAGAATCAACTCTCTCAAATACTAGTTCATCACATTAGTCATATAATTATTAAATGATTTGTGTAAAAATAACTCTCAATTTTACGATTAAAATATATATTAGATTTTAAGTTTTATAAAATCACCAATGTGGAATAAGAAAAAGAATAAGAATCAAAGTACACAATTAATAGACTAATAGACGCCACTAGGCCAAAGACCTAGTGGTTGGGCTATGAGGGCAACGGTTCAAGCCCTCACAAAAGCATTGTGGGGGCTAAACATTTATAAAAGTTTTTCTCCCTTGCAATTGCGAGTGGAGTAGGGGCATCCCTCTTCTGTGAGAATCATTTATCTGGGCATGTACTCTATATAATTTAATGTAATATATAAGGCCCAATTATGTTCATCTAATTATAAATATTAGTGTCATATCTACTATAATAGCAATTGTAAATATCTGTGCAATGCAGTATCTGGTGCGTAACCAGTATTAAAAAAAAAAGACTAATAGACTATTTGCTTTAACAGGACCTTAATGATGGATAAGAATTGGATGTGGTTGCCAAATAGATTGTCCTAGGAATTTCGTGACGGTGTTAAGTCCTTCATTAAAATTGCTGAAAAAAAATTAGACCAAGATGGTAAGACACGGTGTCCTTGTCGAGGTTGTCTGAATACCCGATCGTTTAATGTGAAAATTGTTGAAAGCCATTTGATCTTAAAAGGATGCTCTAAAAGTTATAAAAAATGGACTTTACACGGAGAATGAAATTGGCAGTGGTAGTGCTAGTGTGAATGAGGATACAAATCAAATAAGTAATAATGATGATGATGATGATGGATGTCTTGAGATGTTGTTCGACATGTGTGGCGAAACAGATATGAATATTGACACAGGTCTAGTGGAATCAAATAATGTGGAAGTTGGAAATATCTTCCATGAATTTGAAAAATTATTTGATGCTGCTAAGCAAGAAGCGTATCCGAGTTCTAAATATTCAACTTTAACTTGTATTGTTAAGTTAATGCACATTACAGTACTTAATCATTGGAGTGATAAGTCATTTGATATGTTGCTCCAATTCTTAAAGGATTTGCTTCTTGAAGGTTTAAACATTCCAACATCATACTATGAGGCTAAGAAAATGTTGCGTGACTTAGGATTAGGGTATAAATCAATTCATGCATGTGAAAATGATTGTGTTCTATTTTGGAAAGAGAATGTTTATGCTGATAAACGTCCTGTTTGTGATGAGCTTAGATATAAATTTGATAATAGAAAAGGCAAAGAGATCCTGAGAAAGGTCTTATGTTATTTTCTATTAAAACCTATACTACAAAGGTTGTTTATGGCTAGACATACAGCTTCTGATATGAGGCGGCATAAAGATAAACGTGTTGAAACAGAGGATATTTTAAGGCATTCAGCTGATTCTGAAGGTTAGAAAGACTTTGATAACCAATATCCTCATTTTGCTCAAGATCCCCGTAATGTTAGATTGGGTCTTGCAATAAATGGTTTCAATCCATTTGGTGATATGAGCAATGCCTATAGCACATGGCTAGTGGTGCTTGTTCCTTATAATCTACCACCATGGAAATGCATGAAAACCCCATTTACGATGATGTCACTTTTTATTCCTGGTCGGAAAGCACCTAGGAGAGATATTGATGTGTATTTGCAACCTTTGATAGAAGAATTGAAAGAACTATGGACCGATGGTATAGACACTTATAATGCATCTAAAAAGGAAATTTTTCGTCTATATGCATGTGTTTTGTGGACAATGAATGACTTTCCAGCTTATAGTAACTTATCAAGTTAGAGTACCAAAGGCTATAAAGCTTGTCCAGTATGTAACAAAGATACATCATCACAACCTTTGACGAATAAAATCTGTTACATGGGTCATCGTCGATTCTTACCATTATGCCACCGTTGGCGAAATAGTTTAGAATTTGAAGAAAAACGAGAAAAACATCTGGCACCTAAGGTGTTGTCAGGAGATGAGATTCTGAAACAACTAGAGCGTGTTAAACACGTACAATTTGGCAAAAGTCCAAAGTGTTCTAGTCGGAAAAGAAAACATTCTTCTAAGGACTTGAATTGGACAAAGAAAAGTATCTTTTTTGAGTTAGAATATTGGTCCAAACTAAAGTTGCGTCATAATCTAAACGTAATGCACATCGAGAAGAATATATGTGATAGCATCATTAGGACATTGTTGAATATTGAAGGGAAAACGAAAGACACTATCAAGGCTAGAAAAGATTTGGAAAAAATGAATATTATAACCAAGTTACATTTAGTACCTGATGGGCCAAGGATTTTAAAACCTCATGCATGTTATACACTTGCTTCAGATGAAAGAAAAGATTTTTGTCGATTTTTAAAATCTGTTAAGTTTCCTGATGGATTTGCTTCTAATATTTCAAGGATGTAAATGTTAGCGAGGGTAAGATTTCAGGATTAAAGAGTTATGATTGCCATGTGTTATTACAGCAATTTCTTCCGATTGGTATACGCCCATATTTGCGAGAAGATGTTTGTACAGTGCTTGTAGAGTTGTCAAAATTCTTTAAACAAATATGTGCAAAGACTTTGTGTGTTAGGGATTTGAATAAATTAGCCAAAGAAATTGTCCTAATTAATTGTAAATTGGAGAGGATATTCCCACATGCTTTATTTGACATTATGGTTCATTTGGCAGTACATTTACCATTAGAAGCAAAACTTGCTGGCCCTGTTGCATTTAGATGGATGTATCCATTTGAAAGATACTTAGGGAAATTAAAAAAATATGTGAGGAATAAAGCCAGGCCTGAAGGTTCTATTGCTGAGGCATATATAGTGGAAGAAGCACTTACATTTTACTCGATGTATCTCAGTGGAATTAAAACAAGGTTTAATCGACATGGGCGAAATGATGACAGACAAAATGAAGAAAAGTTTAGTTTATCGGTATTCAACCAAAGTGCTAGACCATTTGGTAAAAGAGAAGAAAAACAACTACCTCGAGAACTTATAGAAAAAGCTCATTGGTATATCTTGAACAATTGCGAGGAATTACAACCTTACTTGGAGTAAGTATATTATATTCTTTGAAACATATATACATGTTGTTTATATGATTTTTTTAATTTCTAATTTTAATAAAAAATTTTGATATAGTGAGCATGCTACGGAGTTGGAGGTACAAAGTTGTTCTAATAGATCTAAAAAACAAGGAGAGCAATTCCCTATGTGGTTTAAAAATCGGGTTTGTAATGAATGTTATTTAGTAATTTAGTATTCATACTTTAATTAATTTTAGGATTAAATTATTGTTTTATTATTTCTTTGTAGATGATGACCATGCATTGCGAAGGGTCAATAGAATCCACCGATCAATTTTATTCATTGGCTTGTGGTCCATATCCTGTCGTGTATTCGTATTCTGCATGTAATGTTAATGGAGTTCGATATCATGTTCATACTCGTGATAAGAATCTAAAAATTCAAAATAGTGGAGTTATGGTACTAGGTCAACATGTTAATGTTGATGTTGACTTTTATGGTTTTTTGACTAGTGTTGTAGAGCTAAATTATATTTCTGGAAATCGGGTTATCTTATTTAAATGCGATTGGTTTGATATTGACTTTAAAAAAAAAAAGGAATACAGAAATATTATCATCTCACAAGCATTAATGTGAGCAGAATGTGGTATAAGAATGATCCTTTTGTGTTAGCAATTCAAGCCCAGCAAGTATTCTATGTTGATGACTATAAGCTAGGATCAAATTGGAAAGTGGTAAATAAGATCCAACACCGACATGTGTGGGATGTTCCAGAAATAGATGAGACAGAAGAAAGCTTTGAAAGCGCAAATATTATTTATCAAGAGAATGAATCATCTGATATTCAAATGACCATTGAAGAAGAAGATTTAGATGGTAGACAATTCCATCGGTATGATATAAGTCATGAAGAAGTTGGCAATGATGGAATACGTGACGAAGGACTAATGCTCGAAGAGGAGGTTTCTGATGTTGGGAAAGAGGATGACGCAATTATAAATTATTGTAGTGATAATGAAAATATTTCATTAGATAATGACAGTGATGTCGATTAATCATTCACACAATACAGTTTGGTAATCTTTTTTCTTAATTTTATTATGTATGATTTATTTTAAGTTGTTTATTTATGATATTATATATCAATTGTATATATTTCAAATAATTATTTTGGTTGATTTAATTATGTTTTATGAAATTGTAGGAGATTGGATCATGGCTCCTGGAGGTTTTCACCGATCACGTGTAGCAGCGGCACAAGCACATGATGGATTAACTGCACCAACTGGTTCATTGTCTATTGCTAGCTCTAATGCCACTCTTGGTATTTTATCTAGCCATATTTTAATTTGTTTTACTTGTCTCATTGTTAGAGTGCAATTTATGCACTAGTTTTGCATTGTTTACTTCCTTTAATATCGATGTTTTGCACTTAATAATAGTGATTTACTTGTGTTTTATTTTTGTAGGTGTAATTCTTATTGATTGGTGCTAAAATTGAACTACAAGATAATTTTTGAGGATGATTATTTTCCTGGATAAATTATGAGCTTCAGAAGAACTTTGTTGATAAGGCGTGGGCGCGTGCTGTCAACTTAGGACTTGCATTTTTTATTTTAACGTGTTTTATCTTTTTGGTTATTTTTTTAATTTTGAATTTAATATTTTAGATATTAGTATTGGATTTTAAAAAGAACTGTAGAGGAGGTAAGGAGGCAAGGAAGGAAAAAAAAAAAAAAGAAAACCATATATCTAAATTTTTCTCTTCTCTCTATAAAGAACTAAACCTATTATTCTGGTTGAAGGAATTAACTCAGCTTGATCAGCAACCACTCTGCATTCAATATGTAGACTTGGAGGTAAATTTTGAATTAAAGTCTGGTCTTATTCATTTATTACCCAAGTTTCATGGTTTTGTAGGTGAAGATCCTCATAAACATCTTGAGGAGTTTCATGTTGTGTGTTTAAGTATGAGGCCACAAGGCGTGACTGAAGAGTAGATTAAGCTGCGTGCTTTTCCTTTATCTTTACATGGACTAGCTAAAGACTGGTTGTACTACTTGCCTCCTGGATCGATTACAACGTGGAATGGTTTGAAGAAGCAGTTCTTCGAGAAATATTTTCCTGCTTCAAGAGCTGCCAACATCAGAAAAGACATTTGCGGGATTAGACAACTTCCTGGGGAGACTTTGTATGAGTATTAGGAGCGATTTAAACAATTGTGTGCCAACTGTCCTCAGCATCAGATTTTTTATCAACTTCTTATTCAATACTTTTACAAAGGACTGTCATTGATGGATAGGAGTATGATTGATGCTGCTAGTGGAGGTGTGTTAGTGAACAAGACCCCTACTTAAACAAGGGAGTTGATCTCAAATATGGCTGCCAATGCACAACAGTTTGGCAGTAGGCAAGATTCCACTTCTAGAAAGGTGAATGAGGTAAATATTTCTTCTATTGATCAACGTTTAGAAGATAAACTTACTTCTCTTGTGGAAAAGTTGTTGTAGGTAATGTGCAACAGGTGAAGACTTGTGGCATTTGTTCCAATATGGGTCATTCAATTGATATGTGTCCAACACTTCAAGAAGAACCCGTTGAACAAGCCAATGCAGTTAGAGGATTCCCAGGTATGCCTCAGAGGAGGTATGATCTTTATGTACAAACATACAATTTGGGATGGAAGGATCATCCCAACTTCAGCTATGGAGTTAGGCTGTCAAGATTTCCACAACAATACTCGCTAAGACAACCAGCCCCTCCACAGTCAAACTCCAAGTCAGTTATATCTCTTGAAGAAATTGTTAAATCACTTGCGACTAACACTCAACAATTTTAACATGCAACTACAACAAGCATTCAGAATTTGGAGAACCAAGTGAGTCAATTGGCGACTATAGTGAGCTGTTTGGAGTCTCAAGTATCAGGGAGATTGCCTTCACAATCTGAGGCGAATCCAAAGTAAAACGCAGCCTAGCAAGAAAGTGATAAAGCATGTAGAAGATGAGCTTGAGAAGAATGAATTGATGCCTAAATCTCAAGATACGCAACCCACAAGACCGAAACCCCTACCTGTGGTGATACCTCCTCCTTTTCTAAGCTGGTTTGTAAAATCCAAAAAGAAGGAACAAGAGAAAGACATCCTTAAGACATTTCGCAAGGTTGAGGTAAATATTCCCTTATTAGATGCTATAAAACAAATACCTCGATATGCTAAATTCCTTAAGGAACTGTGCACCTCCAAGAGAAAATTAAGAGGAGATGAAATAGTTCACATGAGGGAAAATGTTTCAGCAGTTCTCCAAAAGAAACTACCTCCTAAGTACAAGGATCCAGGTATGTTTACTATCCCTTGCAAAATTGGTAATGTTAGAGTTGAGAAGGCTATGTTGGATCTAGGAGCTTCTATTAATGTCATGCCTCGTTCCGTTTATTCATCTTTGAATGTTGGTGCATTTAAAAAAAACAGGCGTGATAATTCAACTAACTGATAGGTCTAATGCATATCTTGATGGGGTATTAGAAGATGTCTTAGTACAAGTTAATGAGTTAGTTTTTCCTGCTGATTTTTATGTACTTGATATAGAAGAGGATAACTCCTCTAATTCTGTCCCAATTTTACTAGGAATATATTTTCTTAAGATTGCTAGGACTAAAATGGATGTACATAAAGGGACTCACTATGGAGTTTGATAGAGAGGTTATAGAGTTTAATATGAATGATGCCATGAAATACCCTAGTGAGGAACATTCGGTATTTTCTGTGGATGTTATTAACCCTATAGTGCAGGAAGTTTTTTATTTGGATTTGTTAGATTCATTGGTAGCTGCTTTAAATAATAGTTTGGGCCTCAAAGGATTACAAAAGGATGAAAATGAGTTTGTTTTAAATTCTATATTGCAAGAGACAATTTATGAATTAAATTCTTTGAGAACTTTAACTCATCATATGTCTTACATTGAATTACCTTCATCTCATGCAAAACTTCTTCCATCTATTTTGCAGGCACCGAAATAGAGCTTAAACTGTTGTCGAGTCATTTAAAATACATGTTTCTAGGAGATGGTGAGACACTTCCAGTGATTATCTCTTCAAAACTTAGTACTTTAGAGGAAGAAAAGCTTATTACAAAAAGGTTATTGGGTAGACAATTGCTGATATTAAAGGGATAAGTTCATCCATGTGCATGCATAGAATACTGCTGGAGGAGATTAGAAACGAATCCTATGAGAGTTCATGGTTTTACAAGGAAAAGACGAAGATATTTCATGATAAAATGATTTTGAGAAAGGAGTTCTCTGTTGGTCAAAAAGTTCTTTTTTATTGTAAACTTAAACTTTTTTCTATTAAATTACGTTCTCGTTGGATAGAATTTTTTATTGTTACTAATGTTTTTCCTTATGGTGCAGTTGAGATTCGGAGTCCGACCTCTGACAAAGTTTTTAAAGTTAATAGTCATCGCTTAAAATCTTTTTATGAAGGTTTTTTGGTAAATATTGTGGAGGAAGTGGCTCTCGAGAGTCCCATTTATAAAGATTGATGAATGAATTTGTCTAACCAAAGGCATAAAACAAAAGTGCTTTTTGGGAGGCAACCTAAATTATTTATTTATTCGGATTTTTGTTATGTCTTTTGTTTTTAATTTTGATTCAAATTGTTTAAATAATATTTTTGCTTATTTTGGCCAGAAGAAAACTTTTGGTTAGGCGTGCCCACGTTTTAACTAATAAGTACTTCTATGATTTTGAAGTAAAATGGTTTTAAGGCTTGCCCATATGCTTATTAAAAAAGTACTTCTGTAATTTTTTTTTTGTGTCTCCAGTGTCTCTTTTAGTTTTTAGTTTAAAAAAAAAATTCAAAAAAAGGGGTTTTTATTTTTATTTTTTATTTTATTTAAAAAAAAGAAAAAACAAAACAAAACAAAACAAATTTGTTTTCATTGTTCGCAAAAACCCTAACGTCGCGTCTGCACCAGCTCCTCACCAGTAGCCGCGTCTCCTCATCCTGGCCCAGATCTCGCACCAACCCAAAGAAAAAAGCCGCGCAAGATCTCTAGTTTCGGCCGAGCATCTCCAAAGAACCGGCCAGCGCGTCTCCTCACTCCACCGGCTCAAATCGCACCAGCTTAGCATCCCGCATTCCAGCAGCCGCATCCAGCAGTCCCGTGCCCAGCATCCCAACCGCGCTAGCATTTCACGTCTGTACTACCCATGCGCGCAAGCATCTCGCGCCTGCACCAGCATCAGCATCGCGTATCACCAGCGGACAAAGCACCTGCAACCAGTCCACGCTCAGCATTCCAGCCGTGTGAATCAAAACCCGTGAGTGAAATTACTGTCACAATGCCAACAAGGAAAACATTAACTTCTAAATCATCTAAAAAGAAACTCGTTGCAAAGAAATCAAAGATTGCCGCTCCCACTACGATTCCATGGAACAGAGTTTCAGATTTACGCCAAGCCGTGAGACAAAGATCGAAACATCGAAAAGGCATGAGTGTTTTACCACTTGCTGAATCCAATCTCAGAGGGTGTCTCACATTCACGACTCATCAAGAGAAGGAAAGGCACAAATATATTTCCAAGCGAAAAATACTTCCAGCTAATTATATTCATTACCCGACTCTTGAAAAATTAAATGTGAAGGATAATTTTAATTCTTTGATAGATAAGATTGTTTGCGTAAGTTTGTTGATGTTGATTGTTTGGATTATGTTGAGTTGATTAGGGAGTTCTATGCTACTTTTCAATTTAATATACCGAATGAGTTTACTTTGTATACTCCAAATGTTATAATGTTTAGGTTAATGGGATGAAATTTTTCAGAATCTACCACAGATTTTAACCTAGCTTTAGAATTCATTGATGATTATTATTCTTCTAGTGATGCATATTTAGGAACAACTTGTGACTTTACCGAAATTTTTGAGCCTTATGGTCTTTGGCGTAATTTATCTTCTGATCACAATGCCTATGACCCGAGTAAATCAAAGAGCTCTTTCTTACGTGATTTTATTTTTTAGGAAAGAAAGATCATTCGGGAGTTTTCTCTAAAACTGAGTTTAATTTTATCTTATGCATGTTAAATGATGTAAGGCCTAATATAGGTTTTTGGTTCACAGATCAATTTCAGAGTGTGCTTAAACATTATAGGACTTTATTTCTTGGTCCATACATTACTCTGTTACCTATAAACTTATGTGTGCTTGATCCTGACAATAATGATTTACATTTTACTTGCCAAAAGGAATTTTTAGATATGTCTTTGTTTGAAAGATCAGGTGTGATCGAATTCAAGGAGGGGAGATTTCAGTTTACTGAACCAGGACCCACTCAGCTTCCAAAGAAGCTTTATGCTAGGAGTGGTGCTACCTCTGATGATGAGTTTGACGATGAAACTGCTGCGCCACTAACTATTCCTTTTTACATCTGCACCACCTTTGAGCATTCAGTTAGAGAAAATGGAGCACAAGCTGAACAAGATGGAGCAGAATTTGGCCGCATACTTTGAGACTATGGGATTTATCCTACAATTTCCGCCAAGCCCATAGACGTTATGTGGATCAAAACTCACAATTCAGGTAAGTTTTGCCTTATAATTTTTTTTTGTCCTTACACTTTATTTCTTTATGTGAGCTTTGATTATCATACATTGGGGACTATGTAAGTTCTTGGTGTGGGGAAAGGATTTTTGCAATATTAATGTCTGGAAATATTAGTTTCACTCTGCTTATCCTTAAATGATTTTGGAGTTAGTATGCTTCATATATTATTCTTAATTTTTTTTCTTTTCTTTTCTTTCTCACCACTCTTTTCCCATCTATCTCAAATTATTTACATCTATGTTTATTTATCATACTCTTTCATTTTTTCCACACTCATATTTTATCTTTCATTTTTTATATTCCTACATACATCTTTCTCACTTCTTATCCTTTTTACCATTCCTTTTATATATCACTTATTCCTTCTTCTCATTCTACACTACTATTAATGGTTGATTCATTTGAAGAGTGTACATGATTTAATGACAAACTTACCAACTTTGTGAGGATTTGAACCAATGAGCTGATTAGTGTTAAAAATTGTTTAATTATCAAGCGATAATAATGTTATTTTGTGCTTAAGTTATAATTTATATTTGTGTTTATGTAATGTATTAGAAATTATTAATTATGTTTTAAATATATCTAATTTTGTGTATTTTTATGTGTTTATTAGGAAAAATATTAATTTCACTTAAATCCAGGCTCCAAACAGTTAAACTGAGATCAAATTTGGATTCTGGAGGTCCGAAAACTTTAAGATCAGTCGAGATCGGCTAAAAATTGGACTTGTATAAAAAGAGTTAACTTTTCTTGTTGACTGAACTCTGATTGGATGCTGAAATGAGCTTACAATAGACATGAGTGCATGGGATAACTAGCAATTTTGACTGAATCTCAACCGTTCATGATTCAATGGCCATGTTTGTGCTACGTGGCAGTGGTTGGTGAAGCAAGTTGTATGATTCGAATCTTTGTATTCGGGTCGACCCGATGCACCCAATAACCCACCAAATCTCAACCGTTCTTTGGCCAAATCGGACAAGTCAAATGATGCCATGTGTGTTGTTGACTTTTGAAGTTTGACCAGCCATTGGATCTTGATCTAAAAGTTGTGAGGAGCACATGCATAAAGTTTATGATGGACCGCAAAGTACTTGATTATGAATTTATTTTTTCTATAAATAGAGCCTCATTTTTTATGTTTTTAATATCTCTCTACAACTCTCTTCTTCTCAAATTCTCTCCATTTCCCTGTAATCTTGATTCTAAGGTGTGTTTTTAACATTTTGTATAATTATTTTTATAAATAAAATTAGTTTTATTTTCAATTTAGTTGTTTTTATTACTTTTAATTGTAAGTAACTTAATTTTAATATTTCTTTTTATTTCAATTATGTTTAACTAAATAATATTAGTTAAGGGAAGGTGAAACTCTTTGGAAATAAATATGATTTAATCAAATTCTATTTTTAATTTTATAAATTAAATTATTTTCTATTTACTTTTATACATATTTTATATTTTGAAATTTTAATTTATTGTACACAAACAAATGAATTTGGCATAATAAATTCTTAATATCTTAATATAAAATACGGTAAAATGGTATTTTGACTTATTGTAGACAAATTAAATTTTGGTACAATAAATACTTAATCCATCATAAAATTAAAGGAAAAATAATAATAATTTATATAATTAATCTTTTGGGCAACAAATCTAAAAAAATGGCAAAAAGAATTTATTAAGTTTTATTTACTATTAAGAGTGGATCCATAACCCTAACTAGTTCAACTTCATAGTTTCATTTAAATTAAGTTGTTTATATTTAAGTTTTAATTTTAATTTTTAGATAAAATAAAATAAATAAATAAAATCTTTTCTCTATGTATCGATCTCGAACTCACTAAGCTATAATATAACAAGACATTCTTATACTTGGGAATTTAAAATTAATTTTAAGTTGTGTCAAGTTTTTGGTTGCATTGCTGCGGAAAAATTTTTAATTTGGTTTGATTTTTCATTTTTATTTTTCTCTTATATGCAAATTTTCGTTTGCCCTTTTTTCCTTTTCTTAAATTCTCTTTTATCCCCACATCTTTCATAATTCTACTGTCACCCCAACAATTCTCGTTTCTAGCCCATTCTTCTCATAATTATGTTTTGACCCCAACATCTTTCAGAAGTTTCACGTTCATCCCAAATGGCTCAATTCTAAACTTCTAAAAATTACGATTTGGCCATAAAATTATAAATAATTTTTAATAAGATCCCTAAACGAAATTTCTCACAATAACCAAGACTTGGACTTACATCTTGGACATATTTAGACATATTTGGACTTAATTTTGACCAAACTAACTCTAACTACTAACTTTTAACTTACTAACTCCCAACTTTTATTTTTTTTATTTCAGTTATTTAATTTTCTGTATTTATTTTATTTCGCATTTATTTATTTATTTTTGATTTATTGGTTCGTTCAACCACCAAACTAACTACTAACTCTTAATTTTTATTTTCAGTTATTTAATTTTCAGTATTTATTTTATTTTGTATTTATTTATTTTTGCTTTATTTTTTTTATTGGTGGGTTCAACCACCATTGTTTTAGTTATTTTTTTATTTTTTATTTTTTATTTTTGTTTTGTTTTATTGTTAATTGATGGGTTCAACCACTATTTTTTTCTTTCACATTTATTTTACGCTTTATTTTATTTTATTTTTTTGTTAATTTAATTGGTTGGTTCAACAGCCAAAATTGTTATTTAATTTTAATTTTCTTTTGTACATTTATATTATTTTCCTATAAAATTTTTTTTATTTTTATTTAGTTTTTATTTTGTTATTAATTTGTTTGAATATTACTTTTGTGATATAACCATTGCATGAGACATTGGTCTCGAACTTCAAGTGGTAGGTTAATTCGTAGATCTCAATCTCCACCACTAATCATGGATTAGATCCAAAACAAAAACCTTTTGGGCAAACCTAATCCTCAAATTGATCATGGAGACAACTATTCTCAACATGGACATGATCAGAATCAACCAAGAATTCTGAGAGACTACATGAATCCAAACAAAACGGAGCACTATCGTGTATAGTATTTCCTCCAGAAGCATCTCGATTCAATTTCAAACCAGATATTATCCAACTTTTACCAACATTTCATGGTTTGGAATCTGAGAATCTGTACTTGCATTTAAGAGATTTTAAGGAAGTTTGTAATACATACACAGACCAAAATTGTAGCATGAGCATAATTAGATTAAAGTTTTTTCCTTTTTCATTAAAAGAAAAAGCTAAAACTTAGCTACAAAACCTTAGATCTGGATCAATAAGATCTTGGAATAACATGCAAGAACAGTTTTTGAAAAAAAAATTTCCACCTCATAGAACCAATTCTTTTAAGAAGCAAATCACTTCTTTCACTCAAAAAAATAGAGAAACATTATACCAATGTTGGGATAGGTTTAAAGAGTTGCTTAACATATACCCACACCATGGTTTTGAAACTTGGCAATTGGTCACTTATTTCTAAGAGGGCTTAATACCCCAAAGTAAATAGGTTGTTGAAATGATGTGTAATGGTGAATTTAGGGATAAAAGTCCTGAGGATGCACTAGATTACCTTGACCAATTAGCTGAAAATGCACAACATTGGGATACTATTGGAACTTTTAAATTGACAAATAAACAACAACCATCTCCATCTAGTGGAGGAATCCATAACCTTAGAGAAGATCTTGATTTACAAGCAAAATTTGCATCCCTAGTTAGGAAAGTTGAAGCTTTAGAACATAAAAAGAATGATCAAGTAAAATCTGTTCAACAAATTGCATGTAACATATGTAGTTCGAATGATCATTTCACTCAAGATTGTCCCACTTTGCTTGCACTTAAAGAATGTCTAAATGATCAAGCTAATGCCATTAACACTTTCAATAAACCAAATCCATATTCACAGACTTATAATCCTGGTTGGAGAAATCATCCAAATTTCAGTTGGAGGAATAATAATAATGCACAATCTTCACAAGCACCACCTCCACAAAATTTTCAAAATGCTCAGCCTTATGCACCATATGTTCCACCACCATGGAAAAATCTGGAAAACACAATGCATTCATTCATCAGAAAGTAAGATGTTATTAACAATCAAAATACACAAACTTTTTCTGATTTGAAAGATACTTTTGCTAAAATTGCTTCTGCACTCACCATTCAAGAAAAAGGAAAATTTCCAGCCCAACCATAACCAAATCCTAAGATTCAACAAAATCCACCCACAGACCAAGTTAAGTCAGTTATAACTCTTCGTAGTGGTAAGGTTGTTGATAGACCTATGCCTGAACCTTGTGAAAATGATGAAAATTCAAAGGGTAAGGAAGGACTAAATGAACTTACACCTAATGAAGAAATAACTAGTGTTCCACTTGAACCACCATTTCCTCATACATTGAATAAACCAAGGAAATTAAACCATTCTTCTGAAATTTATGAAATCTTTAAGCAAGTAAAAGTTAACATTCCTCTATTAGATGCAATCAAGCAGGTACCTTCATATGCCAAATTTTTAAAGGACTTGTGCATTGTTAAGTGGAAATTGAAGGTAAAAAAGAGCGCTTTCATGGCTGAACAGGTAAGTACAATTCTATCTACTCTGAACAGATAAGTACAATTCTATCTATTAATAATAAGTTGAAATATAAAGATCTTAGTTGTCGCATTTCTTGTATTATTGGTGATCACAGAATTGAGCATGCTTTACTAGATCTTAGTGCTAGTGTTAATTTACTTCCATATTCAGTTTATCTTCAACTTAATCTTGGTGAGATAAAATCAACTTCAACTATACTTTTGCTTGCCGATAGATCAGTTAAAGTACCAAAAGGAATAGTGGAAGATGTTTTAGTACAAGTTGATAAATTCATATATCCTGTGGATTTCATTGTCTTGGAAACTGAACCTATTGTGAATAATTATAAACCAATTCCTCTAATTTTAGGTCGACCATTTTTAGCAACTGCTAATGCTTTGATTAATTGTAGGAATGGTTTAATGAATTTATCCTTTGGAAATATGACTTTGGAATTGAATGTCTTCAACATGTGCAGGCAACCTAATAAAGAAAATGAGAATGAAGATGATACTGATGAACAAAAGGAATTGTTTGAATCTTGTATTGAAGAAAATATTCAAAAAGGGGATTTTTCTGAATCTCTAATGTTTGTTTAGTTAATTCAATTGAGTCAAATAAGCAACTTGAGCTTGATATTTCTAATATAAATTCGTTCCTTGATTCTGTGAAGACTTTACAAAATTATAATGATGAGCCAAAATTTAAGGAGCTTGGAAGTATTAAAAAGACAGAACAACCAGAAATACCTAAATTGGAATTGAAACCTTTGCCTGAAGTATTGAAGTATGTTTTTCTTGGAGAAGAACAAACTTATCATGTTGTGATTTCTTCTACTTTAACAAACGACCAAAAAGGTAAGTTACTAACTGTTCTTAAAAAGCATAAAAATGCAATTGGATGGACTTTAAATGATATTAAAGGCATTAATCCCTTAATCTGCACACATAGAATTAATTTGGAAGAAAATGCTAAAACATGTCAACAACCTCAAAGAAGATTAAACCCATACATGAAAGAAGTAGTCAAAACAGAAGTCCTTAAATTACTTGATGTGGGAATAATCTACCCTATTTCTGATAGTAAGTGGGTAAGTTCTACACAAGTAGTGCCTACAAAATCTAGAATCACTGTTGTTAAAAATGAAAAAGGTGAATTAATTCCAACACGAATTACATCTAGTTGGCTCATGTGCATTAATTATAGAAAATTAAATGAAGCCACTAGAAATTATCATTTTCTATTACCATTCCTTGACCAAATCTTAGAAAGAGTAGCTAGACATTCCTACTACTGCTTTTTAGATGGATATTCAGGTTATTATCAAATTCCTATAGCATTTGAAGACCAAGAAAAGACCACATTTACATGTCCTTTTGGAACATTTACATTTAAAAGAATGCCACTTGGACTTTGTAATGCCCCTGCAACATTTCAAAGATGTGTGCTAAGTATTTTTTGTGATATAATTGAACATTGTTTAGAGGTCTTTATGGATGACTTGACTATGTTTGGGAATTCTTTTGATGATTGCCTTGATAATTTGGAGAAAGTTTTGAAAAGATGTGTTGAAAAAGAACTCGTGTTGAATTGGGAAAAATGTCACTACATGGTTACTTCTGGAATTGTTTTGGGTCATGTTGTTTCTGTTAAAGGAACTGAAGTTGACAAAGCAAAAATTAAAGTCACATCTAAATTGCCACAACCAAAAACAGTTAGAGATGTACGATCTTTTTTAGGACATGTAGAATTTTATAGGAGGTTTATAAAAAACTTTAGTGCCATATCTAAACCACTTTGTAACCTCTTATTAAAAGATGCACCTTTTGAATGGAATGATGATTGCCAAAAATCTTTTGAGAAAATAATTTTTCTTTTAACATCTGCACCTATTATGCAATCTCCTGATTGGTCTTTACCTTTTGAATTAATGTGTAATGCAAGTGATTTTACTGTTGGTGCTGTTTTAGGACAAAGAAGGGATGGTAAGCCTTTTATGATTTATTATACGAGTAAGACTTTGGACAGTGCTCAAATGAATTATTCTACAACTGAAAAAGAATTACCTGCTATGATATTTTCATTAAACAAATTTTGTTCATATTTACTTGGCTCTAAATCTATTGTGTTTACTGACCACACTGCTGTGAGATATTTGATGAGTAAACAGGATGCCAAACCGAGATTAATTCATTGGATTTTGTTACTTCAAGAATTTGACCTTACCATTAAAGATAAAAAAGGTGCTGAACATGTCATTACTGATCATTTATCAGGACTCACATCCGAATTTTAAACTGATATAATACCCATCAATGATTCTTTCCCTGATGAATTTTTATTTTCTATTACTTCAATGCCATGGTATGCTAACATTGTTAATTTCCTTGTTACAAGTAAAATTCCTTTGCAATGGAATGCTCAAGAGAAAAAGAAATTTTTTGTTGAAGTAAAGAAATTTTATTGGAATGACCCTTACTTGTTCAAATATTGCCCAGATCAAATTTTTCGACGATGTATTCTTAATAATGAGGTAAGTAGTGTCATTAATTTTTGTCATTCCGAAGCATGTAGTGGACAGTTTTCTTCAAGAAAAACTACTGCTAAAATTTTACAGTATGGATTTTATTGGCCTACCATATTCAAAGACACATATGAATTTTGCAAAACTTTTAAAAAATGTCAAAAATTGGGATCAATTACTAAAGAAACATGATGCCCTTAAATCCCATACTTTGAATTGAAATATTTGATTGTTGGGGAATTGATTTCATAAGTCCATTTCCATCATCTTTTGGATTTGTATATATTAGTTGCAGTTGATTATGTCTGAAAATGGATTGAAGTAATTTCTTGTCAAAATAATGATAGTAAAACTGTGGTTAAATTTTTAAGAGAAAACATTTTAAGTCGATTTGGAGTCCCTCGAGCCATTATTAGTGATGGAGGTAAGCATTTTTGTAATAAGTCATTTGAGTTTTTAATGAAGAAATAAGGAATTACACATAAAATTGCTACCCCTTATCATCCTCAAACAAATGGTCAAGTTGAATTAGCAAATAGGGAGATAAAATAAACTTTAGAAAAAACAGTTAACCCAAACCGAAAAGATTGGTCTCTTAGACTTAATGATGCACTTTGGGCCCACCGTACTGCATTTAAAACTTCATTAGGAATGTCACCCTATCAATTAATTTATGGTAAACCCTGTCATTTACCTATTGAACTTGAACATAAATCACTTTGGGCTATTAAAGTTTTTAATTCAAATTTGGATGATGCTGGTAGTGTGCGAAAATTACAATTGAATGAACTTGAGGAATTAAGGAATGATGCACATGAAAATTCAAGAATTATTAAGGCAATAACAAAAGCATTTCATGATAAAAGAATTTTTCGAAAAATGTTTGAGATTGGTCAAAAAGTATTGCTTTATAATTCTCGTCTTTATTTATTTCCAGGGAAGTTAAAGTCAAAACGGAGTGGCCCATTTATTGTAAAAAATGTATATCCACATGAGGCTGTACAAATTGAAAATCCCAAAAACAGTGTCACATTTAAAGTTAACGGACAAATAATAAAGTCCTATATGAAATACCAACCACGTGAAGAAGACACCGAAATTAATTTGGGTGACCCACCACTACTTGATTGAGTCATTAATGAATGATTGATTTCTTTTTTTTGCTTTACTGTTATTTTGCCGTTTCATTGTTTGATTTTTTTTTCTTTGTTGATTGATGCCCTGTACATATTTTTTAGCATTATTTTTCTTTTGTAATCGTGTTTGTTTGACAGTTGTACTTTCTCTCATCAATTTTCATTATACATCATGAGTACTTCAATAAGAAAGTTCTTGTTCACACATCTTAGAAGATTTCTGCGTATAAAATTTCACTGAAAAAGCCTGATACGAAGCTGTAAATCACATCCACTTTGGGATCTGCAACCACCAGAATTTGTGACCTATGTTGAGGAGCTAGAAAGACAACTTAGAGCAGTAGAGAGAAGTATATATGAATATATATTGGAGCTTGAAGTTAACTCAATGAGAGGACGAATGTAAATTTAGTTTCTTTTTACATTGTGTGTTTCTTTTTATTCGCTTTCACTTTTGATTTGATTTTGCAAATTTGATTTTGGTGTGTTTTGATTTATTTTCCCGTATAAATGGCGGATAACGGTACTCCGTGACTCTTAAGTCGGTATCTTCAGTTTTTCAAAATAACTGAAACCCCAAAATCAAACATGGAAGAAATACAACATAAACTGCATAAGCGTTTTCCCTCTCTCTTTCAGAATGCCCTCAGGAAAATTTACAAAGCTCGTTGTGAACGACTGCGTCTGTTAATGATTAATGGTATTCCTTCTGATATTCGTTGGTTAATTTAAGCAAAGGTCCGATTAGCAGGTGAGTTTTCTAATCTATTTGTTTCTTACATGCTTGGTTTTGTTAAAAGTACATTTGCTAAAAAAAGGAGAGCTAAAAGGCTTGGCTCAGAATGTCATAATTGTGTATGACTTAGTTTACAAACGAGAAGTTTGTAAATCTTTAGGAATAGTACCTGATACTCATGAAGATAAAATTAAATTCGTTAAAAATGGCATGAGTAAAGAATCGTTGGATGATATCTTACGATCTCTTGAGACGCATCGAAGCGGACATGTGCAATATGTGATACACAGGTTATGGAGACTATTCCAAACAGAAAGTGCACAGTTTAGTCTCAGGAATCTGACTCAAAAAGACCCTGTTTGCCAATTTATAAGAAAACTGGATGGGAAGTTTATCCTCGACACATAGAGGGCGTTCAAGTCGTTACTAGATGTAAAACCAAAAGAAGATGTGAGCCACAATCACAACTACCAGTAAATATCCTTTTACTTTAGTGTTATTTTATCATTTGCTTTATTACATTTAGTGGTATGATTTTGTATTTAATAATATTTGTTTTATTTTACTGTTTGCTTTTTAATCACTATTTTTTTTCCTTTTCACTGTTTACTTTTGAATTATTGAGCCACGAGTTTTACTTATCATTTGACAAATATGCCAACCCATTTACAATTGTTTCTTACTATTTCATTCACCAAGATCTTTAAATATGAGCTCGTTTTTCAAACACTCATAGTTTGTTTTTGAAAGATTAGTCCAATGGCAGCATCTTCGAGTAAACAATTCAAAAACATTTGTGTGCTTTCTGGGTTTCACTATGAAAAGTACAAAGAGTTCGTTCAGGCAGCTGTAGATCTTGGTTGTGTCATAGCAGAGAGGAAACTGCATCTTATATATGGAGGAAGTAAACGAGAGTTATCAAGACTTGTCTCAGAAGTTATTTTTACTAGAGGAAGCCAAGTACTAGGCATTATCCCAAAAGCCATGAAACCGCTAGTATGCATGTCTGGCCCACCAATTGAAGAAGAATTAGTGGTATCAAGTATGCAAGAGAGAATATTTGAAATGTTAAATCATGCTGATGCTTTCATTTTCTTGCCAGGAGATCTTGCAACTTTTGAGGCACTGATTACATTTGCATCTTGGGCCCACTTGAACATTCATCAAAAACCCATCGGTTTGTTAAATGTTAATAATTTTTATGATGGCATGCTAACTTTTATTAACCATGCAATAAAGAATCATTTTGTTCCATATTCTGTAAAAAAACTTTTTATTTCTACTTCTACTGCTAATGAGCTACTTGATCTTTTACAAACTTATACACCAGAGCCATATCCAAAGACTTTTGCGCTGAATTGTTCGACTGATAATGGTAGCAGTAGTAGTAATAAGAAGTGAGAATTAGATTTAACTTTCCGTCTGTAAATATTTTATGTTGTAGTGTTCATGTGTTGTCTTCTAAACTCTTTCTCTTTTCTTTTAAAACATTGATTACAATGTCTATTTTAGGTTAGGGGGTGAGGACAGTTGACGGATGTTTTTAAATATGTGTGTTTTTTTCTCTTTTTAAAAAAAACCCAAAAAAAAGTTTTTGTTTTTTTCTATGATGGCTGTGTAAAGAGTTACGACTTTTGAGACGCATCCTAATAGTCTTGTTGTATTATATTTTGATTTTGAAATTTATAGTAAATTGTTTTTGTTCCTTTTTCTTTGAATTACTCAAATTTATGAACTTTCCACTTGGTTATTAAGAAATTTAATTGTTTATTCATTTAACAGATATTATTGAATCATTCTTCTCACACACACTATAACACATATTAGTAGGTTGTAAGTTAAAATTTTTGCAGCATTTAGTTCTTTTGATTTATTTGGGATAATATCTAAGGTAGTAGAAAGTGTATATTTAAAAAAATGAAAAAGAAAAAAATGAAAAAAATGAAAAAAATGAAAAAAATGAATATTTTTAATTTTGCTATATCTAGGACCCAAGTAATTAAGTCCATAAGGGTGCTTCAACACCTAGTGTCCTAAGGGCAACTGGTCTGGGAGTCATTGGCCTAAAGCTCGTTACATGGGTTATAGATATATTGTTTGCTTATTTATTAGAAACCCGAGTAATTAAGTCCGTAAGGGTGCTTCAACACCTAGTGCCCTAAGGCCAACTGATCTGGGAGTCACTGACCTAAAGCTCGCTACACGGGTTAAAAATGTAATATTTGAAAAATATGTATGAATAATCTACTGCCTAAAGATAGAATTTCTAATGAATTTTGGAATCACTGACCTAAAGCTCGCTACACGGGTTAATAATGTAATATTTGAAAAATATGTGTGAATAATCTACTGTCTAAAGATAGAATTTCTAATGAATTTTGGAATGAAAATGTTGTTTTTCTTTTAATAAAACCCCATAAGTATTGTGGTAATTACTAGAGCACAAAAGAATGTTTAATGATATTCTAAATAATGAGTGAGCATCAACGAGGTAACGAAATTTGGGAGAGTTCATTTATTTGGTAGTTTAGAGGATAGATGAACAACTATTAATTTGCATATGAATTTTGTAAATCTTAATTTAATATAACACTTTAATTGCTAGGGGCTAGCAATAAGCTGGTTTGGGGGTGTGATTAGTGTTAAAAATTGTTTAATTATCAAGCGATAATAATGTTATTTTGTGTTTAAGTTATAATTTATATTTGTGTTTATGTAATGTATTAGAAATTATTAATTATGTTTTAAATATATCTAATTTTGTGTATTTTTATGTGTTTATTAGAAAAAATATTAATTTCACTTAAATCGAGGCTCCAAACAGTTAAACTGAGATCAAATTTAGATTCTGGAGGTCCGAAAAGTTTAAGATCAGTCGAGATCCGCTAAAAATTAGACTTGTATAAAAAGAGTTGACTTTTCTTGTTGACTGAACTCTGATTGGATGCTGAAATGAGCTTACAATAGACATGAGTGCATGGGATAGCTAGCAATTTTGACTGAATCTCAACCGTTCATGATTCAATGGCCATGATTGTGCCACGTGGCAGTGGTTGGTGAAGCAAGTTATATGATTCGAATCTTTATATTCGGGTCGACCCGATGCACCCAATAACCCACCAAATCTCAACCGTCCTTTGGCCAAATTGGACAAGTCAAATGATGCCATGTGTGTTGTTGACTTTTGAAGTTTGATCAGCCATTGGATCTTGATCTAAAGGTTGTGAGGAGCACAAGCATGAAGCTTATGATGGACCGCAAAGCACTGGATTATGAATTTATTTTTTTCTATAAATAGAGCCTCATTTTTTATGTTTTTAATAACTCTATACAACTCTCTTCTTCTCAAATTCCCTCAATCTCCCTGTAATCTTGATTCTAAGGTGTGTTTTTAATATTTTGTATAATTATTTTTATAAATGAAATTAGTTTTATTTTCAATTTTAGTTGTTTTTATTACTTTTAATTATAAGTAACTTAATTTTAATATTTCTTTTTATTTCAATTATGCTTAACTAAATAATATTATTTAGGGGAAGGTGAAACCCTTAGGAAATAAATATGATTTAATCAAATTCTATTTTTAATTTTATAAATTAAATTATTTTCTATTTACTTTTATACATATTTTATATTTTGAATTTTTGATTTATTATAGACAAACAAATGAATTTGGCACAATAAATTCTTAATATCTTAATATAAGATAAGGTAAAATGATATTTTGACTTATTGTAGACAAATTAAATTTTGGCACAATAAATACTTATTCCATTATAAAATTAAAGGGAAAATAATAAAAATTTATATAATTAATCTTTTGGGCAACAAATCTTAAAAAATGAAAAAAAGAATTTATTAAGTTTTATTTACTATTAAGAGTGGATCCATAACCCTAACTAGTTCAACTTTATAGTTTCATTTAAATTAAGTTGTTTATATTCAAGTTTTAATTTCAATTTTTAGATAAAATAAAATAAAAAAAATTAAATCTTTTCTCTGTGGATCGACCTCGGACTCACTGAATTATAATACAACAAGACACTCTTATACTTGGGAGTTTAAAATCACTTTTAAGTTGTGTCATGAGCAACCACTTTGCTCTAATTATTTTTGTTATGTGAATATTAATTTTAGTTTGTTTATTCTAGAACTTGCTTTGTTATACATATTGAAGTCGCATTACGGGATTTTATGCATTAAAATGATAAGGACAAACCACTTTCCATTTTTCTATTTTTTCATTTTTCTTCTTTTTTCCACTTGAAGACCTTTATTTGTTACCTTTGTTTGAGCCTTAACCACTATCTTCACTTGTTTTATTACCAATCTAATTCTCTCCATCTACTTACCCTGTTTTCCCTTCTTTTTGAGCCTTAATTTAAAAAGATTTTTAGACTCATTGTTTGGATATATTTTGTATATATTCTGTTGCTTTTGCTACCTTAAATTAAAGTTTCTCAATTAGATCAACAAGTATTATGCTTGAATTAAATTGTGCAAGGTTCATTTCTTTTGTTTGATTCATCATTACTGAAAAAAAAAGAGAAGAAAGGGAAAAAAAGAGAAAAAAAAAGGGTGTTTATATTATTGGCGACTTGAGTAGAAATAAGTGTTTTGACATTATAACGTTCAATCAATGAGTTCATTCTTCTCATTTTGATCTCTTTTTCTTTCATAGACCTTTCTTTTTCATTTAATTCATTTAACCCCGTTACAACCTTTCTAAGACCCTTAGATTTTTGTATTTAATTCATATTTTGCGGATTGAGATGTGATATATGAGCAAGCTTATGGTAATAGCATTCTTTGATTTGATTTGAGTGCATAAATGATACCCTAAACACTTTGAGTGCATGGAGTGAAGTCAATGAGAGGGCTATTAAATCTTGTTGCACCTGAATTTTGAATGGATCTTCTTGGTGGTTGAATGTTTTTATACTAGGTTATTGTTAACATAAATATTTCTTTAATATTGATTTTGATGATAACAAACTTGATTAAGATTGTTTTAAAAGCTAAAATTATATTCAATAAAGAGTAATTTTATGATTTTCATATTAATGTTTTAAAATTGAAAATGTGTTGAGAAATTTGACATTGGCAAATATTGCTTAAAAATTTAGAAATGGACTTATTTGACAAGTTTTATGAAGTTTTGGGGCCAAACTTTAATCTTGCAAAAATAATTATTGTAGCAGTCACCAAAGAAAACGGCGAACCGACATCTTAATAACGGCTCACCGACATTACCCAGAATTGAAGATTAGCCTCTGGACACTAACGTCGATCCGATATCTAGATAATGGTTAACCGACATCGCCCAAAATTGAAGATTAGCCTCTGGACACTAACTGCAATCCGATATCTAGATAACGGTTAATCGACATCCCCCAGAATTGAAGATTAGCCTCTGGACACTAATGGTGATCCGATATCTGGATAACGGTTAACCGACATCGCCCATAATTGAATATTAGCCTCTGGACACTAATGGCGATCCGATATCTGGATAACGGTTAACCGACATCGCCCATAATTGAAGATTAGCCTCTGGACACTAACGGCGATCCGACATCTTGAAAACAGCAAGCCGACAATTTGAAAATTCAGCCCAACGGTCATATTGACCAATCAAACGGTGATCCAACATTGAGTTAACGACGATCCGACAGTAAGTAGAAATTGAATAACAGCTAGTTTTCGGCTCTAACTATAAATAAACTCATTCAAATTCAAACAAAGATTGATCACAATATTATCATTTAGCTTATACTCGAAAATACAATATTCAAAGAGCTTGAAACACAATTCATCCATCTTCTATTCACACATTGGGTATTAATTTGTAATCTTAAATATTGTGTGTGAGAGAAACAGTTTGTAATCTTTTGTTTTGAGTGATTATAAGTGTTGGGATACACTTGAGTTAAGAGATTGGGGATAATCTCTTGTTGTAAAGGTTTATTGACACCTTGGAAATCAATTATAAGCATTTGAAGCCTTGGAGGCTTACTTAGTGGAATCCTCAAGCTTGGAAAGCTTGGAGGCGTAGACTTAGGCAAGGTTGGCCGAACCAAGTAAAAATCTCCGTGTTTGAGTCTCTGTTCCCTTATCTTTTCATATTGTGATTGATTTATTTGTTATTGCTTTGAATTTTTTTTTAGATTTGAATCTAGTTTTGCTTTAGAATAAAATAATTTTTAGAATCTCAATTCACCCCTCCTCTTGGGTTGCATAACTAGAATTTCATTTAGTATCAGAGCTTGGTTCTCTTGCTAGGACTTAACCGTCTAGATTAAAAGATCTATGGCAGCCCAAAATGATTCAACCTTTAGGGAAGGACAGTCCACAACTAGACAACCATTATTTGACGGAAATGATTATTCATATTGGAAAACTAGAATGAGAATTTATTTACAAGCACTAGATTATGAAATTTGGGAAGTTGTATGTGATGGTTCTTTATGCCCTTAACTAAAAATGAAGTCAAGGAAGATATTCCAAAACCTTCACGGGAATAGAATGAATTGGAAAAGAGAAAAGTTTCTCTAAATTCCAAAGCTATGAATGTCTTATTTTGTGCACTAGATAAGAAGGAGTTTTATAGAGTGTCAAGTTGTGAAAGTGCAAATGAAATTTGGCACAAACTTGAAGTTGTTTATGAAGGGACTAATCAAGTGAAAGAGTTTAAAATTAGTAGGTACACTCGACAATATGAATTGTTCCAAATAGAACAAAATGAGAGTGTGTATACTATGTATACTAGATTTACGGATATAGTGAACACCCTAGGAGCCCTAGGAAAAACTTTCTCAAATAGTGAAAAAGTAAAGAAAATCATTAGGTCACTTCCAAAGAAATGGAGACCTAAAAGAACTTCTATTGAAGAGGCTAAAAATTTAAATACTTTACCTCTTGATGATTTAATTGGCTCTCTCATTTCATATGAAGAGGATTTGGCAGTAGAAAAAGAGCATGAGGAGAAGAAAAAAAGCATTGCTCTCAAAGCTTCAAAATTTGAAAGTGATGAAGAAAGTGAACCAGATGATGAGGAGTTGGCCATGCTAGCAAGGAGGTTTAGAAAATTATTGATTTTTTTAGCTACTAATATTATTGATATTATTATCATCATCATCTTTTTTTTTTTTTTTGTAGCTGCTAACACTAAGAAAAACAAGAGATCTAAGTCAAGAGGCTTAAAACTTGACAAGCTCATTCATCAATCCCAAGCACCATTGCCAATTGAATTTTTTGATACAATGAATGTGCCTACTAGTGCTAATGTAGCGGTGCTAGCTTCTGATATTGGTGTTGTTCTAAGGAAAATTGCTCCATTAAGGGCAAAAAATGAAAAGATGTGCCAGAAGCTCAAAGGATACTGATGATAGATGATGTTGTCGTACTACTTTGTTTTTCATTACATGTTTAATAGTTAATGGATTGGTGTTGTCTTCTGTTTTTGGTACAAATTGAATGTTTGTAACATTTGTTGTATCTTTTCATTATTTATATTGCAGAGCAAATTTTTCATTGATGTCCATAATCCAATCATTAGAAATTACTTGCTGGATAAATTTGCGACGAGGTTCAAGAATTTTCGTCACCAATTGAAGAAAGAATTCGAACAATATCTTACAGTGGAAAAGGCAAAACGAAATCTACCGAAGGATCTTCGTCACAAGCAAGCAGAATGGGAGAGTCTTTGTGATTATTTCTCAAGTGAGGCATTTAAGGTACCATTTTAATATATTAATTGTTAATTTCCCTTCTTTGTGGTTTTTATTTGTTGGCACTGTCTTTCTACACTATTTTCTACAACTTTTTGTCTATTGTTCTACAATTTTTGCACCAGATTTTATTATCATAGATTATTGGTTTTTTACAATTTTTGCACTAGAGTATAGGTCACATGTCTGGAGATTGATTTCCATTATCCAGTTTATAGTAGCATAACCCTAGAGAAAATGATGCACAACTCATATGCCACCTTTCGAGGGAAATAAGCTTTTAAAAAAATGAAAGAGCAACAATTTGAGTCTCTTTTTAACCTTTTTGGTGATTGCCCTATTAGAAATAATCTTAATTTAGTTCCTGTTTTGAAATTTCACTTTGAATCATATGGAGAATATATAAAATTAATTAAACTAGTGTGACATTCTGCTCAAGTTTTTTTTTTTTTTGGGAGGATTATTGATCCCTTAAACGATGATAAGTGACGGTAGCTGTTGAAAAGAAAAATTCATGGAGAATGTGTCAACCCAATTCACATTTACTTGAGTAATATGGTTCCATTTCTTAAGGCTATCTTATTCTTTTGTCTACACACACACACACACACACACACACACACACACACACACACACACACACACACACACACATATATATATATAATGTGGTCAGTTTGTTTGATTGATTATATATGTGGCACCACAGTACTGTGTCAGTAACTTTAGTACTTGGTAGTTTGAAGAAATGACTTATATCTATGCTCATTTAGTATATAGACTAGTTTTAATCCATTTGAAATGTGATTCCCAATTATTTTATCCAAATTATTAACACAATATGCAAACACCTTTTTCTTTCTCTCCTGGTGACATGCCATGCCCCTTTAAATTTTTTCTTATATAGATTAATCTATTATAAATTTTATTTAACGACTGTAGAAGCTGTGCAATTATATATATAGCTGGAAACTGTAAATTTAATTATTTGCTGGACTTGTTGGTTGGCATCTCACATAAAATGGCCTGAGGATGAATCTTTAATATCTTTTAGTAACTTATTAGAACTAAGGTCAGCTTACCCATTTTGGATGATGACATTAATTTCATGTAGTAGTTGACAAGTCTGTTGAGTAATTTAATGCTTAATAACATGTTCTAACAAAATCAATTACAGAAACGATCAGAAAAGAACAAACAAAATCGCAGTAAGGTGACTTCTGTGCATCGTGGTGGATCGAAGTCTCACGCGCAACATCTAAATGAGATGGTACTTGAAATGATGGGGACTTAGCTTTAACTTTTTCTATTATGTGCTCATATCATGTTTATAAATATTAAAATGCTTTTCTTCTTTTGTACTGGAAAGACGGAAACACATGGAGAGTCGCCTGGGTTGATTGCTTTGTTCCAAAAGATGTTCTGGAGCGAGGCCAAAGGGTGGAGTAGTGCAGAAGCAAAAGCAAAATACGTAAGTTATTCCAATTTATCTACATTTACTTGTAGAAATTAAAAATTACATATTTATTTTGAACTAAAGGTATATTTGGGATTGAGAACATGGTTGCTTGAAAAATTTAGTTAATGTTTCAATTCCTGCTTTGTGTTATCATTTTATTCATATTTTTACAGTTTGTATGATTCTCTTTCTTCTATAGATGTGTCTAGTATTATTTTTAAAGGTCTATTAATTATTCAACTTTTAATTTTACAGGAGCAAATGATAGAAATGAAGGAAAACGCCAATACCGATGAAAATGTTGAGTAATTAATTGATAATCAAATTTGTGAAATCGTTTTGGGAAAGAAATCCAATTTTGTGAAGAAAATGATAGGCCCTTCAAAATTAGCATCCAATGTGGCATTGTCCAACAAAATCAAAAAATGGCGAAGACAATTAAAGAGCAAGCAAAAAAAATTGAGGAACAAGATAATAGACTACAGGTAGTTGAAGATTTCATAAAATTCATGAAAGAACAACCATCATTTTCACTTACACCTTCTTCTAATCCAATATTATTTGATTCTCAATCCCAATAAAGCTTTTTCAAGTACACCTACTATGAAATCTTGCTTTTAAGTTATTACTTTTAGGTCGATAGTGATATGTGACTTTTATGTTTACATTTCTTTGGTTTGAACCATGTCTATTTGGATTTCAATGTTATGCTTTGTGTTCGAATCTTTTGGATTATAGATAAATATCTTGAAGTATTTTTTATGTTAGTCTCATTGTTGTTGCTTTGTTTATTAAGGATGGCACTTATATTTAATAGTCACACCAACTTTTATAGTACAATGTAACTAGTTGCAACATAGTAAAATACATTGTCCTTAAAACTAATGTGAGACAATATTGTTTGTCACTTGAAATGAAAGTAATTGTCGTTAAATAACCTTGTTTGAATCAAAATTTTTTAGTCACTAAATATCAATTTATGTGACTATAATATGCCGTCATGAATACTTTTTTTTAATGACAATTTAGAGTAGCACTTTAACTTTTTTGATACGATTTAAATAGTCGCGAAATAGTAAAATATATTGTGGTTAAAATAATGTGAAATCATCTTACTTGTCATTTTTAACAAAAGTAATCGTCATAGAATAACATTTTTTGTATCAAAATCTCTTAGTCATTAGATATTATTTTATGTTACTGCAATATGTCGTCGTGAATACTTTCTTTTAATGACGATTGAAAGTAGTCATTTCAAATTTTTTGATACGATATAAATAGTCATCAAATAATAAATTATATTGTCATTAAAAATAATTTCAGACTATATTACGTATATTTTACGACAAAAGAATACATCACAGCATGTTAATTTTTCTGACTAAATATTTTAGTTGCGAATTAGTACGTTTTATGACAATAGATAATGGTCACTTAAAATTTTTTGATACAATTTAACTAGTCATGAAATAGTAAAATAAATTTTCTTTAAAACAAATTTGTGACTAAATTAATTACCAATTGTATTTATAGGAATTGTCACAAATGACAACTACTTGCGACGATTGTGTAACGTCGTGATACGTAAACTTCAAGGACCGAAATATAGTGTTGCTAATTATATTTTCGAACCTGTAAATGATGATTTTTAATAATTGTTGTGACTATATTTACATACTCTTGAGATAAATATTATAGTCACTATAAATCGCATATTGTGACAAATATGATGTGTCATTGATTATATTTTTTAATATCTAATTTGACCATTTTGAATACTATTTGTGACAATTTTAACTTAATTTTAAGACAATTATGTTTGTCACAAAAACATACTTTTAACATGATGAAAATAATTTTCGTCGTTAGATCCTTTTAAGACGGTCCTTCTACGACTAACACATGACGATGTATTTTTTTGTCATAAAAAATATAAAGTGACTAATTTATAATTTTTAGTGACTAATGAAATCATACATTAAATGAATATTATAAATGCCATCAATGTTTATCTCTCTCAAATAAAAAAAAAAATCTGCAACTATCGTTTAGTCCCAAGGAGATAACCCAATTGTATTTTAGAAATGAGGGCGGGGCGGAGGGAGAATAACCCAACTATCTAAGAATGTTAAACTTTAAATTTATTATAGTAAAAACATTTACAAATTGGTAATTTTAACTATATTTTTTTAAGCAATCTCTATTTAGGATCTATGTGATGATAATTTGATAATTTTATAAAAAGAACTATGGTAGCTCAATACATGACCCACTTAGTAAAAAATTAATAATATATTAATATGTGCAACTAAAATATTTACATACCATTTGTATCAAGATAGCCAGTGTTTACATGTAACAACATAAAAGATCGTTGACCATTTTTTAAGGTAGGTCAAATCCTTATATTATAATTTTAACTACAAAATTAAGTAAACACGATATTTTAAAAACCATATCATCACACACAAAGTATGTATGCAAGTTGAGAAAGGCACTTTACGATTTAAAACAAGCACCAAGAGCATGGTATGACAAGATTGCTAAGTTTCTAACTCAGAGTGGTTACTCAGTGGCACATGCAGATTCTACCTTGTTCGTCAAACCTAGTAAAGGAAAGTTAGCAATTGTACTGGTTTACGTGGATAATTTTATTCTTACTTGTGATGATGAAGAAGAGATTTGTCAAACAAGAGAGAACTTATTAGTTCGCTTTCAAATGAAAGAGCTTAGTCAGCTTAAGCACTTCTTTGGTTTAGAGGTTGATCGAACAAAAAAGAAGATATTTCTTTACCAACAGAAATATACCAAAGACTTGTTGAAGAAGTTTGGAATGTTAGAATGCAAGGCAATCTCAACTCCAATGGAAGTCAATACAAAATTATGCACACGTGAAGGCAAATATTTACAAGATGGAACGATATATCAACAATTAGTAGGAAGTTTAATCTACCAAACACTAACGCGACCAGACATTTCATATGCACTAGATGTTATGAGTTAGTATATGTAAAATCTGAAGAAGTGTCACTTGGAAATGGTTCAATGAATACTAAAATATATGAAAAGTACAATTGACCACGGTCTATTGTACAAGAAAGGTAAAATTTGCAAGCTGACTGGTTGTTGTGGTGCTGGCTACACCGGAGATCATGATGCAAAAAGATCAACTAGTAAGTATGTTTTCAGAATTGGGTATGGAGTAGTTTCTTAGTGTAATAAAAGACAACCAATTGCATCATTATCAACCACAGAAGCGAAGTATAGAGCAGCAATGATGGCAGCTCAAGAAAGCACTTAATTGATGCAGTTGATGAGGGATTTAAACTAGCCAGTAGATTACGCAGTACCATTGTATTGCAATAACCAATTGGCAATCAACTTTGTGGAAAATCCAGTTTTCTATACAAGAACTAAGCATGTGAAGATGCATTATCATTTCATCAAGGAAAGGGTCTTGCAAGATAAAGTTGAAATGCGGTGCATCAAGACGGATGATCAAGTTGCATATTTGTTTACAAAAAGTCTTAGTATCGAAAATTTTGAAGATTTCTGCCAACAGCTCAATATGGATCAAAGGATGAAAGTTGGTGTTGAGTGAGAGTGTTAAAATTCCAACACCAATTTCATGATCCAATCCAATTACACTCATCTAAGCCCAATTTCAACGCTCAATCCATAGAAGTTTCAAGAATTGTGTAAAGAATGGAGATGACTCTAATCCAAAAAAATATCTAATGGAGGTGAATATATTTAAATTTAGAAAACTCTTGAGTATGGCTGATATTTGTAAAATGTAGTTGTAAAATTTTTAAAATTTAATATTTGTGCGGTTTGCAATAGTTCTAAGTTACTATAAATACCTCAAAGTTCTTTGTTATAGGCATCAAGTGAATAATGAAGAATTAGTAGAGTGAAAGATGAGTGAACCATGAGTGTCATAATGTCTCTCTTGTAAAATATCAATAAAGTCCCTTAATTTAGCAAAATTCTTTTGTTACCCAAATAGTTTTAATTTTGAGTAGTTTAGTCCTCCTCTGACCTCTGTTTTCAACACCTGCTTCCAAAGATTCTTCGTTCTAATATTTGCTATTAACGCTTCTTATTGAAGTTCAATGTAGTGAAGTTTGTCATAACTTTTAAGCATGGGCGGCTTAAACATAGGCAAACCAGACTGTTGCTTAGGGCCCCATATGTTAGGATGGCCAATTGTGGTTGTTTAAATTCTATATGTTAGAATAATTTTTTTTTTATATTTCCTTGATATGGTCAAATTAATAGATATTTTAAGTTATAATAGGAAAGCTTATTTTTTAGGCTTCTTTTTAATTAATAATTATCTTATAATTAAGAATTTTTACGCAAATTCTATATTTGATAATATTATTGTTAAAGAACTATAGTTAATGCTATTGTCTAATCGTTAATTCATCATTAGTTTTTCCAAGAAAAATCATTAAATTTTTTATGAATTTGAACAATAATTCTTTGACATTATAAAATTGATTGCGTTGTTCTGTATAAAGAAAATTATTACATTTATTGCCTCATTTTGAACTAAAAGAAAATATTTTCTTGAAATAATAATTTGAAAAAGAATATTTTCCTAACCATTTTTCTTTTTGAAATTTCTTAATATCTTGATTGTTGGAATTCAAAATATAGTTAAATATTTATTGCATTTAAGATATTTTATATTTCTTTGAGTGTTAAAATTGGCGCAAACCAATTCGGCCTAAAGCCCATGTAATTTAGAGTCGGCCCTCCTTTTAAGCCTTGCCAACAACTGTACAAGTTTTGTACAATAATCAGTTGCATGAAGCCCCCTCTAATCAAATTACAAGGAAATAATTTAACTAACAAATAAATCAACTAGCTTAGAGCAAAGATATGAGGAGACTAACAAGAGCATTGCTTTCTCTATATACACAAAAGCAATTAGGAGAAGACAACATTTATTGATTATAACATTATTCACCTCAAACACAATTATAATTTATGTCTGCAAGTCACAAGAATCAAAGAAGTTAACGGATTTTAAATATAGATTCAGCTAGTTTAACTTTTCGTTTCATCCTTTTTATTGCATTCTTGGCTTTCTGTAGTTATTTTTATTGCAGTGTATGCATCCGAATATAAAAATTAACTTTTGAGATTAATATTATGTGTGATGGATGATTTTTTCGAATTTATAATTAATTTTTAATCACGAAATAATTTTATTGCCTATAATTATATTTTGTGATCATTCATTATGTCATAAATGATGAAATATTGTCGCAAAATGTTTAATTTTGAAGAGAAATTTATGCGCTGAAAAAACATGTTTTTCGGTGACTAAAATAATATTTATCGAACAAAAAAGAGGATATTTCTTTACCAACATGAATATATGAAAGACTTACTAAAGAAGTTTGAAATGTTAGGATGCAAGGCAATCTCAACTCGAATAGAAGTCAATACAAAATTATGCACACATGAAGACAAATATTTACAAGATGGAATGATATATTGGCAATTAGTAGGAAGTTTAATCTATCTAACACTGACGCGACCAGACATTTCATATGCAGTAGATGTTATGAGTTGGTATATGTAAAGTCTAAAGAAAAGTCACTTAGAAATGGTTCGATGAATACTAAAATATGTGAAAAGTACAATTGACTACTATCTATTATACAAGAAAGGTGAAAGTTGCAAGCTGGCTGGTTGTTGTGACGCCGGCTACACCAAAGATCATGATACAAGAAGATCAACTAGTAAGTATGTTTTCAAAATTAGGTCTGGAGTAGTTTCTTGGTGTAGTAAAAGACAACCAACTACATCACTATCAACCAAAAAGCCGAGTATAGAGCGGTAGCAATGGTAGCTCAAGAAAGCACTTAATTGATGCATTTGATGAAGGATTTACACTAGCCAGTAGATTATGCAGTGCCATTGTATTGCAATAACCAATCGGCGATCAGCTTAGTGAAAAATCCAATTTTCTATTGAAGAACTAGGCATGTGAAGATGCATTATCACTTCATCAAGGAAAAGGTCTTGTAAGATAAAGTCGAAATGCGGTACATCAAGATGGATGATCAAGTTGCATATTTGTTTACAAAAATTCTTAGTATTAAAAAGTTTGAAGAGTTCTGCCAAAAGCTCAATATGGATCGAATGATGAAAGTTGGTGTTGAGTGAGAGTGTTAAAAGTCCAACACCAATTTCATGATCCAATCTAATTACACTCATCTAAGCCCAATTTCAACGTTCAATCCATAGAAGTTTCAAGAATTGTGTAGAGAATGGAGATGACTCTAATCCAAAAAATATCTAATGGAGATGAAATATCTAAATCTAGAAAACTCTTGAATATGTGGTGATATTTGTAAAGTGTAATTGTAAAATTTTTATAATTTAATATTTGTGTGGTTTGTATTAGTTATAAGTTACTATAAATACCCTAAAGCTCTTTATTATAGGCATCAAGTGAACAGTGAAGAATTAGTAGAGTAAAAGAAGAGTGAGCCGTGAGGGTCATAATATCTCTCTTGTAAAATATCAATAGAGTCCCTTAGTTTAGCAAAATTCTTTTGTTATCTAAATAGTTTCAATTTTGAGTATTTTAGTCCTCCTCTGTTTTCAACAGTCAACACCTGCTTCCAAAGATTCTTCGTTCTAATATTTGCTACTAACTCTTCTTATTGAAGTTCAATGCAGTGAAGTTTGTCATACCTTTTAAGCAGGGGCGGCTTTAAACGTAGGCAAACCAAACTATTGCTTAAGGCCCCATATGTTAAGGTGGCCCAATTGTGGTTGTTTAAACTCTATATGTTAGGACAATTTTTTTCGTATTTCCTTGATATGGTCAAATTAATAGATATATTAAGTCATAATAGGAAAGCTTATTTTTTAGGCCTCTTTTTAATTAATAATTATCCTATAATTAAGACTTCTATATTTGATAACATTGTTGTTAAAGAACTATAGTTAATATTATTGTCTAATTGTTAATTGATCATTAGTTTTTCCAAGAAAACCATTAAATTTTTTATGAATTTGAAAAATAATTCATTAACATTATAAAATTGCTTGCACCATTCTCTATAAAGAAAATTATTACATTTATTGCCTCACTTTTGAACTAAAAGAAAATATTTTCTTGAAATAATAATTTGAAAAAAGTAAAAAGAATATTTTCTTAACCATTTTTCTTTTTGAAATTTTTTAATATCTTGTTGATTGTTGGAATTCAAGATATAGTTAAAAATTTATTGCATTTAAGATATTTTATGTTTCTTTGAGTGTTAAAACTTGTAGGCCTCACAAACAAATTTGGCCTAAAGCCCCAAGTAATTTAGAGCCAGCCCTCCTTTTAAGCCTTGCTAACAACTGTGCAAGTTGTGTACAATAATCAGTTGCATAGAGCCTCCTCTAATCAAATTACAGGGAAGTAATTTACCTAGCAAATAAATCAACTAGCTTGGAGCAAAGATATGAGGAGACTAACAAGAGCATTGCTTTCTATATATATACAAAAGCAATTAGGAGAAGACAACATTTACTGATTATAACGTTATTCACCTCAATTACAATTATAATTTATGTCTGCAAGTCACAAGAATCTACGAAATTAACGGATTTCCAATATAGATTCAGCTAGTTTAACTCTTCGTTTCATTCTTTTTATTGCCTTTTTGGCTGTCTGTAGTTGTTTTTATTGTAGTGTATGCATCCAAATATTAAAAAAAAAATTAACTTTTGAGATTAATATTATATGTCACGGATGATTTTGTCGAATTTATACCTAATTTTTAATTACGAAATAATTTTATCACCTATAATTATATTTTGTGATCATTCATTATGTCATAAATGATGAAATATTATCCCAAAATGTTTAATTTTGAAGAAAAATTTATACTCTGAAAAAATAATTTTTTGGTGACTAAAATAATATTTGTCACAAAAATGTTGAATAAGAAACTAGCTACTGCATTCTAAAACAAAAATTATTGGTCACAATAGATAACATAAGTCAAGACAATGCTATTCGTTACGATTTCAAAAGTTTGTCATCATAAATACTATTTTATGACCAAATATAAAAATATCATAAAAAGTTAAATTTCTTGTAAAGACTATTTTACTAAATTTAGTGAAGCCAACAAAATAATATTTGGCTGCTGATATAGTTGAAAATTTAGATCTCAATTAATTGCACCGATTTGATTTTTGGTGGGATTATCTTGCATTCATGCGGAGTACTACATTTAATTACCATCAATTAAGTTGCTTCTTAGAACTTTTTAGGTTTGATTTTTCAATTATTTATGCTATTCTTTTTACTACCGTATTCTCTTATTTTTAAGGAAAAACGACACTTCTGTTCAAGGGCAGATCCATATACAAGCTAGTGTGTGTAATTGATTCTGCTCAAAAATTTAAAAAAAAAACCTTTATTTTCATACTAATTTTAAAAAAAATTATTTAAATGGGGCAAATTTGTAAAGAGATTCTGATTTTGGTATCACTTTGTTATATAATAATAAATTTAATCAACTTTTGTTTGTTGTAACAACAAATTAAGAAATTAAAGTAATAATAATAATATAATAATCAAATATTATATAATACATGGAGGTGCATTATACGTCACCAACATCTTCGCTTCATCACGAGAATTCAGTTGCCTCTCTTTTAGAGCATTGTGTGCGCTTCTCTTATTCCTTTCATTTATGATTGTGGGGTCATCTTCATGGATAAGAAGCAAAGTATTTTTTTTTTCTTCAGTTGGTAGCATAACTACATTATTTTTTGAGTCGGCCGGCAGGCGATTGACTATGTACAAACGCATATAATTTTTTAATACAAATGATAACATTTTCAATGTTGAAATGTTAAGATTCGTGAAAATAATATTTTAACCGAGTACCCCGCGCGCGCGAGAGAGAGAGAGAGAGAGAAAGAGAGCGAAGAACTTGTTTTATTAAAAACGGCACAAAGACGTGTCATTTAAAAACGTCAGTAGGACTAAAGTCTTGAATTCAAGGCTCATTAGTAGAATAAAATTGTGGTATCATAATTATGTGATATTACAGTTAGATTTAATTATTAAATTTAGTTTTAGTAATAATTATTGACTGAATTCAACGGTTGAATCTAACTGTGGTACCATAATTAAATTCTCATTAATATGATGCATTAAAAAAAAGGAGATAAATGTAATCGTTTCACGAACAATTAACTATTTTAGTTTGTAAAAATTACAAATATTCAATTTTATGTGAAACAAATGGTATAAAACGATGAAAATGTCATTCTCTCTATTAGTATTAATAACACCACCATTGCTTTATTGGCAACTGACATAAGGGCTATTGCCTTTTATAAAAGGAGTGAAAACTCAATTTTAAAAATAGGCATTCTTGTTCACTTTTCTTAGTTTTTTCTAAAGCCATCTTTGTTCTCGACTCTGAGCTCTCCGTTCTTCCCAGTAAATGTTTTTCACGTTTTTTTAAATTAATTTAAAAAACGTTACGTCAAAATAAATGTCGATTTTGCTTTAAATTAAGAGTGTTCAATGGTACAAATTACTAATTGAAATTTAATATAATCTAAATTAATAAAAAAAAGTCAAATCTAATTAATCCGATCCGATCAATCTAATTAAAATAAAAACTTACAAAGAAAAATCGTCAATTGCTCTTCAAGGTTCTAATTACTAGTGATTAGAAGAAAAAAATCAACTTCGTTAATATTTCATACTCCATATATTTTATTATTATATGGTTGAAAAAAATTGAAATCTAAATATCAAAAGCAAACATTGGTTGCAATTTGTAATTTGTACTCTACATTTTATAGTTATGCAAAATTAGGTTTTACTCTTTTAGAAAGTAAAATATAAAAGTGACACATAGCTTTTTTTAAAAAATAAGTAACAAAAATAAAAATCAATTGGTTGAATTGGTTTATATTGAATTTGAACATAAGGATTCATAAATTTATCTAATGATATTGGATTAACCATTTTGCAATCCAATTCAATCCAATCAACATGTCAATCCAACAAAAATTAGATTAATTTGGATTGATTCGATTGGTTTGATCAAATCGGATCTTGAACATGGCTACTTTAAATTGCATTACTTCTAAGATTGGCGACTGTTATCTAAATTAATGATAGAGTCAGTCAAACAATGAATCATTAAGAAATATCCATTGCGTCCCCAATCAACTACTGAATTGTATGCTTGGATTTGCATTGAATTATCAAATAATCTATGCAAAACATTGAATTGTAATGACTAACGAAGACTTATAAGGCTTGGACCAATGAGGAAAAATGCTTCATTAATACGCCGTGGAAAACAAGCCAGCTTGGAAGCAGCTGATCGATATAGTCAACAGTTGACTGAGATAGTCAACTAATAAAATGAAAGTTAATTGAGATAATTTTCAAAATTTAAGCGTAAGTTTGGGTTTGAAATAATGAAATAATTTATTTCAGTATTGGGAAAAGTTGAATTCCGTTATTTTATTGAGAAATGGAGATATTTCAAAAATGCCTTTCTAAAATTACAACAATCCTTCATCATCATCAAACCATGAACTAAGAGTTTCAATTACTGTTTTAAAAATGCCTTTCTAAAATTACGATAAATTTAATAGCTAATAGAAATATTTCATTGTATAAATCAAATTTCAAACTTGCAAGGAAAAATGTAAAAATATTAATTTTTAAATATTTTTCTATATTTTTTTAAATTTAAAATTAGTGATAAATTCAGTCAACCAATAAATCATTAAGAATTATCCAATGCGTCATCAATTTGATCAGCACTCTCGAAAGCATGGAAAATGCCCAGCTTTTACAAGTCAAGCGTGGGGTATAAATGTTTATGTTAAAGATGGTTGAGTGCTGAACCCTTTTCACATTGCGCCTGCCTAACCAATTTCAAAGCGTGTTTCGTCGATGACTTATTTTTATGAATTGGATACTAGCATCAATAGATTTTTCTCGTTAAATATAAAAAGTTCAAATGAATATTTTCAATTACTGTTTCAAAAATGTCTTTCTAAAATTACAATAAATTTTAATAGCTAATAGAAATATTTCATTATATAAATCAAATTTCAAACTTGTAAGGAAAAATGTAAAAATATTGGTTTTCAAATATTTTTCTATATATATTTTTTAATTTAAAATTAGTGAGGAAACAAATACAACAATATTGGTCTTAACATTTAAAATTCAAAACGTGTATCAATTACAAGAGAAAAGGAAGAGCGGTATTCATATTATTTTAATTTGAAAAAACAAACACTTAAAACTCATATTCATATTTGATGATTTCTTTTGGTCGGGAGAAAATCCTCTGTATATCGAAATTACCACGTCAACAATAGCTCATTAACGTCCCTGTCATGCATGCATTATATAGCTAGATATGACATTATTTAATTTTAATGTGAAATGAATCTTTCACCATAAAAAATTAATCCCTTATACATATCTATAAGTCTGCAATAAATGAACATCGAGCGCATGTTCATTCATTTCCGTTAATCTTGTGTGTGTTTTGCTTAAAATAATGAATATGTTTTTGTTTAAGCTCTTAGCGTGGGTTTCCATATGCTTGATTCAAATGCATGGATACAGAGGTTGCTTGGAAACAGAGAGGACTGCTCTGTTGGAAATCAAGAGATTCTTTATAGCAGTCGGAGATATTGAATATGTAGACAAAATTCTAACTTCGTGGGTTGATGATGAAATGTCTGATTGTTGTGATTGGGTGCGAGTTAAGTGCGTTAATGCCCCCACACGACGGGTGAAGGAACTATCACTCGATGGAATTACAGGACAGGGTGGATTTCTAAATTTGTCAATGTTTCTGCCTTTCCAAGAATTGGAGAGTCTTGACTTATCTGCCAATCTATTTGATGGTGTCTATGAGAACGAAGGTGTGTACGTTCATCCATTTGTGCAAAGTCCTGATTTCCTGATCAATTCCAAGTGTAATGAACTCTTCTATGTGCAAAAGCTACAAAATGTAAAAGATAAATTTATTAATTATTATTGTTGTTAAATTCTTGGACTCCTTTAAAAAATAAAAAATAAAAAGCAAAAGGAGTGGGCAAAGCCCAAATATTTTTTTCCCCCTATTACCCCAAGGATGGGTGGTCAGCGGCTACAAGGTTGGTGCTGTTACCAACCCGACTATGTCCTTGAGGACAAAACAAGCCAACTTGAGCTCATTTATTTTCGGCCTTCCACAATTTTCAAAATTACACTGAAAAGAAAAGTGTAAAACCAATTTCATGGGGAAAAAAAAAAAAACAAAAACAAAAACAAAATTCTTCACTTGCTATTAATACCTGCCTTTTCCGCAGCTTATGGTAGCATTGGGAGTTTGAAGCGGCTGAAGATTTTGGATCTTGGTTATAACCTCCTCAACAACAGTCTACTACCAAGTTTGACTAAAATAACTTCACTCACAACTTTGAGTCTCCGGTGCTGTGAAGGTTTCAAACCCAATCAAGGTATGTTTATTTAATTTTCTTTTTCTGTTTTTTTAAGGTATTGGTGGGTAAAGTGTAAATTAATTTTTTTACCACATATCTCTGCGGGATTCAAATGATCAATCAAATAAAAATATTTGAAAACTATTAGATTAAAATGTGATTGCTTGATATTTATGTCATAAAATAAAAGGATTCAGATTCTAACTTTTTGTATTTATTTATCTATATACTTATTCATTCCATTCTAATATAGTTACATTTTTTTCCCCTTGCGGCAGGTTTAACAAAATTGACAAACTTGAAAGTTTTGGATCTAAGTTTGAATGATATAGGCATTTCCGTAGCAGAGCTAGGTAAGAATTCGCAGAATTAAAGATGTCTAATTGTTTGAAAAAATAAAATAAAATAAAAACCATAACTAAGATCATCTCTTCTCTTGGTGCAGGATTAGCTAAATTAAGAAACTTGAAAGCGTTGGATCTAGGTTACACTGATTTAAACGGTTCTCTTGAAAGCCAAGGTAATAATTTGCATGTTTGTTTTTTCGACGATTAGAATTGAATATCTATATTTGAAAGATGAGAATTTTTTTAGGATGCGTTTAATTTTTTTTTTTTTTTGGATGCGTTTGATATTATTTTTCAAATGACAAACTAAATAAGTTTTCTTTATTCCTTGTCGTAAATGAAGAATGACTGGCTGAAAATAATATCAAATAGGTCCTTAATCTTTAACTAGTTTTATCAAAATATTAATAGACGTCGCAACAACAATAACTTTTAGAAAAACACGAGTATATAGAGAAGTCATCAAATGAACGCATAATGAAGTGAACAAATCCTTCTCCAAACAAAATCATATTTTTGAGCACTCTATTAGTCACAAATAAGGCTTCTACAATCGATAAAGATAATAATGACCAAAAAATATGGGCAATTTGATTCCAATTTTCATGGCTGTTTAAATAAGTGTTTAAGGTACACCCTTAGTAGTTTAAATTTTTTAAAAAAATGCAATGCCATTCAATTATGATTGTAACAAGGGTGGGACTATTTATACCCTAAAAACTATTTCGAACACCCATCTTTAAATAAAATTTTATATTATTAAGTTATCTATAGTTAATTTAATACTAAGTACAACCTTATACAATTGAATAAAAAATATATTATTCTTGACACTAATTTACTACATCCATACCTAAAACCCAAATTTTAATTTCCTCAATACCGTCAATTTGGGTCTTGAATTTTCATTTTACATTAAATTTCTTGCACACTAGAGGTTTATCAAACAATAACAAAATTAAAGCTTCAGACACCTTTTTTTTTCTGTCTCTCCTTGGTGATTTAGTGAAAGTTAAATTTTATATATTTTCTTGATTAATTAGTGACTATAAATTATCAAGAATTATATTATTGGTAATATTTGTCTATGATTATCCAACTTCTATATTAGTAAGATCCAAGACATTCATGATAATAAGTTTGTGAGAATAAAATTTGTTCAATCAAATAACTCTCCAATATTCACATGGAATGAGATGGGATTTCCATTCATTCCTAACAAGTTTAGCTATTACTTAAAAAAAAAAAAAAAAAAGAAACCTTCATTCATTCCGAAGACAAGTTTAGAGATCATTTGAAATAAGTTCTTTGTCGTAGAAACTATTTTTACAAGTGTAGAAATAAAAATATATATAACCAAAGAGATTTAGGTCTTGTTTGGGATTACTTTTAGGAGGCTCAAAATTGATTTTGAAAAGTTAAAAGCTAATTTTAGTGTTTGGTAAAAATTTTTATAAATCACTTTTAGTAAAATCAACCCATTCTAGTATATTTTGAAAAAAGTGGAAAGAGTAACTCTTAAAAATCTGATTTTGAGAAACACTTTTATACTTAATGTAATTCTATATATTTCCTTATATATATTATAAAAATTCAAAATTATCCTTATCAATTAGGAAATAAAATCATTAACTTTAAAGAGATGATCATTATTACTAATTATTTTGAGATAACAAAATAAAAAATGAAATTGATAAAATAAAATATTTATTATAGTTATCAATTATTATATGTACAAAATAAACAAAATATTATATATATGTGTATAAATGTTTAAATAAATTTGATTTAATATAATGTCTAATTCAGTCATTTATATTCTTACAATCATTTAACATTAAGATTTATCAAACACATACAACTATTTTTAAACCTCATAGTACTTTTACAAATAAATTTTACTAAAAGTTTAACTGATTATTTTCATAACTAATTATTTTTACAGCACAGCTAACGTCAATTATTTTAAAAGTTACAGCATAACCAGAATATCCCTCATTTGAGGACAATTATGGATTTTGGTATTAAAATTTAAAAGAGTGTATTAAAAAGTCTAAATGATAAAATTAATGAAAATTGGTTTCTGAGTAAATTGATGTTTAGAGTACTTATTAGGGTGCAAATAGCTCCACTCTATGACAAATACTCCCATAGAGAAAAAGACAAACACCCCTTAGACATTAACCCAAATTGCAGTTGTGTATTTTGAAGTTGGGTAGTGATATTCCCCGCACACCACGCAAACACCCCACAAACATAAAAAATAAGCTACAAATTGAATCAAACATCTAATCATCATGTACTAGAATTTCAGTAATAAAAACCTTAAAAAATAGTACGACGACAGCAAATTAAATTGCAAACTAAATACCAAACAAAATTATAAGACTTTAGGTATCTTTGCGTGCCAAAATCTGATTGTCCATTACATATTTCTTCATGATGAATTGATAATGGCAGTCGATTGCTCTTATTTTTAGTTGTCTTTGGTGCTTGGCTTTTTTTATAACTTAAAAAGATGCTTGTGGAGACCAAATAGAGTGAAGCAAAGCAGTTGTTGCAAGGGTAATATTGGTAATAAGTGGGGTTTATTTAAATATTTCTTCGCCCACATAATTTATTTTTATTATTTTGTATTTTCATTCAACTGATGAATTAATACCAAATCAATTTATATAATATAAGTTTGTACAAGAGTTTGTAGTTGTATCATCACTCTTGCACAAAAGATAGGGTGTAAATATCGCCACCTAAGTAGAGATAAAATTAGACATCTGAAGTCAAATTAAAATATACTTAAATACATATATGTTTAAACTATTATAAATACCCCCATAACTTTAAAAAAGACATAAACCTTGGGCGCATGAGTTCGATTCCCAGTAATGTTGGGACTTGCTTCCCCATTCTAATGGGGATATATTAGGCTTCCCACGACAGGGATAGTCTAGATCTCCCTCCAATATTAAATTGAAGGTTATTTTTCAAGTTGTGCCATAATAGAATAACATAGGAGAGTTCCGACTGATTTCTGTAAAATTCTGATTGTAATATATCAGTATATAAAAAAAAATACATATTTTCTTTTAAAGAATGCATCTCGCATCCAAACAATAAAAAAATTATTTTTATTTACAAAGGTCAGTAGGCGGTGGGCCCAATAAAAGTGGACTATTATTTTTATTTACAAAGTTGTTTTTCGACTTCTTCTTCTTAGTCTAAAAGATTATTCATCTTTGTTTTATCTGTACAAATATTTTTATGTTGTATATTAATTTTTTTTAATTTTTCTTATAGGGGTAATTCGGACCTGATTTAGATAATTATTTTATTATTTCAATAATTTATCAATATAAAATATTTTATATTTAGTCTAAAAAAAGTAATTTAAAAAATGTTGAAAGATCTTGAGTTACTGACATGAATAGTTTTAAAAAAATGTTGAAGGACTTTTGTTTTTGTGAAATCTTCCTCTTTGTAGCTATCAAAATCTCCCTCGTTAGTGAAACTCCGACCTCATCATCTTGGTGTCCAAGAATACTTCTTCATGCATTGTTAGAACTAATAATATCAAATCAATCATGTTTTTTAAAGCTTAGTTTTATCGGCTGGGAAGTTTGGTATTAAGTAGATGTATTTTAAATTGGGGCATTATTGAGCAAATAGTATGGTGAAAATATCTCTATCCTTCTTAATTTTTGTTTTTGTCTTACAGTGAATTTTTTTTTCCCGTGGTGATAATGTACTAACTTGAGTGGACATTACTATTTAGAATTAGGGGCACTCGTGTGTTTTTTAAAATTTAAAGGCTATCTTTAACATTTAAAACTTGTATGATTAAAGAATATTTTAGTATAACTTTAGGGCGTCTAATATAAATAAGGTTAAGGTTAAGAGCAATGGTGGAAGCAGGGGTTTGGTTTGATGGGGCCATAAAGCAGAAATCATAAATTTGATCGGACTATAATATAAAATCATTATTATTTAGAGGGCCAACGACAAAGACAATAATGGAGAATCCATAAACTTGAATAGCTATAATATAAAAGCTCGAAAAATAGGATTAAACACAAAATATGCATAGAAAAATGTGAAATTTCAATTTAACCCCTTATTTTCCTGAAATTTTTTTTTAACAAATGGGAGGCCAGAGTTCCACCCGAACTTAAAATATTGTATGAATGTTTTTTGCCAACCCTAAAAGGGTAATGTCTTTACTCCCAAGTTCTAGTACTATGCATATCTCAAGGTATAAGATTTGTTACGCTCCTCTAACTAAATGTTCTATGACAGAAGTGGCATCCTCTGTAGCAGTTAATTCATTAATCACCTAAGAAGACTAGGTTCCTCGGATGCGAATGTTCTTCTTTTTAATTAGTAAACTTTCCTCATACTATAAAAGTTTAAAACAATAACAAAAAGAGGCTAACTGAAGGAGAAATCTGACCTTTTAATACAAATTGATTATCCAGCATGTAGGTGCAAACTAAAGCTAAACAATTTTTATATTAAAATGTCAATTTTACCTTTCGATAATATGTTTGTTCCATAACAGCTTAAACTATAGAAGAAACTACTAAAAATTTACAAGGAACCACCACCTGATTGATAAAACCAATTTCATGACAGATGAAAGTGTCAAATGTACAAAACTACAAATGTCACCAATTTAGAACTTGAATTTTTTTATAAATTTTGATCCTTTATTTTTCACTTCTCAGGAATATGTGAGTTGAAGAATCTTTTTGAGCTGAATCTTGGAGGAAATAACTTTGAAGGTCATCTTCCTCGGTGTCTCAACAACCTCACCCACCTCAAAGTTCTTGATATTTCTTCCAATCAGTTAAGTGGAATCTTACCTTCAGTAATTGCAAACCTCACATCCCTTGAATATTTGGCTCTTTATGACAACAATTTTGAAGGGGGCTTGTTTTCATTCTGTTCATTAGCCAACCTCTCGAAACTTGAGGTCTTCCAACTATCGATGGCAACCGATTTGTTACAAGTCGAAACAGAAAACTGCCTCCCTACATTTCAACTGAAAGTCCTTAGTTTACCCAACTGCAACTTAGGTGTCATTCCTAATTTTCTTCTGCACCAATTCAACTTAAAATACCTTGATCTCTCTCACAATAAGTTGGCTGGCAATTTCCCAACTTGGTTGTTGGAAAACAACACAAAATTGGAAGTTTTGTACTTGATTAACAACTCATTCTCAGGGTTTCAACTGACCAGTGCCCAACATGGTTTGCTTAGTTTAGATATTTCTAGTAACAATTTCACTGGCAAGCTCCCGCAGAATATGGGTATTGTCCTTCCAAAATTGGTCTATATGAATATATCAAAAAATAGTTTTGAAGGCAATATTCCTTCTTCTATTGGCAAGATGCAAGGGCTTCATTTTTTGGACGTGTCTAGTAACAATTTTGCAGGAGAATTATCCCAATCTCTAGTTACCAATTGCTTCTCGCTAGAATGGTTGGACTTGTCAAATAATAATTTCGACGGGCAGATTTTTCCCAATTACATGAACTTGACTCAATTGTGGGAGTTATATTTGTACAATAATAATTTCAGTGGGAAGATTAAAGATGGATTGTTAAGGTCCACTAAATTAGAAGTCTTAGATATATCCAACAACATCTTGTCTGGTCATATTCCTTCTTGGATGGGCAATTTCTCACATCTTCATATTCTGTCAGTGTCCAAAAATCTTTTGGAAGTCCCAGTCCAATTCAACAATCTTGCAAGTCTTCAAATGCTAGATATCTCTGAAAATAATTTGTCCGGATCCATGATATCTACCCTAAATCTTTCATCAGTTAAGCACCTTTATTTGCAAAATAATGCGCTTGGCGGGTCAATTCCAAATACAATTTTCAGAGGCTCTGCATTGGAGACTTTAGATTTGAGTGATAATTGCTTTTCTGGTAGAATTCCACATCAGATCAATGAGCATTCAAATCTGCATGTTCTTCTTTTGAGAGGGAATTATCTACAAGGACCTATTCCTCATCAATTGTGTCGATTGAAAAATTTGGGTATCATTGATCTCTCACACAACAGGCTTAATGGTTCAATACCTTCATGTTTTGCTAATTTTTTGTTTTGGAAGGTAGAAAATGGATATTTGTATGGATTAGAATTTAGAGGTTTAAGCAATGTAGACATCCATCATTACTATAATTCTACTGTTCAACTGTCACTGGATGGAAGCCAATTTGGAGGGTTAGATACAGAAGTAGAGGTGAATTTTATGACAAAGAATAGATATGAATCTTACAAGGGTGTCATTCTTGAGTACATGGCAGGACTAGATTTGTCGAGCAACGAGTTAACAGGTGACATTCCATCAGAAATTGGTGATCTTCAAAACATTCATGGATTGAATTTATCGCATAATTTCTTGTCGGGCTCTATACCTAAGAGCTTTTCCAATCTGAAAATGATAGAGAGCCTAGACCTTTCCCACAACAAATTAAATGGTCAAATTCCTCCTCAGTTGACCCAACTTCACAGTTTATCTAAATTTGATGTGTCATACAACAATTTGTCCGGCCCAATCCCAGAAAAAGAGCAATTTTCCACATTTGATGAAAGCAGCTATAGAGGAAATCTCCACCTTTGCGGTCCACCAATTAACAAGAGCTGTAATCTCCCAGAGTTGCTGGAACCATCACCCAAAGGAGGAGAAGATGAATCTGCGATTGATATGGTGGCATTCTATTGGAGTTTTGTTACGTCCTGCGTCACAGTGATGTTGGGGTTACTCGCGATCCTTTGGGTAAACCCATATTGGCGCAGACTATGGTTTTATTTCATTGAAGAATGTATTGACTTATGTTACTATTGGCTTTTCAAATATGTAATCTATTGGTGATCGTAGAGCACGATTATAATAGAAAGAATAAGGATGTGGAGAAAGAATAAGGATGTGCCACTTGTTTTCTAGTACCACGTATTCTATTGGCTTTTCTGCAATCTGGTATATGTTTTTTCAGAAACTAAATTCAAGGTTTCTACATACCTTTCGTCTGATTTTCTCGTGATTCAAATGAACAACTTCCCATAGCTTTTAAACCTTGCAAGTTCTTTACAATTTATCAGAATTCGAGAGATCCTTGTAATCAAAATTGCAGAAGAATTAAATTACCTATCAAATAAATCTGCTTGAAGCATGAGAAGACTAGCAAAAGCACCAATTTTTATCTACACAAAAGCAATTAGGAGAAGACAGCATTTATTAATTATAATGTTATTCACCTGAAATACAATTATAACTTATGTCTGTAATTCACCAAAACAAAAAACATGAAAGATGTAAAGACTGATAAGGAAAAGGAGACAAGGGAAAACAACGGATGGTTGATGAAAACCACAGAGATATCATTCAAAGAGAGAGATCGGCCAAGTTGAAAGTTCTTTCAACAGCTCTGCACCACGATTCTGCCTTCTTCTTCCTGAATTCCTCGTTTAAGACAGGCTTGAAAGTGGTTGAAGTCTTAGTCCTTTCTCCAGAAGCAAAGATCTCTTCTTTGAAACCCCAATTGCTAATCCAGCTGCAAAGGCAGCTCCGAGAGCTGTTGTCTCTATGGCAGCTGGTCTGATGACTGGGCTTCCCAACAAGTCCGCCTGTAAATCATGATAAGAACAGTTTTATATGGCCTTCCAGGGCAGGAAGATCATAAAATATCAACACTGGATTCCAGAAAATAGAAAGTGTGTGATGTCTGAATAAGGCTCAGATTTTTCAAAATGACCATTATCCTTTGCAAATTATTAATTTCAAATTCATGCATGTGTTGTTTGAAATTCTGCTGTGATGATAACTAAATGGACGAGCGATGACTTTTGCATTTTGCTATTTTGAAATTCTCATATTAAATCTCCTTCCAATCACCTATCGGAGGAGTAGTTATTACAGTTTACATAAACAACTTTTTACCATACAGCCCATTTTAAAATCCAAATTAAACAAGATTAGTGTGAAAGACTGAGACACTGAGTGACAAGTGATTGAACTTTTGACTACTTGTCACTACACCAATAAGTATTCTAATAATTATGTGACGTTTCATCTACCGAATGTGACGTTTCATCTGCTGAATGGTAAAAGTAGTTTTACAAGTTATCATCACAGCAGAATTTTATTTATTAGGTATGTTATGGGAAAAGCATAATATAATTCCATTGTTCCATATATTAATTTGGATGTGATTTAAAATCATCAATTGCAAAAAGCTAAAATTAATTTCTTATTATATTTTCAACTGAAAGTTACTAGTGTCTTGGTTTTAGTACTTAGTATGCATTTTTCCCCATCTTCTAGGGGTGGTGTTGCCATTCATTTTGAATTTTGATTGACATGTTCTTCTGTACATGCATGCTTTGTGGATTCCAATTTTTGTTTCATATGATGAAGCTGATTTAATTGCTTCATTTTAATATCAACTTTATTCATCTAGGTTTGCAATTTTTGTATTTCTTGTTTGAAGGCAAACACATTTATGTCACCAAAATTTGCCGCACAGACTATAAGTTTTGTAAAACTCAACAGCAACATGTTTCAACGTCTTTTATTTTAGAGTAGTATGCAAATTGCTTAAGGCAATATGAAATTGATAATATTTCTTTCATCACATTAACCTAAGTGGATGGTGGATGATGTTTGTGTAAAAGATTTAAATTATTTGTGCTATTGAATCTGTCTTATGTCTTGATTTGTAATTTCAATTTTAAATGGCTATGTAACTGATTAGAAGGTGAATGTGTAAAATGAAAACAACAGTAACATTTCTGAATAGGGTATAATAGATGCTAAGCTGGGGATCCATGACTTGTAATTTCTGTTGTTGTTATCATTGGAATAGATTGAGGTAAACTAACTCTTCTTGTTGTAGTTTTTTTTTTCCTTTGTTGTAGATTTTTCTTTCTTTCTTTGTTTTACTTTCTGTTTCTTCATCAGCATATTCAATAATTTGTAGGAGCAAATGGAGAGGAAGAGGGTAGAATATGCTAAAACAAATGAAAAAAAAAAGATAGCTCTACTTAAAAAATAAGTAGAAGTGAAAAGAGCAATGATTCAAGTTGTGGAGAAGAAATTCTTATTGCATCAGAGATGACGACAAAGTATCTTGCGATTGGGAATAGTTTTAAAATGCTATTAGGTTGCTTTTGAATTCAAATTGTCTTTTGTACCTGCTTACAGACACACATATTTGTATTTGTAATCTCAATTTTACATTTTCTCAAGACAGCTATGCATTTTTATTAAATCTCAATGTAACTAAAATATTGAAGTTTTCGTACTTATTACTCTATTTGATGAATTATTTTTCAGTTAATGAATGTTCAATGTCAATATATATATTTTTTGGCGTTTTAAGTGTTTTTATGTCTAATGTGATATTTGATGCTCGTGTAGAAGGGTGTATTTAAGTCTTTTTGAGTGCCAAGGGTAATTTTGTCTTTATGTTAGTCAACAAACAGTCAATGGATGGAAATACAAACAACAAGGGAGGTGTCTGATAATACATGGATACTTTTTATCAAACTGAGAATACACAAAACCTCAAGGGGGGTTTTTAAAAATTACCCTTAGAGAAAATCAAGAAGTATCAAGGAACAAGAAGTAATTAAATTGATTGGACAGTTGGGATATCGATTTAATTAACGATGTGGTATAAAAGATTATGCAGTAAAGAAATCAATGTAGCATGTGTTGAATTATTATTCGAGAATACTATCCTAGATAGCATACAATTATGGAGATCAATTCTAATTTTTTAGTAGACTAGATTTAGAATTAAATAATTGGGCTAGTTTAGTTACAGACCTAATTATTGTAGCCACTATTGTATGTACTCATATGATCCCCAGGTTAACTCATTTAATTGACCGCGTTGCTACTAGATTAATAAGCAAAATAACTAGTTATTTGGATTAAAAGTCTAAATATATTATTTAGTGGGAGGCTCTATATAATGTGCTTGTATCTAAGGGGCCTTGTGTTATTTTATAGGGTGGGCCCCTATGAGTAGAAGAAGTAACGTTACTTTTGATTTTATTATTTTTTAATTTAAATCAAATTTGATTTAATAGAATTAAAAAACATAAAAATATGAAGCTTAGGGTTTCCACTAGATAGACATATAAAAGAAATTATTTTTTCTAAAAGAAAAGAGAGCCACATTATACAGATCAAGAAAAAAATAAATTTTCTCTCTAATTTGGAGAGAAATATTTTCTCCTGTTGGTTGCTTTTAGTAGTGCAAAGGCGCCTACACCTCAAGTGCAAATCAAACCTAAGCCATAACCTGAGTGATTATTTAGTGACGGATCGTGATCTAACCAGCGTAGTAGTGATGGATCGTGATCTAACCAGCGTGGTGGTGACGGATCGTGATCTAACAGGCGTGGTGGTGACGGATCGTGATTTGGGAAGCCTAAATTAATTTCAATTGTTCATCTTCTCGAATTGTCAAGATATGATTTTCTAGATTACGTATTCCTATATATTGTATGAGATCGGTCTTAAAAGTTTTTATAAAAATTTAAAAAACTGATTTTTCTCCAACACTTAGAGGGTATGACCTTTAATCATATATATGGTCTATGACTATGAGAATCTTTGATTTAAGGATAATAAATCTTTATTTAAAGGATATAATTAATCTACCAAATTTAGAGATAGTTTCTCCAAATTTATTACTTCGTAAAAGTAAAAAGTTGAAGTGATATAGGATGTTATTTTAGAATTTTAAGATTTTATTATTTTAGGTCTTTGACATTTTCTATTTTAATTAGAGTCAATTATGCTATGTGTCTTTGTCTTTAAATTCTATTATAATTGTAGTTTAGTTTCCTTTTTAAGTTAACTTGGGTATGTAGTTTTACTGTATTATAAATAGAGAGTTTTTATTATTGTAGCTTTAACATTTGACCAATTAATAAAACCCCTCTTTTATAATTTCCTTTAGAATTATCTATAAAAAAATCTTTCTTATAGAATTGTTTGGGTTAGAGCGTCTTCTAATCTCACTTAACGTGTTATTAAAAATTTCATCAAGTTGATTAGAATAGAACAAAATCTAATCATGCTTCGATTAGAGCATAACTTAGTCGTGTTGGTTTGGTCCAGTACTCAGATGAAATATAGTGTTTTCCTACGACATCAATTCGCTTCTGCTACACCGCTCCGTCAGTTGATATCAGAGCAATTCTATCACAGTTGCACAATTTTTCTAGTTACCCATATCCATCCCCAATAAATCTATCAAAAAAAAAATGATTCGCCAAACCTTAGTCGCCAAACCCACCTTCATTGCCTCTGAAACCCAGCCACCATTACCACCAATTGTTGTAACCATCAAACTCACCGGCCACTGCCAACTAAACCTCGGCCCATCCTACACTCAACCACTGCTATAAATCACTCAAAACCCCTGGCTCCACCACCTAACCACCATCGTTTAGCCACCTTTATTGTCAATCGCCACTGCTTACACACTCTTTTATAGCCACACATTGAAAACCATTCACCATCGCCTCCAACATTGGCCATAAACCTCCATGAATCGCAGCTAAACTCACAACAAGCCGCAGCTAATTCAAGTTGATTTGCCAATCAAAATGCCGCAAGTTAACCTTCACCACTACCACCACTACACTTCTTACACCATATTTCCCAGATCTGACCATCACCTCTCCAAGTCTTGGCCACTAGCCGCTGGCCATGCTAAACCTGAAAGTTCAACCTTATTTACAGTTTTGGCATAGACTTCATATTTATGATTGAAATACTCAAAGGACCTCATGTTTCAAATGCTTGATGGAAATTGTAGTCTTGAATATTTTCTTTTATAGTTGGATAAGGTTTGAAGAATACATGATTAGAGTGCCAAAGTATGGCCAAATATAATTTATAGCCGATTTTCATTTGACAATGAGTGCTTTGGAATGGTGGACCAAAGAGCAAAGGCGTATATTACTTTTCATAGGTCTTTTCAAAATTACTTTATGGAGATGTTTGAAGTCAATGTTGAGATTGAGATTCATTTCTCTTGGTTATTGTTTGGTACAACAAGGTATGATATCAATTTTTGGTTATGCTTTAGAGTTCAAACAATTTTATGGATGCAAATAATATTATGAACCTCAAGAAAATATAGTTACAAGATTTGTGAGGGGGCTCAGTTTACATATTCAAAATAAAATGACTATATACGCTATCTATACTTTACAACATGCATCTCATTTAGCCACATAAATCATGTCATAAATACAAAGAAACTTAAATGATGTACTTAAATAAATTGATGAAGATTTAATCAAGTAATTGTGTGTCCCTTTGATAGTGCCTAAAGATATACTAATGAGTTTACCTATTATTGAGGAAGAAGACTTGCTTGACATGCCAAAAGATGAGGTAAAATTAATTATTAACTTAAAGTTTCAACCTGATGATTTGTGTGAGAATTAACATGAGGTTTCCTTGGAAGACAATACAGTGTTGAAAATGATGAGATTATTTATCTATTTAAGATTTTTAAAGAAGAAGTATAACCTACTCTTTATTTGAGCATTAAGCCTAATAGTATGATAGAAGTGTGCAACATAATCAAGTTGAAGAAATTGAAATGATCGAAATGGTTCCACGAAATGATATTGAAGACAAGAAGGTCTATGCTTGAAGAAAATTTGATTGAAAAGGTGAAATTTGTTAGAGGGTGCATTGAGCAACAATTAGGGAAGCACAAGAGTCATTTGAACATTCTTCATTCTTAAAAGTCTCAATCTCGTTGAAGAATGTATAAGGGAAGGAAACTAATAAAGTATGAATTTTTCAAAGTTTCAAGAAAGATTGATAAGAAAGATAAGAGGTTCGAAATGCAAGATGAGTTACTTTTACACTACAAGTTTCATCCTTCAGACTGTATCCAAACTCGAGGACGAGTTTCTTTTATGAGGGAGAGACTGAGGCATGACGTTACTTTAGGACTTTAAGATTTTATTATTTTACGTTTTTGATATTTTCTATTTTAATTAGAGTCAATAATGGTATGTGTCTTAGTCTTTTATTTTTATTATAATTGTGATTTAGCTTTCTTTTTAAAGTTAAATTAAGAAAGTAAGTTTACTCTATAAGTATAGAGGTATTATTATTGTAGCTTTGACCTTTGATCAATCAATATAAACCCTATTTTATAATCTTCTTTGACATTATCTATCAAAAAATCTTTATTGTAGTGTTATTTGGATAAGAGCGTCATCCAATCTTGCTTAACACGTTATTAAAAATCTCATTGAGTTGTTTGAATTAGAATAAGATCTAATCATACTTCGATTAGAGGGTAACCTAATCGTGTTGGCTTGATCTGGTACTAGAATGATAACTAGTGTTTTTCTACCATATCAATTTGCTTTCGTGGTGCCGCTTCATCATGAAGGCACTTCGGAAGAAAAGTAAAAGCTTGATCTCAAATAAATGAATGGTTCATTTGAACTCTAGCTAGTAGAGTTGTTGTCACTTTAGCATTGAAGTTAAAGATGGCCAATGGGCTGGGCGGCACGAACATGGCACGACACGAGCATGATTCGGTAGGGCACGTGGCACGGCATAGCACGAACGTTGGCCGTGCCGGTCCTAGAATTTTAGGCACGCGGGCCTTAAAAGCACGGCACGATTAGAGATGGGCTAAAGCACGGCATGCAAAAAAATACGTAATAAGCACGCTTTATTTGTAGGCTGGCACGCAGTCCATGAGCCATCAATAGCACATGGGCTAAAGTATATTAAAATAAAAATTTTTAATGAAAAATAAATATAAAATATTATGATTTTACAAATATTTTGAAATTAAAATTTTTAATATATATATTTTTAGCACAAGCTTTTAAAACTTAATTTAAGTCCTAGTTTAAATAAATATTCTAATTTTTTTATGTTTATAATTTATTAAATGAACAAATAAATATCATGATTTTAATAAATAAAATTATAAATACCATGATTTTATAAATGATAAATTAAAAATTTTACGACATTAATATTTCATTTATGAAGTCATAAATTAGTTAATAGTTAATGGAGATATTTTTCATTTGTGAATGAAATATTTTTCATATTTATACACAAAAAAAAATTATGAACAAAATATTTTTATGATAAATTAAAAATTATAATATTAGTTGTTCAAATAAAATTAGGTGTAATTGTTATTCTATGATTGTAATTTTATTTTTTATTATTTATTACTATGATCTATAAAATTATTATTATTATTAGGTTGATGGGCTTAAAAAAGTATGTTAGGCATATGGAGTTGAATAAAGCACGCTAAGCACATGGGCTTTTTTAAAACACACTAAACATGTGGGTTTAAAGAGGAAAAAAAATTTAATGGATTTATTTTTTGCTCGGCATGAGCGGACCCCTGCCAGACCCTTACAAAAAAAGATGAACACAACACGGCTCACTAATTCTGGCCCACGAACCCGCATGAGCCAACATTTCATGAGCGCACAGCACGGCCCATTAGCCATCATTAATTGAAGCTATGAATATGATTGTTATGCTTTTTGATTTTTCTACCTCTAATTAATTTCTGATGTCTGCTTGGGACTAATAAACATACTTCTATTTCAATGCTTTTGGAAAATTTTAATTAACGAGTTAATTTAATTAATTTGAATCGAGTGCCGGAGGTTGTTTTACGGGCATCAACTGGGTTCCTTCACCTTCAACTTTAAACCATTACAGTCTTTAGAATTAATAAGAGTAATAATTTAATTCTCAGCTTCCAAACTCCAAATTACATCAATTCATCGCTTTTCACTGTTGATGTTATTTTCAATGAAAGAATGAAGATTTTTTCTCATACGTTATTGCATATATATTTTTTCTAGTCAACATTTTGTGAAAACTAAAATATAAAAATGTCGCAGTCCGTTAAATTGTCTCTATCATGACAGAAAAAATCAAATTGACCGAGCAATGAACGTGACAAATAGTTTTTTCTGCATCAATGCTTGGTTTTAAATATTATAATAAGAAGCGTGTCAATTCCTTGAAATTATATGGATGCTGAAGGCAATATATAAAATTCATAGAAGTTGAAACTAGAGATTTATTAATTAAATTTCGACCTGCTAATGAGTTAGACTTGACACAATTATAGTACCACTTGTCGAACAACAAAATTAGACTTCTTGGTCCTAGCTTTTTAAACTACTATCTCCATGCCGTCCATAAAGGATGATGTTATTTGTTCTCTTTAATTTGGGCAAATAAATAGTTTAATTTCAGCACAAACTTTGTCAAATAACAAAATTTTGATACCATTACGAACATTAATTAATTGTCTTTCAATGGGAACCATCTTTGTTAAGGTCTTCCTGTGGATTGGGTTGATAGCTTTCATTCGAATGCATGGATACAAAAGTTGCCTGGAAAAAGAGAGGATGGTCTGCTTGAAATCAAGAGTTCTTTTATATCAATCAGTGACAGGGACAATGCAGACGCTATTCTCACTTCATGGGTTGATGATCAGTGTCTGACTGTTGTGGGTGGGAGCAAGTTAAGTGCAATGCCAGCACACGACGGTTGATGCAGCTCTCACTCAGTGGCATATGGCGAAGCAACGTAAATTCCGATGTATTTCCAATTCTAAATCTGTCGTTGTTTCATTCCTTTCTCGAATTACAAATCCTTTATTTATGTTGCAATAATTTCGGCGGTTGGAATCAGAATAAAGGTAAATATATCCTCTTAAAAAAAAAAGTACATATACATATTTGTGTATACATATTTTTAGTTCATAATAATCCCGTCAGCGACTTGCTCAATTCTTGAAGTACTAAACCTTATTTGTGCAAAGCTTCAAAATTAAATGAGAAAAACAAAGAAAGAAAGACAGTCTTGGGCATGTGTACGTAAGAAAATTGGAAAAGGAATTTTCACCTTAAAAGGAAGGGGATTGTTTTTTTTTCCAAAAGTAGGTTCCTATGACATTTTTAGCTCTTTTTAATTTTCTTTTTCTTTCGCAGGTTTAGGAAATCTGAAAATGCTGGAAGTGTTGGATCTAAGTAATAACAGAATAAATGGCTCCTCATCTGGCAAAGGTAGAATTACAAGTATTGAAAAATAGTTGTCTTTTGTTCTTGAAGTAGGTAAATGACTTACTCGTTATATTTGCCTCTTGTGACCTACTGACGTATTGGTACAGATGAGAAATTCAAATTGAGTCAAATATGATCTAAAAGTTGAAAATAATTTTAAAAACGCTATACTCAGTTTGAATTGGTTGAATAAGGAAAGTTTTCATGTCGATCTAATTGGTGCCTCTTCTGTAAATATTAATAAAAATAACGCGATGAAAAGGTATACCGCCCGATATCGCTCGGGTGGGTTTGTAATAGACAAGAAGAAAAACAGTTAATTTCGCCAAAACGGAAGAAGATTTTGGTAATTTTCTCTTCAACTCTCGCACTCTAATGAGGCTCTAACTTAGGACTTGAGTGTTAAGGAGGCAGCTCCTTCCCAATAAACTAGACTATAGCTGCAGCACAAGTGGATCTACGTCAGGTCTATGATAGACTCTAGCTCAATGTCTCGTAAGCTTTTATTTTTACTTAATTTTAATCTGTTTCATCATTTCTTTGTATAACTATCAGTGAGAAAAATACAATTTCTTTTCCTATGATTTCTCCTTTTGGTGAAATTTAAATTTAGTTAAATAATCAACTATAAATGAGATGAATTAAAATATTTCAGTAACCTAGCTTCACCATTGCTTAGGAGGAAATTCAATTATTCTTTACCTTTTCTAAAGTTTTCTGTCGCATTCTTATTTCGTTTCTTGTTTATTCGTCCAGGATTGGCAAATTTGAAAAGCTTGAAATTCTTGGATCTAAGAAGTAATGAAATAAGCAGCTCGCTCGCCGGCCAAGGTAAACGTCAACGATCTCAAGTTGTGCAAATGGATTGTGTGTGTGTTTTTTTTAAGAACTTAAAAAGACATTTTAGTATTTTTTATATACCCACAACTTTTAAACTTTTATTTCACACTGGGTAGAGTAGACAGGTATACTTGTAATTTAGGTTTAAACCAACAAAATGGCTTTCCTATACTTTGGCCCCAGTAACTTTAAAGGTTTGACACTTTCCCCATATTTATATATTATCTTAAAATTTTTGTCCCAAAAACTTTATTATTATAATAATTTAGTCTACAAAAGATCCAGTTCTGTTTCAGCCCCCGCGTAAATAGGGCTATCCTTATAGTTTTGAAATTTGAGAAATCTGAATTTTTCCACACCAAATTTTTAGTTTCAAGCTTTTGCTCTTCAAACTCTACAATCCAGCCGCAAGCAAAGTGCAGGTTTGTTTGTTTTATTGTTTTTTTAAAGCTATTATTATTATAATAAGAAACCACTCAAATTTGCAATAAGAAATCTAATAGGACCAACCTATTGTGGTATAACCATTACTATATTAAGAAACATCTACACTTACATATCTTAGAATTGTGTCTTGATATTGTTTTTATTTTTCTCTCGCTCTTACCCTGCTCAGGAATATGCGAAATGAAAAATCTTGTTGTGTTGGACTTCAGCTGGAACAATTTAGATGGTCACCTTCCTAACTGTTTCAGCAACTTGACCTACCTGAAGGTTCTTGATCTCTCTGTCAATCAGCTAAACGGGAAGTTACCTTCAGTCATTGGTAGGCTCACGTCCCTTGAGTATTTATCTCTTACTGATAACAACTTTGAAGGCATATTCTCATTCAGTTCATTGGCTAATCTTTCTAAGCTTCAAGTACTCCAACTCTCCAGCAGTCGGTTGGTAGTAGAAATTGAAAACTTCTCTAGGCTCCCTAAATATCAATTGAAGGCTCTTAACTTACAATACTGCAACTTAGAAGCGATTCCTAATTGTCTTCTAAATCAACACAATTTAGGATACATCAACCTCGCTCATAATAAGTTGGTCGGCAGCTTTCCCTCCTGGTTGTTGCGAAATAACACAAAATTAGATACACTGTATTTGATGAATAATTCACTCTCTGGATTTCTTCAACTACCCGACTCCAAATATAATTTGCTTCACCTAGATATCTCTAGCAACAGTTTCAGTGGTCACGTCCCCAGTAACATCGGTAATATACTTTCCGAGTTACTGGATTTGATTATGTCAGAAAACAGTTTTGAGGGCAATCTTCCTTCTTCAGTGGGCGAGATGACAAAACTCAGGTTGCCGGATTTTTCTAGTAATAATTTTTTAGGCGCATTACCCGAACACTTTGTCACTGGCTGCTCCTCGTTGTTATCCTTGAGCCTGTCAAATAACAGTTTTGAAGGAATTGTTTTTCCTAAATTTATGAACTTCACAAATTTGGAGGCCTTGTATTTAGACAACAACTTTTTCAGTGGGAAGATTGAGGATGGATTGTCGAAGGCCTTTTCATTACGGGGCTTAGATATATCCAGCAATATGTTTTCAGGTCAAATTCCTCATTGGATTGGGAACATGTCCACTCTTTTTTATCTTTTGTCGTCAAACAATTTGTTGGAAGGTAATATTCCCATTCAGCTGAGCAATCATAAGAACCTTGAAATTCTGGACATCTCTGACAATAGCTTGTCTGGAGCCTTGACATCCTTCAATCTTTCATCTCTATCGGGGCTTTACATGTCTAAGAATGCCTTCAATGGGTCAATTCCAAATTCATTAGTCAGAAACTCCAAATTTATAAGTAGACTTGATCTTAGGAATAATCATTTTTCTGGTGCTATTCCCCAGTGGATAAACAAGTCATCAACTCTGCGCATTCTTCTTTTAAGAGGGAATCATCTGCAAGGCCATATTCCTAATCAATTGTGTCAATTGAAAAGAATTAGTATCTTAGATCTTTCGTATAACAAGTTCAGTGATTCAATACCTGCATGCTTTACGAATATGACGCTATGGATGCTAGGATACCATGTTAACTTGCTTAGGATTCCTCGTAATCTGATTTCCCGTGTTGATTTGAGTGCTTACTACCAAAATTTTGCTCTGGACTTATCCCCGGTCGAAGGAGATTATGCAAGTCCAGGTCGAGAAGAGGTAGAGTTTATGACCAAGAACAGATATGAACCATACGAGGGTTGGTTTCTTCAACACATGACTGGCCTGGACTTGTCAAGCAACGAATTAAGCGGTGCTATCTGTTGTGTGCGGAATGCGGAATCAAGCGCACCAAATAATCACAAGAAAAATAAATGACACAAAATTTACGTGGTTCGGCAATATGCCTACGTCCACGGGAGCAAGAGAAAAATAATTATATTATTGACAATTATTTGAATACAAATTTGAGTAAAGAAACCTCACTTTCCCAGAACCCAAATACACCCAGTACTCTCACACACTCTCCAATTGCTCACACTCTCAGAACTCTCAAAAAGCTTAGAAACTTATAAGCTTAATAATTTTGGGATGCTATGAAATGAAGAAATGCTCTCAATTTATAGGTTTGAAGCTAGTACTATTCCACCTAACCGAAGCACTATTCCGCCTAACTCATGCAAATATGTCAATGGTGTCCATTTGGCAAATTTGACAAATTTGCCGACTTTTCATTTTTTTCTTTAATTGTTTGGTAGCCCTTTGAAATTTTGCATGCCTTTTTGAATTTGAATGCCACGTGCATGACTTTTCAACAATTCTCCACCTCGGCGAAAATTTGTCCAAATCTGAGCCGACTACCAATGAACTATCATCCCTAAAGTGGCTGCATCTCTGTGACTGCCTACGTACCCACAATTTGGGATCAAGCCAACCGTAGTTCAAAATTCCCGAAGGAAATAACTTAACACAATCGAAGGATTTGAATTAGTTTCAAGCAGTGTTGAAACTTAACTCTAAAAACTACCTTCGTCAACATATCTGATGGATTATCTTTGGTATCGATCTTTTTCATCAACACAACACCGCTCTTGATAATCTCTCTCACATAATGATATTTCACATCTATGTGCTTCGTCCGAGCGTGATATGTTTGATTCTTCGCAAGGAATATCGCACTTTGATTATCACAGAAGACCGTAATGTTCTCCTAGATTACTCCTAAATCACCTAACAAGCCTTTCAACCAGATAGCTTCCTTTACAGCTTCAGTTGCTGCCATGTACTCTGCTTCCGTAGTGGACAGAGCAATTGTTGATTGTAGAATCGACCTCCAGCTAACCGGACCTCTACCCAATGTGAATATGTAGCCCGTTGTTGATCTTCGCTTATCTAGGTCTCCAGCGAAATCAGAATCACAATACCCAACACATTGTTGACCACAATCCTTCTTGAACAATAACCCAACATCACTTGTCCCATACAGATATCGGAGAATCCACTTCACCGCAAGCCAATGGTCTTTACCCGGATTGTGCATGTATCTACTAACCATGCTCACTGCTTGAGATATATCGGGCCTCGTACACACCATAGCATACATCAGACTACTCACAGCACTAGCATATGGAACATGAGTCATGTACTCCTGCTCTTTTGATGATGAAGGACATGAAGAAGGGCTTAATTTGAAGTGAGGAGCTAGAGGTGTACATACCGGTTTAGTTTTGTCATCCATACCGAATCTTTCTAGCACTTTCTTCAAATAAGACTTTTGAGTCAACCATACGCTCCCATTCTTCTTGTCTCTACGAATCTCCATCCCAAGTATTCTCTGTGCATCACCCAACTCTTTCATCTTGAACTCAGAAGTCAGTTGCTTCTTCAATCTCTTGATCTCATTTCTATTCTTCGAAGCTATAAGCATATCGTCAACATAGAGTAACAAATAGATGAAAGCTCCATCTAGTAGTCTTTTAAAGTAAACACAATGATCGTGTTCACTTCTGGTGAATTTCTGCCCTTATATAAATTGATCAAATCTTTTGTACCACTGCCTTGGCGATTGCTTCAGTCTGTACAAAGATTTAATCAACCTACACACATGATTCTTTTTTTCAGCAACTTTGAAACCACACGGCTGAGTCATATAGATTTCCCCCTTCAAATCTCCATGTAAGAACGCCGTCTTAACATCCAATTGAGCCAACTTTAACTCATATTCTGCCACTAAGGCAAGTAGGATACGAATGGAAATATGTTTTACGACTGGAGAGAAAACTTCATTGTAGTCAATACCTTCCTTTTGAGCAAAACCTTTTGCCACGAGCCTTGCCTTGTATCGAGGAGTTAATTGATTCGGAGATCCTTGCTTCTTGGTGTAGACCCATTTATTGCCAATAGCCCTTTTTCCCTTTGGTAACTTTACAAGTTCCTAAGTCTGATTTTGATGGAGAGATTTCATCTCTTCCTCCATGGCCAACTTCCACTGATCACTTTCGTTATTGCGTAATGCTTCACCAAAAGTGTTGGGGATGTCATCATCGATAATTAGAAGTGCATAGGCTACCACCATATCTTTGGTAAGCCACCCGGGTTTCTTTATCTCTCTTCTTGGCCTCCTTATTGCTATAAAATCATCATTATCTACATATTCACTTGTTTCTTCATTTTGTGGGACATCAGAAGAAACAACCTCTTCTTCAACTCTGCGTGTCACCTACATAGTTGAACCTTTCTCTGGTGTAGAACTAACTGGTACATATGGAGTTACATCAAACTCTACCCGCTGCAATACCTCTATGGTCTTGTTCTCTACTTGTTGAGAACTTGAAGCTTTTATCATTGAAGCTTCATCAAACGTGACATCTCTACTACACACAATCTTTTTATCTTCGAGATCCCAAAGCTTGAAGCCTTTTACTCCACCTTTGAATCCCACAAAGATAGCTTTTCTAGCACGAGCATCCAGTTTACCATCTTTGACATGATAATAAGATGGACACCCGAATATACGAAGAGAATAATAGTCTTATGCATGCTTTCCAAACTACATTTCCATAGGAGTTTTACCTCCAAATGCAGCAGAAGGCAACCGGTTTATCAAGTGACTTGCGTAGCTCACAACCTCAGCCCAAATTTTTTTATCTAAACCAGCATTAGATAACATACATCGTACCTTCTCCAGTAAAGTACGATTCATACAGTCAGCCACGCCGTTCTGTTGCGGAGTATGTCTCACCGTGAAATGTCTTTTTATGCCTTCACTCTGGCATACTTGCAAGAATAGATCAGAAGTATATTCACCCCCATTGTCAGAACGCAATACTTTGATCTTTTTGCCAGTTTGAGTCTCCACCAGTTTCTTCCATTTCACGAAAATCTCTAGAACTTCATCCTTTACTCGCATGGTGTACACCCACACACGTCTAAAGAAATCATCAACAAATGTAACAAAATAATGGCTTCCACCAATTGATGCAGTCTTGGTTGGTCCCCATACATCACTGTGAACATATTCAAGGATCTCACGAGTATCGTAATTAGCCGTACCAAACTTGACCTTTGTTTTCTTGCCTACTACACAATGCTCACAAAACTTTAATTTGCAGGTTTTGGTACCTTTTAAGAGTTCGTGCTTCATCAGAGTTTGCAAAGACTTCTCTCCAGTATGTCCCAAATGTACATGCCATAGCTCAGTGGTGTCATTGTGCGCCTCAGCAACATCTGCTTCATCAGTTGTACCTCCCTTCAAATAGTACAAATTGTGACGTCGAACCCTTGCAGAATCACCATAGCCACCCCTTGCAGAATCATCATAGCCTCATGTGTAAACTTCATTGTGCCATCTTCAATGGTAACCTTGTAGCCTTTAGCTTCTAAAGCACCCACAGAAATTAGATTTTTCTTTAAAGCTGGAACATATCTAACCTCTTTCAGTTCTCTGACCATTCCATCAAACATTTTGAGCCGAATTGTTCCTATCCCTATTGTGCGACAAGGTTGATCATTCCCCATCACAACTGCACTAGATTCTAGATTACGAAAATCTGTAAACCATTCCTTAATAGGACACAAATGGTAGGTTGCTCCAGTATCAAGTATCCACTCGCTCGCACTAGCCACGTATACTGTAGGAGTAATACTTAGTGAATAATCAGAGTCTTTATCTTTACGTGCCGTGTTTGCTGTTACTGGTTTCTTCCCATCTCTCTTTTGAGCCTTCAGACAATCTTTCTTCCAATGGCCCTTTTCATGACAAAAGACACACTCATCTCGAGCTATATTTCTATTTCTCGATTTGGATCGAGAATTCTTTCCACCACACTTTTTCTTTTTCTCCATCGCCCAATCTCTGCTTACTAAAGCTTGAGACGATGCTCGTTCAGACTTTTTATCATTAGTCCGAATCTCCAAGTTAGTCAACGCTGTACAAACATCTTTGAAGACGATCACATTCTTCCCATATATCAAGGTCGTCACAAAATGGCTATATTCCTCTGGTAGTGAGTGTAACAGAATCATAGCCTTGACTTCATCCTTAATATCTTCATCAAGATTCTTCAAATCAGCAAGTAACTTTTTAAATCTTGAGACATGATCATGCATTGACATCCCAGGCTTCATTCGAAAGCCATATACTTGGCTCATTGCATGAAGGCGATTTTCAGGACTTTTCAGCAGGTACTTCTCCTCCAATGTACGCCACAAAGTCATCGCACACTCATCGTCTTTCACCAAGTATTTCACCTCCTTGGTCAAACAAGATCTAATCTGACCACAAGCTTTCTCGTTCATACGATCCCAAATTTCTTCATCATATAAGTGTCTTTTATTTTTCAAAACAACATCGAGATTGATTTGAATAAGGGCATCCATAACTTCGCGCCTCCACATGCCGAAGTTGATTTTCCCATCAAACTTTTCAACATCGATCTTCTGGCCTCCTATAACATGTGCTAAATAGTGATTTCACAAATCTCGCCTCCCACCTGAAGTCTCTTGAAATAGTCTCAGTAGATCTCCCCCCAATTCTGGAAGTTTCACCTTCTATCATTTTCTCAACGAACTATTTCCACTTGAAAAACAGTCTCTATGATGTTAATTTCGCGTGAATAAATGCACCAGGAAAGTTCCCAGGAGACTGGACGGGAACTCGGTCCCAATTAAAAACCAGAATCCTTAGACTCTTATCGCCTTGTTGACAGAACTTTCCTACACATGCAAAAATACACACTACTTACAATAGACTGTCTCCCAAGTACAAATGGTCGTCTCCACCGTATTCGTGAATAGTACCGTATATGAACAATACCGTATACAGGAATAGTACCGTATATGTGAACAGTACCGTATCCCCCCGAGTACGAACCGTCGGCTCTGATACCACTTGTTGTGCGCGGAATGCGGAATCAAGCGCACCAAATAATCACAAGAAAAATAAATGACACAAAATTTACGTGGTTCGGCAATATGCCTACGTCCACGGGAGCAAGAGAAAAATAATTATATTATTGACAATTATTTGAATACAAATTTGAGTAAAGAAACCTCACTTTCCCAGAACCCAAATACACCCAGTACTCTCACACACTCTCCAATTGCTCACACTCTCAGAACTCTCAAAAAGCTTAGAAACTTATAAGCTTAATAATTTTGGGATGCTATGAAATGAAGAAATGCTCTCAATTTATAGGTTTGAAGCTAGTACTATTCCACCTAACCGAAGCACTATTCCGCCTAACTCATGCAAATATGTCAATGGTGTCCATTTGGCAAATTTGACAAATTTGCCGACTTTTCATTTTTTTCTTTAATTGTTTGGTAGCCCTTTGAAATTTTGCATGCCTTTTTGAATTTGAATGCCACGTGCATGACTTTTCAACACTATCCCCCCGGAAATTGGAAACCTTCAACAAATCCGTGCACTGAATTTGTCTCATAATTACTTATCCGGATCTATACCGGAAAACTTTTTCAACCTCAAAACGATAGAGAGCCTGGACATTTCGGACAATAAATTAAGTGGACAAATTCCTCCTCAGTTGATTGAACTTCACAATTTAGCTATCTTCAATGTCATACAACAACTTGTCAGGCCCAACTCCAAATAAAGGGCAATTTGCCGCTTTTGATGACAATAATTATAGAGGTAATCCTGGTCTTTGTGGTCCAACAATTAATAAGAGTTGCATCAGTACAGTGGAGTTACCAGCAAAGCCATCCAGTATTAGTGGAGCAGAGGAAGATGAATCAGCAATGGATATGGTGGCATTCTCTTGGAGTTTTACGGCATCTTTTATCACAATCATGCTGGTATTTCTTGTGATCCTTTGGTTGAACTCATATTGGCGCAGAGTATGGTTCTGTTTCATTGATGCATGTATTGATTATTGTTTCTATTGGCTTCTGAAGATTGTCTTGTACTACCAGTTAATGTGCCATCAGCAGTGAATGTGCCGTCATTATACATGAATGACTTCGCTTTTCTGCAAGCTGTTAACTTTATGTGTTAGTGGGAATTTAATGATCATCCTGATGCACTCAACTTTCATTTCAACTGTAACACCCTTTTTTTTTTTTAATTATTGATGTTATTATTTTTTATATCTATTTTACAGAATATTGTATTTTAGGCTAATGACATTTTAATGTGTTTTATTTTATTTTTTAAAAATTTTAAACCACTTAATTATTTACCAATTTACTTAAATCTTTTTAAATAAGGAAATAAATCTTTTACTGGGTAAAGGAATTAAAAGGCTTGGCTTTATAAAAGTTTCTCTTCCTTATCTTGTTTTTTAAAACCCTAGAGGCTAACAAAGAAAAGAATATAGCAGCAAACATAGTTTCTGGAAAAGGAGGAGGAAAATATTTTGACCGTGTTTCTATTTTCCACTAAAGACATTCTTGAGATCTGATTTTGTTTCAAAGATAGTTAAGAATTTATAACCCCTTAAACTTCTAGTTTTATTTATGATTTTATTGACTGATTAAATGATTTTGTATGTTTTACATTGATAAAATTGTGCAAGCATGAATGTGTATTGTTATTGAGTGGAACTAGTCCTATAATATTATCCTAAAAACTATGTAGATTGAATGCTATACAACTACTATTTTCACTGAGTCTCGTGCATGAAACTTTTTATTTTATTAAATTAGATATCATTAGCTTTCTATCCATATGTTTATTATTCAAAAACTTATTATATATTAATTTTAATAATTTTTCAAATTTAGAACATAGGTGCTGGTAAATTTTGATTTACAGCAGCAGTTCTCACTTCTATAATTTATTTCATAACTCAAATGACTTCTAAAATTTAGGTAATTTTTATTGTATTACATATATATATGTCTAGTTTTTGTACATTTAAGTTCATAATTTTTGACCTTATATAAAAATCATGGAGTTGGGTTGCTGCAATCCTAGAAACTATTTTCCAGAATTGCTAGGGCTGATATTGAATTGGTTTGGATTACTTTTTCATCATTAAATGCCTTATAAAATTTAATTCCGATTCCTTGTTTTCCTCTAATCATCAAAACTTGAATCACTATTTTTGAACTAGGGATGGCAATGGATCGGATTTGATCCAAGATCCATCTGATCCAAATTCAATTGGATCGGATTTGGGTCGGTATAAAATGGATTTGGATTGGATTTGCATATCAATGTATGGATCTAAGACGGATTTGGAGCAGGTCTGGATCTGTCTTAATATCTAGATCCATATCCATATCCACCTATCTTTTAATTTTATTTTATTTTTAAAAATTTCTTAACAATTACGTAATTATAAATAATAATAAATTTCATTCATAGCATATTAGTAATTTTTATAATTGAATTATTTATTTTATATTAACTATTTTTTGTCTAACTAATTTAATTTTTATTTATTTTTTGTGCTCAGTATCATATTCATGTTCTTCAACACATACTAGATTGATATATTTAGAAGATGTGGACATGGATGAGGTACAATTAACTATATCATTCATATATTTAGTTAAATATAGTCATAATAAAAATAATAAAGTATTAAATATAAATCATATTTAACTTATATGACATTATCTAATATTGTAGGAATGATGGTGACTGTCCTGTGATATCAAAATAATAGAAAGAATAGAATATTATATTGATCTTACTCTTGCATTTTTTGTTATTATCTTTCTTATTTGCTTGTTTTGGTGTAAAACCATAAACTACAATATTTATTAGACTTTTTAGACAAATTATATAATTTAATCATTATTAATACATTTTAGTCTTTAATTTTCATTATAAAAAATTATTGCTCTTTTATTATAAAGTTTTAGAATTTATGATAGATTTAGAGCAGATTTGGATTTTAAATTTTTTTCTTGGATTTGGAGCGGATATAGATATTTATTTATTTATTTATTTATTTGGATTCGGATATGGAGCGAAAAACATGGATCTATGATGGATCTGGAGCAGATACGGATCTCAGTTTTTATTATGGATTTGGATTTGGAGCACACTAGATCCAATCCATATATGCCCCATTGCCATCCCTATTTTGAACATGTGTAACTAAATTATGAACTTTTAAATCAGCAAACCTCTGTTTACATCACCGCTAGGCAATTTTAAAATTTTTGTGGGAAATCAGTTTTTAGGTATGCTTTGAACTCTAATTAATTCCATGAAATTTTATATTGAATGCCAATATGTTCATAATACTTATTTGTAATAGTTGTGATATTTCTAATATATTTATAGGTTGTTAGAAAACAACTCTTATTATAAGATGGTCCAGTGTAATTTAGTGAATTGATATGCTTGAGTAAGAGTTATTGATTTAAGGATTTTTGGGTTCCCTATCAAGGCCAGAATTCAATATTATATTGATGAGAATCTTGTTTTGATCATTATAGGCAAGGGTTAGCTTGTGTATTTTGGGTTATTATTGGTTGATTTGGATCGAGGTAAGTTTATATGTATATATGTATAATCATTCTCAAGTGTAGGTGCTCTCATTTTTTTTTTTAAATGCAAACACGCTTCTAAATTGTGTGGTTTAAGAGAGTTAAAAACTAACTCTATTAAATCTAATTGTTTAAAAGCTTGTTCGCATGAAAAAAAGTGAGGGTGTCTGCACTAGAGAAAAACTCTATATATAAGTATATATGAAAGATTTCATATGGATCGGCATTTTATGGTTTTAAAGTAATTTTACTATTATAGTTAACTATAATATGTTATATTTTGGTTAAAAGCCTATTTAAAATGTTCTCTTAATTTTTTTTAAAAATGACTTTAAAATACTTGTCTCTTCATAAAACTATTTACTTAAAAATATTTGTAAAGTTTTGCCAATTCAATGTTTATAGAATTACTTTATCAAAATATTACTGAATGATTGATATTGAAAAATTGAAAATTATATTTAAAGTTTTGCTCATTGTCCGTAGTTACCATTATTGATGTGACCAAACAACTAGCTACATTGTGCACACCTATTGACGAATATTGCAGGATACAATACCTTAATGGAATTACTGGCCAGGTCACCAGGATTACAACTAAAATATTGAATTACTGGTCGGGTCATTGGGATTACAAGTGACATATTAAATATTGAATTACTGGTCGGGTCATTGGGATTACAAGTGACATATTAAACTACTAGTTGGATTACCAGGAGTACAGATGACACTATATGGTATGAGCAATTGAACGAATGAAATGTTTTATTGTTAAATGATTTCTTAAATAATTATTTATTGAAAATGATTATTACGTTATTACTTAATTGATCATGAGTTTAACCATAGGCGGTGCCACATTAGGACTAGAGGCCGCCTCCCCCTAACTTTTCAAAATTTATAATTTTAATTTAATATTTGTCTCATTTATCATAAAAGTCCCTATTAACATTTAAAAATAACTAAAATATTAAGTATTAATCTTTTACTTCCAACTCACAAAGAAATTGTTATTTTGATATTCGTTGCTAGCTAACTCTCCTCACACACAAAAAAAAAAGAAATTATTTTATCTTATTGAGTTTATCAAAATGATTTTTCTTTAATAAATCTTATGACACTTAAAATTTAATTTAATATTTACATTATATAGGTGGGTTCTAATAACAAATTTTCAAAATTGAAAGAGATTGATAGGCTAACAAGAAAAATAATTGATACTAAAAAAGATCAATTGTATTTATTAATTTATTTATTGATAAAATGAACATTGAATTTACTAGTTGTGATGACTATAGTAGTAAAAGGCATTTTCAACTATGAATTTCGTGAAAAATTATTGTGAAATCAAATTAGAGATTAATAATTGAGTAATATTATTATTGCACATATAGAAAAAGATTTATTTTGTATTCTTGATGATAAGTTTATTTTTTAACGTTTTTAACATATGAAAATATATCGAGATCAATTATCAATGTATTGAATATATTAATAAATTTTTATTTTAGTATTTATTACTTGTTGACTATTTTTAAATTATATTAGTATTTAAATTTAGTCCCCCCTAGATTAACTTTCTGGTACCGCCACTGAGTTTAACCATACATATGTATTAGATTATAAAATGATTACTGGTTCTAATTTATGGCACTTCATATTGATTGTTATGTACCTTATTGTTATTATTAACCTCATGCATGAGTTTGCTTACTAAGTTGACGACTCACCTTTCATCTCCAACATTTTGCAAATTGATTTTAGAGACATGGATTTTTGGGTTTACAGAAGAGAATTTACTTAGTTGAAAACTTGCATTTTCTTGATGGTTAAATTGTTGCTATTTTAGTAATCATTAAAGCTGAATTTTGTTTTGGAGTATTATTGTTATACCTATTATTTTAAAGGCTATGTTTCAACTATGGATATTATTGATTTTCTTTTAGAAATGATAATAAGATTAATCTTATGAGATTTTAATTCAAATTCCTTTTGAGATTCTTAGTCTTAGATGAATTTGCGTTTTCATCTACTTTCCAGAAGAAACCGCATCAATTGATAAACGTCTATTTTCTGTACAATGGATGTAAAAGATCATAATTCATCAGTTTCCTAGTTTGAGTTCACGGATGATTTGAATTCTATAATGATGTTTTTTTTATATGTTGTTTCTTGAGCTTTTAAAGAATCTTCAAGCTAGATTCGCCTCGTGTATAATTAAGAATCCGACTTTTATCGAGATAGAATCACTACTTCTATGTACTTTATATCTCAAGTGTTTGGCTATCAAGACAAAATCGTTATTTGGTTCTCTAGAATAAACCTACAATTTAAAACTAGAACAATTTATAATCAATTGATTGAAAATTTTATATTTTTCTCTCAAAATATGATCAAGACGGTTGGATTGGATGAATTGAATCCCCAGTCGTACTCCTACCACCACTACACATCAAGCAAGTCGCATTTGGAATAAGGGATCACGACTTAGATCTGAGATGGGCTTACGCGATTAGGCCTAGTCCTCGTTACCATTTTTGGGTTTGGGGTGCATTTGGTATCTTTTTTGAAGTGTGGAGAGCTACTAGCACCTCTCAAAACCCCTTAAAACCGCTTCCTTTATTTTCCCCATCAAACTATTTGACAGCTTTCTCATCAAAAAAAAAAAACTATTTGACAGCACCCCACGCAATTTCAGAGATACCTAAATCAACTTCATAGATAAAATTTCCCATTGTTTGACAATATTCTTACCATTCGATCTTCTAAATTCTCATAACTTTCTTTTTTAAACTCGAGAATTTTTTATATGTGCTTTCTAGTTTTTCCGTGTCATATATAAAAATCTATTCTCTGTCTCTTAGAAGATCATAAAATGCTATGTAGAATTTTCCTTCCCAGACCAGACCGTTAAACAAGTGTCAAGCAATTTATATACACAGCCATGCATCACAGTTGCATGCTGCACAGTAATTTTGTAATGGTCACATGATTTTCAAAGTGTAGCTGTTTTCACAAAATTCAGGAAAAAGATTCCGGAATAGCTGGTACTCAGCGTACCATAAGCTGGAATCAACAGCGTCTAAACATGAAAACGCTTTTTCTAAGCGCGTCTTCAACAAGTTAATCATTTCATTGGTTGAGTTTTGGACATTTATTCAAGAAAAATAAAGTGGTGAGCAATTTAGTAATGTCTGTCCTCATTTTCAACGAGGCTGAAAACAGAAGAAAAAGATCCTTTGCTGATTTTCCAAGCTACACAGAGAAGCAACGGAATAAAAAATTGGAGGAGTTAGATCCTCGTGGCCGTGTACAATTTCCAAAATTCAAAAGACACAGCTGGTGATCTAGCATCATCCACATTCTCTCTTTTGATTTATTTGGGCTGCATTTCATTTTTTGAGTTGGCGTTTGATTAAAAAATTTAAAAAAAGGGTTAAAAGCACATAATAATTGGCATAGGCCGCCGCATCTTGTGCACATTAATATGCTTGCTCTAAAAGGATAAACGTGCTGGGGAGTCATTTCAATAAACTATAACTTTCTCCACTTACTAAGTTAATTGATCATAATGAGCAAATTCTGTGCCATTGCATTCTGTGCTCGGATTGGATACATGCTCATCGACAAGATCACATCTATTACTCAAAGGTGAAGTATGCCTAAACTCATGTTTTTGTTCATTTATTTGGAAATGATTCTCTGCATACAAAATTTAAATTTTGATTGATCATATATAGAGGCAATGGTTACCCAAACTGCACTATGATTTCAAAATAAATTCTTTTTCTCTCTACAACTTTGCCACATAAATTTTTGTAATATCTGACATATACTAAAAATGTGTTCCCTTATGACAGGTTTGGAGATGAAGGAAGAGAAAGATTTTTTCATCAAGAGTTACAAACATAAGCAGCAATCATTCGACTTGTTTTTGGCTGCGGGAACAGATAATTTTACGCCTAGTCCTCCGCCTCCTCATTCATCTCCTGTGGCACGGCCTTAGAGGATACATCCCTCTATTCGTATGATCCTCTGTACAAAGAAAGAATTAGAAAATTTTCCTTAATATCCTCTGAGAGTGCCTTTGATTTAAGGATAATCTACCAAATTGAGAGAAAATTTCTCCAAGTACTTATAACTTTGTATGAGTAATTTAAAGTTTGAACGCAATTTGGAAGAAACCATGCCAAAGGTTGATCTGAAATGAATGGATGGTTTGAACTCTCACTAGAGCTTTGTTACTTAAGCTAATTGAGCTAGCATTGAGGCTTTGAATATTAGTTTGTTGTGCTTGCTTATCTTTTACCACTTGTAATTAACTTCTGAAGTCTAGTTGGGACTGATAAACATAATTGCATTTCAATGCTTAAGGACATTTCAATTAGCTCGTTAAGTTAAGTTGAATCAAACGCTGGAAGTTGTTTGATGGGCATCAAGATGGGTTCCCTCACCTTCAAATATGGCCATTGCAACCTTTAGAATTGAGGTAATAAGTTTTTCGAACTTAATTTGTGTAGAATTTAAAAGTTGATTATAATCATGACGAAATTGATCAAAACCCTTCTATTATTTGTCCAAATTAATTATTTCTCTATCAAATTTTCAATTAAGACTTTCCTGTCAATTAAAAGATTAATAATTAAAAAAAATTATTTATTTAACTATTGGTAGCTCATGTCAACGATCATCATTATTTAATCATTAGTTTGATATTCGGGGGTAAAAAAGTAATTAAAATAATGAAATTTAACACAATTTTTAAAGGTTTTGATGAATTTTGAAACATAAAAAAAAATTATTAATTTACTAAAAGAAGAGGTTTTTGATTATTAATTTACCCCGTAACAAGCACTTATTGGTTTTACTTGCCAAAACAAAGCACTGAAAAGTCAAAATAGAACTTCCTGATTTCTTATCATCTCATCCAAGACATTAGATCGGGCTAGCATTTTTCTTGATCTTGGATCAAGCATATAAGTCTTTGGATATCCTTGGTGAATTTACTGGCTTAAAACTATTAGGATGAGGCAACTCGCAAATCTTGAAGAGTCTTGAGTCACGACCATTGATTTCGATGACTTCATTGATCCAAATTCAAATATGTTGAAAATAAAAACTTCTATGCCTTCATTGATCCAAATTTCAAAGAAAGTGGAAGTATGGCTTGACATGACCTTAAATGAGGCTTTGCCTCCATTTCATATATATAGTTGCTATAGTTGTAGCTTCTAAGCTAAACTTGTTTGATTTAAAAAAAAAAATCTTTATTTGTAAATATTCCATACATTTTTTTTTTCAAAATAAAGAAATCAAATCTATGTGTTCGACATAATGCCTCAATGGAGTATTCTTGAAGCTTAAAAATTTACCGCAAATCAGATGGTTTCTTGTGCTGATCAGATGAGGCCACAATCAAATGATTGATAAGCATCTAGACGGTTTGTGCTAAGAATTATCAAGAATAACGAGAGATACGCATGTGAGTCACCAAGAATGATCAATGAATGACATCATGACCCATTGATCAATTGTTACAGCTGTTAGGGTTTGGCAAATTTATGTAATATAGACGTCGAATGAAAATGAATTAAATGTAGCCTGGTATTAATTTCAACATTCTCTGTGCATGCATAGTTCATTTTTTTTTTTTATCACAATTCAATGTATAGATGGTGTTATATAACACAATAAATTTTAGGGTTGTTATTATTTTACTATTTCAGGAATTGCCAAATATCAAATGACTACAAGAAGTATTGTCTCATATCATTTTACTACTATATCTTTATAAAAATATAATTTTACTATTTTTCCGTTACAATTGTTAGTTGACCGTTAGTTGACTAACACAATACCAATTTTACCCTTCATGATTAAAAAAATAATAAGATAAATTTGTAATTCACATATCATAATTCTAGCAAAAAAATTATGTTGGTATTTTATATCTATTTTAATAAATATATTACAAATTGATTTTGTAAATAAACTTCAAATATTTTTTTTAATCATAAAGGGTGAAATTGGTATTTTGTTAGTCAACTAACTGGTCAACTAACGATCAACTAACGGTCAACTAGCAGTCAACTAACAATTGTAATAGAAAAGTAGTAAAATGACGTTTTTATAAAGATATAGTAGTAAAATGATAGGAGACAATACTTCTTGTAGTTATTTGATATTTGTCAATTCCTGAAGTAGTAAAATGATAATAATCCTAAACTTTATCCCATGACATGGCCTTGAGCGTGAAGCTCGGTCTCCTTTTTTTTAAATGGCTTCATTTCTTTTTTAAAATTTTTTATATCCGTTTAATGCTGATATCACGTTGAATTCTAAAGCTGGCCATTCTTAATCTAACTATCAAATTATTTGTCTGCCTTTGTTTGTCTGTATAATAACTTGATGAGAGTCATGCAACCTATTAAATAATAGTAGTCCAGTTGTCTCCCTCTTAGTGCCTGCAGGATTTTAAAAGGCTGTAATTCAAAAAATATATGTTTGCAAGTAGTTGATGGAGGAAGCCACGAGGTACATTCTTGGCAAAAAATATATTTGTTTAGCAAACGCATTGATGTTATTCTCTATATATTTGTCTGGTGACGAGCTCCAAGAGTGAAGCTGCAAATTGCCGGCGAAATTAATTACAATGGGAAGGTTTTTAATTATATTCAAGTTCTCATTGTGGGTCGCTATAGCTTTTGTTCAAATGCATGGACATAAAAGCTGCTGGGATAGCGAGGATGGGTCTGTTGGAAATCAAGGCCTTCATAAAATCAGTCAGTGATATGCAATATGCAGATGCCATCCTTGTTTCATGGGTTGATAATAGAACCTGTGATTGCTGTGGCTGGGAGAGAATCAATTGCAACGCCACCACAGGTCGGGTGATGGAACTCTCACTCAGTGATGCTATAAGAGTCAACTCTGATGACGTTTCTGATGGATTTCCAATTATAAATATGTCCTTATTTGTTCCTTTCCAAGAACTGCACGTGCTTGACTTATGGAACAATAGATTTGAAGGTTGGGAAGAGAATAAAGGTAAAATCTATGAAAGGTCATTGCCTGCTTTATTTGGATTAAACGCTGATTTAAGTAGTGTTGATGTTTTAAGGATCTTAAGTCTTATGCGCATTCGTTTCTGTGTACGGCAGAGGTTTGATTTCTTATATATTTTTAGGGGAAATAATCCTTTACTTCCCATATTTTAGGTTACGTGCCCATTTATTCTTTATATTTTGAAAAGTATTTCCAGAAACCTCTTATTAAATATGTTACAATGTCACTCTTATATTTTCTTCGCTTTTATAATAATAGCTTTGGAATAAAATTTTTGGCATTAATTTTTTAATCTATAAAAAAATTAATTAGCAAATTAATGAATAATTACTACTTAGTAATTTAAAGTAATGTTTAATACATTTGCAATAATCTTAATAAACTTTTTAAAATTAAGTTATCAAATAAATCATAAAAGTAAAATAATAACAAAATATTTAGAGTAATTTTTTTTATTTTTTTTAAGGCTAATTTGATTTCACTTTTTTTTGTTTCATTAGTATCTCTAATAATATTATTACAAGGGTATTATTGTAAAAATAAAGAAAAAGTAAGAGTAGGAATATAATATATTTATTAGTAAGAGTGTCCTGAGGCATTTTCTAAAATACAGGAAGTAAACAAATATTTAACTCAAAATATAGGAGTTAAACGACTATTTAGCTATGTTTGGTACAGTTTTTCAAGTAGAACTTATTTAAGTAGATTTTTTATAATAGAACTTTTACTAAAAAAATTTTAGTTGTTTGGTTGTTAATAAAAGCTTTTGTTAAAAATTTATGAAATTACTTTAATAGACAACTTTTTTAAAGTTATGTATGAAACGAATAAAATAAAATTGTCAAATAAGTAGAAGATATTTTAGATATTTTAATATTTAAAAAAAACTTTCAACCTCTACTCCTAAAACCCAAAATTAAAACTTTTCTAGTAGAGGCAAAATAACTTATTTAATCTTCAAAAATTTTATTAAAAAAATAATTAAATAACAACAAAAATCATGATAAGAGCTTATAAGTTTAAATAAATATTTATGACTATTAAATAAGTCATATCAAACAGACATTTTATCCTTTATTTTTATCCTGTAGCTATGTACTATTACAACGTAAAAAAAAAAAAAAGATCGGTCCAATGCTCAGATCACCGTTGAGTCAAAACCCGGCTTTGATTTTGGTTCTAATTGTAAAAGATATTCTTTTGCAGCTCCCAACACCCATGGGATTTCGAAACGGTTGAAGATTTTAAATATTGGTTATAATTCCTTCAACGACAGTCTAGTTCCACTTTTGACTTCACTAACTTCGTTGACCATTCTACTCCTTCCAGCCAATGGTTTAAAAGAAGGCTTCAAACCTAAGAAAGCTATGTTTTAAGATTTTATTTCTCTGAACATCAACTATCTTACTCTTTTCATATATAATTTCCAATCTCAATTTCATTTTTCTTTTTTTTATTGATTTAGGATTAGCAAATTTGAGAAATTTGGAAGTGTTGGATGTAAGTTGTAACGGACTAACTGGCTCTTTAACAATGTAAGGTAGCTTTACCTTTTATTTACAGCCCTTTTTACTTAGAGACGGAATTTTATACAAAAGTTGATATGGTCTGCTTTAAGATACTATTGTAACATCTCACAACGTTAAGAAGTGAGTTTCCAGACTAAGTAGTTTACAAGTCTTGATTTGAGTTCTCCTAACTTAGTATATACATTTTGGATTGTAAATCCCAAAAGATAATTAATTATTTGATGAGTTGTGTGACCAAAATAGAGAATATCTCCTTGTTGGGTCTAGATTGTTATACCAATAAACTTGAACTAAGTTTTGTTAATTATAATACATGTCCCCCTTCTAGAGTAATTTAATTTCATATCATTAAATTAGATATTATAATTAAGGAACATAAACGTTTTCCTTTTATCAGTAAAGCTTTACTCTTACTGTCGACGTTCATCCAAAATAATAATAATAATAATGAAAGAGTGTAGCTATTAGCACCCCTTCGTTGTCCTAATAAAACCAATCTTCTACTAAAATTATATTTAAGGACCAGTTTAAATCTAATTAAACCAATCAATTTTTTTTCCAGGTCTAACTCCTTAAACCCCATGCATATTTCTTATATATTGTTTCAGCGAATTGATTCATCATCCATCTTTCTCTTGCTCTCTCTCCCCTCTTTTTTTTTTTTTTTTGTATGACCTCTCTGTATCTAATTAGTTTGTGTAAATCTAAATAATTTCTTTCTTTTGCAAATTAATTCAAATCATAATTTTCAAGTCAATGATTTTCATTCATAAATTTATCCATAAAAGAACTTCTCATTAAATGTTGCCAACAAAATAAATAAATAGAAGAATATGATTTTAAGAGTGAAAAAGCAACTTTAAAAATTAGGAAATAATAATAAATTAGGAGTGTTAATTAAAAGGGTATTTTAGAATTAAAGTAAATATATCTGAAGAGGGGGTGTTAAGAAGATATTCGAGGGGAGCCAATAGTACAGCATAATCTTTTTCGTTGCCTTTCATCATAATTTATACAAAGTTGATGTCTTGCTACACTAGAAAGATTAGTATTACTGTTCACAGCCCTAATTTAAGAATAACGGCTACTACCATTTCAATCTAATGGTTTATATCAAAGAGTGCTCTGCAAGGACGGTCACATTACTACTCATTCATCTTGATCTGATCTTCATTTCCTTCAGATTGTTCTTGCTCACTTGCTAAGTCACTTAGAACGTGAGTACATATTTTCCAGGTACTAGATCGAACACCTGATTCATTTCACGCACATGCATTCAGGCATTAGGTCGAACACCTGAATCATTTCAGCAAACGCTTTGCTCTGTCTAACATTTTTCCATTTCCTTTCAGGAATATGTGAGTTGAAGAACCTCGTTGAGTTGAATCTCAGTGGGAATAAATTCGATGGAAGTCTCCCTCAATGTCTCAGCAACCTGACTTACCTTCGAGTTCTTGATCTCTCGTCCAACCAGTTAAGTGGGAGTTTGCCAATATCTGTCTTTGCTAATGTCAGATCCCTCGAATATCTATCATTATCTGATAACAATTTTCAAGGATCATTCTCTTTAAGTGTATTAGCTAACCATTCAAGACTTGAGGTTCTCCAAATTTCAAGATTACAGATTGAAACTGAAAACTTTCCATGGCCACCAAAATTTCAATTGAAAGTGCTCAATCTACGACACTGCAACATTAGTGGAACCATTCCAAGATTCCTTCAATATCAGTATGACTTGAGATAAATTGACCTCTCTAATAACAATTTGGTTGATACATTTCCCACTTGGTTGCTACAAAATAACACAAAATTGGAAATCATGTTTTTGTTCAACAATTTCCTAACAGGAAATCTTCAATTGCCCAACTCCAAAAGAAATTTGCTTCATTTGGTTATTTCCAACAACAATTTCATTGGTACGCTTCCGGATAATTTTGTTATGATCCTTCTGGAATTGGTGTATTTAGACATGTCACAAAATAGTTTTGTAGGCAGTATTCCTCCCTCTACGGGCTACATGGAAAGGCTCTTGTTTCTGGATTTGTCTTCCAGCAACTTTTCAGGAGAATTACCCAAACAATTCCTCACCGGTTGTGTCTCATCGGAGTTCATGAACCTGTCACATTACTTTTTTGTTGGGCAAATTTTTCCAAAATACATGAATTTGACCCAACTGGCGTGGTTATATTTGAACGACAATCAGTTTACTGGGAGGCTTGAAGAGGGATTGCTGAATGCTCCTTCATTATATATCCTAGACGTATCCAACAATATGTTATCTGGTCAACTTCCTCATTGGGCAGGTAACTTCTCAAATTTAGATGTTCTTTTAATGTCGAGAAATTCTTTGGAAGGTGATGTTTCCGTTCCACTGAGCAATCTTCAAGTTACTAGAATTCTTGACATCTCCAACAACAAGTTATATGGGCCCCTAGAATTTTCATCTAACATTCATTACTTGGGCACCTTTTTCTACATAACAACTCTCTCAAAGGTACAATCCCAAATGCATTGTTACAGAGCTACCAATTGACGACACTCGATTTACGGGACAATGAATTCTCAGGAAATATTCCGCATTTGATCAATGAGGATTCGAATTTACGTGCTCTTCTTTTGAGAGGGAACAATCTGCAAGGTAATATTCCTGAGCCATTGTGTCATTTAAGGAAACTATCTCAATGGGTCAATACCTTCATGCTTTACCAACATTTCGCTGTGGATGGAAGAGGGTGATTCTTTTAATGGATTTGTAATTTGGCATGAACTCAGTGTACCATTTCCTTTAATGGGGAATTATTATAATTCTCCTCTTAGCTTGATGCTGCCGGGAGAAGCTAATCGAGAATCAAGTCAACGAATAGAAGTAAAATTCATGGCAAAGAATAGATATGAATCTTACAACGGTGATGTTCTCAATTATATGACGGGTCTGGATTTGTCAAGCAATGATTTAACCGGAGACATCCCTTCAGAAATGGGGCACCTTCAACAGCTGCATGCGTTGAATCTGTCACATAATCATTTTTCAGGATCTATACCGAGGAATTTTTCTTATTTGAAGATGATAGAGAGCATGGACCTCTCTTACAATGAATTAAGTGGCCGAATTCCTCTTGAATTGTCTGAGCTAAACTATTTAGCAATTTTTAATATGTCATACAACGATTTGTCAGGGCCTGTTCCTAATACAAGGCAGTTTGCGAACTTTGATGAAAGCAATTACAGAGGAAATCCACTTCTCTGTGGTCCACCAGTCCTGAAGAATTGCAGCAGTGACCTACCACCACCACCACCGACACCAGCAGAAGAAGATGAATCTGCAATTGATAAGGTGGCATTCATTTGGAGTTTTGCTGCATCGTATGTGGCAGTGATATTGGGGTTGGTGGCAATTCTTTTGTTGAACTCTTATTGGCGCAGGCAATGGTTTCTTTTAGTTGATGCATGCATAGATTCATCATGTTTCTATTTCCTGTACAAACTTGCATTCCACCGGCACCGACTTGGGCAATCATAGGCCGGGCTGTACTAATCTGTTAAACTCTAATTGGCCCAGGCAATGGTTCTATTATTACCAATGAATAATTTCAGTTGGTTGGCCTCCTGGAATGAAAGCAATAGAAGCCGTGCGTTGGCGTTTTCAGTAGGGACGGCAATTGGGATGGGAGGGGAGGGACCAACATCCCCGCACCCATCTCCGATATTCTGTATATATTCTCGTCCCCTCCTCGTCCCCTCCTCATCCCCATTAGAATTATTTGAGGAGATCCTAAGGGTCCCCAATTCCTGAATAATTGATACGTTTTTAAATTTAAATTCTGAACTTGATTTAATTATATTAAAATAAAAATTTAAACAAAAGTAAGGTTTGACAATATATATCTTACACTAACATTAACCATTACAAAAATCACACTACAAAATACAAATCATCAGAATAATTATCTTCGTCAATCTTTATAATCCAATAATAAAAAGAAATTACTTTTATATCAATAACAAAATGAATGAAATAGATATAGATACCGAAATTAATATTTTAAATAAAATCATTTACTCTTACACCTCATATTCCTCTTGTTCTTCCTCGAGGAATGTGACAAATTGAAAGATAACATTAAGTTTCAAATCTAAAACAATATAAATAATATGACTCGTAATCTAAAATAGTTTTGTACCAAGATCTTTAGAAATAAGGTATGGTCAAACAATAATTCAGGACCACAACTAGTTAGTAGGCTCAAAATTTTTATAGCAGATTTGCATCAATATTTTGATATTTGTTATTTATACTAATATTTAATATAATTTAAATTTTATTAGTTATTTATTAATAATTTTAAAAAATAAAATTAAAATAAAAAATTAATACGAGGAAATAAGAAAATAGGCAGAAAATAAGAATTTCACCTCATTCCTCTCTCTTCTCCTAATAAAAAATTAAATATAAAATTATTTTTATACTCTCCCTAAATAAGAAAAATCATCCTAAAGAAATTTTTTCCATCCTTAGTTTTCGCGCTGGGGGCGGGGGGTACTCGTAACTTCAAAAATATGCGGGTACTCACTTTTTGACCGTTGGATTCCATCAACGGCTGAATTAAGTCGTAAAGTAAAGGCGACTCCCCACATTTTTTGTGTGTGAGCCCGTCTTCAAAACTTTGAAAAAAAATTGTTTCCTTTATTTAATGGGGGCCACTAGGGATGGCAATGGGGAGGAGAGGGGAGGGGAGGGGAGGGGACCAATCTCTCCGTACCCATCTTCGATATTTTATGTATGTCCCCGTTCCCTCCCCGTTCTCATCATAATTACTTGAGAGAATCTACATCCCCTCCTCGAATAATAACAGGGGATCCCCGAGGGTCCCTGATCCCCGAATAACTGATATATTTTTTTTCGATTTTGAGTTAATCATATTAAAATAAAAAATTTAAATAAAAGTAAAGTTCGAAATATATCTTACATTAATATCCATTACAAAAGTCACATCCATTAAATTAGTCAGTAACGCAACATGCAAGAGATACAAACTTCTTTTACAAACTATCATGAACAAATTAATAGTTTAATACAAAATTGTTACAAAAAAATCAAATTTAGATTCAAAATTAACTTTTTCAATGGTGGCGTGGACACTTTATAAATGTGGACTATTCTCTTTGCATTATAATAGTTAAGTCAGAGTAACTCAAGAGCAAATATTAGATTCGATGAGATTAGATATTAAAATTGTGATTCGCTGTGGGCAATTATAACATCTAAAAATAAATAAAAAAATAGATTTAAGTTTAAAATATTTAATGAATATTAAAATTAAAACAAAATTTTTAGACTAATAGAATCTACCCGGTCTTTTTAATGTCCTAAATAAAAATTTAAGACTTTAATTAGTTAATTAGGCCTAAAAGTTTTATAATATAAATATTTTGATATTTGTTATTTTTACAAATATCTATAATTTTATAATTCATATTTTATTATTTATTTACTAGTAATTTTAAAAAATTAAAATTAAAATGGGGAAATGGGTAGGGGATAGGGATTCCACATCATCCCCATCCCCTCCCCGAATAAGAAATTAGGTAAAAAAAATTTCCCGCCCCTTCCCCAAATAAGAAATTGGGTATGAAATTATCCTCATACCTAGAATAGGAAAAATTAAAAGCACTGGCCCCCGTGGGGATTTTTGCCATCCCTAGGGCCCGTGAATATAAAAAAACAATATACTAATTTTAAAAGGCCAATATACTAGTTTTAAAAAAACAATATACTCGTAATCTAAAATAATTTTATATATTAGCCCGTCTTCTGCCAACTCCATCTTCCCACACCCAAGAAGCCAAATCGTTGGATCATCTTCATCATCAATGGCAACGTGGCCGGAGATGACGTGTCCAACATGTTACTCTTCTAATTTTCCTCAGTTGTGGCTTAAATACCTCATTTTGCTCTTCTTTCACGATCTTTCAAGTTTCTTAAGAATGTCCTGGCCTGTGTTTTTCTTCTTCAATTTCCGCTATTTTTGGAGAAAATCTTGTGTTAGAGATACCTTTAAGCTTGAATATTTAGATGGGTCGTTAAGTTTTTTTTTTTTTTTAATTGGGTAACTTAGCGAAGTGTGTTTTCCTTCTTTTGCTTCCTCTTCTTCGATTGGAAGGATAATTTTGATGATGGAAAGATGGAGAAGCAAAAATGGTGATGATGATGACTGTATATTGATCTTTGAAAAAGTTAGTTTTAGGGGGGAAAAACAAAGGAAAGGAATTAAAAAAATCTACTTTCAATTTTCATCTGTGCACGAGTGAGAGTACTGCCAAACCTCGTTGGGTCTTGGGTGTGGGTAGAAGGAAATAGGAGAAGAGAATAATAATAATAATAATAATAATAATAATAATAATAATAATAATAATAATAATAATAATAATAATAATAATATATTGTATTTTTATATTGAGTAGTTTTTACTTGAATCTTTATTACTTGTAAAAAAAAAAAAAGAGAGACCAGAAGTTTGTCAAAGGGATCAATTAATGAAGAATTAAAAGTAAGCTTAAGGTGACATTGCACTATCCGTCTCATTGTTGACACAAAGAATGTGGACAATTTTTGTAAGTTATAACATTAACTGTGGTTGAGATAATACAAAAATATTAGTTAATTTAAACTATTAATATCTGTGAATAAATAAAGAATCAGGAGGCGGTTCAATGGTTTTTTTATTAAAATATTCTAAGTGCTGTTAACCTTTATAACGAATAAATTAAATTAAAAACTTAAATGACGTAAATTTAAATTTAAAAGAACTTAGTAGATTCATTTTATAAAATTTTTATTTTTTAAATTGTTCTTATAGACAATAAAGACTCAACTTAAAATTACCCAATATAAAAATACAATATACTATATTCATTTTACAAACCTCCGTATCGTTTTTTCTTTACAAATTAATTCAGCCGTTGATGGAATCCAACGGTCGAAACGTGAGTGTCTGCATATTTTTAAGTTGCGGGTGTTTGCGTGAGAGAATCTCTATATATATATATGGTGAAATTTAATTATGATTCACAAAACTAAATTGGCCGGCCCAGCCTTTGGTCTTGGCTCCGCCGGCGGGCCAATATTGAACTTAAGAGTAAACTTGAGAAACAGGGCTCAATTGGAGGGAATTCTAAAATAAGTAATATAACCAATTAATGCGTAAATGATATTCATGTGTACTAAACTTGATCCAAGTTAAAATTGTTATTTTAATTGAGGAACAACATTCAAAGCAAACTTATTACTGCATATCCTCAGCAAAGGAACATAATGAAATCTAATTACAACATAATTTTGATAGCATCAGAAACGTTGTCGTTCAATGGGGACTTTCTTCATCAGGGTCTCACTTTAGATTGCATTAATAGCTTCGGTTCAAGTGCACGGATCCAGAGGTTGCATGGAAAAAGAGAGAACAGTTTTGCTGGAAATCATCACAAGCTTAAAAATATAAGCTTCAGACCTTTCCACGGACTGGCCTGCAAGTGTGACGGGTGATAAGAAAATTATTTCACATCAGCGAGCTTAAAAATTTCGGTTTCATGCAACTCTTAACTCGTCATTTAAGTATATGTATTAGGTTCATTGACTTTCTATGTCTTGATTGGTCCAAATTCAAGTACTTTAAAACTAAAAACTAAAAAGAATTGGAAATTGAGATGGATCGGCTCAGAATTCAAACTTACCGTGGCATTTGTCATGCAAAAATTCTAATTATTTTGTAATTATGAAGAAAGTGGAATTCTGGCTCCACATATATTTGTATGTATTTTTGTTATTTTGTAGTAGGCTTTTAAGCTACATGTTATGGGCGGCTTGACTTTCCTAGTAAAGGAGGCTAAATAGGAGGTGTGCCAAGGGACGGCCCAAGGTGCACTAAGTAATAGGCCGCCAAATTTTCAAGTCCAAAAAACCAAATCCAAGCCAAGTGTGTTCGCTTAGCCCGATTCTAGAATTTTTCAGCATACTCTAGCACATTTCATCAACTTGTACATATTTAGAACTCATACACTTGTAAATATCTAGATATTTTGGCAAGTTGCATGAAACACTCTAGAATGGGCAAGCCTCCATTTTACACGCAGCACACCTAGCAACTCAAGCATACTTGCAAAACTCTTAAGCTCTATTGTATACTCTCTTCTCTCTAAATTTTCCGCAAGCATCTTTATTTAGATAGTTCGAGAAGTTGGATAGACTTACTTAGTAACTTTTATGATAGAAGTTGTCTAAGTACCACACGGATTATTGCGCAAGATACTCTTCCTATGACATACATCTGTAAAATGTTAAAAAAGCACTAATAACGACAGTTTAAAAGTGATTTTATCCTCAATTGTTTGATATGTATATAAGCTATATTTCTAAATATGCCATGCATTTTTATTTATTTTTTTTGAAACAAAGAAATCAAAATTTCACTTTTTGTCTCCGTGATCACAATATCTCATATTTTAAATCAAGGTGCTAGATGCTTGTTGCCAAGTGTTTGACAGCATACCTTAATGAAGTATTCTGGCGGTAAATATTATGCAGTTCAAGATATACTGCAAATTAGATGGTTTTTCTTGTGATAATCAGATGAGGCAACAAGCAAACGGAGCATCTAGAACGTTTGTGCAAAGATTGATCCAAAATTATGAGAGATAAGCATGTGAGTCACCGAGGAGCATGAAAGACAAAATGTACAACGCAATCAAGACCATTTATCAATTGTTAGAGCTGTTATGATTTTGTACCTTTATGTGATATCAATATTGAATTAAAAAGAATTGAATGCAGGCTGGATAATTTTAACATTATTGTCTATGCATTGCAGTGTTCTGCTTTAGCATATAACGTTTGCATTTTTATAATCTCCCATTCAGTAGCCATAGTCTATCACCATAAGGCATATAGATGGTTTTATATCACAATTATCTTTATCCCATGATAGCCTTGAGATTCACATTCGATCTACTATTATTTAAATGGGAAAAGAATTGATACATCCCAAATATTAAAAAAAAAGAACATAAGCTCTTTAATATTTCAAAAAAGATATTTAAATCTTAAGTTTTTAACAAATTCTGTTAATTTTAATAAAAAATTTATTTTTAATTTATAATTACTATTATCTCCCTCTAACATATAAATCAATGTATTAACGATAAATATGTCATCAAAAAATAATTACTGTTTACACAATTCACCCACTAATTATAAATAAAATTATGAACATACCCTTATTCATATGCACAAGGCAAACCATTTAAACTTCCATGATCAAATTGGAAAAAAGGGCCAGTTAAAAAAAAATAAAAAACTCTTACAACAATACTCACTGAATCTTAATAATATTAATTAGCATATCCAATTGACATGAAATCATCAATGCATTCACCATAACATCATCATCTTCAATGGCCTCCATTTCCCTCCATCCCCACCCCTCAACTTTACCATTCTACCCCTCAATCTCAACCCCATCATCAACTTCAGCTACGGAACCTTGAAACCTACTTGCTGTCTCTCCATTCATCAATCCAATGACTCAAAAATCGAGACCAACATCAAACAACAAAACAAAAGGAATAGGTCAGCTAAGAACCGTGATCAATCAGCAACAAGAAGGCTAAACTGCCACAAAGAGAGCACTACTTAATGCAGATCAAAGATCAACATGAAAAAAGATTAAAAAAGAGAGAGAAAGAGAGAGAGAGAGCAGCCACAATATGAAACGTAATTATCACCTTGCACTGAGCATTGAGCTCTTCTTTGATTTCAGGGAATTCTCCTTTTTTGGTCATAGACAAGTACTTTGAATCATGACTGCCCATCTTTGTTTAATTTCTCTCCTCCTCCTATGAGCTCTCCCTTTTTCTCGCTTTAGAGACTTCAACGATGAACAACAACAACATGAAAATTTCGCTTCTGGAAGAACCGGCTTCAGGGCTGCGTGAGACGGCACGAGCTGCGGCTGGGCTGTGTGCGGCAGGTTAGGCATGGGAATTCCACTGTTTTAAGGGTTTTGTTTTGTGATTTTTGGAGGAAGGTTTTTGGATAAATTACCAGTTATTAGTAAGTTAATGTACCATATTAACGTTTTAATTACTTAAACAAACTGAATCCATTAAAAAGATGTCTTATTTAAAATGCTAAAGAGTTTTGGGTCCCTCTTTTTTTATACGTTTAAGGTGTATCAGTCATTTTTAAATATATATAGGAAAAATGATAGTTACACCCTCAAGATTTGAGAAAATGATCACATAAATCCCTAAGTTTCCAAAAAAAGATATCAAGGCCCTTTTCGATCATAATACTCTTTAGATCCATCAATCAAAAAAAACATTTGACTCCAATATTTCATAAATAGAAATATAATATTAAAATAAGTATAATAATATCCAAATTTTAATAATATATAAATTTTAAAATAATCTCAATATTAAAAATATTTTAATATTTTGCAATCCATTAGAAATATTTTTATCATATTAAAATAAAATTTCTAATAAATAGAAACATACCAAAAAGACAAAAATAATAGAGGCACTAACAATTTAGTACAAATTACTATGTAGAAACTGATCTAGCACGAAGAGTATAAAATAATTTTAATATTATTACTACGTGAGATATACTTTATTAATTGTAAAATCTATTTAATCCAAAGATTTACTTGAATCTTTATAATGAATATATTATTAAGATATATATAATAATTTACATTTAAATAATTTTAAATATTGAAGTTTTTTAATATATATACACACTAAGTAACGAACTACAAAGTTTTTAGTAAAAATACTACAAATAATTTAATATTTGTCTGCCATTGTTTGAATGTGTAATACGCAAGTTGGTGTGAGTCATGACCTATCAACTAATATTCCATTTGTCTCCCTTTTAATGCCTGCAGGATTTTAGAAGCTTGTAATGCCTGCAGGATTTTATAAGGTTGTAAGGAAATATATTTTATAATGATTGACGAAGAAAGCAATTAATTAAGTCTACTTTTTTTTGGAAAAAAATTTACTTGTTTAGGAAATGGATATATGTTTCTCTATAAATTTGGCTGGTGACAAACCTCAAGAGTGAAGCTGCAAATTAATTAATTACAATTGGAAATATCCTAATGATCAAGTTCTCATTTTGCATAGCATTAGCATTAATGCATGGATATAAAATCTACTTGGAAAGTGAGAGGATTGGTCTCTGGACTACCCTTACTCCATGTTTGGTTGGAAGATATGATATGAGAGGAGAGAAGTGAAATGGAAGGAGAGGGAGAGAGAATGAGTGGAAAAGAGGATCAATATCATTTTTATTATTTGGTTGCGCATAAAATTCATCTTTCTCCCTTTATTTTCTCCTCCCCTCCTCATTTCCTCTCCTCTCCTCTCCTTTGTTTCTTCGAACCAAACATGCTTACATTAGTATGAGGCAACTCGGAATTCTTAAGGAGTCAGAGTTAGGCCTATTGAATTTTATGTCTTCATTTATCCAAGTTTCAAATACTTTGAACCTCAAATCGAAAAAATTTGACAATTCTAACTCCACATGATCTTGAATGAAACTTCATATGTGTAAATTGTTGAGAACAATAAAGTTGTTGATAACAATAAACTTGTTTTAAAAAATAATTCATTTTAGTGGAATGTGTTAGGTGTTGTAGGTGAAGCGAAATGAGTTAAGTTGATAATTAGTATGATGGTTGAGAATTTATGTTTGTGGTTATAAGTAAGTTTTGGGTACTATAAATGCCATTGTCGTTTGTGTTGCATGTATCAAGTCCAAGAAGAAAAAAGCATAAAAAGCAAAATAAAGATTCTGAGAGTGATTCATGAGAGTGTGAATTATTCTTGTAATGTTCTCGAGCTTTCTTTAATAGAAAATTTTATTTTATCCTTGAAATTCTCTAACATAAATACGCCATGCACTTTTTTTTCCTTTTCTCCAAAGAAAAAAAAAACTGTTTTTTTTTTTCCTGTGATTAAAAGATCCCAACCGTTAAAATGAGGTGTTCGGTGTTTGTGCCGAGTGTTCCACATAATGCCTCAATGAACTATTCTTGGCAGGAAAGCTTCAGTTCAAATTATACTGCAAATCAGGTGGCCTTCTTGTGATGATCAGATAAGGCTACAATCAAATAGTCAATACAAAAGCATCTAGAAGGTTTGTGCCAACAATGATCAAGAATGATAATTAATGAGACACAAGCATGTGAGTCTTCAAGGAGCATGAAGACAAAGTACTATAAGTTAGCATTCAATTGTATTGGTCACTGATGAAATCATTAACCATTGATCAATTTTTACAGTTAGGGTGCGTTTGACACACTGTATTGTATTATGCTGTATTGTATTATTTTAATGCTGGTGTATTATATTATGCTGTATTGTATTAGCATTGTATTATAATAATACTGTACAATGTTTGGTCTTCTGTTTGTATTATATTATTTTTTTATAATTAATTTAAATTAAATATTATATTTTATTAATATTTTATATTATATTAATATATTTAAATTGTATTAATATTTATATTATTATTAATTTTAAATTAATATTATTGAAATTTATTCATATTTAAATATTTTTTATTAGTTATAATAAGTTATAAATTTATTAATAAATTATATGTAAAAATAAAAAATACTATAATATTATTAAATAATAAATTATTTGTTTATTAATTTATATTAATAATTGTAATAAAAAACCAAAAAAATAAAAATATTATATAATATTATATTAAATTAAAAATTATATTTATTATTATTATTATTAATATTATTATTATAAAACAAAAGGAAAATTATTATATTTTATTAAATTATATATTTTATTATATTAATATTTTATATTCTTATTTATATTCTTATTAATTTTAAATTAATATTATTCAAATTTATTTATATCTAAATATTTATTATTAGTTATATTATATTATAAATTTATTAATAAATTATAATATAAAAATAAAATTATAATATAAAAATAAAAATATAATATAATATTATTGAATAATAAATTATATATTTATTAATTTATATTAAATTATAATATAAAAATAAAAATATTATATAAGATTATATTAAATTAAAAAGTTATATTTATATTTTTTTTATTATAAGTAAAAGCAAAAGGCAAATGCAAAAGTAAAAAAAAAAAAAAACGCAAACTGCAAACAAGGAAAAGAGGAGAAAAAAAAGTTATATAATAATGTAATATTATATTATATTATATTATTTAAGTATTATTTAATTATTTATTATTAGTTATATTAACTTATTAAAAATTAATCAATTATATATTAAATTAATATAATTTTACATATTAATTAATATAATATAATTAAATAATACATTATTTAGTTGTACATTTACTATAATAAAAATGAAAATATAATATAATATTATTAAACAATAAATTTATTAATTTATATTAAAATTATAATATAATATAATGTTAAATTAAAAATTATATTCATTTATTATTATTACAAAATAAAAAAAAATAAAAAAAAAAAGCCAAAGCTAATGCGTCCAGTGGACGCATTAGCTAAACCCAACTTATAGTTGGGTTTAGCTAACGCGCCCTAATGCAGCCATTTGGTACCCCAAACATGGGGCTGCATTGCTAATGCAATGCAATCCCATGTAATGAGGGGTACCAAACACCCCCTTAGTGATTACACCTATACGTAATATAAATATTGAATGAAAATGAATAAATTAAATATAGGCTGGTAATTTTAACATTCTCTGTGAATGCAGCGTTCATTCTTTATCAATAATTCTATACATACATACATACATACATACATACATATATATAGAATTATTACAGCCACTTGAAGCTCAGTCTATTATTATTTCAATGGCTTCATTTTTATTTTTATTTTCCATATACGTTTAACGCTGATGTCATGTTGAAGGCTAGAGCCGGCCACTTTTAATTTAACTATCAAAAATCGTTTACGGCCATTATTTGTCTGTATGACCTATCAAATTATAGTTCATTTGTCTCCTTTTAGCGCCTGCAGGATTTTAGAAGGTTGTAATAAGAAAATATATTTTTCCAAAAAATTGGCTGAGAAAACCACGGGTACAATCTTGGCAAAACATGTTCTTGTTTAGCAAATGCATTTATGTTATTCTATATAAATTTGCCTAGTGACAATTTTCGAGAGTGAACCTGCAAATTGCCAGCAAAATCAGTTACTACGGGAAGGTATTTAATCATATTCAAGTTCTCATTGTGGGTCGCAATAGCTTTTGTTCAAATGCATGGACTTAAAAGCTGCTTGGATAACGAGAGAATCGGTCTATTGGAAATCAAGACCTTCATAAAATCAGTCAGTGATATGCAATTTGCAGATGCCATTCTTGTTTCATGGGTTGATAATAGAACCTCTGATTGCTGTAGTTGGGAGAGAATCGAGTGCAACGTCACCACAGGTCGGGTGACGGAACTCTTACTCGATAGTGCAAGAAAAGTCAAATCTGATGACTTTTCTGATGGACTCCAATTATAAATATGTCCTTATTTGTTCCTTTCCAGGAACTGCGCGTGCTTGACTTAAGAAACAATAGATTTGAAGGTTGGGAAGAGAATAAAGGTAAAATGTATGAAAGGTCAAATATTTGGATCCAAGGTTGTGCTGATATTTCAAAAATATGAAGTCATATGTGTGCATTTGTTTCCGAGTACACTGAATATTTAATTGCTTTTATTTTCTTATCATGTAACTACCGCCACCTACACAAAGATCGATCGGCACAAATCTCATATCACTGTTGAATGAAAGCCCCTTTAAATTTTGGTTCCAATTATTAATGATTTTTCTTTTGCAGCTAATTACAACAACAATGGGAGTTTGAAACAATTGAAGATTTTAAATATTGGTTTTAATTCCTTCAGTGAAAGTCTAGTACCACTTCTGACTTCACTAACTTCGTTGACCACTCTAATCCTCGAAGGCAATAACTTAGGTGTAGGCTTCAAGCCTATGAAAGGTATGTGTTAAGATTTTGTTTTTCTGAACATCAACCATCTTACCCTTATAATACATAATTTCCCATCCTTCATTTTTTTTTTCTGTTGATGTAGTATTACCAAATTTGAGAAATTTGGAAGTGTTGGATCTATGTGGTAACGGAATAATTGGTTCTTTAACAATGCAAGGTACCGTTATATTTTACTTAACGGTCAGAATTTGCATAAGTTAATATTTATTATGACTAGCATACAACATGAATTAACGCTAAAAATATTAGCACACTTTAATAGCCTAAGTTCAACTACCAAAATCAATAGAGCTCTACTATTAGCGTTGAGTTTTATCCGAAATAATAATAATAATGAACTGAATCGGTCCCTGTTTGTGTTCAGCTCGATTAGATAAAATCTTTCCAACCGATAACTTCAGTTGTTTTGGCACCTTTAGTTGTTTTCTAGTTAAATAAGAGGTGAAAAACTTAAGCTATTGAACAACAAATGCAGAGAAATGAATGCAAGCACAGAATAATAAGCAGAGAATAATCTTTTTCGTTGGCTTTCATCTTAACGTACACAAAGTTCATGTCTTGCCACCCCATAAAGAAAGTACTGTTCACAGCTGTAATTTAAGTATAACGGCTACTAAACTTTCAATCTAAAGATAGTACTGTCTTTTGGGATATTCATCTTGATCTCACTAAATATTTTCCACGAATTAGATCAAACACCTGACTCATTTCATGCGCATGATTGATGATGATCTTGTCATTCAGGCATTAGGTCGAACATCGGATTCATTTCAACAAACACTTTGGTTTCTCTAACATTTTTCCATTTCCTTTCAGGAATATGTGAGTTGAAGAACCTCGTTGAGTTGAATCTCAGTTGGAATAATTTAGATGGAAGTCTCCCTCAATGTTTCAGCAACCTGACTTACCTTCAAGTTCTTGATCTCTCGTCCAACCAGTTAAGTGGGAATTTACCAATATCCGTCTTTGCTAATCTCACATCCCTCGAATATCTATCACTATCTGATAACAATTTTCAAGGATCATTCTCTTTATGTTTGACTGGTTGCTGATTCCTCAACCAATCAAATTACAAGTCTTTCCTGGATGTGATGATAGTGTTCCAAATAGAATAATCATTTTTACTCATTGCTACACATTCTTTATTACGAATTTAATTGGATATATAATTTCAGAGTAAAGCTCCTGATTCTCGAGAACAAATTAAAGGTTGCCCTCCAATGGAAACTTTCTTTATTAAGTTCTTCACACCGTTGGTTCTAATGTATTCGATTCAAATGCATGGATACGATGGTTGCTTGGAAGAGGAGAGGATTGGTCTACTGGAGATCAAAAGGTTCTTTATATCAATCAATGGTGGGGAATATGCAGACGAAATCCTTACCTCATGGGTTGACGATGGAATCTCTGATTGTTGTGATTGGGAGAGACTTAAGTGCAACGGCACCACAGAACGGGTGGTGGAACTCTCACTCAATCATTTGAAGCATTACAACAGTTCCAACCCTAATAACTCTTCAGATGGAGTTATAATTCTGGATCTGCATTGTTTCCTCCTTTTCAAGAACTGCAAAGCCTTGACTTATCTGAGAATTGGTTTGGAGGCGTCTGTGAGAGTAAAGGCATGTACATCACTTTTTTTCCCCTTGTCCGACCGATTTGCCCCACAAATGACTTAATAGCACCCACAATACAGGAAAATGACTTCACTATTCTTTGTTAACTGTGTTTGTCTTGACTGCTGGACTATTAAGAAATTTCTAAAAATTAATGGTCTGAGTTGATTGGGTTGGATTTTTGAAAAAAATTATTTTTATAGTCTAATTAAATAGTAAATGAAAATAAATTAATTAATTAAAAAATAAAAAATTGTAAATATTAAAATTCTTAGAACAAATCTAATATTTCAAAGTTTTTATATTTATATTTTTAATTTTTATATAAAATATGAAAATTTGTATAATAATTTTTATATATATGCGGGTTTAACCCAACCCAATTCATAAATAGTGCGGGTTGGAAATTTAACAACCCAACCCAACCCATATATTTTATCAATCCAACCCAACTTGGGATGGCAATGGGCACCGCCCGCAACGGGTTTGCTATTATCAAATTTAAACCTGCACAAAATTTAAATTACCAAACCCACCCGCAACCCATAGCGGGTTTTAATTTTTTTAAGAAAACCCACCCGCAGCGGGTTTTGACAATTACCAAACCCGCAATGGCACCCAGCGGATTTTTTGCGGGTTTTCGTATTTAAAATCACAAATATTTAATATATAAATTTATAATAATACCTCAAATTCCATATAACATACTCAATTTTATATTTAAACAATGTAAATGAAAAATTAAAATTTCAACATCAATCCAACACAAATTCTCAAATTTAAATATAAATTACACAAATCCATTTAAAAAACATAAACTAGTATCTAAAAATAATAATTACATTGTATACTATCATTTAAAACAAGCTCCAAGAGAAGATATTCATTTCATTCATCACCATAAGCACCCATCCAACACAATGCCTACAATAATAATTAAGATTAATATTTTCAAATACTAATTCGAAGAAAAAAAATTATAATAATAAAATAAGTCATGTATTAAGTTAAAGAAAAATAATAAATACAAAATTATAATAGATATATAATAATCCATAAATTACATTATTTTCTTTATATATTTTTAGATTATTTTCTTTATACACATTATTTTCTTTATACATTTTTAGATTAAAATTAAATTAAAAATATTTAAAAAAAATATTGCGGGTTTGGTGGATATCCATGCGGGTATCCACCGGTTATAAGGTAAATACCAAACCCACCCGCATCCATGTGCGGGTTTTAGTTTATAATACTAAATCCACCCGCAACGGGTAAAATTACCCATATCGGGCGGGTTTTGGCTGGCGGGTTTGCGAGTATAATTGCCATCCCTAAACCTAACTCCTAAAAAATCACACGGGTTGAGTCGGTTGAGCGGGTTGGTGCCAACCCGTACTCATAATCAGTGTTTTAGCAGCTTCCTGATCAATTGCTGGAGTGCTAAAATTTTTTTAAGTAAAAACTTAGATGAGAAAAGCCCAAGAAAAAAAGATAAAACAAATCTTGAGTGACTAAGTATTACACACATGCCTTTGCTTCGCAGCCTACAATAGCTTTGGGAGATTGAAGCAGCTGAAGATCTTAAATCTTGGTAATAATCGCTTCAACGACAGCATATTATCGTATTTGAATACACTAACTTCACTTACCACTTTGATTCTTTGTGACAATTCCAAGGTTCCAGAACCAAGCAAGGTACATTTCCAGCAGATATGCTATATCATGCAATTTATAATCTTAATAAGCTAATTTTCACAAAATACATACTGTCCATCTCAAATTGCAGGATTGGCAAATTTGAGATACTTGCAAGTACTGTTGGATCTAAGTGGTAACCCAATAACAGGTCACTTCATAGCAAGGCTAGGTGAGTTAGTGTGGTTTGAATTTAATTAATTGCTGAGCACTTATATTTGCACAAAAAAATTTGAGAAGAAAAATGAACTATAATACCGTATTAGTGAAAAAGACGAAATAATCAATTAACACTACAATACCAAATGATTTAATAGTTTATTTTTGTCAGTATTTTTTTCAGTCTTTAGTCTCCTTGATTAGTATTTTCCTTCATGCTACAGAGCTTCGAGACGATACCCCTGAAACTAATTCTAAAGTAATATAAATTTTCTTTTTCTCAATGTAGGTTTGAGCAGCTTGAGAAACTTGAAAAGATTGGGATCTAAGGAATAATTATGGATTTACTACACCAAGTCAAGGTATACCCTAAAAATTAATTTCCTCTTTTATTTATTTTTCATATGTCTTTCTTAATTATTTGAATTTTCCATAGAATTTAGATCGTTTAGGCTTACACTACTCTATTGCCTTTTATCACATTTACATTTAACTTAAACCAAGCAATCGGTGGCATCTGGGGATGAATCTACTCACAAGGTAATGCATGAAGTCAAATGACCCACAGGAAGCTTTTTCCCTTTAAATTTGAATTTGTTGTCATTTTCTTTTTTTGACATTACATTATTAGTTTTTGAAATTGTCTTCGTTTTTTATTTTTATTAAAGAGACAAACTTAAAAAAAAAAGTGGGATTATTTAAACCTACTAAAATACTCACCGAACTTGTTTACTAACAAAATCCACTATTATAAATTGAAATTTTACTCTACAAACCTACTTAAATACCAAATATACCCTCACTGAACAAACTTATTATTAAGACTAATTTTACTGTGTAAAATCTGTATTATAGCATGATTTTATTTTCTAATTTCTTTTTTATTACACTTTGTAGATTTTCAACTAATCTTATACCTGGAATCGGCATCCTTTTGTCTTTTCTTATCTGTAAGGATTGATTAAAAAGTTGCTTTTGTGAATCTTCATCATATCTAATTGTACATCAGCTGTTCTGAAAAATTGTAGTACGATAGTTTGCTGTCCTTATACTTCTATTTTATGATCTTTAAGAGAAATATGGAAGTAAATTATCATTTTCTTTCCTCTTTGTTTAACTTTGTATTAGTAAAATATAAATTGGAATTCACTGCAAGTAGATCAATATCATTCATTTGGTGGCATGAATATTTTTTCTGTAATTGATGATGGTAACTAAATATGCTTTATGAATGTCTTAAAGCAACTAAAAACATTTGTTGATGGTAGTTTTGTATTGGATACTTGGATTTGAGCCAATGTTGAGGCATTTGATATAACTCCCTCCGCCTTGTTCTAGTTACCCAAGAACAAAATAGTTTTATTGAATTATAATATTTTATCCATTATTGTAATTTACTTTATAGGCATTTTGGTAATAAAAAATTCTACTAAAATAAATTGCAAGAGTTTAATGAGTACTTAATTCGTTAGGTTCAAATAGTTCAACACAACTAAGAAAAGGTACCTCTTGTAGTAGTTTTACATAATTACTCATTAAAAAATAATAAAAACTTATTTTTTTTTATTATTTCTTTTTCTCTTTGCGAACAATCCTTAATTGAATTAGTAGGCACCTTCTCACCTTAAATTTAAAGTGGAAGATTCGAGTCTCCCAAATAATTTTGTGGGAGTATTTATTTAATTTCTTATCCTGAACTTTAATGAGCTTCAATTATATGTTGGGCTTTGGTTGAATATTTATACTCTGTGTTGAGTATTGTGTATGTTATATATAATATTAAAAAATATATAGTTCTCTTGTCCTCTCAAATCTTCATTTTGATGATTATTTAGCCCTTTAGCCCCTTTCAGTGAATTTCCTTTGCTACAGTCCTAGAGAAAACAACACATGCATACCCTTAAATCTTGATCATACATTATAATTTAACTTTAAAATTCCATTTCTTTGTTTGTTTGTTTGTTAGTTGGTTCTATTTTTTTCTTTTTTTTTCCCAAAAGCAAATAAGATTAGCAAAACTAGAGGGCTATTTTATTCAATCGGTGCCTTAGGAGGAATTTTCGATCGTTCACATTTTACCAGTATTAAAATTTACAACAGTCGTTTGCATGTGAGTGAGTTGACTCTCATTTTTTTCCTCCTTTATGGGGACCTTTTCTCAATTCGAATTGATTTTTTTGTGCTCGTTGCTTATAAATGATCTAATGACTCTTTTCTTTTTTTCTTCTATTTTTTTTTCTTGTGGCAGAATTAGCAAATTTGACAAACTTGGAATTTTTGGATCTAAGTGGAAACAGTTTGACCACATCCATAACAAGACTAGGTATACCTGAAACTCCCTCCTATTTAAATGTTTTCAATATAGTTGAAAATATTTTCTTAAAGTTGTCAAAGACTTGACCAAGTAGCTATTAAACAAATTTCTTTCATTAAGGAGATAAAAGGCAAAAAGTTTAATTTGGACTTTCCCAATTGCCTCTGCCTACCTTTTAAAATTAAAAAATAGAAAAAGAACGTCTATAACTCAAATTTTGAGGGAATGATCATATAGATCCTAAATTTTTAATAAGAGATATCGAGACTTTCTTCTCACTATAATGTCCTAAGGCTTTATTAACTCAAAAAATTGATTCCAACATTCTATAACAAATAGAAATATAATATTAAAATAAATGTAACAATATATACATTTTAAAATAATTTTAATATTTAAAAATATATTAATAATTTATAATCTTATATTATATTAAACTAAATTTTATACTAAATAGAAACATAATATTAAAATAAATATAAAAAAATTTATATCTTTTTCAATATTATATAAAATAATTTTAATATTATTAATACATGAAGTATATTTTATAAATTGTAAAATCTATCCTACCCAAGTATTATTTAGAGTTTTTATAACGAATACAAGTATATTATTAAAATAGATATAATAATTTACATTTTAAAAATTATTTTATATAGTAAAATATTTTAATATTATTTGCTACCGGAAAAACTAAATTATTTAAATTACATTTGTTTTCATCAAAAAATTTTAAAGTCATTTTTCTTAGTTACTTATCTACAAAAGATATTATAGTCACAAGGAGTCTTGGTGGCCTTATTAAAATCTTAGGGTTTACATGACTATCTTCCCAAACTTTAGGGTATATGTGTCCTTTTCCTTTATGTGTGTATGTGTGTGAGTGTGCGTGTGAATGTTAGGGTTGTGTATTTGGGACATTAATCTGGAGCAATGGGCAAATGATACATGACAATAGAGAACGAAAGAGAAGAAAAGTCAATACCTTTATGTGAAGAGAGGATATCTCAGTTTTGAGTCAAAGAAAGTTGCACGAGTTTGGATGTTCTCAATGGTCTCTTTTGCTGTGTTTTAAGTTTGTCAAATGTGTCATCTATATCTAGTTATTTATGTCTAGTTTTGGTATTGGTCATTAGTCAAGTCTTTTGAAGGGTCTTATGATTTAACTTATGCTTAGAGTGTTGTTTCAAAAAAGCTATTTAAGCGTCCTTAATTGTATTCATGAATCAATTTAGAATTTTATGAATTGAATCAGTTCTGAAATTTTTGAGTTCTTATCCAACTCTAAAAGTTTTTTTGGTAGATTCTATTGAATGATGAGTTATAATAGCCCTGTATCCTTAGCTTAATGACTTTCGGTGGTGAAATTTCCTGTACCCTTTTGTTGTTTGTTTTGGTAGTGGGGTTTTGCATCATTGGTGTGTGCCTTTGTGTTTCCTAAATTGTAATATGCTACTGTTGATACCCACTTTGGGATGGTTGGTTATGCAGTTGTAGTGTAGTTTTATAGTGCGTAATTGCGCAGGTTACCAACCGTGTTGGCCCATGAGCCTTTGTGAGCCGTCGCTTGACGGCACGGCTCATTAGGCACCTTTAGTTGCAGCGTTTAATCTAATTCAAAGTAAGATCTTACAATTCAACATGTGTCGAGGAATTGCAAGCAAGCAGCGAATGGCTCGTTTACTTTATGTCACGGTAATTTTGAGGTATAGGTGGAAGAATCATTATACATGTACACCTACACTTAATGAGAAGTATAGATTTTAAAAATATAAAATTAAAAATTAAAAAAAATACAACGGCAGAAAGGGCCTCACGCTCTCAACATCATTTTCGCTTTCGTGGACTGCACACACGTTGTTAATATAAAATCACAGTCTTTTCAAAATCCGCTCTTATGTCAATAATCTCTGTTCAAACTCCAAACACATTCAAAAAATAAAATAAAAAATTTAGAAAAAATGCCTCAACTGGCAGAAACCTATGCCTGCGTGCCGTCGACGGAGCGAGGCCGAGGAATTCTAATCTCGGGCCATCCAAAATCGAATTCAATTTTGTACACCAATGGCAGATCCGTAATTATACTCGATCTTAGCAATCCGTTGCAGGTCTCGATCTACGGCGAGCACGCCTACCCTGCCACGGTGGCGCGGTTCTCGCCCAACGGAGAGTGGATCGCCTCTGCTGACGTGTCGGGGACCGTGCGGATCTGGGGGGCCCACAATGATCACGTTTTGAAGAAGGAGTTCAGGGTTTTGTCGGGTCGGATCGACGATCTCCAGTGGTCTCCCGACGGCTTGAGGATCGTTGCTTGCGGCGAAGGCAAGGGGAAGTCACTTGTGCGCGCCTTCATGTCAGTTTTATTATCCACTCTTTACGCCACTCACATTACTTGATTTTTGATTCATTTTATTTTTATTTTTATTTTTAAGCAATCTTTAGAAAAGAGAATTAAGAGTTATGGTCATAGGTGTTTGAACAAAGAAATAAAGAATTTGAATTATTACTTCGTTTGGGATTTGCTCACTATGATTAGATCAGATTCAAGTTTGTGTTAGACTTCAGACATTTCAAGTTAGGTTTTCGACTTGTGAATTTCAACGTTAGTGTTAGATATTCCTTACTAAGTAGATACCTTTTTTCACTAGATGTGCTTGAATTATGGAGGGGTTATTCAAATTGGTGTATTACACACATTGCTGTTGCTAGAGTTAGTGATGTGACAACTTAGTTGTGGAATGTTAGAAAAAGTTGGACTGTTTAGTATTAAGGAAAATACTGAAGTCACATTTTCTGGTATAGTTGTCATATTAGAAATGTTATTAAAGGAATTTGTATTTTGGAGTCTTTGTTATTTAATTAGGTGAATTTTCGTACTCCAATAAGTCGTTGTATTAAATACATTATCGTTTCAGATTGGAGAAGATTAATTAAAAAAAATGTTTTCTTTTAATTTTTATTAATGTAAAAGATAAAAATACATTTTTTTATTGACTTTTCTTTGCCTTCTGTTTTGAGTTGGTGACTGGTCCTCTATTTGGTATTACGTGCATTTATAGACATAATTAGTTTTTTACTATGTTCACATAATTAGTTGTTTTCATTTGTCTACAATGAACAAACAAACTACAAATTTCCAACGTTCCTAGGTTGTGTCAATAGCATTCAATCATCAACTGAAGGCAGTTTTTGATAATATAAGATAAGTCTATTGATGGTTCCATACACATAGAAAGCTTTGGTGGCCTCTAATTTAAAAGGCTTTTGAATGGAAGGAATTTGTTGCTTGCCATTTTTGTATGTCTTTAGAGGTGAGGGACAATTAGTAACATTTTTAAATATTCATTTCGATCATACTTGTAAGAACTTCTCAAATATATGTGTATTTTGAATTTTATAAATGGCTGAAGTCCGCATTATCAGTGTATTTTTTTGGTCTCATGATCTGTCTAGTACAACGCAATTCTTTCTTCCCATCAAATAGATGATGAATGTAATCTTGAACAGGTGGGATTCAGGTACTAATGTCGGGGAATTTGATGGTCATTCAAGACGTGTCCTAAGTTGTGCCTTTAAGCCGTCAAGGCCATTTCGCATTGCAACATGTGGAGAAGACTTTTTGGTCAATTTTTATGAAGGGCCGCCATTTAAGTTCAAGCTATCTCACAGGTTTGTCTTTAACATATTTATTTAAGGGTAAAAGTTTTTTGTAATGTGTTCCACATCTCGTTTTTAATTATCATTCTATTTGACCGTTTGAACCACTAGATAATATGATTAGGTTGTCAAATACTTGCAATTTGGCAGAGTTGCATGTTCAAGTTTCTTCAACTCTTTCCTTCTCTTTAGCTCAAGTGAAAACAACAACCTGACCATCTTAACATCAAATGTTTTATACTAATTGGTCATTCAAGAACTGCAGAGTACATGATAGGTAAGCAGTCAATAGTTTAAAATATTCAAATGTTGTTTTTGATATTTGGTTCATTCTTACCTTTTTCATGAATTTTATCTATACTTTATTGATTAATGGAGAGGGAGGCTGTCGAACAGAAAAAGAAGTCGAATCCACCCCTGAACTTGAAGGAATGAGATGATGTGCATAGAAACATCATACTTTTGAGTTCCTTAAACTTTGGGAAACCGTCTACAAGATTTTCAAATTTTTAGACCGATGAAGACTTGATTGCACAATATATCCTTTATACTGTTTAAAGTATTTGCTTGCTACTAACCAAAAAAATAAAAAAAATAAAAAAATTAAAGAACTAAAGCAATGCAAGTTAGTGCAGCTATAATGACTATTAGATTATCCTTCTTCCTGGACGTTACTGCAGTATTTTCTGAAGCTTTGCTTTATTGATTTGCAGGGGTCATTCAAATTTTGTCAATTGTGTTAGATTTTCTCCAGATGGTAGCAAATTCATTAGTGTAAGCTCTGACAAAAAGGGTATAATATATGATGGAAAGACTGCGGATAAGATTGGAGAGCTTTCCCCTGAAGATGGTCATAAAGGCAGTGTCTACGCTGTTAGCTGGAGTCCTGATGGTAAACAGGTCAGCATCTTGATATTAACATATACCTTGTGCAAAAAACCTATTTTGGATGACATTTTGACTTTTTAAAATTTTAAAATCACAATCCCTAAAAATAAGAGGAAAAAATCATGTTTTTAACTGGATGCTGCTTGTTAAAATTTTGTATTTTCCAAGGAAGGGTGCTATAAATTATAAAGAAAATAGTTTCCATTATACAGAAGACAAATGTTGTCTGGTGGAAATTTACAGCTAAAGCATTTCAGCATGTTGTGTTAATTCCGTTGGAAAAGGACTTCAACTAGATGAGGATGTAAAAATCTATCTTTAACCTATGTTCGTTATTTGACTAGTGGATGTAGCCTAAATGCTGAGCTACGTTAAAAATCTTAAGTATTTGTGGTTCGGTTGTTTATCCTTTTTGATTTACTGATAGAAATCTCGAACAAGGGCATTGCTGCAACAAAAAATAATGGAAAAATGCGTCTTTTTTTCTCTCTTTCCCCTTTGATATATTATGTGTATCTATTCATCTAAGTTGTCATTATTTACGTTCTTCATTTTAAATAGTGAGGATACTTCTTATTTCTAAACTACCAAGGACTTTCATTATCCTTTCCCATAATCATGAATTTTATTTTTTTTTATTTTAGGAAAATTCTATGATGCTGGGTTAAAAATCCCAATATCAATAGTGGGATTAGTATGGACCTTTGGGTTTGAAAGCAACAATTTCCACCTTTGATTTATATGAATAGTTACCATTTACCCAAGTATCTGATTATTCTTTAATTTCATTTAAGTTTTTTTAATATAATTAATTACATTAAATCTTTTTTTAAAAATTAATTTAAGTTAAATCTTATAACTTATGATTGCAAATATTTTTCTAATTGAATAAACAAAAGAATATTTTTTTATCACTGTAGAATGTTAAAAAAGAATAAATGTAAACCACTGTACATATTAATTATATATACATATTAACTATATTTTTTTCATTAGAGTACATAATAAAATTAAATCACTGTAGAATTAGTATGTCATAAGACTCTAAATAAAATGCATGTCACATGCACATAAGTTCTACATTTTTATTTTGTAGTTTACAACTAGTTTTGAAAATGTAAAATATTATTGAACATCATAATGTAACTCTAAATTTTATGACCTTTAATTGTTATGTTTGAATTCTATTCTAAATCTTATTTTCTCTCTTTTTATCCTATTTAACAGACATGATATCTTGTTGATAATAAAATTTTACGGGTAAAGTAGTGTTATATATAAACTGTAAATTCTAATATTATGTTGATTATATTATTTATATTATTTAGTTATTGTTGACATTGGATTTCATCCAATGGTCTACATTAACCCGTATTTCTAATACAGCATTATAGAAGGACCCTTTATTTTAATTTGAAAATCACTCCCCTTGTAGTAAACATATTGAAGAAAAGGTGCACTCTTGAGCCTCTCACAAAGAAAATATGGATCTGGATTTAGCTGATTCATCTTTACTTAACTAGTTACTGATTTGATTATTTTTCCAGTATGTACTGTTGCAGCAAACTAAAAATTTAAAGTTATAAACCTTTGAAATAATTGTGACCATAGTAGCATGGACATAGATACGATAGTTAGAGAAATGAGCTATGAACATCAACAATTATCTACCTCATAGTTCATCGATCAAAATCCAAATGTTCTTATTCCCTAATTGTTATTGATATTTGGGATGGTTTTCCTTCTACTTCAAGGATTACGATTACTAAAAGGATCAAACGTAATAAATAAATATGTACTTGGAGCCCAAGAATACTCATTTATGTCCCTTAGGAACTCCTAAAGCTTATACTAAAATTAGATGTCCCTTAGGAACTCCTAAAGCTTATACTAAAATTAGATTATGTGATACGATTGAAGTGCTCCCAGATGAGGTTTGCTGCATTGGTCTTTTCATGTTGCCCTAAACAATACCCAACTCTTACTTGCTGTCTATTATAGCTCTTACTTAATCTAATTATAAGGTACATGAGTGTAAACAAACAATAAGACAAATACCTGGGAACCCAAGCTAACAATGTGTGAACTTTAAATGGTGCACTTTTGTGAATTTAATGAAAGAAAGGTCCTGGAGTAGAAGTAAATGTGGGTGAAAATAAGGGATAAAGGGAATGGTAAAAGAGACATTTTGATAGATTGACACATGAGACATGAGAGTTACTGAATTGAGGATGTCCTGACACTCAAATCTTTTGGAGGGAAACTATCTTCATGAGAAATGAAAGTGATGATACTTGCATCCGTTTCACCTGCTATATTACTCTCCCGCTCCATTTATTTTTTCAAAGTTTGTGCTTGATGTGTAGTAATGTACTTCTGTGAGTAAATTTTTCTATAGGTACTGACAGCGTCTGCTGATAAGTCAGCCAAAGTTTGGGATATCTCTGAGGATAATCATGGGAAGTTGAAGAAAACATTGACTCCTTCAGGCTCAGGTGGAGTTGATGACATGCTAGTTGGATGTCTTTGGCAGAATGATTTTCTTGTCATTGTTTCTCTTGGTGGCACAATAAGTATATTTTCAGCCAATGATCTGGAAAAGAGCCCATTGCAACTATCTGGACATATGAAAAATGTTACTGCATTAACTGTACTTAACATTGACCCGAAGGTTATCCTGTCCAGTAGCTATGATGGTTTGATAGTTAAATGGATTCAAGGAATTGGTTATGGTGGTAAATTACAGAGAAAAGAGAACTCTCAAATTAAATGTTTTGCAGCTATTGAAGAAGAGATTGTTACGTCTGGATTTGACAACAAGGTGACAAACATTTCAATTTTCCAATCTTATGTGGATGGTTTATACATCAGTGTTTACATGTTATTCATACTTTGATACTACTTCTTTGGGCTTAAGTTTCTCAAGACTTTAAGGTCTGCTCAGTTTTCTAGATACATCCTAATTGCGAAGGTTTTAGGTTAATTCTTTTAATAAATTGTTTCTGCTGCTAGGGAAGGGATGGACGCCCTTTTTGGTCTCAGGTTAGGTTTTGTATAGATTTTTTGCATACCTTGTTTTTCTCTGTTTGGTTATTATTGTGGACGTTGGTCCAACTTTGTATCTCTTTGATCAGTTAATTGATTAATAATTCTTTGGTTTATTTGAGAGAAAGATCATATCTTTTTCACATATCTTTTTCTCGCAGACTTTTTCATTAAAGACAATTAAATTCAACAAGCAGAATCCTATTCCTAAAATGTGTTTGATGAGGCTTTGTATACCCATCGTCGTTGAAACTTGCGCTATCACTTTTCATTCTTATGGAATATACTTAAACCTGATTTATCAGATTGTGTTTCTCTTAATGTTTTTTTGTACTTCTGTTTTCTCAAATCCAGATATGGAGAGTTTCTCTACAAGGTGATCAATGTGGAGATGCAAATTCCATTGATATTGGCAGTCAACCAAAAGACTTAAGTGTTGCCCTTCACTACCCCGAACTTGTGTTGGTCTCAACTGATTCTGGAGTTGTTTTGCTCCGCGGTGCAGAAGTGGTATCAACCATTAACCTTCGTTTTGCCGTGACAGCTTCTGCAATCGCGCCTGATGGAAGTGAGGCCATTATAGGTAGTCAAGATGGTAAACTACATGTTTATTCAATCAGAGGGGATACTCTTACGGAAGAAGCTGTCCTGGAGAAACACCGTGGGGCAGTTAGTGTCGTACGCTACTCTCCTGATGTTTCAATGTTTGCATCGGGTGATGTAAATCGAGAAGCCATAGTGTGGGATCGTGTCTCCCGAGAGGTATGTATATATGTTTATTCTGTATAACCATTTACAGCACATCCAGATATTTTCTTTTTCCGCCTGGTGGATCATAAAATCTTGTACCTTATTTTTGACCAATGGTTTGCAGGTAAAGCTTAAGAACATGCTGTACCACACTGCCCGCATTAACTGTCTTGCTTGGTCTCCTAATAACAGTATGGTTGCTACTGGATCACTTGATACCTGTGTTATTATATATGAAATTGACAAGCCAGCATCTAGCCGCATGACCATAAAAGGAGCTCACTTGGGTGGGGTTTATGGATTAGCTTTCACTGATGAGCACTCTGTGGTTAGCTCTGGTGAGGATGCTTGTGTCCGCGTGTGGAGGTTGACCCCTAATTGAGATTGACCGCCGGAGATACCAAGGTCAAGATCTAGAAGTTGGTGAACATATGTCGACTTCATTGGGTTTTGTTTATTTGATTTTGGTTTGCAATGAGATGGAACAAAAAGGAAACTTCTGCGATCATGATTTCTCTACCGTCGTGAAGATCATACTAGCACTTTACAGCTATTTGCTTTGCAGTGCAAATCACCCTTTGAAAGTAACAGCTCAATTGATGGGCAAGTCTTTTGGCCTCTTTGCAGCTTGGAGTTTGTGTCTATTTCTTGTTGATATTGGCGAAAGCATGCATTTCCATGATGTTTGAGCATTGATGTTGTGGGTCCTCTAATCTGTGGTCAATTTAGACATACCATTTTGTTGTGTGAAGGTTTTGCCTGATGGTTTTGTCATTTTAGTCTGCAGAACTTGAACAACAGGAAGCTGAAGTGAATTTCTATACTGTCGGTAGATCAACACGAACTTCTGGTTCTGTGTTTCGCTGCGTGTATGGTTTTTTTTTTTGAGAGGACTCTTGTTGGTTTTCTGGTCTTCCCTCTTTAAAGTCCTCTTGCTCTTGCAAGTACTTCACATTCTTCTTGTTTCTGTTGAAAATGTATTTTTTTGGACTGTCTTTATGTATCATAGAAGTTTTTATGTACAACTTTTGCCAAAGATTTCTTAGTTAGCTTAATTTGTTATCACTATTGCCCGACTCCGCTGGAAATTTCACGTTTCTTTATAAGGGGTAAAACTTCTGTTTACTTCTTGATAAAACGATGTACTTCAATTTACCTTAAAAATTATGAAATACTCAATTTATCATCTAATTACCGTTATTTTTAATAATGGATTGCCTTGTTAAAGGAAAAAAGTCATTTTTATCCCTAAGATTTAATGCAATATCTTATTTCATCTCTACTTTTCAAATAATAGTCTAAAATGTCCTTCCGTTAGCTTACTGTTAGTGTAAAACCGTTAACTAGTAATTTATTGAGGGTAAAATAGAAATGTTTATTAAAGTGATACAAACTATATTACAATAATATTTTTACACAATTAAATAACACTATAAAGTATGTAAAATTCATTAACTTTTTTTAAATGAAATCAACGATGATATACTTTAATATAGCCATTGAATAATTGTCGTAAGGAACAAACTGTAACTAACACAATATCCTTAAATCATTGGAAGAAAAACTCAAAAATACCACTAATTTTTATGTGTTTGCATGTGCTGAATGTTTTCTTTATCTTCAACTCAATTCAAGTCATTTTACAGTGCAATTAGAGAGTATAGGGCTTTCATGCTGTCAAAATAGAAAGAAGTGAAAAAAGAATTGCTTGAAATAAAAGTTTTTCATCTTTTTCGGAATTTCCTATTTAGTGGGATTAGATAAAATTATTTTTAATTATATGTTAATTTTTATTTATTTTTCTAATTTTCTCTTTGATGGAAAATCTTTTTTTACCCTTAATGAATTACTAACAAACGACATTAAACTAACAGTGATTTAACGGAAGGATGTTTTGAGTTATTGTTTAAAAAATAAGGATGAAATGGATTATTGCATGAAATCTTAAGGATGAGAAGAGCTTTTCTCCCTTGTTAAAATACGAAAATACTTCCACTTATAAGAGAGTATGCTATCAACGGTGGTATGTGGTGTTTAAAAATAACTGTTTTTTGACACACCTTTAAGAAAATGTGGGAATTTGTAAAAGGCTAACAATAAAATGTTAAAAATATGTTATTTATAATTTAATATACAAAAAATGAAATGACTTACTGGGCTAAAATTATTATTGTTACTCCTCATTTAGGTTTTGAAGTTGAATAAATTACAAGGAATCCCATTAGTATTATTCGAATTTGGGCTTTGAAGTTGAACAAATTACATGACATGCCATGCATTTGAAACTCAAACAGTTAATGTTGCAGAAACAAAAAATTCAAAATTCAAAATTGAATTTGTTAGGTTGGTGCCTTTAAATCCAGCTCCCAACAGGGCTGGTCACAAAATCATAAGGACCATAAGAATATCAACAAAACAAAATAATAACAACAATATTATCGTTTAGAGGCAGCTAGAGTGGTTATGCAAATGAAGATAGGGAACCGCAAGTTCATAACTGAATTTTGCACTAGCTATGGTGGTCGTGTATTGATGAAAATTCTATATTCTATTACAAATATGAGAAGAAATCAAGTAATTTTTTCAAGTGGTGGGAACCAATTAAGCATGAGCATAAAATAATTGATAGAAGACTGAGAACATTAATTGATGATTTTGAAGATAATTATGAGCTGATGGTTGAACTTTTAGAGGCAATTATCAACCTTGTTACAAAATCAGATTCAATGATGAGGTTGTTACAAATTATCCTCATAATATTATGTATTTTTGGCATGTTGCTTAGAGATTATTAAGTGTTAACTGTACTAAAACCAAGTAAAACAAGAAAACTACCATTGAAGGAGATGTGACATTCCAAAAAAAAGCTCATGTACTGCATTTAATGGACTTCATCATTGTGTTTGTAATACATATATTTAATTAGAGTGTTACAATTAATATTCACCAGCAGCTTATTATCTTCTCTTTTGAAATTGTAGGAACTTCAATATCCAAACCAAATATTCTTTACAACCACCCTAAAAAATTTGTCAAAAATAAGTACATGAGCTTCACCTACTTAACGGTACACTTAATAAGCTAATAAACTTGAGCATAACTACGTCTTCACATTGACCTAAAGCTAATAAACTTGAGCATATAAGAACAAAATCAGCAGCATCATTGTTCAAGTCGAATCTGAAGCAAAAGTTTAATGTTGCTTCTACTTAATTTTGGCTGAATTTAATATCCCCTACAATAAAAACACAGTGAGACATCAACAAGAAAACAATTTACAATATTAACAATCTTTGAAAGAAAATTACATAGCTAATTTAGTCAGATTAGGCACTTATTAGCCACTTTTAAGCACTATCTTGCTCTTGCCCTTCAAGTCTCTCAATCTTGCAGGTGTAGATAAAAGAGTAACACTTGCAGATGTCGAACCTTCTTTAACAAGAATGCCTCTTGTAGATGCCTTAGGAAATGGATCAACAACTTCATTTCTTGTTCTTGCTAGCATTGCTACATTATTTTTTATTGGCATAGTCGTTGTGGTTTTTTCTATGTTGTTGAACCCCTTGTTATTTGACCTAGCATTTGTTTTGATGTCAAAGGTGATAGATGAGCTACTACCCTTTATGATTAATGGAAAATATATTAAAGGACTGCATCAATTAATGTTGACAATATTCATTAATAATGTTAAGTTACAAACTTAAAACCCATGACCAACCTAATATAATCCATTAGATGCACTTGTACCAGCATCACCATGAGCTGATCCATTAGGCACAATGCCACTTGCATTAACACTAGTAGTCTATAAGTTCCCAACAATATGAACTTTGAAAAATGATACACGTGAGCTTGAAGCTGCTACTAAGGTCTTCCTATGTTTCTATAAATATGAATAAAAAAATTAAACAACATTTGCATTATTTTTTTTTATACAATGAATAGAAGTAAAATTATATAAAATTATTGCATGTTTTAACTATGTTCTTACTAACATGTTCCTTGTTTTCTTATGTGCATCGGCTGGATCAACAAGACAACCTCTTTTATTATGGTTAATGACTCCATATAATTACTAGCATATTGTGAATCTTCTCTTATGAGCTGGTGGTTTATATGTGGCCATTTAGATTTGTTAAGTAAAGGATGAATCATGCTTGAATAAAACTTTAAATATGCTTTCTTTTAATAACAAGGACCAACATATTTCCAGTAAGTACTTTTCATACGAGCTATACAAGGCATTGCACACTTGCAAAGTAAGCAACTAATTTGTAACGGTCTACAGTTATTGTATGCTCTTCTAAGTTGACAATCCATGACTTTATAGTAAAAATTTAAAGAGTACATGACTTGCTAGTATAACCCAAAACTTCCTACTATTCTTCAGTGTTTGATCTATCTTGTTGTTAATTAAGGTAGGAACATCAATTCTCTATTTTGAATAGTTAATCTTGCAATCATTTATTGCTTTAATCATTTATTTTCTAATGTGCTCTACTAAAGTGATTATGGGTACATTTTTTTTTTGAATTACATGAGACTAATGCTCAGATTACAACTCATATTATATGAGATTTATAACTGATATTTACAACTCATATTTTTATCCTCTTTAATATTCGAGGGGTGTTTACTCCACTCACATTTCGAAAGGGAGAAGACTGCAGTCACTTAATTATATATTATAATTAAGGAAGGAAATAAGCCCCTACATGCATCACGGGAGCTCGAACCACTGCGCTCACAGTTATGAGTGCAGGGTCCTAGCCACTGGGCTAAGGCCCAGTTGTGAGTGCCTTTCTCATTTCACCAATCTATGCATTCTAACTCCTAGTCATATATTTATAATGTGATCACATTTAACAAACTATCAAAAGCACATATTGACTAGTACTTCGAGTTTAGTTTCCTTAGCCATCGAATGCATCAGTATCAATATTTTGTATGTGTTTCACTCATGCAGTGAAATCATCCTTATTTGATACTTTAATAGCCTTTTAATAATAATTTCTTAGCTTAACTTGAGGAAACCTTACCTTTAGGTTGGCAAAGACAATGCACAAAATTTGTTCTTTAACTCATCAAACTCCAGGTACAACGATGCAAGAATACCCTTCTACCTATTAGTTATAAAGTTAAGTTGTCATGTATCAGCCAAATACACTTGTAGATACACTAAACACCATGTCTAAATTTTAATGTTCTCAAACTTATAAACATATATTATAATTGGAATAATACCCTAATTTGCATTAAGTATAACCAGTGACAATAAAACACCTTCAAAGAGACTTTTTAAATGAGAACCACCTAGCCTAACAAATAGCCTACACCTCTCCTTAAAGCCATCTTTAAGACCTCGAAAGCTCATCATGAATCTTAAGTTTATTTTCTTTGTTACTTTAAACAATGTTAATCCCTTATTGTCTGTTGTTTGATGATTTGAGCATAGTTCCAAAGTTACATTAAGTTTTTAACATGTTGACTTCAATATCTTTCTCTTTGCTTTGTAAACTTTCTAATGTTCTACCTTAACTTTATACATTGTCCTAAGGTCATCAACAAGAATTTCCGCAGTAATCCTTGGATCACCTGTCACTTTATTCTTATACTTCTTTGCAATCTAACTAACAATAACATCTAGATTAATCATAAGACCTCATATATGTGTATACGGTGCAAGGTTCTAATATGAAAACAATATCAAAATCTTTGAACCACTGCATATATTTTAAAGTGCATAACACTTACATAAAACTTTTTTTCTCTCAAATTTAGTCATTCTACCACTAAAAACCTCTTGTATATAGTAATCCTCTAGAGCCAATGCAAAAGATTGAAAAAAATTTGTCCAACTCTAAGTTCAATTGGATGTTTCATCTATAAATGTCTGACCACCTAATGCGTGAGACATCATCTTCTGATTCTAACATTAGCTCATAATCTACATAGTCACTTTCATCTCCTTCTTAATAAGTCATCATTTATATCATGTTAATCTCGATCATCAACTTCATCTTTTTATTAAGTACAAAACATAGAAGTCATCTTTTATTTTTGATAACTCATTGTCATGAAAAAAAAATTATCATGATGAACCAGCATCAGCATCTACATTCATACTTGACTTTCTCTTTATAGTTGCCTTAGGCCTACTCATCATATGCTCTGAATCTATTAAGTTTCTTTCTTTTTTTTATTTTTTAATTCTTTTTCTAAACCTTTCTTAGAATTAATGTAGGCTATCTCTTACTTGCAAGCCTATGAGAATTTATATTGATAGGTACAGACCTTTTTTTGTTAGCTTGTTATTATAAAGATTTGACCTCATTCTTTGAAAATGATAGCTTTTATGCCTTTTCTTTTAGAAGCCCTTACTTGGTCAAATTGTAATGGCAATTCTTGTGTAAGTAATGCAATTGTTTCTGCTTGAGGTCTTATAAAGTTAGAATTCTTTGAAAATAGTTGGGAAGGATAATCTTTGAAAGATTCTGACAATAGTGGGTCAACAACCTCCTTATTAAGACTAATGTCATCTTTATCATCTACCAAAAAAATAATGGAAGTCATCAGCATCCTAAACTTCAAAGTCATATATTTGGTCACTGCATTGTGAGAGGTAGAAATAGTTAGTTTCATAACCATCAGATTTGTCTAAAGCATTATATTCAAGTGGTACAATATGTTCTTTAATAAGAATAATAAATTGAACAATTAGATTTGTGTTATTAGGGACTATTGGTCTAAGTTTTTGTAGTATCTTTTAGGTGGTTTATGGTTTGAGAGTAGGTATATTAATAGATATAGGTGTATCTTCATAGTGTAGTTCAGGTTTAGGTTGGAGTTCAGTTTAAGGCTAGGATGTAGGGTAAAGTTCAAGTTCAGGTTTAGGTTGAGATGCTAAAATGGACAGCTTCATATTTTTAGAATAATGCACCATTGTTATTGGTCTTTTCTTCCCATAGATTTATTTCTGTCACTACTTTGTGAACTTCCTTCTAGTTTATGCTGTTGTGGTGCAGCTATGTCATTGCTTTATTTTGTTATTCTCTCAGGCCATTTCTTAAACACAACTAAAACATTAGGCTCCTTAGCATTAGGTTTGGTAGCAACAACTTCAATATCATCTTGAAATAGCCTCCTTCTGATGATATTATGTAGACTGAGTGGTATTATCTCCATGTCAAGAATTATCTTCGATATCAAAGACGATATTAGCGTACTTCTTATCATTATACAAATGTTAAATTTGATAAAGCTCAAGATCATTATCAATTGTCCCATTCAATCAATTCCAAGGCCGTGTCACTTCTGTTATTAGGAGGTAAATTAAAGATTTTATACATTTAGGAGTAAATTAAAATATGTCATTTTAACTAGAGGATAAATTGAAGTTAATTCCTTCATAGAAGATGTATCATAAATTGCCTAATAAATAGTTTAGGATCTCATCTTAAGACTTTTACCATGAATTATTCTCAAATTATGAATTCTTGTATAAATAAATCTTATACAAATTCACGAGGCATAATATGATTTGTTGATTGAAATTATAAATAAAAAAGATAAATTCTAACATGTAACATAAATTTATACAACATTATTTTTGCAAAAATGTTTCTAGCTATATTATTTATTCAAATCAATAGTACATATGAATGAATGGATTAAGACTACTAATGCTATGTTTACATTTTGGATTTGAATTCTAGAGTAGGGAGTCCTCACAATTAATTTTTCACCTTCCTTTGGAGTAGGCAGAGTACGAGTCTCACTTCATCGCTCCTACTCGTTTTTTGAGTGGGATTCTAACTCTTGTGGGTAGAGGTAAGAGTCTCATTCCCACTCCTTTCAATTTCACGAATACCTTTTATAATATTACCATATACAAAATAAGCCAAAAATTAGATTCTAAATTTTATTAAACCATAACCCAGTGCAATCCCAAAATCACGACTTGATTTCTTCACTTGGGAGAGGTCACAGGTGTCTGTGATAGGGAGACAATGTTGAGCTAGTCTCAATCCCAACTCTCAGACAACGGAATCACTATCCACATCGTCAATTTGCCTTTTCTTTCTTTATCTTCAAACCCATCTTGATTTTGAACCAAACAAGGTAATGTTTTTCTATTTTGTTTTTTTTTTCTGAAAATTAAATACCAATATAAACATTCATGCTGATCTTTTTTTTCTTCCATTTTAAAATAAATTATTCTCATGTTTTCTCCCTTTGTTAGGCATAATAGGCTTTGAGTATGTTTCGTTGACTTTTGAAGAAAATAATTGCCCATTTTCATCATAGTAGATGTAGATTGTTGGATTGTTTATTTCTCCATTCGTTAGTGTATTTTTATATGCTCGAGGTCAGCATTTGGTTAACTTTATATTTTTTATAACTTTATATTTACCTTTAATTTTATATTCCATTAGTCTCAAGCATCATATTGTCTTGTTATCTTCATACTAGACAACTATATCTTGTGTCTTATTATTAAAGCCAACGCCCATAATTTTGTTTATCTAGTTTCCATTTTTTTCTCCTTTTGTTAAGGTATAGGATGCATCATTTGTTAGCAAAAAAGAAAAGAGTCTTAGTTGTTATACAAGAATTAGTTCTCATGCTGCAAGTGATTATGGTTGTGTACATTGTTATGTGTTCCTATGTTTACTTATCTTATGAATAAAGCTTGAAAAGTCCAAATTCAATATTTAGACTTACCAAAAATTGTCCTATTTGCATGGCTTGACATTTGAAAATGATGTGAAATGTTTGTTGCAATTAAGCATGGATAGACAAACATTTCTCAAATTACGCAAGATTCTTTGTGAGAAAGCGAGTTTGGTTAGAAGTAGAAAGGTGTCTCTAAAGGAGATGGTTGCAATGTCATTGTCAATTTTAGCAAACCATTTGGAAAATCGGGTTTTTGGTTTTAACTTTAAAAAAATAGGAAAGATAGTTAATAAATGTTTTCATGAGTGTTTAAAGGCATTGATTAGATGTCAAAAGAAATTTTGGAATCAATGGACCCATAAAAGAAATGGCTTATGATAAGTGTAATATTTCTTTGAATTCATGTCTTTTTAATACACTTTCATACATTAACTCATTAATTTTAATTGCTTATTGTACAATTGTTTGGGAGCTTTAAATGACACTTATATAAAGGTTCAGTTTCAGAGGCTGATAAACCAATATATAGAACTAGGAAAGATAATATTGCAATAAATGTCTTGGGGGGTTATTCACAATATATGCAATTTATATATGTCTTACAAGGATAAGAAGGCTTAACTCATGATACATAATGCTAAGAGATGCCTTGACTAGAAGAAATAGGTTAAGAGTTCCTTATGGTAATAGATCTAATCAAAATTTTCTTTATCTTGTAAGAATGTATTATTTGGCGAAGATCTTTTGTTTGATGGTATCTTGTTTTCTTAATAAGTTATTATTGCTTGGTTGATGCTGGTGACATTAATAGGATGGGTCTTTTTTAACATATAAAGGAGAACGTTATTGTTTGAGTGACTTTCGTGATGGACACCACCTCCTACACTAAAAGAGTTGTTTAATATGAAACATCAAGTGCTCAAACTGTGATTGAATGATGTTTTGGGATATTGAAGTAGAGATGGGATATACTAAGAATTCTTGCCTTTTATGACATTATAACACATTGGCGTATAATATCTACTTGTTGTATGCCACATAATCTTATGAAAAATGAAACGCCTATCGATGTTATTGAAGAAGAAATAGAAAATGATAGAATTTGGGACAATGTTGATGACGCACAATTTATTGAGTTAATTGAGCCTTTAAATGAGTGGATTGTATGCCTGGATAATTTAACCCAAGAAATGTGGAACCTAAGGAATAAAAGTTGAATTTACATGAAGACTTTTCATGTATTGTCATTATAGTTTATATAATTATTACTTGTAATATTGTTTGACAACATGTTTGTTTGGTTTGTTCCTTGAATGAAATTGTGATTGTTTTAGTTAACAATGTATTTGCTTTGTATGTTGAATTATTTATCCAATTTATTTTCATTTGATATTTTGGATTTAATTATGCAATTCACTATAGTTGACATTGTATTTATTGTACAACATTTTTTTGCTTGTAAATAGAATGAGTCAAAGTGCTTGTGGGATGGTGAAGCATTACTAAACAACAGCCCAAAATGATGCACTCGTTGATTCATTGTATCAACTGAGTCAAAATCCAATGTGGCAGGTAGATTGTGTATTCAAAGCTGAGTATTTAAACTAACTTGAAAGTATGATGGAGCTCAAAATTCCAAGATCTAGGTTGAAACCATCTCCCTACATTAAATTTAGAGTGAAGTACTTCAACTTAAAAAATAATGCTATAACTGACATATTATCTCGAAATGGGATCGGTTGGAATTCGAAGAAGTCAATAGCAGTATGTGATAAAAGTGTTTACGATGAGTATGTGAAGGTCAAGTACCTAATTTGATTCTTTATATTATTATCTGATTTAATTGATTTCATTTTTCTATATCGTTGTCTTCTTATTTTGATAATAGATAAGAAAGTATGCAAATAGGTTATTTCACAAACCATTTCCCCACTATTACAAATTAAGTGAGATCTTTGGATATGATAGAGCTATTAGAGCAAATGTTGGAAATGTTGATGATGACGAACGGAGGGTATTTCGCGAAGAAAATGCTAATTTAAACTTGGAAATGATTCTATTCACGAGAATTTTATAGAAATCTGTTGTTAATAATGTCACACACTCTACAATTACATGCACCTGTTAATAAAATAAAAGTGCTCTGAGTAATTCAACTCGCCCCAAGAAGAAAAGAAGAACCAATGATAAGACATTTGAAAATTTGTGCTAAGAAATGGGAGCAATAGTGGAGTCTATTTTAGCCATTGTACCCAAGCTAAATAGGTTGATTTGTGTATTTTCTACTGCTAATAAGAAATTAACGGATTTACAAGCTACGTTGTATAATGAAATGCATAAGATTGATGGCTTAAGGAAGAAAGAAATATTAGATGCACATGACATTATGGCCACCAAACTTGATATGCCACATGTGCTCTTCAACTTGTCCAATAAGCTGCAAAAGGTGTATATCCTTTGAAAAATTAGTTACAATCCATGAAATTTAGTCCTTCTATCATTTTGGGAATTTGAATTGTGTTTTATCAAGTAAACACATCATTTCGAAACTTTGGAAATATGTTGTTATATAATATTATTTTGGAACTTTGGACTTATGGTGCTATTTAAAATATTTTGGACTTAAATATTTGCAGTAGGATGAACTATGAACTTGTATATATTTGCTGTGGATGGCATTATCAATGATGATATTGTTTTTAATTTTCGTATCACTTGAGTTGCCTTTTTTTCCCTTTTCTTCTTGTAACCATTGGTGGTTAGTTTCTTTATTAACCCATGCTAAATTTATCAGGAGGTTGTCGTATATGTTGTCAATTAATGTTGGCATGAGAATTGAATAAGCTTTACCAACATGGGCAAGAATAGGGATGGCAATAAAATTCGGATCTAGCTCACATCCATAAGAATCCGAAAGATTCAGATTCGGATCTGAAAAATGAAAATCCGCACAGATCCAGATTTGGATTCGGATGAATTTTTTTTTAAATTAAAAAAAATATATAATAGAATAACTTAAATAAAAAAAAGATCTAATCCCTAGCCCTAAGACATATCGCATTCAACTTTCATGTTGTTGTCACTAACGCCTAAAACTGAGGTAACTCACCACTAGCAGCCGTAACAAATAATCCTGAAATCCCTAACCGTTTAAAGCCCAAAACTGAAAGGTTTGCAATGCTATTGATCGGTCACCCTTTTCCTTGCAGTCTAGCCTGAGCCTCGCATTGAAGCTTACCTGAGCACGTTGTTGTCACCGCATGCTGCACAACTTGCCGCGTCAAAGCCTTGCCGTTGTTGAAGCCTCGCCACGCCCTTGTTGCTGCATGCGTTGCCGTTATCCAAGCCTCGCCTGATTGGATCATTACGATAATTTGCTCTCTTGCTTTTATTAATTTATGTTCTTTCTATTAATTTCATGGCTTTTTTTGGGTTAATAATTTGGTAGTGTGGTTAATTGTTTGATTGCATTTAATGAGTTTAATCTAATGTAAATTTATTTAAACTTGAAAATGTTGTTGGCTTAATTTAAATTTCTTACTGATTCAATTTAATTTATTTTTGATTGATTTTCTTTGCTGATTTGTTTAATTATTTTAATTAAATGTATTAATTTCAATATAATATAAATGATCAATCTCATTTTTTTTTCCATATATGCTAACACACTTCACGAATTACTTGCATTAGGTTTTGAGATTAGTTGAACATGGTTGAAGAGGAACAAGTGAATAATTTTTCATTCTCTTCAAATAGCATTAATACTAAGGATGTTAAATTGGAGGATGTCCACGAACTTGAAAATTGACAATGTTGTTGAAGTTAAATAAGATGTAGAAAGTGGTAGTGGTTTTGGCCATTGTAGTCGTGGCCGTGGTAGTCATGGCCATGGCTGTGCGCGTGGTGTCAAACAAAAAGGAGGTAATGACAGTGCAGGTATAGCAGAAGGGTCTACATTAGTACAATCTAGTGGTGGTACATTAACTTCTGATGTATGGAATCATTTCAAGAGGTACAAAGATATGGATGGGGAGTATTGAGTAGTTTACAACTATTGTAGTAAAGTATTGATAGGACATTAATCTAGTGGGACTACACACTTAAAAAAATCATTTTACTAATTGTTTAAGGAAGAATTTCTAGAATGTTGGCCAAATGCTTCTTGCCAAGAAAAATGATGGATCTATTACAGTTGAGAGTTGTTCTGAAGTAAAATGTGACATGGTGACGGCGAGGATGACTGTTGCAAGGATGATCATTTTACATTCCACTTTCATTTGTTGAATATCAAGGGTTTTGTGATTTGATGAAATTGGTTCAACCGTCACTTGATACAATAGTAAAAATACCATCAAGAATGAAATTTTGAATTTTTATGATATTGAGAGGTCGAAAACAATGAATTTGTTGGATGCTTGTGAGAGTATAATTACAATTACTATAGACATGTGGATAACTAGTAACCAACAAAAGGATTATATGGTTATTATGACATATTGTATTGACAATCTATGGGTATTACAGAGTCGCGTTATGATGTAACACTTTTAATATTTATATTGTGTTTATTTTAATATTAACACATTTTAATGATTTTAATTACATTATTCTTTGTTTATTTTTGTATTATTAGGTTTATATACGTGTCAGCGCCAGATAATGGTAAAGTAATATGTAATGTTCTATATGATTGTTTGGTGGATTGAAATATTGATAGGAAAGTCTCAACTGTGACTCTGGATAATTGCGTTGTTAATGATACAATGATTAATGTATTGTTGGATAAATTTTCACCAAGTTTATTGATTTTAGGTAGGAGAATTTTTAACATATGTTGTTGTACTCATATCTTGAATTAGATTGTAAGGGATGAGATGTCTATGAGGGATAAAGGTGTTGAAAATATAAGAGATAGTGTCAGTTATTGGACTGTTACACCTGAAAGAGTTGAAAATTTTAAGGCTGTAGTGCACCAAATAGGTATTAAAGAGACCAAATGTTTATCTTTTATTGTAAAACTCGATGGAATTCAACTTATTTAATGTTCACTCCTGTTTTATTGTATAAAGATGCATTGGTTTGGTTGAATAGGCTTGATAAACAGTATAAATGTTTGGCTAATGAGTCGAAGTGGGATTTGGTAAAGATTTTATGTGCCTATTTGGATTTTTTTTGTATGTTGACATAAATTATTTTTTGATCTTGATATGTCACCTCTAATTTATTTTTTCCAAAAATTTGTAAGATTAGATTGTCAATAAATTCATGGAAGACATCACTTAATGTAGGGATTAAGAAAATGGCTGAAAATATGATTGCCAAGTCTGAGAAATATGTTAACGCAAATATTTCTTTAATATTGATTTTGATGATAACAAATTTGATGAAAACAAATTTGATGAAGATTGATTAATTCTTTAAAAGCTCAAAAAGTTTTCTTACTCTTTCAAATTATAATTCTCATACCATAAAGGTTTTTATATTCTATGAAAAATGTTTAATAAGTAATAGCATCAAATTGAAAAACCTTGAGTATTTTGAAAATGGTCAATAACGGGAGTATTTTGAAAATGGTCCATAACGGCTCACCGACATTCCTCCATAACGGTTCGCCGATATCAAACAGAATTGAACATTAGTTTCTGGACAATAACGACTCGCCGACATTCTTGATAAATGGCTCGCTGACATTAAAAAGAATTGAACATTAGTTTCTGGACAATAACGGCTCGCCGACCTGGAACAAAATTGTGAAATCAGATTCTGAAAGATAACGGCTCGCTGACATTCTTGATAACAGCTCGCCGACATCAAACAGAAATGAAGTTTAGATTCTGGACACTAACGGTGATTCGACATCTCAATAACGGCGATCCGACATTTTAAAAATTCAGCCCAACGATCATATTGACCAGTCAAACGGCGATCCGACAGTGAGCAGAAAGTCAATAACGGCTAGTTTTCAGCTCCAACTATAAATAAGCTCATTCAAATTCAAACATGGCCAATATACAACACTGCCATTGAGCTTATATTCGTGAATACAATCTTCATAGAGTTTTAAAACACATTCTTGCTTCATCTATCTCATACATTGGGCATTGATTTGTAATCTTAAATATTGTGTGAGAGAAAAACAATTTGTAATCTTTTGTTTTGAGTGATTGTAAGTGTTGGGATACACTTGGGTTAAGAGGTTGAGGATAATCTCTTGTTGTAAAAGTTTATTGACACCTAAGAAGTCAATTGTAAGCATTTGAAGCCTTGAAGGCTTGTTTAGTGGAATCCTCTAGCCCGGAAAGCTTGGAGGCATGGACGTAGGCGAGGTTGGCCGAACCACGTAAAAATCCCCGTGTTTGAATCTCTCTTCCCTTATCTTTTTATATTGTGATTGATTTATTTGTTATTGCTTTACATTCATTTTAGATTTACATTGAGTTATTGTTTTTACAATTCAATAATTTTTAGATACCCAATTCACCCCCCCTCTTGGGTTGCATAACTAGAATTTCATTTGGTATCAGAGCAAGGTTCTCTTATTAGGACTTAACCGTCTAGAGTAAAAGATCCATGGCAACCCAATATGATTCAACATTTAGGGAAGGACAATCCACCACTAGACCACCATATTTTGATGGAAACGATTATCCGTATTGGAAAACTAGGATGAGAATTTACTTGCAAGCTTTAGATTACGAAATTTGGAAAATTGTTAATGATGGTCCTTTCATGCCTTTGACTAAAAACGAAGTAAAGGAAGATATTCCAAAACCTTCATGGGAATGGAATGAATTGGAAAAGAGAAAAGCTTCTCTAAATTCCAAAGCTATGAATACCTTATTTTGTGCACTTGATAAGAAAGAGTTTGATAAAGTTTCTAGTTGTGAAAGTGCTAATGAAATTTGGCACAAACTTGAAGTCGTGTATGAAGGCATGAATCAAGTGAAAGAGTCGAAAATTAGTAGGTACACTCGACAATATGAATTGTTCCAAATGGAACAAAATGAGAGTGTATATTCTATGTATACTAGATTCACGGACATAGTAAACACTTTAGGAGCCTTAGGAAAAACCTTTTCTAATAGCGAGAAAGTTAAAAAAATTATTAGGTCGTTACCGAAGGAATGGAGACCTAAAAGGACTGCCTTTGAGGAAGCAAAAGATTTAAATATCTTACCTATTGATGATTTAATTGGATCTCTTATTTCTTATGAGGAAGATTTGGTAGCCGAAAGAGGAAATGAGGAAAAGAAGAAAAGCATTGCTCTCAAAGCAATTAAATATGAGAGTGATGGGGAAAGTGAGCTGGATGATGAGGAGTTGGTTATGCTAGCAAGGAGATTTAGAAAATTTTTCAAGAAAACTGGTGAGCGAAGAAAATTTAGAAACTTCAAAAACCAAAAGGAGAAGAAAGAGGTGATCATATGCTATGAATGCAAAAAGCCTGGACATATAAGACCGAAATGCCCACTTCTCAACAAACTCAAGAAGAAAGCTATGGTTGCTACTTGGGATGATAGCGATGAAGATTCAAGTGATGAAGAAGAGTCGCAAGAAGTATCAAACCTAGCACTTATGGCAATGGGAGATGATGATGATCTCAATGATGTAAGTGATCCTACCTATGATGAATTGTATGATGCCTTTAAAGAAATGCATAATGAGTTGATGAAAATTGGTAAAAAGAATGCATGCCTTAAAAAGAAATTGCTAGAACTTACTAATGAAAAGGATGCCATGCAAAAATGCAATGATTCATTGAATGAGAAGATTAAAGGATTAGAATTAGAGAATAAAACCTTGCATAATAGAGTTGCATTATCAAATGAGAAACCAAGTACTTCGCATGAGCATCTAGAGCCACATGTCAATGATTTGAAAAAGGAAAATGAAGTGCTTAAGAAAAAGAATATTGAGCTTAGTGATGTTGTATTAAAATTTACAAATGGGCAAAGGATGTTGCTTAACTCTCAAAAATGTGTATTTGATAAAGGAGGACTTGGGTATAAGCCTAATTTAAAGCAAAAATATTATAAGAATTATTTTGTTAAAGCTACCTCCACAAGTGATCATAAAATTGTTTGTCATTATTGTAATCAAAATGGTCACATGAAATATAGATGTCCTGTGAAAAGAAATGCATATTATGGTGTCGAATACATTTGGGTTCCAAAAGGAACCGTTACTAACGCTCAAAGACCCAAAAAGGTTTGGGTACCTAAGACATAAGATTTTCCTTGCAGGGCTTAAAGAAGAAGAAAAATAAATGGTACTTGGATAGCGGTTGTTCTAGGCATATGATCAGAAACTATGCATGGTTCTCAAGTTTCACCAAAATCGAAAATGGTGGGGATGTATCTTTTGGAGACAACTCAAAAGGAAAAATTCTCGGAATTGGTAATGTTGGTAAAATCTCCTCAACTCTAATTGAAAATGTGTGTTTAGTTGAAAATTTGAAACACAATTTGATGAGCATTAGTCAATTGTGTGACAAGGGTTATAAAGTTATTTTTGATAAGTGAATATGTGTTATTGAGAATGCATGTGATGGGAAAATTCTGTTTGTTGGAAATAAATATGGTAATGTTTATACAATTGACATAGAATGTGCATCCAATCATGATAAATGTTTTTCCGCGTTGAATGATGATAGTTGGTTGTGGCATAGAAGACTAGGTCATGCAAGCATGGATTTGATTTCAAAAATTTCAAAAAATGATTTGGTTAAAGGTCTTCCAAAAATCAATTTTCAAAAAGATAGAATTTGTGAAACTTGACAATTTGGAAAACAAATCAAAACCTCTTTCAAAAGCAAGAAAAATATCTCTACTTCAAAACCTCTTCAATTACTTCACATAGATTTATTTGGACCTTCTAGATATGCTAGTTTAAGTGGCAAATATTATGCTTTTGTAATTGTGGATAATTACTCTAGATTCACATGGGTATTGTTCTTAACTAATAAGGATGATGCTTTTGATGCATTTAGAATTTTCTGTAAAAAGATTCAAAATGAAAAAGGATATTCAATTACTTGTATTAGAAGTGACCATGGTGGAGAATTTGAAAATCATGCATTTGAGAAGTTTTGTAATGAGTTTGGCATTGAGCATCAATTTTCATCACCTAGGACTCCTCAACAAAATGGAGTTGTAGAGAGAAAGAATAGGTCTATTCAAGAAATGGCTAGGACCATGCTAAATGAAAACTCTTTACCAAAATATTTTTGGGCCGAAGCCGTCAACACCGCATGTTATGTTTTGAATCGTGTGTTGAATAGACCTACTTTTAATAAAACTCCATATGAGCTTTGGAAAGATAGAAAACCCAACATTGGTTATTTCAAAGTTTTCGGATGCAAATGTTTTGTTTTGAACACAAAAGATAATCTAGGTAAATTTGATTCAAAATCCGATGTTGGTATTTTTCTTGGTTATTCAAACTCAAGCAAAGCTTATAGAGTGTATAATAAAAGAACTTTGGTTGTGGAAGAATCTATGCATGACACATTTGATGAGTCTAATCCCTCCTCTGCGGAGAAAGGAGTTGTTGATGATAATGCAGAAGAAGAACATCAAGAAGAATCATCAAATAACAACCAAAAGGATGCACCTCATGGAAATCAAGAAGAGCATCATGAAGAAACAAATGCAGAGCAAAATGAAGGTATTTCTCAAACACTCCCCAAGGAGTGGAGGTATGTTTCTTCTCACCCTAAGGATGTAATTTTAGGAGATCCCTCACGAGGTGTTACAACTAGATCATCACTTAGGAACACATGTGAACATGCTGCATTTATTTCTCAAATTGAACCAAAATCCTTTGCAGATGCGGAAAATGATGAGTCTTGGATTATGGCAATGCAAGAGGAGTTGAATCAATTTGAGAGAAACAATGTGTGGGAATTAGTTCCTAATCCCGAACATCAATCCATTATAGGTACTAAATGGGTATTTAGAAACAAAATGGATGAATCCGGTGTGGTTGTAAGAAATAAAGCTAGATTAGTGGCTCAAGGTTACAACCAAGAAGAAGGAATCGATTTTGATGAAACATTTACACCTGTAACTAGATTAGAATCTATTAGGATGTTGTTAGCATTTGCATGTTATAAAGATTTCGTTTTATTTCAAATGGATGTCAAAAGTGCTTTCTTAAATGGTTATATTATGGAGGAAGTGTATGTCAAACAACCCTCTGATTTTGAAAATGAAAAATTTCCAAATCATGTTTACAAATTATTAAAAGCATTGTATGGTTTAAAACAAGCACCTAGAGCATGGTATGATAGGCTTAAAAATTTCTTGTTAGATAACGGTTTTTCGATGGGAAAAGCAGATACTACTCTTTTTATTAAGAATAAGAATCAAGATATACTTGTTGTTTAAATTTATGTTGATGATATTATTTTTGGTTCTACTAATGAATCTTTGTGCAAAGAGTTTTCATCTTGTATGAGTAAGGAATTTGAGATGAGTATGATGGGAGAACTGAAATATTTCCTTGGACTTCAAATCAAGCAAAACAATGAGGGAATTTTCATAAACCAAGCAAAATATGTCAAAGATTTGCTAAAGAGATTTGGCATTGATGACTCAAACACCAAGAGCACTCCAATGAGCACAACGATTAAGCTTGACAAAGATGAAAAAGGTAAAGAAGTTGATATTAAAAAATATCGAGGTATGATCGGCTCTTTACTTTACTTAACTGCAAGTAGACCCGATATCATGTTTAGTGTATGTTTTGTGCAAGATTTCAATCATGTCCCAAGGAATCTCATTTGCTTGCTGTTAAAAGAATTTTTCGTTATTTGAGTGGAACCATAGATCTTGGTCTTTGGTATCCTAGAGGAACACATATAGATTTAACTTATTATTCGGATGCCGATTTTGCTGGTTACAAAGTTGATAGGAAAAGTACTAGTGGAACTTGCTATTTTCTAGGTCATTCACTTGTTTCATGGTTTAGCAAGAAACAAAATTCGGTTGCACTCTCAACCACTGAGGTAGAATATATTGCCGCAGGTAGTTGTTGTGCACAAGCCCTTTGGATAAAACAAACTCTTAGAGACTACAGCATTAATCTTGAACAAATTCCTATCAAGTGTGATAATACTAGCGCCATAAATCTTTCAAAGAATCCCATTCAGCACTCTAGAACCAAGCATATAGAAATAAGACATCATTTCTTGAGAGATCATGTTTAAAAGGGAGACATTGCATTAAAGTTTATTTCAACGGAAAAACAACTTGCCGATATATTTACTAAACCTCTTGGCGACGAACAATTTTCAAAAATTCGGCATGAACTTGGGATGATGAAATTTTCACATTAACATTTCTATTCATGTCATTAAGTCTACAAAATTGTTTGATTGATTGATATTTTGATGATTTAATAGCTATGAAATGCTTAAGTATGATAAACAAGTGATGAGTTTGCTTTATTGATTCTTGAATGTTTCTATGAATTGAATGCATGTAAAACTTTTTTGAATATATGTAAGTTTATGAATCATGCATTAAAATGGCTTATAAAACATTTTTGGATCAATTAAATGATCTTGAAATGTATTATTTGTTGGCCAAATACTAAACTAGATGTGCGAAATCATAAGTTGTAGAAAACGGATCGCCGTTATTTCAATAAGCGGCTAACCGTTTTCGGGCAGAAACCTTGGCAAGCATTCTGGACGCTGTCGGTTCGCCGATATCTCAGATAACGGCTCACCGTTTTCAAAGGACAGTTTGACACACATTCTGGACGTTGTCGGCTCGCCGATATCACGCGATAAGTGGACACTGACTCTTTTTCTTCATCATTTCTTTTGTTCATTGTTCTTTCTTCTCTCTCAAACCGCGACTGCTTTTGCTATTTTCGTTTCAAAATCGACTCTTTTTCGTCCTTTTGCACCAAATTGAAGCATTAGTAACATTTCTCATAATCTTTAGCATCCTTTTAACCGATCAAAACTCGTTTTTGAGCTAGAAATTGAAACATCCCAAAATCAAAACCCTAGAACCCGCGACAGCATCCTTGTCCAAATTGACTCAAATTTCTTTCAAATTTCGTTCACAATTACTCTCTAAACCCTCCATCTCTCTTTCTATCCGTTTCTTTTCTTCCAAATTCATCAATGACTTCACGACCAAGGCGTGCCCGTACCAAAAATGCTTCCCCACGTGATTCCAGCCCTCCGCGGCCTCCCTCTCAGGACTTTGAAAGGCTCCATTTTCGCAATGCTGACTCCGCTCAGCGTTTTCACGATAAGTTCATGGGCAAACCGGTAACTCCCTCTTTTTATCTTGATATTGAAGAATTTTTGGATATTACTATTTGTGGGAGTAGTATTACGCACATGCTTAGGTTTTGGAATGAGGCCTTTAGCATAGAAGAACATGTTTATGAAGATCTTGTGCGTGTCTTTTATTCCAATATGGAACTATCCATCTCCCGGCAATCTCGTGTTATTACATATATCGGAGGAGTTCATATTGAGTTTGATGAGACAGAATTGTGTCATATTCTTGGAATTCGTTACGGAGGCTTAGACATTTATACCACTAGGAAGAAGCTTGATTTTAATGGTTTCCGTCATAAGGATGGAGTACGGAACATTTGTAGACGTAGAGATCTATCTAATGACATATGCTCTTTGTCCTTTAGGTCTCAGCTTCTCCCATTTCAGGTTCGCATTATCCACATCATACTCCAACACATAGTCACACCTAGACAGGGTCATACCGATGAGGTAACTAGGTTAGATGTCGGTGTACTAGACTCCCTCATCCGTACACGACATGTGAGCTTATCCTACATTATCCTTCGTCATATGTTGTCCACTCCTAAAGTGACCAACCGGTCCCTTCCCTATGGCAGCATCATTACTAGGATTTTGAGACATTTTGATGTTCCTATCACTGAGCCAGTGTATGTCGAGACCCGAAAACTAGGTCGAGATATTATGTCTGCGATAGGATTCTTTAAGAAACGTGGGCAGTGGGTAAAGACAACCTCCTCTAAGAATGAAGACACTTTATTTGCCCCAGAGGATAATCGTATGCTCAATGACATCTATTCCGAGGATGAGCTACCCGACTTTCGCCTTGGAGCTAGACCACGTGTCCTCGCCGAGCAAAAGAAGCAGAAGAAAGCAACATCTTCTTAGGATGATGAGCCAGCCGAGGCGACTGTGCCTCCTGCCGCATCCTCTTCTCATTCGGACCGTCTTCAGCAGCTCTTCGACAGAGTTGATACACTCTCCCAAAGAGCAGCCAGCTCCACTCGACTTCGTAACCTTTCTACGAGATGCTTAATCGCCAGATGTAATTGATTTCGGACAATGTAGTATTCTTGGTCATCTCGGCTATGATCCCGGCAGTTCCTCCTCACAGCCCCCATCCTAGTTTCTGCTCATATGCATTTCGCACAAAAATTGCTCATTTCATGCACTTTGTATGATGCTATTTGTTTTTTATGGATATTTGAACCTCGTTTATGGTTATGATTGATTTCGTTGGATAATTGAATCATGTTTATGATTGCGTTGTTTTTTTTTTGATGGCATGGCTGTATTTTGATTATGTTGATGAAGATTTTGTTGGTATGGAGGTTTGTTGCTAAATTGGAGTTTATATGGAAGTATTTTAACTATTTTGTTTTTAAGGATATGTTCAGTTTTGAGGGGAAACTATGCCAAAATTTTCGCACGACATGGGTAATTTCTAGATTTTTTTTAATTTATTCGAACTCACTTCTTTTTGATGCTGAAGGGGGAGAATAATTAATAAAATATTTGAATTGAGTGTGGTTAAAAACATTTTTGAGTATGGTTAAATTGATAGGCACATATTTAGGGGGAGCTAAACTCTACAATTTTTTTTCAAAGGGGGAGCACATATTTAGGGGGAGCAAAATTGAACAAATATTTTTGCAAAGTTTGTCATCATAAAAAAGGGGGAGATTGTTAACGCAAATATTTCTTTAATATTGATTTTGATGATAACAAACTTGATGAAGATTGATTAATTCTTTAAAAGCTTAAAAAGTTTTCTTACTCTTTCAAATCATAATTCTCATACCATAAAGGTTTTTATATTCTATGAAAAATGTTTAATAAGTAATAGCATCAAATTGAAAAACCTTGAGTATTTTGAAAATGGTCAATAACGGGAGTATTTTGAAAATGGTCCATAACGGCTCACCGACATTCCTCCATAACGGCTCGCCGATATCAAACAGAATTGAACATTAGTTTCTGGACAATAACGGCTCGCCGACATTCTTGATAAACGGCTCTCCGACATTAAACAGAATTGAACATTAGTTTCTGGACAATAACGGCTCGCTGACCTGGAACAGAATTGTGAAATCAGATTCTGGAAGATAACGGCTCGCCGACATCAAATAGAAATGAAGTTTAGCTTCTGGACACTAATGGCGATCTGACATCTCAATAACGGCGATCCGACATTTTAAAAATTCAGCCCAACGGTCATATTGACCAGTCAAACGGCGATCCGACATCTTGTTAACGGCGATCCGACAGTGAGCAGAAAGTCAATAACGGCTAGTTTTCAGCTCCAACTATAAATAAGCTCATTCAAATTCAAACATGGCCAATATACAACACTGCCATTGAGCTTATATTCGTGAATACAATCTTCATAGAGTTTTAAAACACATTCTTGCTTCATCTATCCCATACATTAGGCATTAATTTGTAATCTTAAATATTGTGTGAGAGAAAAACAATTTGTAATCTTTTGTTTTGAGTGATTGTAAGTGTTGGGATACACTTGGGTTAAGAGGTTGGGGATAATCTCTTGTTGTAAAGGTTTATTGACACCTAGGAAGTCAATTGTAAGCATTTGAAGCCTTGAAGGCTTGTTTAGTGGAATCCTCTAGCCCGGAAAGCTTGGAGGCGTGGACGTAGGCGAGGTTGGCCGAACCACGTAAAAATCCCTGTGTTTGAATCTCTCTTCCCTTATCTTTTTATATTGTGATTGATTTATTTGTTATTCCTTTACATTCATTTTAGATTTACATTGAGTTACTGTTTTTATAATTTAATAATTTTTAGATACCCAATTCACCCCCCCTCTTGGGTTGCATAACTAGAATTTCAAAATATTGAGATGTTTTTTATGGAGTGTTGGCCATAAGGAATATCCTAGATCATAGGTTTGAAAGAGGATGGTTCACTTTTTTTTTTCCTAAGATTTGTGGAAATGAAGATACCTATCAAGTTGAAAGGGTATTTAACCTTCTTAGTGAAGTAGTGAAAAAGTATGAATCAAAGAATACGACAAGTGAGATTTTGAGATAGAGAGTTCTTCTCGAGGTTTGTCACAAGCTCCTATTTTTAAGGATTCAAGTACAGCCAGTGAACGGGGCTCGTTTGTTTCTAAAGAAGTCAATTATAAGCAAGTTAATTTTAAATTGGAGACAGACCTAGATGAGGGAGTTTTGCCTACTACTAGCAATTTTGATATTTGGTCATGGTGGAAGAATAATAAGGGCAAATATTCGATACTTGCTAAGTTTGCTAGAGATTTATTAGCCATTCATGTGTCTACTATTGCTTCTGAGTCCATTTTTTCACATCGGAGGTAGGCAATTGAGTACTCATTGTAATAAACTTCATCAAAACACTGTGGAAGCATTGATGTGTACTCAAAATTGGTATTAGACTGAAATCAAAAGTAAACCCACTTATTTCATTTATTCATATATTTAAATATTTTCATATTTTGCACTAACAGAGCACTTAATGAATTTTTTTTCATGTTTTCATTATTAGATCGTGAGCCATTTAAACAATTTGTAGAACAAATTATGAATGATGAAGGAATGGAAGATCTTAATGGTTGACGATATAGTGGCATAACGTGTTGGATTCGAAGCTTGGAATTTCCATAGATTTGTAGTGTTTTTATTTGCGGATTTTAATAGTGTACTTGAATTTATGTTATTTTTTATGTTTGATTTATATTAGGTATTTTTTGTGGATTTATGATGTTGTATGTTATGTATGTTGAATTGTTAATTGCTAAATTATCATTGAATTTTATTTGATATTATTAGGTAATTAGTAGGTAAATTGTTAAATTTTTTATTATATATTAAATTATTTAATTTTAATTTTTGTAGATCTGAATATCTGGAATATCCACCCATATCGGTTACGGATTTTACCCGAATCTAGATCCACAAAAAAATTTGCAAATTTGGATGCGGATCCGAATGTATAAATATAAATGCGAATCCGAATTCGGATGCACCTATATCTGGATCTGGATCTGGATTCTGATTTTGCCAACCCTTGGCAAGAATTAAACATGCTCAGTTTCTCAACTGACCAAAGAAGAAAGGCTAGCAATAGTCTCTGCATGGCAAAATCTAATAATATATTTTAAATTTTGTCTTTTGTTTGTTCAAATGAATTGCAAAATCTAATCATATTGTCTAGTATTTTACATTTTATCTTTGTTCATATAGATGAACATTATCAATAATTCTTTTTTTTTTCCCTCAAAGACCACCATCATGGTGAGTAGGGCTGGGCACTATACGGTTCAATTCGGTTTAGACAGAAAACTGAACCGAATTAAACAATCAGTTCTCCCAAATCAGAACCAAATGCAACCCAAAATTTGAAATCAAACCGAACCGAAAAAATTTTGGTTCAGTTTGGTTTGGATTATTTCAGTTCTTTTCGGTTTCAAGTCTACAATTTTCTCATGTATTACCCTAAGTGTTAACATTACATACAATGTAGTAAAATTCAGCAAAATAATAAAGGCCCAACACATTATAAATCGAAAAAAATAAAAAAATAATATTTTTTCATTGTCAAAATAATAATAACAAACCAAAAATCTCATGGGTGTCAAAATCACCATTTTCCCACAACCAAATAAGGCCTGCACTTGGGATTTTAGTATCAACATTTTTAATAACCAAACAAGGCCATCAAAACCCCTATTTTTCCAACAAGCAAACGAGGCCAACACATAGGTGTCGAAGCTAGCCATAGGCAACAACAACAAATACAATAAACCAAAAGCTAGAAAGTCCGCAACAGTTACAAATACCAAAAAAAAGCTAAAAAAATCAAAATTTACTTAGACAATGAAATAGATCTAGATCTATAATATTTGTTGCGAGAGAAATAAGAAGAAACTAAGAATCCTTGTGTGGTGGCCCACGGCCTGCGATGATTGCTGCTGAAGGATGGTTGTTGTAGGGTTGTGACGAATAGCTGGTGGCTGATAGGCGGCTATGCTAAGGGTTGACGATGGTTGTGTACTGTGACAGGAGCGGCTGCAAATAAGATGTGCTGATTAGAGTGTGAGAGTGAGGGAAGGTGTTCTGCCGCCGTGTTTAAGAGATGAGTGTGTGAGATTTAGGTTTCCATTCACTTTACCTATATTTATCAATATTAAAATATTTTTATTTTTAAGTGAAAGAACCGAATAGTTTTTTTAGTTCGGTTTGGTTTTAAGCCGAACCGAATACAAACCAATCAGTTCTTCAATTTTCAAACCATTCGGGTTTTATATTTAAAATCGAACCGAATTGAATTGAAAATTATTGGTTCAGTTCAGTTCGGTTCAATGAAAACCGAACCAAATGCCCACCCCTATTGGTGAAGGGTAGGTTGGACCTCTAGCAATAATATAGATCATTAGAAGGCAAAATAATAATAATAACAACAACAACAACAATAATAAAAATGGACATAAACCAAATCCTCCAAGTCTAAAAGAAATATAAGAGACGTAAAATACACCAAAGCATAAGAGTTAATAGCAAACTAGCAAAAAGTAAAAGAAAAGAAAAATCATCTCTTTGAATGATGATCCTACCGCCATCCAGATAAATGATACCCGACAAAACAATAGGAAAACCCTAAGAACCCAAGAATCGTTATTGAACTTGATAAGTACAAGCTCAATTAGCCATGAAAGTAGCTGTAGAAGGAGCCTCAATTAAAACATGCCTGATAGTGATAGAGGGAGGGAAAAAAAAGACGTAGCTCAGACTCGACCAAGAAGATAAATATAATCCCACCACACAGAGCCATGATAAGTAATCCAAGAAAACATAATAACTGAATCAGACTCCACTTTAAGTGCATAGTAATCAACTGAATAGTAAGCTTCAAACCCTTATAGACAACCATTAGCTCAGCATAAAAAAGCGATTGATGCCCAGGAAAATAAGCAAAAGCCACTAAAACCACACCTCCAATGATTAAGCAAAGTACCACTAACATCAAACAGCCCAGCATTGCCCTGAAAGCATATGTCCACTAAAAGCTTCGCTACCTCAGATGGACGCTGCACCAGGAGACTTGCCTAAATGGCCTCCTAATCAGCTTAATAACCCTCAACCCCTCTGCAAACTCAGAGCCTAAAACCCTTGCAATTAGGATGGTTTAAAACTAAAGGTAGACCCAGCAAGCCTAAGGTTTGAAACCAAAATGTTTACAACAACATCCACAGAAAAAGACAGTAAATCGAACCTAAAAGCTTTACGAGCTTTCCAACCATGCCACAAATAAAAGCATGGACGAGGAAATCAAATATGTCTCCGAGTACGTGCACACAATCACCAATGAACAAGTAAGGCATAATGGGCCAGAAAAGCAACTAACCTCAAACTATGTGTACGATGGAAATGGGGCAAGCCATTTTAACTTGTGGGCAATCAAGAAATAGGTGCCTACAAGTCTCAGCACCTTGACCTTTAAAGTACCAAGAAATCATGTAAAAATCCCTCAAGCACAAAGCATCACTAACAATGTTAACAATAATTATTTTTTTATAAAACTAAGATTAATAATGAAATAAATAGGTTTATTTTATAAAAATATTTTTCTTATTTATTTTCTAATTAAAAGCTATATATTCTTCACATAAGATTGAAAATGTAATTTACTATAATTTGTAACAATTCACTCTTAATCCAAAACAAAGTCAATATATAATTTGGATTCTGATTGGCAGTCGATACTTTCATTCCAATATAATTAAACACTTTACTCCTACTGCCACTGCATACTCTCAATCTTATAATTCTCATTTCTTAGGATTCTCATTGTGATATGAGAAATAATTACTCCATTAATTGATACAGTCACGTAGAAGTACGAGTGAACTCATACGAGGTCTGATTGGCTAGGGATAACAAAATTCAGGCTTGTGTCAGGCTTTATCAAGGCCAAGCCCAAGCACATTAGAGGGAAAGTGTAAGGGTCAGGCTTGTGCCAAGCTCACTGCAGGCCTTGGCTGGGGTTAGGCTGGGCTTGGGCTTTCATTTATTTCATTTTTTTAAATTGTTGTGAAGTTGAAATGAGGTAATAGTTAACAAGTTATTATAATCAATAATGAATTAAAAAAAAAGATATTTCAAAGTAAAATAATACTTAAAGAAAATAAAGCAAATAAAAGTTTAGAGATATAATTTTGTTTATTAGTGGATTCTCTAATTCAAGCACTCTTTTAACTAATTAACATTTAAAAGAGAGTTAAATATTATAATCTGAGTTTTTTTATTCATTATTGATATATAAATTAAGGATTTAAGCTTTCTTTTTAAAATTTTTGTATTATTTTTTAAATTTTAAATTTTTATTCTAATTTATAATTTATTTTTAAAAAAAAATTGAGGGCTTAGGTCTGGCCTGGGCTTTTTTGCCTTAAGCCCTTGTCTAAGCTCTTCATGTGGAAGCCTGGGCCAAAGCCCATGGAATGGGATGGTCGACCGAGGCCTTTTTGCCATCCTTACAATTGGCACAGGAATTACGGCTAAGCCCAATTAAGTGTTCTTTGCCCATGCACAAAGGGATACCATATGATTTGAACTAATGGAATGTCGAAGTGCAAAAGACCAAAAGGCCTAAATCTATGTGCAAAAGACACCCATATCATGTGAGTGAACTATCCACAGGCTAAGTGAATTAGACTTGTCAGTGAGACCAAATTAAGTGCACAAGTCTTTTGTAAAATTATATAATAAACAAGTATAAACTATAAAAATTCATCTTCTACTATAAATTGATTTAACCCTCTACATTATGATTAAATTTTTTCTGCTTATTGAGAAGGTTTCGAATATTTCTGATGCATCATTACTCACTCTACTCTATATAATGTTTTATCAATTTTTAGGAAATATGTCATATTTTTCAATAAGAATTTCCTAGAATATTTTCTTATTTAATAGGATTCCTATTTAAAAAATAAGTAATTGCTCATTTGGGATTTGACTTATTCAAGAAGGATTACAACAAGCATAATAAAAGGAATACTTCTCTTACAAGAAATAATCACTCTATATAAGAGATTGGATTCAGTTGCTGATATAACACAACAATTAATTCTTTACAAGTAGACAATTTTTAGTGTGATGGAAATGGTAGCTCTATTGAGAGATTAGGTGTTATTGGGGCTTTGGATGTGAGAAAAATACTGGAGTAATTGTAGTAATTTTTCACATAGTAGATTTTTATCTCGTCATCCATGGCAGCCATGGTTTTTCTTCATATAGGAATTTTCTACGTAGATTCTTATGTTGTGTGATTAGTTTTATTCTCTATCTATTTTCTATTTATTATTTGTATGATATTTTTACTGCAAGATCTTGGGCAGGATCTGCAAATGGTATGAGCGATAAAGGTTGTTCTGCAAAGCAAGTATACCTGCAAGCATATTTTTAAATCCTATGAGGATTGAGGTTGAAAAAGTTTGATGGAAGAATGAATTTTGGCTTGTCGCAGATTCAAGTTAAGGATATATTGATTCAATCTGGGCTACACAAGGCTTTGCAGGGCAAACCATCCCCTGCTTCTAGCAGTAACTCTAGAAAATCTATTATGAGCGACGAAGGTTGGGAAGAATTGGTGAAAGAGCTGCAAGTGCCATACGATTACGTCTAGCAAAGAATGTTCTTGTGAATGTAGGAAAAAATCCTTCGGCAAAAGAATTTTAGAGGAGGCTAGAAAATTTTTATCACACTAAGAGCATCTTTAATTTTTTGTACCTTAAAGAGCGATTTCACTTGTTGAGAATAATTGACGGTACAAAAATTTATGATCATCTTAGTGTTCTCAATGAAATCGTGATAGAATTAGAAGCAATTGAAGTTAAAATTGAAGATGATGACAAGGCGCTTAGGCTATTGTGGTATGTTCTAATTAACTTTCTACAAGAATTTGTTGCCTACTTTAATTCATGGGAAGAAGACTGTGGATCTTGAAGAAATTAATAGTACTTTACTTTTAGAAGAAAGAAGATTAAGTGGTAGAAGTAATTAAGCTTCTAATGATTTAGCATTGATAGTTGGTAATTGGAAGAAAAATAACTTTAAGATGAAAGAAGTTTACTAGTTGTGTGGACAATCAGGACACCTTAAAAGGGATTATCAAAAAGTAAATTGAGAAAGCTCGGCAAGTAACTCCAAATCAGTATATGAAGATATTGATAGTATCACTAGCAGAAAATGTTTCCTCATTGCGGGAGAATATGGTCTCTTATAGTGATGAAAACATCCTTATGGCAAGTCGTTAGTGCCATGGAAGAGAATGTGTTATTACTAATGGGTATACAAGATTAGCACACAAGGCATGGTTTGGCATTTATGCAGGTGTGTGGTGGAATTCTAACTCTCAAGGAAGTCAAACATGAGAGCATATTTTTAGCAAGGTGGTCGACATGTGTTGAATATATATACTTTGGATATGGTGGAATATGATAATTCTTGGTGTAATAACTACTGACTAGAGGACAAAACTTTACCCATGATGAAGTGATTCTCATAAACCCTATGTTTTAGATGGAGTAAGAAAGGCAGAGACGACATGGTTGTGTGGGTACATGGTAGATCATGTTTCGTGGCCTAATTAAAAAACTTGCCAAGGTGGAGATGTTAAGAAATACGTCATATTTTTCAATAAGAATTTCCTAAGATATTTCCTTATTTAGTAAAATTCCTATTTAAGGAACAAGGAGTTTCCCCTTTGGGATTTGACTTATTTAATGAGAAGTACAATTAATATAATAAAATGAATACTTCTTCGACAAGAAATAATCAGTACATATAGGGAAGTTGGGTTCACTTGTTTGTATAACACAACAATTAGTTTTCTGCAAATAGACAATTTCGAGTGTGAGAGAAAGGTTTGGTCTATTAAGAGATTGGGTGTAAAAAAATACTAGAGTAATTGTAATCATTTTTCATATAGTAGATTTTTTTCGTCATCCTTGACGGCCGTGGTTTTTCTCCGATATAAGAGTTCTCCACGTAAATTCTTATATTGTGTTATTGGTTTTATTTTTCATCTATTTTATATTTATTATTTATTTGATATTTTTACTTACAAGATATTAGGTGAGATTAAAAATTCCCTATTATCAATAATAAATATTTTTGACGAGTCACTTCCTCTCTATAAATTTCCTTAACCCAAGACATTATAGATTAATTTTTTTCTAATTACTGAGAAAATCTTGAATACTTTATTGTATTATTACTCATTCTTTTCCAAATGTTTTGTCACTAATAAATACTTTTGATCGATTACTTATCCATTTAATTTTTTTTTTGGTCATGTACGCATGTGATAAAGATATTTAAGGAGAGAGAGCCGATAGGAAGCACCCCCAAGAATTCCCAATTTACCATATGATTATAACATTGGAATTTTACATTAAAAAAAAAAAAAGACAAGTCAATGGCCACAATAATAACTAATTAAAAATACAAGTCTTTCTCGTGTGAGTATTTTATATCTCATGTATATTAATATTTTATATATAACATTATCTTACTGCCCATACATTACTTCGCAGATTTTCCACGCCGTCTGTGATTCTTGAAGTATCACTTCTACAGACGAACAAGAAATGAGTTGATTTGGAAGAATTGTGTACTGTAATTATTAAATAAAATGTGATATTAACAAATATCCACCTAATATTTTTTGACATATTATTTTGGTATCGAAATTTTTTTATAATTATATTTTACCACTTGATATTGCAATTACTATTATTTTACCATCCAATCATTAAATGTAACAAAAAATTTAACAATTTTTTTTTTAAGAACCTATTTTGCCCATTCGACTATTTAAATGTATAGAAAAATGATTTTTCCCTCTAAAATAAAGAAACCAAAAAATCAAAGATTTGGAAAATCAAAGATTTTCAATGTTAAAACTTTTGAAAATTAATGAATATATTAAGAAACTAATATTATTTTAATATTTAATTTTTTTTATCAATTTTAAATAAATATAAATGAATTATAATAATAAATTTAATAAAAATAAATAAGTATTTTGAGAAAATTGATTATCTTAGTTGTTTATTCTTTAACATCTATATATATTACCTAAATCAATTTAATAAATACATGTCAATTATAATTTTTAATTTAATAATCCTAAATAATTTTTATTATTTTATTAAAAAATTATCAATTTACCACTTGACTTCTTGGAATTTATCAAATTACTACATGCCTTTTCGATTTTGTATTAAATATTTAAATTTATCAAATTAAAATACCTAAAATAACCTTGAGATATCATTGTTTTTTAAATGAAGTTAACTATTTTGTGGTAAAATGATAATAATTAAAATATTAGATGGTAAAACTAGTTGTTACAAAACCTTGTTGACAAAATGATATGTCAAAAAATATTAAGTGAGTATTTGATAATATCTCAAGAAGAATATATAAATTATTAAAAATATTAATCATATTTTTACTATAAGTATACTTTTGATAAAAAGTGTGTGCGCGCGCTCGCACGCTAGAACGAGCACCGTATGTATCCAAGTTCTTGAAATACTAGATTCAAATTATTGCTGAGAGTTTTGAACCGATTTTGGATCAAGTATTAAATTGAGCTATACTGTATTGACAGATCATGCTATGTTATGCTATTATAACATACACTAATTTTTGAGTTATCACCTAAAATCAACGTGATCATATTATGTTATATCATATCTAATATGCAGCGATCTTTGAGTTATGATCCAAATCCAAAAATTACGTCATGTGAAATAATTGAATTATTGTCACTTATGGACTTGCTCTCTGTTACATTATGTATACATGTTATATAATGCAGCCCCTCTACTGAACTCTTTAATATCTTTCATTGCCACAATTGCATTAGTAGTACATGCATCAATATTTAAAAAGCCCAGCTCTTAAACCAGAAACAGAAGGCGTCAAGATTTTGGAAAAACAGACAAAACAGACAAAACAGAGTTTTTTTTTTTTTTTTCTATTGAAACGAAAACTTATTAAAAGGGCAACAGCTTTACATTACATGGACTTTCGCCTAATTAAACAAAGCCAACCCCTACATGCTAAGAGACTGAAACGAGACGCTACACTTGCGGGGAAAAAAGAAAAAGGAAAACCAAAACCAAAAGAGAAACATATTAAAGACACCACAACTCTCTTTGTCTATTACACTTGAGCTGAGCACTAGCTAGCGCCTCCTTGATTGTTCAACGCCTGCGGCTGGCCGGTTCCTTCTGACAGTTGAAGTAAATAGTGGCCACAGGGAGGCCAAGATCCAGATTCCCAGCAAAGAGCCGAGTTTTGAAGTTAGCCCTCGTTGGCGGCTGCTCCACCAGCCCCAATGGAGCCTTCTGCTGAAACAGCACCATTATGTATCGATGAATCCCCACCGGTGGCCGTGGGCCCGTGTACGGCAGAATCTCCTTCCCTGCATTACAAACAGCAAGCAATGAATATTTAGGCGGTAAAATTTAACACATCAAACAACAAGTTACAATAATGCGTTAGTCCGAATATTCTTTATTTTATCCCCCACTCTTGGTTGACACGTGTGTCTCTACATGGACGCCAAGTGGGGAGAGAGATGCCAGACGTGTGTCCAGTAATAACACTCATCATCTGTACAAGTGGCCTGGACGTGGCGCCATCCACTGGACGCTCTCTAATATCCTTCGTCAGCACGTGGTAGGATAATTTCATGGGTGACACGTGTGATGTGCGACACACGGGAGTTGTACCAGTCATTTGAGAGAATTTGCGGCTACTGACTAATGTTTAACATCCATTTGGTACTGGCTTACTTCAAGAAAATGGGCACAACATCGTCGATGTGATGTAACGCGTGAGAAATTTTTGCACTAACTTGCATGCATGCATGCATTTAGAAACAACCCAAAATTAGGAACAATAATAACAAAAATAATATTCCGGAAAAATTTAAAGAAAGAAATGGTTTCAAGAACAATTTTCTTTTTCATGCATAAACTTTACTGTGGAAAGAATAAAAAGAAAAAATGTTATAGCTTTCCGTTTTCACCTTGAGCGGGGTTAGTGCCACCAGGAATGTTCACGACGATCCTGAAATGACAAGCAAATTGGATGAAGATTTATGAGAGAAAAAGGGTAAAGAGAGACATCTCTGATGGAAGTGAAATTTAATTGACTGTCAAAATTATTCTGTTTGTATAAAATTTCTTACCAGTGAACCCACTCCCTCATGCTTGGCTCGCTTGGACTCGGCGCATCAGGATCAGTCATCACCTGCACAAGCAGCAAATCAATTTATCTTATAAATATCACCTTGCATGCATGTAATCGTCAGAGAGAATGAATAAACAATAAAAGAAAAACATATATATGAATGCAAATGGAGAGAATAGAGGACAGAGAGCAAGAGCAGAACCAAAGTATAAAGCTCATCAGAGTGGCCAGTTATGTTGAGTTTTGGTGGACTGGTAGCCATTGAAGGCTTGACGTCACATCCGTTGGTGACATGCTTTGAGCCATAGTAAACAGACATGCCGACGCTTGGGACAAACATATCGACGACGTCGCCGATGACCCTGCCGACGACTAGGGGATCAACTGAAGCAGCCATTGAAGCAAAGAAAAGGAAACTAAGAAGAACTAGAAGATGAGTAAGTTTTGGTGTGGGTTTCAAGTGAAGGGAGAGGTAGGGTTTATATAGCGTTAACCAATAGGACATGCATAGGGCACTATAAAGTTGATGAAAGCAGAGGCTGACACGTGGTCTCGGGCACCAAAGAGAAAACCACTAACCCTTTTTGCTTTTTTACTTCTAACAGGTGGCGGCATCAAGGCCGACGGTTACAAAATTTTGCATTAAGCCAACAGAAATGCTCTGGTGCGTGTGTATTGTTTCATTGCTCCATGCAAAATCAAGATAAGCATGAAAACCCACATCAAGACAAAGAAAATAGTGGGGTCCACAAAAAGTCAGCGGTTTTTGATGATATCATTGGCGGTAAAAGTGGACCATGAAACAGGGTATTGCAGCTCTTAAACATAGTGGTAATAATCTGTGAGATTCGATCTCGGATAAGTTTTGAGTGTAAAATGAATGTAGACGAAATTTGTGTCAATTGTGCTGTCAGCCATTGGTTTGGGACGATGTAGCCTTTCGATTTTGACAAGTGGCTACTTCTGCTGTAGAAAAATACGTAAGACATGAGTTGAGGTTGGATACAGCTAATTTTTTTTCAATTCTGTTGTGGGGCCCAATTTATGCGTCCAATTTTTTTCCTACCAACGGCAGCTTGCCACGTAATTGGCTGTTTTCATGGGTGGCTGATATTTTCGATGAAAAATGTTTTCCTGGCCGAGAAGCAAAGCAGTTTCATGCAAGAATTCGGATTCTTTCTTAACCTAATATATATATTATATTTTTTAATGCGTAAAATACACAGTTAATAAATAAAAGTATAATAATTAAATAAATCTTGACTACAGTGAATATATGGTCAGACCATGAATTCTTTTTTTTTCATGTAAATGCGCAAAATCAGTTAATAAATTAATGATTTCTATTCAATATATTTTCCATTGATAATATACATGTAATTGTGAAAAATCTACTTCGCGGTTGCCTACTATATATTTAAAGTATGTAGTTTGCACATTTTTTCTTCAAATTTTATAAAATTTCTAGCCGTCCGCATATACATATATGTCTTTCCAGTGTCCGGTTTCATCCTTATTAAAACTTTTTAACTTTTTTTTGTTAAACCTTGGTGGAACGGATAATTTTACTAAAATGAAGATAAAGATAACATCTAATCAAAGTGGTCATAATAAGGGTCAGTTTGGGATTGCGGAGACTGATGAAATAAATTATTTGTATTATGTAGATAAAATAAACAGCTAATTAAAAAAGTAGCTTGGTGTTTGGTAAACTATACTATTACAGATGCTTTGAGTTTGAAAAAAAGTATATATGCGTTTGGTAAATTATATTACGAAAGTATTGTTTTATTATATAATAACTAAAATAGACATAAATTTTAATTACTTTTTATTTTTAGAATATGTTTAATAAATTATTTAGAAATATCTTTTTTTCTTAAATATGTAAAATTACATAAAAAATTTAATTTAAAAAATCTAAAAACTTCATAATCTGACTAAAAAAATACCACAGATTTTTATTTTGAAAATAGATTGCCAATGGATTTGAAAAATTAATTAATAAAAATATAAACATACATAGATTAAGCTTTAAAAGGAGTAGTTATGAAATTAGAATATGAACTTAATGGATCAAAACTGGAGAGAACGTACGTGATTATGCCAGTAACTAAATTATGGCGGTAATATGATATCTAATAATTTATATATTAGGATTTATAGATAAGTAAGATACAATTGCCTTTTTACTAAAATATAGGGTTATGATAGAAATTTTTTTTTTTTTTGGTCTTATCCACGAGGTATCCTGGGTAGTGCTCCAACTGTGGGAGGCACCTTTAAGCCCATACCACAACCCAGACTAGAAGTCCCCGCTCGAACCGAGAGGCATGGGTTCTCCCAACAAAGGCGACTTCCTTGCGACTCGAACTGGAGAGCAAACCCAGTCAAGTCACTTAAGGGGACTCCATTACCAGTGGAGCCAACACTTTGTTGGTGGTTATGATAGAAATTTTAAAAAAGAGTAGTAGCTTATTGAATAAGCTACTTATGAAAAGTAACCCCCTACCTACTTTTAAAAACTGTTGACAAAATAGAGAAGATTATAAAATAAGTTACTTTTACAAAATTTACCAAACACTATTTTCATCAAAAGTTATGAAAATATGAAATAAGTCTTATTCTTAAAAAATAAGTTAAAAACATTCCATCGGAGAACAAATGAAGAAACAAGATCATGCATGCATCCAAAGAACAAAGAACCATACAAAAATCATCTAAATCCTTATAAGAAATTTAAAATTGAGGGAATGGCATCCTCATTCTTTGTATTTGTTGCCAAGGTTAGACTTGGTCGTTAATTGTTTGATCATATAAATGAATTAAAATTTGGTAAAAACATTTCAATCATACGGTTTCGCCAGCTACGTACGGTTTTTTCTTGATTGGTTTCATAACAATACCATTTCCACAGTCTTATTGATTTTTTAATTTGACAAGAAATTGTTCGTTTTTGTATTTCATATATTCACAAACGTAAAGCTCACTGCAAGCGTATGTCCAGTTAAATGTATCATCCGTTTGTTTAGAAAATTAAAGAACTAAAAGAAAATAAAAAATAAAACAAGAACTAACATTTTCTAAATTTCTTCTAACAATTTCAATTATTACTACTAAATAAAATATAAAATTATCAAGATGGAAACATAATCATACCTACTTAGGGATTCTTCCCGTATTCCAAATGCTTGTACAGGATTTGAATGAGAAAAGCCACGCTGTGGAATGTGCTTGCGCAAATCTTGTCCAGCTAAAAGCAACCTTAGATGTAAAAGGAATTAACAGCAGGAAGAAAGAGTGTTTAATAATAGATCATCGCGTATAATATTTCTATAGCAATGTCTCAAATACAGCAGGGCTAAAATGATTGATCAAAATTCATTATTTAGTTTTAAGCCCCTCAAAATTTGTTTAGTTCACAAATTCAATTTCTGGTACTGAATTTCAAGGTCTACATTGAATGGAAAGTGTTCGCATAACATGGATATAATAAATAGATGCTACTTCATCGGAAAATGGAATTGCTTACCTTCAACGCAATTAATTACCGCTGAGGAGGGAACTAACTATTCCACGTGTCCCATGGTGATTGCTTAGACACGGTATTGAGCTCTTGAGCTGACTGAGGTATAAAAATATTTGGCTAGGGTTTTTTTTTATTTTTATTTTTAAAAAGTTAAAGAGGGGCCCAAGCCCAAATAGTATTTTTTTTCCTTTATTCCCATAAGGATCAAATTCGGGTGGTCAGCAGCTACAAGTTTCATACTGTTACCAATCCGACCACGCCCTTGGGGGCAAATATTTGGCTAGGGCTTGATTACTAACGATTTGCTGATTCGTGAGTAGCAAGTTCGGGAGTGAGGCTTCAGGATATTATTATCCCTCTATGTGTAAATTTATAACTACCTATGATAAATAGGACCATATTCATACCAGTTCTAAATATTGGATATCGATATAATTTTATTCACATAGATATCAATATTCATGGGTCAACTAAAAGCTCAAATGAATGATAATGAGAGATCACGCATTTTGGATCCTCGTTGGTGGTGCTAAAAGGTAAATAGGTCTATTGCACCCTTCCTTATAAGTTTGTTTCTTTGGGATGAGCTCAACTCATGAGTTCTTATCATTTGGTATCAAAACAAAGGTTCATGATGAGCATGAGATTAGACATACCATGCCAAGTATAAGATTATTATTTCATGAACCTTTCTTGTTTGAAGTTTGATGGAATGTTATGATCTTAAATCTTATATTGGGTAAATATAACAATCACTGTAGGAATATAAGCTCCTAAACACCTTCCCTTATAAGTTGATTTTTAAGAAAGTTCCTTATTTGGGATTTTCTAAACTTATTAATGAAGTTATCTATCATCATAAAGATGACATTAATAAGGTTTATTTGTTTTTGAAAATAAGAGTGTGTTTTTGGTATTATTTTCAAATGAAATTTTGTATTTGTTTTAAAATATAAGAATGGTCAGTTTTCTATAAATTTGAAAACTCTGTTGGTAGCTTATTTTTAAAGTAGTGTTTAAAATTTAAAAAGTCAAAATGTATTTAGTTGTTTAACTAGGAATATGAAGACAATCAAAGAGAGTATGAGAATAAAAATTGTATAATATAACAAAAGCATTTTAATGGAGGTTATGTTAGAGAATATTTTTATGGTATACGGTTGTGGATTCACGATTAGAACATAATTGGGTCAACGATCCAACACTTTTCTAGCAAAGACCTTGATTAAGAATGATGGGATTTATATGCCTTAAATAAGGGTTTAACAGCTACAATGCTCAACTAAATTTTTTACACTAGACAACAACATTATAAAATGGCAAGAATAATGAAGAAATCATTGTGAATCCCATCAACGACCCTATCTATTAGACTATTTTGGTGATTCTAATCACTTCAATTATCAAAGCTTTTGTATGCAGCCGCTTTGACTTGGCACAAATTCATATACAAGCAGATGTATGAGTTTTGACACTATGAAAGGTGTCGGCCTTACGTAACTTTTAAAATAGTATAGTATTTTATATCAAACTTTAGTTATAAATTAGCGTGAGTTTTGAGCATATGTTATTTCTTAGAATCCTATAAAATCAACAAGATCTACCAACCTAGATTCATAAGGATTCATAGAATTAACATGAAATTTAGTTGTATTTCATTATTATGTGTATTCTTATACTAGATAAATGATTGAAAATATCTCATCCTACCTATCATTGCATCTTCCTATTTTAATAATATCTTTCGCTACATCAATGTCAACTACTTATAATGTAGATGTCCACATTTAGATGTTCACTATTTATAAGAAAATTATCATTTTATTACCAAAGTTATTCTGACATATCATATCAGTATTATAGTTTGCTGAAAGGTATATTTTACTACTAAACGTTTGCGCCGTTATCAATTCACTACTATTCCATTAAGAAAACGTTAATGTTTAACAGAAATTGAGTTACAAGTCGATTTTACCTCCAAAAGTTTAAAAAACTTTGTAATTTAAGCATTATATGTCAGAATAACGTTGGTAGTAAAATCATAATTTCCCAAAAAACTTGATAGTAAAATGATAATTTATTTATTAAATTAATAGAAATTTTACTCTTACAGCTGTAAATGTCTTTGATGCCCTTATGACATCAACAAGACATTACCAAAATTTTAACGTTCTTAACGGAATAATAGTGAATTGATAACGGTGGAAACGTTTAGTAGTAAAATACTCTTTTCGGTAAACCATGGTATTGACATGATATGTCAAAATAACTTTGGTAGTAAAATGATAATAATATCCCCTATTTATATTTTGGATGTTAAGGGTGCGCTTGGCATTATTTTTCAGATGATAATTTTGTATTTGTTTTATAAGGAATGATTAATATTTATAGATTTAGAAATTGCACTTGGTAGCTTCTTTGTAAAACAATTTTTGAAAATTAAAAATTGAAAATGTGTTTGGTTGTTTGTCTAGAAATATAGGACAATGAGAGAAAATAAGAACAAAATTGTATAATATAATAAAAGAATTTTACTCGAGATTATATGAAAGAATTTTTTTATGATATTTAAAAGTGGAAACATGGTTAGGAAACAATTAAATCAATGATCCAAAAAATTTATAGAGACGACCTCGCTCAGGAATGAAGGTGTTTATGCTTGACACAAGAGGTTAACAACTCCACTGCTCAAGCAAATTTTTTGCACTTCACGACAACATCATCAAATGAATGAAGGTATTTATGCTTGACACAAGAGGTTAACAGCTCCACAGCTCAAGCAAATTTTTTGCACTTCACCACAACATCATCAAATGAATGAAGGTATTTATGCTTGACACAAGAGGTTAACAGCTCCACTGCTCAAGCAAATTTTGTGCACTTCACAACAACATCATCAAATGGCAAGGATGATGAAGGAAGTATTATGGATTCCATCAACAAGACTTTCTATCGGATAGTTGTAAAGAATTTCATTACATTGGCTATTATAGCCTTTGTTTGCAACCCGTTTGACTTTGCACAAGTCAGCATGCAAGTGGATGTAGTTTTGTTCTTACATGGTGTTGAAACTATAAAGACGACTTGCGTGCTATACTTTGTACACCATTAGAAGAGGAACTTGGGCACTATAATAAGGTGTTGGCCTTGGTGTTGTAGAAGCTATGGCACTAAGCTGAGGCTTGTGTGCCTGTTGAGTGTTAGAAAGTGTATATTTATAAAGGAGAAAATCGTCATTTTACACTTCAAATCTCACTAACATCTCTAGTTTTATTTATTTAAGTCCCTTGTTATTTAATTATATATGTTTTGTTTTAATTAAGTATTTTGTGTATTTTAAGGGTGTCATGGTTATTTCACAATGAACGAGATTTGGGATAGCAAAACGGACGTCACTTTTGAACTCAAGACAGTCGAAAACCTTAAGAGGAGCATAAAAAGAAAAATGATACTGTTCACACGTACGACACTATTCACATGTACGGTACTGTTCATGGATCATTCACGATCTTTGTTCGGGACCGCGTTACTGTTCAAACCGTGTGCAAACCGTGTTACTGTTTAAACCGCGTGGTCAAACCCGTGATCAAACCGTATTACTGTTCACTGATGACGTGGCGCAATCCTGTGCATCCAAACTATTTTTAATCCGATGGCCATGATTCACTCAATGTATCTATAAAAAGGGGGCCTCCCCCCCTAATTTGATACCCCTGAATCTATTTTTGAGATTAGTTTTCTGTAATTCTTTCTCCATCTTGTATTTTCTACGTATTTTAATAAATTTCCATTTTACCCTTAGTTCAATTATGAGTGACTAATTTTCTTTCAAGCTTGGGTTGAAGGTGAAGTCTCGACATGTGTCATGGGCTTTATTTGGTAAATTTATTTTCTCTTCCCCTTTAATTTCTGTAGGAGGTTTTGACTCTTCGTCGACAAATAATAATAATCTTGTCTAGTTACCGCCTTGGTTTTACCGGCACCCTAGTATAAGGTTATTATTATTTGGCACGATAAGCCCTTAACACCATATTGATTAGAGCGTGGTTCATGAGGTGTGGATTCCCCCCTCATGATTTAATTGGTATTAATAAGGAATATTTAGCCCATGGTGCATGTTGATACGGATCCAGATACCCAAGCACTCTATTTCAATAGTTCCCAATTCAATTTAATTCCGCTATTCCAATTCAAATTCTAGCATCCTTTAAATCAATTTTCCCATTTAGTATCCTTTAAATTAATTTTCCCATAAATCCAATCACCCATTTACAAAATTAATTCTACACACAATTAAAATCCACCTCCTCGTGGGATCGACACTCAACACCATTGATCTATTCTATAATAGATTCATGCGCTTGCGAGTTCAACAAAATTTGCACAACAAATTTTTGGAAGTCTCAACATGTGTCATGGGCTTTATTTGGTAAATTTATTTTCTCTTCCCCTCTAATTTCTGTGGAGGTTTTGACTTTTCGTCGACAAATAATAATAATCTTGTCTAGTTACCGCCTTGATTTTACTGGCACCCTAGTATAAGGTTATTATTATTTGGCACGATAAGCCCTTAACACCATATTGATTAGAGCGTGGTTCATGAGGTGTGGATTCCCCCCTCATGATTTAATTGATATTAATAAGGAATATTTAACCCATGGTGCATATTGATACAGATCCAGATACTCAAGCACTCTATTTCAATAGTTCCCAATTTAATTTAATTCCGCTATTCCAATTTAAATTCTAGCATCCTTTAAATCAATTTCCCCATTCTAGCATCCTTTAAATTAATTTCCCTATAAATCCAATCACCCATTTACAAAATTAATTCTACACACAATTAAAATCCACCTCCTCGTGGGATTGACACTCAACACCATTGATCTATTGTACAATAGATTCGTACGCTTGCGAGTTCAACAAAATTTGCACAACAAGTTTTTGGCGCCGTTGCCGGGGAAGTAAGTATTTTAATTTGTAGAATTAATTTTCTTTTGTAAATAATTCATTATTATTATTATTTTAGTTATTTCCTTGTAATTATTTTTTTTAAAAAAAAAGAAGTGAATTTACATTTTGAGGTAAGAATTTCTTTTTCTCTTCTTTAAATTTCTGCATTTTAATTTTCAAGTTATTCTTCTTTATAATTTTTCATTTAGCTTGTTAATTTATTTTAATTTTAGTTAATTTCACGTATTTGTTTTAGTGTATTTTGTTTTTGTGTATTTTGTTTTTATAGAAAGGTTGTAACAGCGCAATAAGGTTAGTATCGTAATTTCTCCTTCTTCTTTATTTTTATTTATTTTGTTCTCATTTTTATTTTCTTTGCATGCATGGTCGTAGGTCATTATTACCTAATCTTGAACCTATAGACCTTGAATTAGAAAGAACACTTCGCACACACAAACACATCGCACTTAAAGAAAAAATTGAAATGGATTTGCAACAACCAGAACCACAGGAGAGGCCATTTAAGGACTACTTCAGTCCCTTAGCTAACTTAAGCACATCATGCATACGATACCCAAATGTAGCTGCTAGGAGTTTTGAGTTAAAACCTAGTGTGCTAAATTGTCTCCCAACATTCTATGGCTTAGAAAATGAGGACCCATATAATCATCTGAATGATTTTCATACAATTTGTCAAACTTTTAAATATGAGAATTTTTCAGAAGATGATGTTAAACTTAGACTTTTCCCATTTTCTTTAGGATAGAGCTCGTTCATGGTTCAATACATTACCTGCTAATAGCATTACAACATGGGAACAAATGGTAACGAAATTTTTAAATAAATATTTCCCAGTGCATAAAACCAATACTATTCGTAGGGAAATTTTAGAGTTCACACAGAGAGAAGACGAGCAGTTTTTCAAAGCATGGGAGCGATTCAATGGGCTACTTTTGAAGTGTCCACATCATGGGTAAGAGAAATGGCACCAATGCCAATACTTTTTGGAAGGATTATTGCCAAATGTGCAAGAATGGCTAATGGCAACAAGTGGAGGAGAGCTAATGTCAAAAAGTGCAACAGAGATTTGGGATTTCTTCCAGCGACAAGCAGATAATTCCCAACAACGGAGTCGATCTCTCAGGAATACTAGAAGAATTAAAGGAGTGAATGAGGTTCACATTGGCGAGTCAAGTTCGGGAATTAAAGAAGTCAAAGAGATAATTGAAGGTCTTTCTCGACAAATAGCATCGTTGACGACTGCCAAATCAACAGAGCCACATGACCATGAGTCATACTCAGATCAAGCCAATGCCATAGGTGTAATGAGAAAACCATCAAATTACAACCCATACTCCAACACATATAACCCTGGATGGAGAGACCACCCCAATTTTTCATGGTCTCAAGGATTCCAACAGAATGGACCAGCAGCTCCAGCTCCACCGATGCAACCAATTCCTCAAGTTCCTTAAGCCTCTCAGCCACCATTTAGACCATACAATCAGAACCAAAATTACTCTCAACCCAGACCATGGGAGGATTCATTCCAGAATTTCAAGAATGTTACTCAATCTACGATCGAGCAGCAGAACCGCACCATTGATGGACTACGAAATGAGATGAGAGTAGGCTTCAACTCACAAGCCCAATCAGTTTCAAGCCTTGAGAAGATGGTGGGACAACTTGCTTCTTCAGTTCAGACTTTGGCAATGAATGTTGAGAAAGGCAAATTTCCAAGTCAACCAGTGCCTAATCCTAAAGGAGTGCATGAAGCAAGTACTAGTTCACCATAACAGCATGGAGAAGTCAAAGTCGTTATGACCTTACAAAAAGGAAAAGAAGTCGACAACAAAGTGGAGATGCCAGCGACCAAAGAAAATCAAATTATACCTGTGAATGTTGAAGACTCACCACCGAAGGAGAAAGAAGAAACCAACCTACGAGAGTATGTTCCTAAAGCTCCATTTCCTCAGAGGTTAGCTAAAGGAAAGAAGGGAAAATCCACAGGTGAGATTCTTGAAGTCTTCAAACAGGTAAGTGTTAACATCCCTTTACTTGATGCAATAAAACAAGTTCCATCTTATGTCAAGTTTCTTAAAGACCTTTGCACTAAAAAGAGAAACATTCATGTTCAGAAAAAAGACATTTTTAACAGAAAACGTTAGTTCTATACTCCAACAAAAAATTCCTCTAAAATGTAAAGACCCAGGCTCCCCCACTATTTCATGTAGTATAGGGAACCACACAATTGAGAATGCTTTATTGGATTTAGGAGCTAGTGTTAATCTCTTACCTTACTCAGTATTTGTGAAACTTGGACTTGGAGAATTACACCCAACTCCAGTGGTGTTACAGCTTGCAGATCGGTCCACAAAAATACCTCGTGGTATTGTGGAGGATGTGCTTATACAGGTAGACAAGTTTTATTTTCCTGTTGATTTCATTGTAATTGATACTCAACCAATCCAAGATTCAAGGAAGCACATCCCCATTATCCTAGGCCGACCTTTCTTGGCAACTGCGGATGCTCACATTCAATGCAGAATTGGAAATATGCAGTTGTCCTTCGGCAATATGACCATGGAGCTCAACATCTTCAACATTACCAAACAACCTCACAATGCAGATGATGGAATTGTTGACGTGGATTTAATTGAAGCATTAGTTGATGATACTTTTCTTTCAAACCTTAGTGATGATCCTTTAAAAACATGTTTAACTCACTTTGGTTTGGATTTTGATGTTGACAGATCAGTCGATGAGGTCAACGCCCTACTTGACTCAGCACCATCCATGGACACTAATAAATGGAAGTCAAGAGTTGAACAACTAGCACCATCAGAAAAGAAAATCATCCCATCATCAGAGTCACCACCGAAACTCGAGCTCAAACCATTACCCAACACTTTGGAATATGCGTTCTTGGGAGAAGAAAGCACTCTACCGGTAATTATCTCATCATCCCTAAATGACGAGCAAAAAGGTAAGTTGTTGGATATTTTAAAAGAGCACAAAGGAGCATTAGGATGGACCATAGCAGACATAAAAGGTATAAACCCAGCAGACTGCATGCATTACATTCACTTTGATGAAAATGCTAAATCTACTAGGGAAATGCAACGTCGGTTAAATCCTAACATGAAAGAAGTTGTTAGAACATAAGTCCTTAAGCTATTAGATGCAGGTATCATTTACCCAATTTCTGATAGTTCATGGGTCAGTCCTGTGCAAGTTGTCCCCAAAAAGTCAGGAGTCACAGTAGTTACCAATGCTGATAATGAATTGATACCCACTAGAGTGACTATAGGATGGCGTGTATGCATTGATTATAGAAAGTTAAATTCTGTAACACGTAAAGACCATTTTCCTTTACCATTTATTGATCAAATGCTTGACAGATTAGCAGGCCATGAATTTTATTGCTTTCTAGATGGCTATTCAGGATACAATCAGATTCCCATAACACCAAAAGATCAAGAGAAAACCACTTTCACTTGCCCTTTTGGCACTTTTGCATATAGGAGAATGTCGTTTGGATTATGTAATGCACCTGCTACATTTCAACGATGCATGTTAAGCATTTTTTCTGATATGGTTGAACGGTTTCTTGAGGTCTTTATGGATGATTTTTCTATTTTTGGAGATTCATTTGATCAATGTTTACACCATTTGACAAAAGTTTTGCAGAGATGTATTGAGAAAAATCTGGTCTTAAATTGGGAGAAGTGTCATTTTATGGTAAAACAAGATATAGTTCTCGGTCACATCATTTCATGCAAAGGTATTGAGGTTGACAAAGCCAAGGTGGATCTCATTTCCATTCTTCCTCCACCTAAATCAGTTAGAGAAGTAAGATCTTTCCTTGGGCACGCTGGTTTTTATAGACGTTTCATTAAGGATTTTAGCAAAGTTTCTAAACCCTTATGCAATTTACTTGCTAAGGATGTACATTTTGTCTTTGATGATTCATGTCTTGTAGCATTTGAAAAGCTAAAGCGATTGTTGACGTCATCACCCATCATTTAGCCACCAAACTGGAGCTTACCATTTGAGCTTATGTGTGATGCATCTGATTATGCAGTAGGAGCAGTATTAGGACAAAGAGTAGATCGAATTCCACATGTTATTTACTGTGCTAGTATGACATTGAATGATGCACAGTTGAACTATTCAACTACTGAAAAAGAAATGCTAGCAGTAGTGTTTGCATTAGAAAAATTTCAATCTTATCTCATTGGTTGTAAAATTATTGTATTCACAGATCATGCTGCTCTGAAATATCTTCTCACAAAGAAAGATGCAAAAGCTAGATTAATTCGTTGGGTGTTGCTTTTGCAGGAATTTGACTTGGAGTTCAAAGATAAGAAAGGGACAGAAAATGTTGTGGCTGACCATCTCTCTCGTCTCCACTTTGACATCAACACATAATCCTTAACATTAAATGAGTCATTTCCAGATGAACAATTAATGAGTGTGGAAGTATTACCTTGGTATGCTGATATCGTTAATTATCTTGTTACAGGCTAAATTTTTTGCGGAAATAAAGAATTTTTTCTGGGATGACCCCTATCTGTTCAAGTATTGTGCAGATCAAATTATTAGACGATGCGTTCCAGAAAATGAATTTCAGAACATCCTTTCGTTCTGCCATGAACAAGCTTGTGGAGGCCATTTCAGCGCTAAGAAAACAGCGACAAAAGTTCTACAATGTAGTTTTTATTGGCCAACTATGTTTCGAGATGCTTACAGCTTTTGCTCTTCATGTGATAGGTGTCAACGAATGGGGAGCATTACACGAAGAAACATGATGCCACTAAATCCAATTTTAGTGGTTGAGATTTTTGTTGTGCGGGGCATCGACTTCATGGGACCCTTCCCCGCTTCTTTTGGCCATCAATATATATTGGTTGCTGTTGACTATGTTTCAAAATAGGTAGAGGTAATTCCATGCAGAACCAATGATCATAAAGTGGTGATAGGATTTTTGAAGATCAACATTGTTTCACACTTTGGATTCCCTCGAGCAATAATCAGTGATGGTGGTACCCACTTTTGCAACAAATCATTCAAAGCACTTTTGACAACGTACTCCATCACTCATAAAGTGGCGACTTCGTATCATCCGCAAACCAGTAGCCAAGTTGAGATCTCCAATCGAGAAATAAAGCACATCTTAGAAAAAACAGTGAGGCCAGACAGAAAAGATTGGTCATTAAGACTTGATGACGCATTATGGGCATATAGAACGGCTTTCAAGACCCCAATTGGGATGTCACCCTACAGGCTAGTGTATGGAAAAGCTTGCCACCTACCTGTGGAACTCGAGCATCGTGCGTACTGGGCCATCAAGAAATTCAATTTTGACATGCAGCAAGCTGGCTCAGAAAGACAATTACAGCTGGCAGAACTTGAAGAAATTCGTAATGATGCATACGAAAATGCCAAGGTTTACAAGCAACGAATGAAAGTCTTTCATGATAAGCAGATTATGAGAAAATCTTTCACTCCAGGTCAGAAAGTACTTTTATTCAATTCTCGCTTGCACCTATTCCCAGGTAAGCTACGTTCTCGATGGTCTGGCCCCTTTATTGTTCATACTTTTTTTCCACATGGGGCAATTGAAATTAAGGACCCAAAGAACGGTGTCACGTTTAAAGTTAATGGTCAAAGATTAAAGCCATATTTAGAGTACCAACCACATGGAGAGGACACCGAAATAAATTTAAGTGACCCACCAGATTTGAATTAAGATTTTTCTTTTCGGTGATTTGATTTATTTATTTATTTATTTATTTTCTTCTGCTAATTGAAATCATTTGTGCATAAGTGTGTTTGTTTAACCATTAAGTTTTCTTTTATCACTTTTAATCATGAGACAGTTCCTCTTGAACATTCTTAGAAGACTTCAACGTGTCCAATCTCATCTTAGAGGCCAGATACGATTTTGTAAAATACATCGTATTTGGAAGCTACAACCACCGGAGTTAATATCCCACGTTGAGGATTTAGAAAGCCAACTCAGAGACATTGAGAGAAGTGTCTACAACATCCAGTTGGAGCTTGAGGTAAATTCCATAAGAGAACGATTGTGATTTTCTTTGTGTGTTTTTGTTTGTTACTCTGTTTGTGTGTTTTAGTTTGTCACCCCGGTCAAGTGGCGGATAACGGTACTCCGTGACAATCAAGTCTGTTACTCCAGTTTCCCACAATTACTGATCTTCTGAGGCGAAGGTATGGATAGAAACGAGATCTTAGCAAAACTTCATAGTCGCTTCCCTTCACTTCTTCAGAATGCCCTCCTCACAATCTATAAAGTTCGATCCGAACGCATGCGATTGCTCATGAGGAATAACATACCTGCTGATATTCGTTGGTTAATCGAAGCTAAAGTACGAACGGCAGGTGAGTTACCTCCCAAATTTATTGCATACATGCCTGGTTGTGGTAAAGGAAATTACGCACGAAAGCGAAGAGCTCGAAAAATTTCGGTTGCTTGTCATAAGTGTGCCAGAATGATATGCGATAAAAAACGATGTTCTTTAGGAATGGTGTCTGATAACAGAGAAGATAAGATTCAATTCATTAGGGATGGCTTGAATAAGGAGTCATTGGATGATATCCTTTTGTCTCTTGAAACGCATCCCAGTGGATATGTGCAAGGAGCGATTCTCCAGTTATGGCCATCATTTCGAAAAAAGATGCACACTGTCTGATCTCGGGAATCTGACTATAAACGACCCTGTTTGCCAGTTATAAGAAAACTGGATGGGAAGCCTATCCTCGACCCATAGAGGGCGTTGAAGCCGTTTCTGGACGTAAAACCAGAGGAAGATGTGAGCCACAGTCGCAACTACTTGTAAATATCATTTTACTTTACTGTTGTTTTATTTCACTGTTGTTTTACCATTTGCATTATTGTCTTTAATAATTTTATATTTGTCATTACTTGCTTTTCCTTTTTACTGTTTCCTTTTTGACTCTCAAGCCATGTGCATTACACGATTAATTGACATAGACATGATACCTCATTCACAGCTGTAACCCATTGCCACCAAGATCCTTAAATATAATTCTTTTCATTTGCACTCACAAATTATTTTTAAGAATTATCCTAATGGCAGCTCCTGCCAATAAACAATTCAAGAACATTTGTGTGCTTTCTGGATTTAACTATGACAAACATAAAGAGTTCTTTGAGGCAGCCATTGATCTTGGTCGAAACATAGCAGAGAGAAAATTACACTTGGTGTACGGCGGAGGTGACCGAGGGTTATCAAAATTGGTCTCAGAAGCTGCTTTTGTCAGAGGAAGTCAAGTGTTAGGCATCATACCACAAAGCCTAAAACCTTTAGGCTGTTTGTCTGACTCACCGACTGGAGAAGAGTTAGTTGTCTCAGGTATGCAAGAAAGAATAACTGAAATGCTTAATCATGCTGATGCTTTTATTTTCTTACCAGGAGATCTTGCAACTCTAGAGGCACTTATCACTTTAGCATCTTGGGCCCATCTGCACATTCATCAGAAACCCATCGGTTTGTTAAATGTCAATAATTTTTATGATGGCTTTATTGCATTTCTTAACCATGCAATAAAAAACTACTTCATTCCCTCTACGGTGAAAAAGCTTTTTATTTGTGCTCACACTGCTAATGAGCTACTTGATCTATTACAAGCTTATCGACCAGAGCCAGATCCCAAGACCTTGGTGTTGGAGTGTACAAATAACGATGGTTACAATATCAGCAGTAAGAAGTACAAATTAGATTTAAATCTCCGACTGTAAATATTTTATTCTGTGTCGCACCACCCAGGTGATGTCTTCTAAACTCTACTTCTTTCCTTTAAAACATTGAGGACAATGTTTAGTTCTGGTTGGGGGGAGGGGATAGTTGACAATTGTGGAATGTTGGTTAAATTTTTACTAATTGTTTGTTGTAGAAACTAACTGTTGCTAACTTTTTGTGTTGAAGATGGCTGAATATGGAGTGTAGTTACTCTAGAAAAGCATCTTCTTAGTTAAAAAAAATAAAAAAAATAAAAAAAAAATTCTTATTTTTCGTGTGATCTTTCTAACTTTTTCTTTTCGGCTTCTCCTTTATAAATATGCATTTTCAAATTTTTGAGTCAAAGATGGCTGAATATAGAGTGTAGTGCCTCAAGAAACGCATCTTCTTAGTTTAAAAAAAAATCATTTTCTTTTTCTATCATTTTAAGTGTAACTTTTCCAATTAGTTTTTCTGCATCATTTTTACATTTTTGCATGCATATTTTCCTTTCATGTTTAGAATAGGTTGGGGGGTAGAATGTTGTTTAAAAAAAAAATAATAGTGTGATTTTGTTTTTATTTTTGGATGACATGATGACTTTCGAATTTTAGTATTTGTATTATCTTTGGTCTTGAGTGATGTTACACTATGTTTGCTACTCTACATGTTGATGTCGGAGATAAATTTGAGTTATTTGAAAGAATTGACATGTCATAATGAATACCAAGTGAGCTTTTGAGCCTATTATTTTTCTTGGAGAATAACCCTTTTTGCCCATCTTTCATACAACTTAGCAGTTTACTATTTTATATACGATCTCTATATTCTTTTGAATCAACCCTCTAAAAAAAAATTGTTTAAAAAAAAAAAGAGAAAAAGTTGTTGCTACATCTGAATGTCCAATTAATTAGTAGATATGGAGGATTATCTAGAGCCCTAAAAGATGATGGAAAGGCCATCTTTGACCCGTTTGAGCCTTTCTAGCCATCCCTTATGTGAAATATCCATAGTTAGCCCTTTTGAGCCTTTTATTAAAAAAAAAAAAACTTTTCTTTGTCAACTTATCGTCTTGACCCAATCTAATTTGGAGTATTACCCGATATCTTACAAGTTCCATCACCTATTCATGTTTGAGAAAAATATAAATAATTGTTTTGTTTAGTAAAGTTGTGCAATACCAAAAAAAAATCTCTAAAAAAAAAGAAAAAAAAGAGAGATATAATACAATAATAAATAAGTGAAATGCACTTTTAGTTTCCAAAAACATATTATTTTTCTCAAACATATATTTTGTTTTCTCTATTTTCCTTTCTTTGTTAACCATGTCCCTAGCCCACCTTATATCCTAATAAAAGTCCTTCTTGATTTTAGGGAACTATAGTCTGAAGTAGAAGCTAGTTATATGGGCTGAAAGGATGTAGTGGTGCATAAAAAAAAAGAAAAAAAAGAAAAAAAAAGTAAATAAATTGGGTTGACTAGCATTTTGTTTGACTTGAGATCGTGTTATTTCTAAGTTGTGGGCATATTCTTTTCATCTTGGTGAGAGTGTGTAATATTATTTCTTTACTATCTTCACTCCATTTATCATTCATTGAAGTGACAATTTTTATTAGGTTTAATTTCCTTGTGAGAGTGTCACTATTACCGGTGAGATTTTGGGGTTTGACATGTCATTTTTGAAAGTAGCTGTATTTACTTGGTTGATTCATGTGGATGGTTGATGTGGGTGTGATGTTTCTTTAGACTGGAGATAATGCTTATACTTTTATTTGATTGCTATCATTAGTCTGATTGAATAAACAAGTTTGTTTAAAAAAAAAAATCTGGGTTTGAATTTTATTTTCGCTTTATTTGCTAGGGACTAGTAATAAGCTGGTTGGAGGGTGTGTTGAGTATTAGAAAGTGTATATTTATAAAGGAGAAAATCGTCATTTTACACTTCAAATCTCACTAACATCTCTAGTTTTATTTATTTAAGTCCCTTGTTATTTAATTATATATGTTTTATTTTAATTAAGTATTTTGTGTATTTTAGGAGTATCATGGTCATTTTACAATGAACGAGATTTCGAATAGCAAAACGGACGTCACTTTTGAACTCAGGACAGTCGAAAACCTTAAGAGGAGTATAAAAAGAAAAATGACACTGTTCACACGTACGGCACTATTCACATGTACGGTACTGTTCATGAATACTGTTCATGACACTATTCAGACCGCGTTACTGTTCAAACCGTGTGCAAACCGTGTTATTGTTCAAACCGCGTGGTCAAACCCGTGGTCAAACCGTATTCTTGTTCGCGATGACGTGGCGCAATCCTGTGCATCCAAACTATTTTTAATCCGATGGCCATGATTCACTCAATGTATCTATAAAAAGGGGGCCTCCCCCCCCCCCTAATTTGATACTCCTGAATCCATTTTTGAGCTTAGTTTTCTGTAATTCTTTCTCCATCTTGTATTTTCTACGTATTTTAATAAATTTCCATTTTACCCTTAGTTCAATTATGAGTGACTAATTTTCTTTCAAGCTTGGGTTGAATGTGAAGTCTCAACATGTGTCATGGGCTTTATTTGGTAAATTTATTTTCTCTTCCCCTCTAATTTCTGTGGAGGTTTTGACTTTTCGTCGACAAATAATAATAATCTTGTCTAGTTACCGCCTTGGTTTTACCGGCACCCTAGTATAAGGTTATTATTATTTGGCACGATAAGCCCTTAACACCATATTGATTAGAGCGTGGTTCATGAGGTGTGGATTCCCCCCTCATGATTTAATTGGTATTAATAAGGAATATTTAGCCCATGGTGCATGTTGATACGGATCTAGATACCCAAGCACTCTATTTCAATAGTTCCTAATTCAATTTAATTCCGCTATTCCAATTTAAATTCTAGCATCCTTTAAATCAATTTCCCCATTCTACCATCCTTTAAATTAATTTCTCCATAAATCCAATCACCCATTTACAAAATTAATTCTACACACAATTAAAATCCACCTCCTCATGGGATCGACACTCAACACCATTGATCTATTCTACAATAGATTCGTGCGCTTGCGAGTTCAACAAAATTTGTGCAACAGTGCCCTTATGAGAGAATCGAGGAGGATTTTGGTAGTAAGGATAAAGCCAAGATAGTTTGCTATGGATTTAAATAAAAGATTCCTAATGCTTGTCTTCATTTTCAAAGTTGCTTGGAACCACTGTACTGGCTACAGGACAGTGTGCACCAATTGATTTTGTGAAAACTCAGATATAGAGTATACCTAATGAACTATATATGAAATCACTAAAATCTAGAGGACTTTTGAGATTTTATAGGATTTTCTACCTTATTATGCGAGAGTAGCTGTGCATATTGTAATAACTTTGACTTTCATTAACACAACCTATCATGAGAGGTTAATGGATAAGACTTCTAAAACTATTATGCAAATAATTCTATTTTGTTTTTGGTTTGTAATTATATATATATATAGAACATGAAAGATAGAAAAATCATGTAATATTTAATTTTTTATAAATAACTAATACCAAGGATAGAAAAAATCATATATCATGACAACCTTTTCAAAAAAGTTCATTAGAATTTGAAACGAGTAAAGAAAATTATTATCCAATAACAATTCTTATGCCATTGCATTAGAAAAAGTAATTATTTGAAAGTTTAATTTAATTAAGACTTGCTAGTCTTCTTTAAGGGAATAAGCAAAAGAGTACCTATCTTTAAAGTTTTTTCTTTTTTTAGATATACTGATATATTACAATTAGAGTTTTACTGATATTTACAATAAAAAATTAATCGAGACTCTCCTTAATAATTTTATTATAATACAGCTCGAAGGTTGACCCTCACTTAATACTGGAGGGAGATCTATTCTACCCCAAATGTAAGGAGATAAGTAGACCCCTATTAAGAAGAGAGTCGAGTCTCAGTTATTGCTGGGACTCAAACCCACGTGCTTAAAGTTGTTAAGTTCATGGGTTTCCAATGGGATCGTAGCCCATTGGCCTACCTATCTTCAAAGTTAGAGTAATAAGTTCGTTCACTTTTAAAGGCTAGTTTAAGATTGTGGTGGCTGATAAAATAAATTACTTTTCCTTTACGGATAACAGAAGTTACTGATTAAAAACGCAGTTTAATGTTTGATAAACTATGATATTGTTATTGCTATGAGTTTGAAAAACAATGTGCATGCATTTAGTAAATTTTGTTACAAAAATGCTTTTTTATTGTATAACTACAAAAATATTTATAAGTTTAAATTGTCTTTTGTTTGTATACAATAGTTTATGGAAAAATAAGATATGTTTGCTTTTAATTAAAATGATAAGGTTATTGTGAAGAATGTATGCTGACTTGGGGACCAAAATGCAATCAAGAGAAAGTTTCTAGGCTTTAATGCATATCAATTTCAGTTGAGGGGTCCATTTGCAGATATGATGTTAACGTGGTCTAGAGGATGTTAAGGTTGTTAGGCTGTTTTTGGAAATTTTTCAGAATAAATAGGTTGGTTCACAGTACATGGTATAATGGTTTTTTTTCTCTTTCACTTCTTCACCAAATCATGTGATTCTTGTTTCAGAGAAATCTTTGTAATGTTCTCTAGAGATTTGATTTGTGTGTAATCAGTTTTGAGTAATAAAAGGCTTTTGAATTTATCCTTCTCACTTAGTAGCTTGTGCTTGGTGTTGTTTTCTAAGTTTTTTATTCAATTTGTTTTTTTCTCTATTTCTTTGTTTCTTTTTTATCTTAATTGATTTGTTAATTAAATTCTTAGTGAACTAGCCATTAAAACACAACAAGTGGTATCAGAGCCTTGATTAGTTCTCAACAATGTCACTTCTAGAGCCAGAAATTAGAAAATTCACCATTGGTGGTTATTTTTCATTATAGAAGAGAAAGATAAGGGCTCTTCTTGTCTATTAGGGTCTTGAATCAGCATTAGAATAAGAAGGCTTTGAGGGCATCAAAATCAGTATCTGAATAGAGGAAAAAATAAATCTTGAATGGGGTGCACAATACCTTAATTTTAGGTTTTATTGACTCAATCGTGAGGGAAATTTCTGATGAGAAGGCAGCCTTGAGGATCTGGAATAAAGTGGAGGCTTTATGGATGAAGAAATCCTTAGCTCACAAGCATTTTTTAAAGAAGAGATTGTTTACTTTATCAATGAAAGGAGATGTATCCATTCAAGAACACATAGACACCTTCAACAAGATCATTCTTGATAATGAAAGAGTGGAAAATATGAAAATTAGTTATGAAGACAAGGCCTCCTTTCTATTGAGTTCACTACCAAAATCTTATGAAGGATTTGTGGACACCATGTTGTATGGTAGAACAATAATAACATTAGAAGATGTCAAGGCTTCTCCAAGCTTTAAGCAGATTTAGAAGAATAATGGACATAAAAAATGAGTAATGGTAAAGGTTTAATGGTAAGAATAAATAACAAAAGGCAGAAAAAGAATAAGAATAAAGCAAAGAAAGATGACGAATTAGTAAAAGAGAAGATGAAGAGAAGGAAATGCTTTTACTATAAACAACAAGATCATTATATTAAATAGTATGTTGAAAAGAAAAAGGATGAGAAAGAAATAACAATAGATATAGCAGTAGCTCTGATGATTCATCTAATGATGGATATCATAGCACTGACTTATTGGTGGCTTAAGGTTGTTCTTTTCGTTGCGTCTTGATAGAAGTCTATTTTATGAATATAAATTTGTGGGCAATGGTAGAGTTTTGATGGGAAAGAACAAAATTAAGATGTTTGATGGAACTACAAGGACTCTACATAATGTAAGGCATGCAGCTAGGCTAAAGATAAATTTAATCTCTTTAGGCATGTTGGATAATTTGTGATACTTTCTTAGATTTGAAAATGGTAGTTTAGGGATCATGAAAGGGACTGAAATAGTATTGAAAAGAGCAAAGAAGAATTACCTTTATATGTTAAAAAGTTTATCAGTATCTATGTTAGTTATTATGCCTGTTATTTCTAATATAGATAGAACCAAATTTTGACATCTTAAACTTGAGCATATTAGTGTTAAAGAGATGCAAGAACTAAGTAAACAAGAGTTGCTTTCTCGTAATAAGATACATGTGCTAGAGTTCTATGAAAATTGTACCTTTAGTAAGGCACATAGGTCCAAATTTTTAAAAGGATTGTATAAGTTTAAGCAAGTGTTAGATTATGTATATGCTGACATCTAGGGCCTGCTCCGGTTCCTTCTCTAAATGGTATGTGATTGATGATTACTCAAGAAAGGTTTGGATATACATATTCAAAACCAAAGATCAAGCTTTAGAAAAGTTCAAAGTTTGGTAGGCTTTGGTGGAGACTCAATCTGGTTTCAAAGTGAAATGCCTAAGAACTAACAAAGAACTAACAATGGCTTTGAATTCTCCAATAAGGAGTTTAAAGATTTTTGTTAGAGATAAGGGATCACAAGGCACAAGACAATGTGATTCATCCCTCAGCAAAATAGCTTAGCTTTGAGGATGAGCAAAACCCTTGTGGATAAGACAAGATCTTTGCTGATAAACTCCAAGTTACTAAGGAGTTTTTAGGTAAAAGCTATCTCAACAATCTATTATCTGGTGAATAGGTTGTAGCTATTGGGTTAAAAAAACCATGAAGAAATCTAGTATGAGAAGTTTGCTAGCTATAAACATCTTAAGATATTTACATGTCTTATATATATTTTACTAAACAAAGAAAAACTAATGCAAGAGCAAATAAAGGTGTGTTTGTGGGCTATCCAGATGGGGTTGAAGACTATAAAAAATAATGTAAAGAAGCTCGTAGGTGTTTAATAAGCACTGATGTTCAGTCATTTGAAGTTGCTATAATCAATAAGTCTTATCAAGTCACTTCAGACACTAATATCAATGCAAACAAAACAAAAGTTACAGGAGTTGTTGATCTTGATTCTAAGATTAAGGTAGAGTTAATTAGTGATCATGAAGATAATGTGCAACTAGAGATTGTTGAAGATGATTCATAAGTATTGGAGGTAATCCACAAGATATAGAAGTAACAGATGATGCAGTACCATAAGTAACTGATTTACAACAATATCAATTAACTAGGGACAGGGAAAGAAGGAAAATTAGATGACCAGCAAAATATGCCTATGCGGACATGGTTGCATATATGTAGATAAGTGCAGTGGATGTTTCTATTAAGGTACCTAATAGCTATACAAAAGTAATAAATAGTAAATATAACAACAACTCGATTAAAACAATGAGAGAAACAATGGATTCTTTGGCAAAGAATCAGACTTGGACTTTGGTTCCAAATCTAGAGAGTAAGAAAGTTGTCCACTGCAAATGGATATTCAAGAAAAAAGAGGGCATTCTAGGTGTTGAAGACTTAAGGTTTAAAACAAGGCTGGTGGCAAGGAGTTCATACAGAATAGAGGAATTGATTTTAATGAAATTTGCATGTAAATGGTCAAATATAGTTCAATTTGGGTTCTGCTTGCAATGGTTGCTTTGCTTGACTTGGAACTTGAACAAATGAATGTGAAGACTGCCTTCCTTCATGGCAATCTTGAAGAAAATATATTAATGTCACAGCTTGAGGGTTTTAAAGTAAAGGGACAAGAATATTATGTTTGTATCTTACACAAGGCTTTTTATGGTTTAAAATAATCTCCTAGACAGTGGTATAAGAGGTTTGATTAGTTCATGCTCTCTAATGGTTACCACAGGAATAAGTTTGATAGTTATGTCTATTATGCATGCATAAACTTAAGTGGAGCAGCATATCTTTTGTTGCATGTTGATGACATGCTTATTGCTGGCAAGAATTCTGGTGATATTGAAAAGCTTAAGAATTTGCTCAAAAGAGAGTTTAAGATAAAAGACTTTGGCAGTACTAACAAGTTTCTTGGTATAGATATAAATAGGGATAGGTTTATTAGTACCTTATTTCTAGGCCACGAATGATATATCAATAAAGGGTTAGACAAGTTTAGGATGCTGAATTCAAAACTAGCTTTGACCCCTTTGGGAGCATAGTTCAAGCTTTCTGATTATATGTCTCTCAGTTTAGAATGTGAAAAGTTTTAAATGGTTAAAATACCATATTCACAAGCTATTGTAAGTCTAATGTATGCAATGGTTTACATTAGAGCTGACATAGCTTATGTAGAAAGTGTAATAAGCATATTTATGAGTAATCCTAGTAAAGAACATTGGGATGTTGTGAAGTGGATTATGAAGCACTTGAGAACTACTTTTGATCATGGTTTGGTGTTTGGGAAGTCCAAAATAGAAGTCAATGAAATTATGGCCTATGTAGACTCTGATTCGTAAGAGATTTGGACAGAAAGAAGTCAATTTCAAGTTACATGTTCATGCTAGATAGTTGCCTGGTCAATTGGAAGGTAACTTTACAAACTTTAATAGATCTATCATCTATTGAGGTTGAATTTGTTGTTGCAAGAAAGACAATGAAGGAATGCATGTGGCTTAAAAGGCTATTGAATGAGCTTTAGTTGAAACAAAAGTAGTTCATATCTTTTGTGACAACCAAAGTGCAATTCAACTTATTAAAAACCAGGTTTATTATGAAATGACCAAACATATTAATATCAAGCTACATTATATAAGAGATACGGCTACAGTGACAAAGATCCGCATAGATGTGAATCCTGCTAACATGTTAACAAGGTGATTCTAATAGCCAAATTCAAGTTTTGTGCGAACTTGATTGGTATTGGAAATGGTTCTAGTTGATAAGTTGTGTGCTTGAATTTTTTTTTTTTTGGTGCAACTTTTATGGTCAAGAGTCAAACTGAATCAGATCTACATGGTGAGTAAGAGGACATGCATGTTGATTTGGGGACCAAAATACAATCGAGAGAAAGTTTCTAGGCCTTAGTATAGATCATCCTTAGCTTAGGGTTCAATTTGCAAATATGATGCTGACATGGCCTACGGGTCAAGAAGGCTTTTAGGCTATTTCTAGAAAATTTCCAAAATAAATAGGGTAATTCACAACACCTGATTTAGTAGTTTTGTCTCTTTCAATTCTCCACCAAATCGTGTGATACTTGCTTTAGAGAAATCTTTGTAATATCCTGTTGAGATTTGATCCATGCATAATTAGTTTTGAGTAATAAAAGGCTTATGAATTTTTTCCTGTCAACTTGGTAGCACTTAGTTATCTTAATCTATTTGTTGATTAAGGTTTCAGTGAATTAGACAATAAAACACAACAATTATAATAAGAGGTTTAAAAATTATAATGGCTTATTCAATAAGCTGTTTATAAATAGAAACTTGCTTCGTATTCTTAAAAGTTACTATCAAAATAAAGAAACTTATGAAATAAGCTTCTTTTAAAAAATTTATAAAACACTAATTTTGTCAAAACCTATGAACTAAATGGTTTATAACATTTCAACCTTAATTTTAGATGAGTTTACGCCTTTTTAATTATCTCAATTTAGTAATTATTTTAGTGGAGAATCTATTATTTTATTAATTATGTTTATGCTTGCTTTTTCTTGTTTGCTAGTTCTTCTCTATGATTTCACCCTGCATGTAAATGATTAATTAATTTTCAGAATCCAATGATCTATTATTACGTCAAATATCAATCCCTCTGAATCATTGAATTGAAAAAAAAAATGATCGGCTTAAGGTGAGTCTACAATTAATTGATTATCATATTTTTTAATGACACATTTATCATTAACAAAAGCGAAAAACTGAATGTCACATTAAAAGATAGATAATTATTGTCAAATGCAAGATATACGTTATAGTAGGAAAGATATTCTCATGTCTTATGTGCATCATTAGTTATTAGTGACATTTAACATTTAAAACTTTTAGAAAATTAAACCTTTCAAACATTCCAAGACTTTCTAGCTAATATATTTTTTTTTTTATAGATTCTAGCTAATTGAAAGTGTGTAACGCAACTATATTTTGAGCATCTTAAGAAATGACAAAATTATTAAAACATGAAAGAAATATGTCAAACAAGTTAGTATAGAAAAAATAATAATAAAATAAAGATTTTATAACAAAAACCTAGCGTCTAACTTTCTACAATACCAATCAAACGCACTCATAAATCTTTTCAAATTTTCTTCCATAAACATTAATTAAAGCAATTAGCAAAATTAGGAAAAAAAATCTGAAGAGGGAAAAGAGAAAATGAGAATTAATGGACCAGCATATAATGAAATTCATCATCATTGACATAACCACTAGTTCTAAGATAGACACAAGCACACAGTTATTTCTGAAAGACCCTCCAACGTATCCAATACAACCAACGATAATTAATATATCATCTTTAATATTCTAAAAAAACCCTTAAAATTAAAGAAAATTATAATAATGCTCTTTAATATTAAAAAAAATTTAGGGGAGAATCGATACCTGAAAATAAAGTTGATGTCGAAATCATTGAGAGAAATCACGATGATTCATGTAATCGTCTCGCATAAACAACATTCGTAACTGTTCGATACGAATTCTCTGAGCAATCAAAGATTATGGTAAGATGATTATCGGAACTGAAAAATTAATTGAAATCATTCAATATTCTTTAAAATTCTAAATATATAATAGAAAGAGTATAATAAACACTTTTTACTAGAGAAAGATGAAAAATTTCTCTTAAAATTGTAAAAATAAAATAATCATAGAAAAAAAAGAAGAAAAAGATTGAAATATCCGGTAAAGGCCTAGTGATGGTTAAAGACACTTGGCTAGTTTGAAGAGTAACAGCAACTTGTTGCCATGCAATATAATTTTTGTAAAAGAATTAAGGGTGTGATTGATTTAGTGCACTGTTTTTATTTGCAAAAATGAAAATGGAAGAACATATTTGCTGGATTCATCAATTTCAAAGAAACCAAAATTGAAAAACACAGAAAATTTGTTTTCTACTTGTATTTCATAGAGTGCAGATACTATATAAAAATTCTAGCCACTCGGCCTTAGGCCGAGTGGTCAGGGCTGCTGCCCTCCAACTTGGAGGGCAGCAGTTCGAACCCCCACACTATCATTGTGGGGGTATTCCTTCTTCAATAAATATTGAATGAAGGAAGTCTATTTCCTTACCCAAGTGTGAGGAGTAGACATCTCTCGAATATTAGTGAGGGTTAAAAATCTGGGCAGAGTTTCATTAGTATTGATGTATGTTGGTCCCAGTAATAGTCTGATTTGTAAATATCAGTTATAGTCTCATGTATATGAGTTGTAATATGAGCAATAGTCTCATGTAATCAAAAAAAAGATACTATATAAAAATTCTTCACATTTTAACATTTTTAATGCTAATTTTCTGGGTTCTGCTTATTAAAAAATATTTGTGGGTCCTGCACCAAAGAAAACGGAAGAAAAATAATCTTTGTCTACTCCAATTCCACTTAGAATCTTGAATAAGGAGCTAAAAACATTACTGTTTGAATCTACTAATCTCAATCAAAAAAATGTTGCCTTGTTTGAAATCTTATCCAACCGAAAGAATTAACTATTTCCATTTCAGACCATTAACCCAGAAAAGTCCTTTTTTTAGACTTGTGACCATACTAAAAATCAACCCTCTAGCCTTTTTTCATCCAAAAGTACGCATGATATATGTCTTTGTAGCTAAATTAAGATTATATTCTTGGGTTAATTAAAAAAACACTTGAGTTCTTATTAGAATTTAAATGAAAAACGGACACATCTACAAAAATAAAGAAAACGACTGATACGTTTCTATATGCAAATGTCACAATAAATAATCTTATATGGATAAAAAAAAAAAAAAAACACGTATGCAATGTAAGTGAAACAATGGATGCATTTCATACATGCATGTTACAATTGATGAATTTAGTGTAGAATACACTAAGGAGTGAATGGCGACGTGAATGCCAAAAAATATAGTCACTTACACTGCACCACTTATCCAATAAACATCACTAGTTTGAATAACAAACATAGCTTGTATTGATCTCAAACTAATAGATCAATATAAAAATGACTTCTACTAATTTTGGATTAGAAATCACCACAGGTATGGTTCACGTTAATCTTGAATTAAAGATTAGTAAATATACGACAATTTATATGAAAAATGCAGAGAAAACTAGCAATGATAAAACCTATCAATGTTAGCAATAACCAATAAACAGCACGTGAATCTTGTATAAGCAATTAAGATTTGGATAAAAATACTTAGTAAATCTTATGGTAAAAATTAAATAGAAGGGATGAATGGCAGAGGTTTAGATCCAAAATGAAATCTACACCAACTCCGCAACTCCAGTCTATAAATAGAGGCCGAAAGGATCGAAAAAGGTTCTTTCAATGAATTTCATAGCAGTGTTAGTGAAATCCAAATCTAAAAAATTCTCCAAGCACAAACAATAACTTGAGCATCTGAGTACATTTTGCAGGTAAATCTCAAACCCAGATTAGAGAAATCTTCGAGAATTACTAAACAACTTCAAAATTTGCGAATTAAAAAAGTATTATCTATTATTTGTTTGTTCTTTAATTATTTGGGAATCAGACGATTGAAGGTTTTATGAACCTTCATTAATAAATGACAAAATTATTGGAACATGAAAGAAATATGAGAAACAAGTTGGTGTCGAAAAAATAATAATAAATAAGATTTTATATAAAAAACTTAGTATTTAATTTTCTACAATAATCAAGGGCACTCATAAATCTTTTTCAATTTTCTTCCACAAACATTAATTAAACCAATTTGCGAAATTAGGGAAAAAAGATTCTTACTTGGAAGAAGGAAAAGAGGAAATAGGAATAAATGGACCAACGTATAATGAAATCAATCACTAATGAACATAATCATTAGTTCTGAATGTAGAAACAAGAATATAGTTATTTCTGAAAGATGCTCCAACTATCCCATATGACCAATGATAACCAATAAATAATGTTTAACATTGTAGAAAACCTTAAAATTAAAGAAATATTTATAATAATGCTCTTTTGTATTAAAATAAAGATTTAAGAAAGAATCAGTACCTGAAAATAAAATCGATGCCGAAATCATTGAGAGAAATTATGATGGTTCATGTATTCATCCAATGTAAACAACATCCTTAACTGTTCTATACGAATTCTCTGAGCAATCAAAGATCATGATAAGATGATTGTTGGACTAAAGAATTAATTGAGATCATTTAGTATTCTTTAAAATTTTAAATAATAGAGAGTAATGAACACTTTTTACTAGAGAAAGATGAAAAATTCCTCTTAAAATTGCAGAAATAAAATAATCATAGAAAAAAGGGAAAAGATTGAAATATTTGGTGAAGGCATAGTGACGATTAAAGACACTTCGCTGGTTTGAAAAGTAGCAGCAGCTTGTTGATATGCAATATAATTTTGTAAAAGAATTAAGGGTGTGTTTGGTTTAATGCACTATTTATATTTGCAAAAATAAAAGTGGAAGAATATTTTTACTGGATTCATCAATTTCAACAAGACCAAAAAAATTGGAAAACACATAAAATTTATTTTCTACTTGTATTTTATAGAGTGTAGGTCCATGTAAATGTTCTACACATTTTAGCATTTTTAAATGCTAATTTTATGGGTCCCATTTATCAAAAAAATATTTGTGGATCTCGTACTGACGACAAAGGAAGAGAAATAATATCTACCCGAATCCCACTCAGTTCTCAAATAAAGAGCTAAAAGAATTATCGTTTTGGATCTACTAATCTCAACCAAAAAAATGTTGTCTTATTTGATTTCTTATCCAAACAAAAGAATCAACTATTTTCATTCCAGGCTGCTTGTTGGTGTATAAATTCAAGTACTATTGATGTCAATGTGCAAGTGTACACAACAAGTAATAAAGTGATAAGTAATCAAGATCGTCTCCACAGGAATTGATGCTACCAGACTTGCTATAGCAATTTTAGTAGTGCAGATTCTGTTCTAAATTAATATAAAATAATTAATGAAACTAATATACTAATTAAAATAAAAACACAATAAATAAAATACAACAAAGTAAATTATCACTTCAAACTTAAGGATAAAACCAATGGGAATATAGAGTAGTTGAGTGAATAAACTTTCCTAATAGTCTTAACTATTTTCTAATGGTTGGTTGGCTCGGTTGCAAAGATTCTGCATCAAAGATCTGACCTTTGGCAGAATCCTTACATATCCTCAGCTGTCGCATGTTGGATATCTTATATCTATATGCAACTTAACAGTGATCAGTTGTTATGCCAGCATAAGATATAACATTACACGCTTAGGTTTTATTTACCCTACAAGGTGAATCCCTATTTCTAGTTCATCACTAATCTTAAATCAAGCATGGCCCTTTTGGGACTCAAGTAAAACTCAATCCGGGAAACCTAATTTAAGATCAAGTATTGCTTTGATATGTTCCACTAAGATAGGCTCTTTTGTGGCTCGTCCTTTGCTAGTATTATTAAATGGATGATCAGCCAAAATAATAAATAAAAATAAATTCTATCAAAACAAAATGTTATAACAAACGTGCAGTAACACATATATTCAGTCAATAAACCATCAAGATTGTTTATTACTCAACTACAAATAAATTTAGTTCATGATTTGCAAAAGAAAAATAAAGAACAAAGTTTCAGCCATCAAACACATCCCCATGTATAAAAAGTGAACAAGAAAACAAGAGAAAAATAAAAAGAACTGAGTCCACGATTTATTTTAGGATATTCTCCTCTTGTGTAGCCCTTAATCTCTTTCTTGAATCTTGTTTTTCTTTTGTTTCTTTGTGATTTTTCTCCTAAGGTGACGGCTTCCCATGTTTCTTATGATGTGTGCTTCTTTTATAGTTGAAAATTAGGGTAAATGGAAGCCTAGGTCGCGTATAAGTCAGATTAAGAAACTGTAGATCGCAATTCTGTAAGTATCCCGCACATAATTTTCTCTGTCGTTGTTCCAAGATTGCTACAACAACGGTTGCTACAGCAATGGCTATAGTAACTGCACTGTTCTAGATTTGTTTCAATTCTTTTGTAGTAAAGTTCTTTTCCATCTTTTGCAAGCCTATTATAGCAGCATTCCTTCCTTGAAATTTGGGCTTCCAAACACCTACAATTATGCATATGATTTAGCATACAAATTATTCTAAATCAAACAAAATTTATTACTAATAAGTTAAGATGAATGTTTATACAAAATATAACAAAAAATACAATTAAAACACATTATTTATTCTCTAAGTATTATTGATTTAAGTCTAAAAGTGTCATGATAACTCTCATTTTATAGAGTTATCACACCCCCAAACTTAAACCATTACTTATCCTCAAGTAATGACAACAACACTAACACTTCAATCACACAATTATTCAACAAATAACTTAGCTCTGTCATCAAATTTGTAAGAATTCTTCCACCCTCAGATCACACTCTTATACAAAATTCCCATAGCAGTTCAAGTTTTAGACTTAGGCCTCATTTTATCCAGAGTGTATGTGTGCCACTTTGATCAAAATCCAGAGGTGCTACAACATTACACAGACATATATAATTCAAAGGTAGAGCACAAATATATTCACATATGGGAGCGCAAAATTCACAAATAAACTCGAACTGTGCTACAACAATCATCCTCAGCTTTTTTTTTTTTTTTACAGTCACTCAAACCCTTCAATGCAACCTTGAGCTTTTATGTGAATGCCTATCACTTGTAATGACGACACCCAATTCTCACTCAAGGTACATATTAGAGTTGCTGCAGTAATGCTCATTACATAGTCTTATCTAGAGATATCTTTTAACTGAAGGCTGAACATGGGGCTCATGAACAAACCTGGCTACTCAATATCTTAGACAGAGGACTCTTTTTTTTCTTTTTGTTTTTTCTTTTTTTCTTTTTTTTTATAATCATTACAGTAATGTTCATAACTCTTGTTACTTTTGGACTCAATTTGCATATGTGGTGCATACTCAGCCCTAGTTACTCAGCAACTTAAGCCATTGGAGCAAACTTTATTTCATAACAAGCACAGTTCAACAAAAATTTTTCCCCAAACTTGAGATATTTTCTACCCTCCTTGGTTTTTCCGCTCTCTTTCTGACAAAGATACTCATGAAACTCAACCAAAGTCTAAGTGTCGGGACAAAGTTTCAACCTCCATCTATAACTATCCCTACTTGGCATTCTCATAAATATTGAATAACACTCAATTTATCTTCATTAGATTTTCAAATCCCTACGCAAATATTAGATAACAGAGTTTCACACAACACACAACACAAGCATAAACACATGCACTTAGAAATACAACCCTCCCAAACTTGAGAGGTGTTGTGTCCTCACAAACACACAAATTAAAACCAAAACAAACATGCATACACTAAATAAAAGGACATGCAGAATGAATCAGAAAATTAAAACTAAAGAAAAGAAAAGTTTTTCAGAAATAAGTAAAATAAACTAGCAGGTAGGGGTACTCCCCTGTTGCTGGAAGCACTGCTGCAGCACAAGCTGTAAAGGGTCTCTTCTTCTTTGATCAACTTCTCAAACGCTCCTTATTATAAAATCTGATCAATCCAGTGCTGCTACAAAAGTAAGAAATGCCTCTGTTGTTTGAGAATCTTCGGTTATATGTAATGCTGTAAGTAATGCTGCAGCAATTCCTTCATGCTCTTTTTTTTCCTACATTTTTTTGTTTTTTTTACTTGCTGCAACTTAACACAAAGACAAAAAATTATATGCGCACTTAAAATAATAAAAAGACAAATTAAATAATTTAAAAACTAAATTCAATGCCATAAAAACTTGAAACAACTTCTCTTATTTTAGTTGCCTCCCAATTAGAGCTTGATTTTAGGTCTTTCAGCCTGTCCTTTTTTGTTTTGCTCAACCTGGATCCTTCAAGAATCGATCATTCTGTAGGCTATTCACATCAGCTCCCATATAGTGCTTCACTCTCGGCCTATTAACCTTGAATTTTTGTTGGTGTGCAGTGAGTTCCCTTTGGTGGATTTGCTCGTCAATTCTGAAAGGCTGCTTCTCTCCTGACCATGCTATGTTAGCTGTACCACGGTCTTCATCACCAAGTTCTTCAAATGTTACAGCATTGATATCTTCCTTATTACAGCAATAATGTAATCTCTCTGTTACAACAAAATCCACAACACTGATAAAATTACAGTCTCCAACCTCGTAGGGACTGTTCATGGCATTCAGCACATTGAATGTAACTAGCTGGTCATTCACCCTCATGGTTTGTTCCCTTTTTTTAACATCAATTAAAGTCTTTCCCGTGGTTAAAAAAGGTCTCCCTAGAATGATTGGCACTTCTTTGTCTGCCTCAAAGTCTAGCACAATGTAATCCACCGGAAAAATAAATTTATCCACCTTCACCAACACATCTTCAATCTTCTCTTCTGGATAGGCATGAGATCGGTTAGCAAGTTGTAAAGTCACTGTTGTTGGTCTACATTCACTAACTCCCAATTACTTAAACACTGATAATGGCATGAGATTGATTTTAGCCCCCAAATCACAGAGTACTTTACCACTGTATTTAGTGCCTATGAAGCATGGGATTGTGAAGCTTCATGGATATTTCATCATCTGCGGCATCTTATTCTAAAGCATTCGCTGCACTCTTGTGTTAGAGCAACTGCTTCAAACTCTCCAAATCTTCTTTTCTTTGTCAAAATATCCTTAAAAGTTTTTGCATAATTTGGCTTTTTTTTCTAGAGCTTCCACAAAAAGGATATTGATATGTAACTGTTTTAGCATTCCCAAGATTTTGCTGAACTGCTTGTCTTGTTTTTTCTTCTGAAACCTTTGAGGAAAGGGTGGTGGATGTCTAAACTATTGTGCTACAGCAAGTTGTGCAGACTGCTTCTCTTTGCTCTATTCGGGTCTGTTGTTATTAGTGCTATAGCTTCCTCACCACCAGGTGCTAGATCATAACTTTCTGCAGATGCTATAGCAAAATGTATTGATTTGCATTCTGAAAAGTGAAAGATTGTAACTTCTTCTCTACTTGAGTGTCTTCTTGGCATTTGTTGGACTCAATTCTTCTTTTTGGTACATCAACTGGACTATCAACATCCTTTCTAGATCTCAAGTTAATCACCTTGCAGTGTTCTCTCCATTCTCTTCTTGGGTCCTCTGTGTTGCTGGGTAAATTACCCTGAGGTCTGTTGTTTACTGTTGTAGTAAGTTGTCCAATTTGATTTTCCAAGTTTCTCAAAGATGCAGCATGACTTTGGACAACCACTTCATTCTTCACAATATAATCCTTATTCAAAGCTTCAAGAGAGCTGAATTGATCATTGTTGATGCTTCTTTACTCTTGATTTTGTTGATAAAATCCACTAGGATGAAATACAAGTGTGTAACCCAAGAGGGGGTGAATTGATATTTTAAAAATTATCCTAACAAAACCTCACAATAATCCAATCTAAAGTCTTAATAAATTCGAAAGCAATAAGTTCAATCAAAGCACAATAATAAATACGTAAGAGAGGAGAAACAAACACACGAAATTTTACGTGGTTCGGCAATCCCTGTCTATGTCTATGTCTCCAAGCGATCCAAGCTTGAGGTTTTCACTGTCCAAGCCTTCCAAGGCTTAAAATGCTTACAATTGACTTCAAGGTGTCAATGAACCTTTACAACAATGAGATTATATCTCAATCTCTTCATTCAAGTGTCTTACACACTCACAATTTATATGAAGAAATGAAAATTACAATAAAAACTCTCGTAAAGAGTAGATGAACAAATTGAAGAACAGAGATGATTCAAAGAATAATGATTTGCGAATTGAGAGCTCAAGATATGTTGTATGCTTTTTGTTTGTGCTTGCTAGAGAGATTGAAAATGAATTGGATTTGAGTTTTTATAGTTGGAGCTCAAAAACCTAACCGTTATTCACATTTTACTCATAACCTACTTACAGTTTATGGTATCCGGTTGGCCACTTGCATGTTACTGTTAAGGCAAAAATTTAAATTTTAGAACATCCGGCATGTCGTTTACGATATCCGGATAGCCGTTTATGCTTCAATAACTTGTTGTCCAACAACCGGATTACTGTTTACGAAATTCGGATAGTTGCTTTTCATCCGGAGAGTTTCTGCCCAATATTTGGCTAGCCGTTTGTCACATCCGATTAGCCGCTTGCTACAATAACCAGTACAGTGCACTATTTTCCAAAACTATAATTTTGTCCTAAAACTTTCCATAATTGTACTATAGCCCAAAATGTTATAAATTTTATAATTAAGTTCAATTTCAGAATTTTTAAATAATACTTTGTGAATCTCAAAACTTTCTAAACTTATGATATCACCCAAACTATGTAAAATTATATAATGACCCAAAATATATAAATATTTCTAAATAGGTCCAAATCCGAAATTCAAAACAATATTGATTAAAATCAAAGATTGTAAAAATTCTTTCATTTTGGCTCTCAACTTTGAAAAATAACTTAACTCCATAAAATCATTTTCTTATTTTAAAAGCACAATATATAAAACTTTATTTTAACGACTCTCAATTTTCTTTAATCAATACATGTGGTTTGTTATCATCAAAATCAATATTTATAGCCATATATGCTAACAATCTCCCCTTTTTTTATGATAACAAAACACATTATAGAAAATTGATTTAGTTATGAAAAGCTCCCCCTTAATCAATGCGAGGTTAAAAAATAATTTCAAAAAGATTTAAAAGACTCCCCCTGCATAAATGCATATCAATTTTCATAACAAATAGATTTCTCAAATTTCCCCCTTCATATTATATCTCCCCCTTCATCATCAAAAAGAACAAAAGCTCCCCCTACCAATCATCAAAATCTTAATACAAGCACATTAGTTCAAAAATAACCAAAACATAAAGAAAGAATATAATAAGCAATCAAAGCAAATCCATATCATCCAAAACAAATACATAATTCAAAATCATAACAACCATCTATGTAAACCAAATGCAACATAAAAGAAAAATAAAACATGAAATGTTGGTGTGTTCAAATACAAGCATAAAAGACTACTGATGTGGTGAGGATGGTGGTGAAGGAGGTGGATATGGATATGGAATGCCGAAGTGTTCGAAGAGGAGGTGTTGTCCATGAATGAGTTGTTGTTGCTGCTGCTGAAACTCAGTCTGCCGCACAGAGAGTGTCCTCACCTCATCCATAAGCTGCTGAAGAGTAACCTCGTTAGAAGTAGGAGGCTCGAGAGGTGGTAAAGCAGATACAGAAGCATCAAGAATGGTGGAAGATATTGGAGGGTCTCGGCGTCTACGCTGGCCTCGAAATGAGAGTGAAAAAACAAGAAGTTGATCAGTAGGAACTACAACGTTGAGTGGCCGATCATCACTCGGAGCAAGAAAAGTAAACTTGTTTTCAATGAATTTTTCCCAAGTGCTATCACTCCACTTAAAACCTAAGCCAAAAACAGCGTCATCCCCTATACCCGTAGACGGTCTACACGATGGTTCATTAATCAGAACCTCAAAGTATTTAAGGATTCGGGTAACGAAATGACCATACGGAAGGGAACGAGTAATCAAGCCAGGTATGGTCAACATGGTTTGAATGATGGTATATCCCAAGTTAACCGAACGATGTCTAAGGATACAATCAATCAAAGCAACGTCCATGTGGGAAACCTCATCCAAATGCCCTGATTTAGGAAGAACAATAGACTGAATAAAGCAAAGCAAAATACCAGTTTGAAGACAAAGACACTGAGTACAGAAATGAATGGTACAATCTTCAATAGAAAGATTATTACGCCGACAAATATTTCAAACGGCGTCAACATGAACATAACTATCAATTTTGGGAGATTTCCTAGGTGAAAAAATTTCTAGACCACAATCTGATGATCCTAAGATAGAGTTTAACAAGGAGACATCAAAATCAATCATAACTCCTCCGATATTGGTGATTACTTGAGTCTTATTCTCCTCGAAAACATCCATATTCGAGTAAAACACTTTCACCAAGTCGAGACAAACATTTTCATCAATCATAAGAGCATTTATCCAACCAACATCACCCAATAATTGAAATAAATATCTATGACTAATGTGAAGACTATGAAGCCAATCGAATTGTAAAACAAAAAATATGTTGAGTACCTCACGAGTCCGGAAGCTTTGGTGAAACCGTTTGGCTAAATGTTTAATGTTTCGAAAGTGTGTGGACTCAAAGGTGGATTGTGTGGAAGTGCCCTCTGCTTGCCATGACCGGTTTGAGGGTTGAACCGGTTCTTTGCCTTTTCTTCGAACCGGCCGCGAGTTTGACATTGTGATTTTGAGTGATTTGAAGTGAAATGATGAAATGAGAAGGGAGATTATGAGGATTGAAAAAGATTTTGAGAAGCAATTTGGATCAAAAACCGCTTAGGAAGAAAAAATCTAGAGAGATAAACTTCGGTTGAAACCCTAGATTTGATTTCGGATTAGTGATTTTGAGGTTGAAAATGGATTTGAAAGATGATTTTTGGACACAAGAACATATGGGGAACAAGTTTTATGGTTCGATTTACATAAAAAATGAGTGAAAAATGATGGATTTTTGAGTGAAATCGAGAGAGGGAGAAACGACTTTAGAGAGATAGTTAACCGGATTACTGAAAGAGATAAAGAAGAAGAAATAGTGCAACAACAGCGAATCCGGCTAACCAGATCTTCTTAACCAGTTATCCGGTTGCATTTCAGAAGCTCATTTTTGCGAATCCGAATTTCTGGAAAACATAACCAGTTATTCGATTTGGAAGCAGCAAGCTCCCTCGTGAATTCAATTTACAGGAACTCATTACCCAACTATCCGGTTACATTCCAGTGAGCTATTTCTCGAATCTGGATTTTCAGATTTCACTAACTAGCTAACTGGTTAGTGTCCAGAACATTTAACTCTTAAACCGGCTGACCGGTTTCCTTATCCGGGTGGCCGGATTTTTCCCAGAAATTTTCAAAATCAATTTCGGTTTACTGGTTTGATGAACCGAATTTCTGAATATGAGGCAGAAAGTGAGCTTTCCAAATCCGGTTTACCGAATAACCAGTTTCACCCAAAAATTTTGTAAAGCAAATCCGGTTACCGGTTTGGTAAATCCAACTTACCGGTTTGGTAATTCCGATTATCCGAAAGTTGATCCAAGAGAAACAAAAGCTAATCCGGCTTACCAGTTATCTAAAATTCGATTATCCGGTTATGGACCAGAGAGTAATCAAGAAGAAAACGAGTTTTCGGTTGGTAGGAAGCGGTTTACCGGTTTAGACTTTGGAAATGTTTTTACCTCTTATTGAATTTTGGCAAGCTCTTATACTTGTATTATACACACCAATTTATTTTTGGCTTAAAATTTGATCAATTTTAAATTATTTTGTGATTTAAAACTTTTTAATAAGCCATTCAATACATGAACTATAAATGAATACAAGAACAAACATATCAACTTAATCAACAAATTATAATTCAAGATGCAACATTCATCATTCCAAGCTCATGTCTTATCTTTATAAATTGCTCTTCATTAAGAGGTTTTGTAAAGATATTCGCAAGTTGATTTTCAGTCGAAGCAAATTTAATCACAACATCTCATTTTTGAACATGATCTCTAAGGAAGTGATGTCTAATTTCTATATACTTTGTCCTAGAATGTTGAATTGGATTCTTTGATAGATTAATAGCACTAGTATTGTCACACAAGATAGGTATTTGATCGAGTTTAATGCCATAGTTTCTAAGGGTTTGTTTCATCCAAAGAATTTGTGCACAACAACTACCTGCGGCTATATATTCGACCTCGGTGGTTGAAAGCGCAACCGATTTTTGTTTCTTACTAAACCAAGAGACAAGTGAATGACCTAAGAAGTGACATGTTCCACTAGTGTTTTTTCTATCAACCTTACAACCAACAAAATCGGCATTCGAATAACAAGTTAAGTCAATATGTGCTCCTTTAGGATACCAAAGGCCAAGATTAATGGTGCCAACGAAATAACAAAAAATTCGTTTAACGGCAAGCAAGTGTGACTCTTTAGGACAAGATTGAAATCTAGCAGACAAGCATACACTAAACATAATGTCAAGCCTACTAGCAGTCAAAAAGAGTAAGAATCTGATCATACCTCGATATGTCTTGATATCAGCTTCCTTACCTTTATCATCTTTGTCCAGCTTGATTGTAGTACTCATTGGAGTGCTTTTTGCCATTCCATTATCATAGCCAAATCTTTTGAGTAGATCTTTCGTGTACTTGGCTTGATTTATGAAAATTTCTTCCTCATTTTTTTTTTGATTTGGAGTCCAAGGAAGTACTTCAATTCTCCTATCATACTCATCTTAAATTATTTGCTCATACAAGATGAAAATTCTTCACACAACAACTCATTAGTAGGACCAAAAATAATATCATCAACATAAATTTGAACAATAAGTATATCTTGGTTCTTATGCTTAACAAATAAAGTTGTGTTCGCCTTTCCCATCGAAAAATTGTTATCTAATAAGAAGTTTTTAAGCCTATTATACCATGCTCTTGGTGTTTGTTTAAGTCCATACAAACCCTTAGATAACTTATACACATGATTTGAAAATTTTTCATTTTTAAAACCAGGAGGTTGTTTCACATAAACTTCCTCCATAATATAACCATTTAAGAAAGCACTCTTGACATCCATTTGATATAAAATAAAATCTTTATAACATGCAAAAGCTAGGAGTATTCTAATGGATTCTAGTCTAGCTACAGGTGCAAATGCTTCATCAAAGTCAATTCCCTCTTCTTGGTTGTAACCTTGAGCCACTAATCTAGCTTTATTTCTTACAACCACACCAGATTCATCCATTTTGTTTCTAAATATCCATTTAGTGCCTATAATGGATTGATGTTCTGGATTAGGAACTAATTCCCACACATTGTTTCTCTCAAGTTGATTCAACTCCTCTTGCATAGCCATGATCTAAGATTCATCATTTTCCGCATCCGCAAAGGATTTTGGTTCAATTTGAGAAATAAATGCAGCATGCTCACATGTAATCCTAAGTGATAATCTAGTTGTAATACCTCGTGAAGGATCTCCTAAAATTACATCCTTAGTGTGAGAAGAAACATACCTCCACTCCTTAGGGAGTATTTGAAAAGTACCTTCATTTTGCTCTGTATTTGTTTCTTCATGATGCTTTTCTTGAATTCAACGTGGTGTATCTTTTTAGTTGTCATGTGATGACTCCTCTTGTTGTTCTTCTTCTGTATTATTATCAACAATAGTTTTCTCCGTAGAGGAAAGATTAGACTCATCAAATGTGACATGTATAGATTCTTCCACAACCAAAGTTCTTTTATTATACACTCTATAAGCTTTGCTTGAGTTTAAATAATCAAGAAAAATACCAACATCGGATTTTGAATCAAATTTACCTAGATTATCTTTTGTGTTCAAAACAAAATATTTGCATCCAAAAACTTTAAAATAGCCAATGTTGGGTTTTCTATCTTTCCAAAGCTCATATAGACTTTTATTAATATTAGGTCTAATCGACACACGATTCAAAACATAACAAGCGGTATTGACGGCTTCGGCCCAAAAATATTTTGGTAAAGAGTTTTCATTTAGCATGGTCCTAGTCATTTCTTGAATAGACCTATTCTTTTTCTCTACAACTCCATTTTGTTGAGGAGTCCTTAGTGATGAAAATTGATGCTCAATGCCAAACTTATTACAAAAATTCTCAAATGCATGATTTTCAAATTCTCCACCATGGTTATTTCTAATACAAGTAATTGAATATCCTTTTTCATTTTGAACCTTTTTACAAAAAATTTAAAATGCATCAAAAGCATCATCCTTATTAGCTAAGAACAATACCCATGTGAATCTAGAGTAATCATCCACAATCACAAAAGCATAATATTTACCACTTAAACTAGCATATCTAAAATGTCCAAATAAATCTATGTGAAGTAATTGAAGAGGTTTTGAAGTAGAGATATTTTTCTTGCTTTTGAAAGAAGTTTTGATTTGTTTTCCAAATTGGCAAGCTTCACAAATTCTATCTTTTTGAAAATTGATTTTTTGAAGACCTTTAACCAAATCATTTTTCACGATTTTTGAAATCAAATCCATGCTTGCATGACCTAATCTTCTATGCCATAACCAACCATCATCAAGCAATGTAGAGAAACATTTATCATTTAAGGATGCACAATCTATATTGATGGTATAAACATTGATACATCTATTTTCTACAAACAAAACCTTGCCATCACACACATTCTCAATAACACATTTTGATGTATCAAAGATAACTCTATATCCTTTATCACATAATTAACTAATGCTAAGCAAGTTGTATTTTAAGCTTTCAACCAAACATATATTTTCAATGAGAGTAGAGGATACATTACCGACATTGAATGTGCCAATGATTTTTCCTTTTGAATTATCTCCAAATGATACATCTCCACCATTTTCGATCTTGGTAAAACTTGAAAACCAAGAATAATTTCCTGTCATGTGTCTTGAACAACCACTGTCCAAGTACCACTTATTCTTCTTCTTCTTCAAGCCCTGCAGAGAAAGTCTCAAGTTTTAGGTATCCAAACCTTTTTGGGTCCTTGAGAGTTAGTAATGGTTCCTTTTGGAACCCAAACACATTTCACACCATAATATGAATTTTTCTTTACTGGACATCTATTTTTCATATAACCATCTTGATTATAATAATGACATACAACTTGATTGTTAATAGATGTATTCTTCACAAAGTAATTCTTATAATACTTTTGCTTCAAATTAGGCTTATAGCCAATATCTCCTTTGTCAAACACACATTTTTTGAAGTTTAGTAAGTTATAAAAACATCTTTTGCCCATTTGTAAATTTTAGCACAATCTCATTAGATCATTTCTCTTCTTTCTAAGCATTTCATTTTCATTTTTCAACTCATTCGCATGTGATTCTAAATGCTCATTTGAAGTGTTAGAATTCTCAAATAATGCAACTTTATCATGCAATGTTTTATTCTCTAATTCTAGGCATGTAATCTTTGCACTAAATAATTCATTTTCATTTTTAAGCTCTACCATTTTCTTTTTAAGAAAAACAATCTTTTTACCCATTTTCATCAATTCATCATGCAATTCTTTAAAGGTATCATGTAATTCATCGTATGTAGGAAGACCACTTACCTCATCAAATTCATCACATGATTCTTCCCTAAAGACCATGAGAGCTAAATTTGTCATTTCTTGTTGTTCTTCCTCGTCACTTGTTTCCTCATCACTATCATCTCATGTGGCCACCATAACTTTCTTTTTGAGTTTGTTGAGGAGAGGATATTTCGGTCGTATGTGTCCGGGCTTCTTGCATTCATAGCAAGTGATTAGCTCTTTCTTCTCTTTTTTATTCTTATAACCTCTGAGCTTTCTCTGCTTATTATTCTTCTTGAAAAATTTTCTAAATCTTCTATCCAACATTGCCAACTCTTCATCATCCATCTCGCTTTCCTCATCACTTTCAAGTTTTAAGTCTTCGAGAGCAATGCTTTTCTTCTTTTCCTCTTGCCCTTTTTGTACTGCCAAATCCTCTTCATATGAAATGAGAGAGCCAATTAAATAATCAATAGGTAAGATATTTAAATCTTTGGCTTCCTCAATAATAATCATTTTTGGTCTCCATTCCTTAGGTAGTGACCTAATGATTTTCTTAAGTTTCTTGCTATTAGAAAAAGTTTTTCCTAGGGCTCCTAAAGTGTTCACTATGTCGGTAAATCTAGTATACATAGAATATACACTCTCACTTTGTTCCATTTGGAACAATTCATATTGTTGAGTGTACCTACTAATTTCGACTCTTTCACTTGATTCGTGCCTTCATAAACAACTTCAAGTTTGTACCAAATTTCATTAGCACTTTCACAACTAAACACTTTATGAAACTCTTTCTTATCTAATGCATAAAATAAGGCATTCATAGCTTTGGAATTTAGAGAAGCATTTTCCTTTTCCAATTCATTCCATTCCCATGAAGGTTTTGGAATATCTTCCTCGATTTCGTTTTTAGTCAAAGGCATGAAAGGACCATCATTAACGATTTCCCAAATTTCATAATCTAAAGCTTGCTAGTAAATTCTCATCCTAATTTTTCAATACGGATAATCGTTTCCATCAAAATATGGTATCTAGCGGTGGATTGTCCTTCCCTAAATGTAGAATCATTATGAGTTTCCATTGATCTTTAGCTCTAAATGGTTAAGTCTAAAAAAGAGCACCTCGCTCTGATACCAAATAAAATATAAGTGTGCAACCCAAGAGGGGGGGTGAATTGGTATTTTAAAAATTATCATAACAAAACCACACAACAATCCAATCTAAAGCCTTAATAAATTCGAAAGCAATAAGTTCGATCAAAGCACAATAATAAATGAGTAAGAGAGAAGAGAAACAAACACACGAAATTTTACGTGGTTCGACAATCGCCGCCTACATCCACGCCTCCAAGTGATCCAAGGTTTTCATTATCCAAGCCTTCCAAGACTTAAAATGCTTACAATTAACTTCAAGGTGTCAATGAACCTCTACAACAATGAGATTATATCTCAATCTCTTCACTCAAGTGTCTCACACACTCAAACACTCACAATTTAGATGAGGAAATGAAAATTACAATAAAAACTCTCTTAAAGAGTAGATGAACAAATTGAATAAAAGAGATGATTCAAAGAATAATGATTTGCGAATTGAGAGCTCAAGATATGTGTATGCTTTTTGTTTGTGCTCGCTAGAGAGATTGAAAATGAATTGGATTTGAGTTTTTATAGTTGGAGCTCAAAAAACTAGTCGTTATTCACTTTTTACTCATAACCGGCTTACCGTTTATGGTATCCGGTTAGTCGCTTGCATGTTACCATTAAGACAAAAATTTAAATTTTAGAACATCCAGTATACCGCTTACGATATCCGGATAGCCGTTTATACTTTAGTAACTTGTTGTCCAACAACCAGATTACCGTTTACGAAATCCGGATAGCCGTTTTTCATCCGAAGAGTTTCTGCCCAATATTTGGCTAGCCGTTTGTCACATCCGGTTAGCCGCTTGCTACAGTAACCGGTACAATGCACTATTTTCTAAAATTATACTTTTACCCAAAAACTTTTTATAACTGTACTATATCCCAAAACGTTATAAATTATACAATTAAGTCTAATTTCAAAATTTCTAAATAATACTTTGTGAATCCCAAAACTTTTTGAAATTATGATATCGCTCAAACTATGAAAAAGTATAGAATTGCCCAAAATATATAAATATTTCCAAATAGGTACAAATCCGAAATTCAAAACAATATTGATTAAAATCAAAGATTGTAAAAATTCTTTCATTTTGGCTCTCAATTTTAAAAAAAAAAACTTAACTCCATAAAATCATTTTCTTATTTTAAAAGCACAATATATAAAACTTTATTTTAACTACTCTCAATTTTCTTTAATCAACACATATGGTTTGTTATCATCAAAATCAATATTTATAGCCATATAGGCTAACATGGGTGCTTCAGCAGTCTGGTTTTGATAACTCCATGAAAAGTTCGAATGTTATTTCCATCCATGATTGTAAGTGTTTGAATATGGATTGCTCTGGTTCTTTCTGTTGAAGCTGCCTATATAGTTAATCGAAGCTGAATTACCAAGACAATTGTCAAATAAATGCCCTTCTCCACAATAAACGCAGGACACATCAGAAATTTGGTTAACAGTTGCTGGAGCACTAATCATAGCCTTTACCATCTTTGTTAATGATGTTACTTGGGCTGACAAAGCTATCAAGGCATCTATGTTATGGACTCCTATTGTTCCTCTTGCTGTAGTTTGTCTGGTTGCTGGCCACTGATAGTTATTATTGGCTATCCTCTTCAAAATATCATAAGTCTTATTGTAAGACTTAGATAACAAGGCCTCATTTGCTGAAGCATCCACCATCAATCTAGTACTTGGGTTGAGACAATTATAGAAAGTTTCCAATTGTATGCAGCAAGGAATACCATGATGAGGACATCTTCTGAGTAACTAATTAAATCTCTCCCATGCATCACACAAGCTCTCATCTTCAAGTTGATGGAAAGATGTGATCTCATTCCTCAACTTTGCATTCTTGGTTGGCGGGAAGTATTTCATCAAAAATTTGCCAACCAAATCATTCCATGTAGTGATAGAATCTAGTGGTAGAGAATTCAACCATGCTCTTGCTCGATCTCTCAAAGAAAATGGGAAAAGTCTGAGTCTCATTGCTTCTTATGATGCTCCAACAATCTTGAAGCATCACTTACTTCCAAAAATAGTTGAAGATGTAAATGAGGATCTTCTGATGGCAGTCTATTAAATTACCCCACTGTTTGCTGCATCTGAAACATCACTGGTTTGAGCTCAAAAATGTCAACTTGAACATTGGGTCTAACTATTCCAAGATGTATAGCTTGAGGATTCAACACTGCATAGTCTCGAATGGCTCTATCTCCATCATTCTCCATGTGAATAATGTTGTTGTTCCCTGGTTGCCTTTGAACATGTTGTCCATTCAGTCCTTTATGTACATTGATTGGTTGTACTTATCTCTAGGGTTCAAGTTTCTCAAATCTTGCAAATCATTCATTGTTACAGCAGCTTGTAATTCCTAATGCTTTCTTCTCAATCTCCTTGCAATTATTTCAATTTCTGGATCAAACTGGAATCCAACAGATTTATATTTACGTATGCAAGGGTTGCTAGATCACCTATGTCAACAAAATAAACAAATCAAAATAAAATTAAAAATTATTTGTAATTATGCATATGATTTAGCATACAAATTATTTTAAATCAAACAAAATTTATTACTAATAAAGTAAGATGAATGTTTATGCAAAATATAACCAAAAATACAATTAAAACACATTATTTACTCTCTAAGTATTATTGATTTAAGTCTAAAAGTGTCATGATAACTCTCATTTCATAGAGTTATCACTGCTACAACTTACTTCGTCTATAAAAGTTGTTAGTGAAATAATTATTTCCACACATGCACACCAAATTTGCTTGTAGATCTTTCAATGCCTTATCATTCCAATCTAATACAAATTTGTAACTACTTTCATTATCAGTATGTATGTCTACAACCTCAATGAAAGCAAGGCACATTTTGTCATATTTCTCTTGTTGAATGGATAAATTCTGCACATCATAGCTAACTTTCACCTTATTATACTATCTTCTCACATCTTTCTTCAATATTATTACATATCAATAGTGCAAAGACATTCTACAAAGAATCCCTTTAAACTGAAACTTTGAACAAATACAATTAACTTCACACTCAACTTCTTCAAAAATAACCTCAAAATTCCTTATCTTACCTTGCCCATATGATTCATTGATTTCATATACTGATCCCACAGAATTAATTATATGACAATACATCAGTGTAATTAATTCTTGTTAAAATTCTTTAAACTTAGAAATAGTGTACACCTCTTCAACTTGCTTCTTTATCTTATATCTTGTTGCACATGAAGTCTTTTTACTAAAACACTTGGCATCTACTTCTCATTCTAATTTAGTTTTTATTTTTAAAACATTTTCATACTACTTCACAAATTACTTCAAATTTGTTTTTGAGTCAACAAACTCATCAAAAAATGCATTCATACTTTCATTTCACTAAGTTGTTGGCATTCCTGCCAAAAAACAATCTTTCAAATAGCATGGAACTCAATGATTGTATAAACCATTTAACCAATCATTATCCCATAAATCATATGTCGTAATCATGTCATGCCGAGCTTCCTCGAACACAATAGGAATTAGTGAATCATAAACAGTAAAAAGTATCGAAGAACACCATCGATACCTAGTTGTAGGGGAAACATTCTCAATTCCCATTTGCATTACTTTGTCTTGGTCTATAATGATACCAGTGGGAGAAGAACCAAGCATGCATGATATTCATTCCTCAAATAAACATGTAAATGTCTTTGTATTCTCATGTGAAATCAATTTTCATCTTAACAAAATAAACTAACCATGATAATTAACTCTGACAAAGGAAGCAAATGGCATTTCGTACTTGTTGGTAAGATATGTGATGTCAAATGTGATGACATCTCCACAATATTTATAAGCTACCCTACTCCTCGAATCTGCCGAAAGTACATTCTTTAATTGATCATGCTTATCCAAATTAATGCTAAAAAAAAAAACTTGCATTTTTCTTGTTTTTTCTAGAAGTACTTTAGAATTGCCATAACATCTCATTCTCCATGCTGTAATCACCTAACTTTGTCAACAAGATTTCTACAATCATTTTCTAAGAATGAAATATTTTCATACCCACCAGCTTCGACAATAATAGAATTAAAATTTTGAGCAATGTTAATTCTCGCACAATCATTCATTTCAATACTTTTTTTGCACTTGCAGTAATGTTACAATTACAAAGAAAATACCTAGCTTTATCTGGACCTAATCCATGATTGTATTGAAAGTTTAAAATTCAAGGAATCCATTTTTCATCTTCATTTACACAACCTCTAATTCGAGTAGATTCACCTTCTGACCACATGCAAATGTCACGTATTTTACAATCTCATTACTCTTTTTCTTACTAGTTAGCTTCTTAATAGGAAACCCTTCCTATTTACTATAGGCTTTGTAAAATGCTCACATTTTCTCATGACTATTAAATAATATCATAAGAGTTGACTCATATTTTTCTAGTTGCACATCTCTGATTGCATGCTCATTTTCCAAATTTTCCAAATTTTCCATTACTATAAAATAATTAACATTTGTATTAAGAATAAATTATTGTAAATTTTTACAATATTTTTATACAGCAAAAGTTTTAGCCATTAAGTTTCAAAAAAATTCAAATTTAAAAAATTTCTAAATCAAACAGAATTATCATTATCATCTAACTAGTAAATTTTGCTTCCAAGAGTATTAGAGATTACTATCATTTAATCTCTAAAATAGTAAAAATCAAGCAAAATGCAGATACATTTTTATTATTACTGATACAATAGAAATTAATATTCAAAATGAAAAATTCATCTTTATAATCAAGCAATTACCATTTTCGAATTCTGTTTCCGAATCTAAAACTGGCAATGCTTCCGTGTTTGGGAGAATTTAGTAGCTGGAGACAGTGAGGAAACTGATGCGTAAATTAGCAAGTGTACTAGTCGACACAAGTAATATAATGAAGAATAAAGTATCGTCCCACAGAGATTGTATATCCTATTAGTTACCAAAATTATTCTAACCCTAATTTTGTTAAACAATCGAATAAGTGAATTTAGATTAAAAATTAAAATAAAATAAAATAACTAAAAATTAAATAAAGATGCAGGCACTAATAAAAATCACCAAGAGATTAAAATACTAGAACATCTGATTTCACCATAAGCAATCCAAGTTAATCATCCATCTATGCTATTAAAGTTTATTACCCATGTTGACAGTAAATTTCCCTATTCTATTCAATATCCTCTCTCGAGTAATATCAAAAATACCCTCACACCTCCATTTATGCTATTAAAGTTTATTACTCATGTTGACAGTGAATTTCCTTATTCTATTCAATATCCTCTCTCGAGTAATATAAAAAATACCCTCACATATTAGCACATTATATCTCTATATGAATTTAAATATGCAAAGATTCATTAAGCTCTATAGAAATTTTAAAAAAAACTGCATGAATCACGTTGGCACATTTCTATATTTCGTTCAATTCATGGCATCTATGACACAGAGTAAAAATAAATAAATTTCCTCTCGGTCTCATTATATATCTTCAAATCATTCAAATATTGGCTAGATACTTAAAAACATTAAACACAATAATAGACACTCAACCATGGAATAATAAACTAAAAATAACACAAATTTATAGGATAAAATTTTTATAGTTAAGTTACATCGTAACCCTAGCAAAATAAATTAGTTCATGGGAATATAAAGAAAATCCATGAATTTAATTAGGAACATTCAAGCAAGATAACATAGAAGAGGGAAAGAAAAACTCAAGAAGTTGTCTCTCTCCAATCTCTGCAATTGACTTCTCCAAATTGTTGCTCCCAAATTTACAGTGATGGTTTCTCTTCTTTTTCTTTTCTTTTTTTTTTTTTTTTTTTTTTTTTTGCTCTCGGTTTTCTCTCCAATTTTCAATTTGTGCAGCTGCTGCTTCTTTTTAAGTCGGTCCTCTCTTGCTTCCGCTTGGCCCTTCCCTTTTATGTATTGTTGTGGTTTCCAGTCGTGCCCTTTTTAATGCTTCAATTGTGGCCTTTAAATCCTTGCATGGAAAGAATTAAAAACAAAAGCCAAGCCGCCACTTTAGTTCATACATGCACATAACTTGTACAATTAATTGGCCAATGAATATTGCAAAGCCAAAACCCATCGCGTGCTTGCCATATTTCTTTGTAGATTAGTTCTTCAATGCTTCCCCACATGCACGCATGCTTAATGGTTAACTTAATCTTCTTTGATTTATCTTTTATTTCTTTTCCTTTTTGATTCTTTCAAGGTGTTTTCCTCCTGAAGGTTCGGATGTAATTCCTCTTTAATCTCATATTGTATTAATGGTTAATTTAATCTTCTTTGATTTATCTTTTATTTCTTTTCCTTTTTTATTTCTTCAAGGTATTTTCCTCTTGAATGTTCCGATTTAATTCCTCTTTAATCTCATATTGTACCTAAAATAACAAAATATAAAAATTAAGATAAAATTAATATAATAAAATATAATTTAACCTAAAATTAAGTTAAAGAAATATTAAAATAATAGATAAATTATGAGCACATCAAAAACGTGAAGCATGATGTTGGCAGCATATTGTATTAATGGTTAATTTAATCTTCTTTGATTTATCTTTTATTTCTTTTCCTTTTTGATTCCTTCAAGGTATTTTCTTCTTGAATGTTCCGATTTAATTTCTCTTTAATCTCATATTGTACCTAAAATAATAAAATATAAAAATTAAGGTAAAATTAATATAATAAAATATAATTTAACCTAAAATTAAGTTAAAGAAGCATTCAAATAATAGATAAATTATGAGCACATCAGAAAAGTGAGGATAAAGGAGAGAGAGAAAATGAGTTAATAGTGAAGTTCAAGAGAGAGGGTATTGCATGTGATGGGATTCAGCTTTCTATCATTTTTTTACTTTTTTTATATTTCTAACAATTAAAAATGTCTTGCCGAGAGAGAGAGAGAATGATGCATGTGATGGGATTAAGCTTTCTATCATTTTTTTACTCTTTTTTTTAATTTCTAACAATTGAAAATGTCTAGAGTGCCAAGAAAGAGAAGCGAAACCGCAGCATAAGCTGTCGTTTCTCTTAGCTTTTCCTCAGCATTCTACACAGGATGCATTTTCCTCTCAATAACACCAGTTTCCTTTCTCTTAAAAATCCAAGTCAGTAACAAGTTCACTATAATTTTTAATTAAAAAAATGCCTTTCTACTCCATTTCCTAATATTTCCTTTTTTATTATTTTATGTATTCAAACACAGGTTATGTGAAGCTTGCTTTTGTCTAAGATCCTCGGTGTGAATATTTTTTGTATGTCAGAGGTATAACATCAGCCGTATTATTAGTCAATGACATTTTGTCATGTTTATTCAAAAAAATTACTAGATAAATGAGTAGTTAAGTTGAACAGCAACACACATCTCATGTTATTAATTATCATCAATGTATAGAAAAATCTTATCCAAATCAAGAGACTATTAACATATATGCAGCTGCTTGGCTTAAACAACCTTGTATAATTGGGTGTATTAAGAAACACAAATGTTTATCAATGTCTAATTATTGGTAATATGATTATCATTGTTGCTTTTGTTATTTCTTCTATACTTTATAGCTATCATAATATTCATTTCATAAAAACTTTACGTTTATCGAAACCTTAACAAAGTGCTAGTTCTTGCTTGGTGTAAGTTACTTGGGTCACAAATAATGTATTTCTATATTATAATCATAATATTTTTGTAAAATAAGCAAAAAATATTATTTGAATATTAGTAAATAGAAATGATAGCACTATAGTATGAATAATGCTATCATTTTGTATTATAATAGCATAAATAGTACTACTATTTATGCTATTACTTTTTTTAAAAAAGCATAATTAGTACTATTTTTTTAATATATATTTTTAATTTTATAAATTATAAAAAACCTCCAAAGGCCTTTACCTAGGCCCACTGTGAACGCACCTTTAAAATTTTAGCCTATGTCCAGGGATTTATTATAAGAGCTTAAAGTCCATGGGCTTGGGCCGAGCTATTTTGTTAAGCCTAGTACGTGTAATAAATCACTATGACTATTCATTTCATAATCTTGATCAAATATGCCTTATAATCATAATTTAACAAAAATAATAAAGTCATCTTTAGGTCTGCTTGACTAGAGATAGTCAATGGGCCGGGCGGCACGAGGTATGACATGGGCACAGCACATGTTCGTACAGCACACCATGACACGAGCACGTTTCGGTACGGCATGTGGCACTAAACGGCACGCACGTGGGCCATGCCGAGCTTAGAATTTTAGGCATGTGGGCCTTAAAAGCACAACACAATTAAAGATGGGTCAAAGCACGGCACGCGAAAAGGCACGTAATAAGCATATTTCATTGGTGGGCTATGCTGCGACCCATGGGCCAAAGTATATCGAAGTAAATTTTTTTAATGAAAAATAAATTTAAAATATCATGATTTTACAAATATCTTGAAATTAAATTTTTTAATATATTTTTTAGCATAGGCTTTTAAAAATTAATTTAAGTCCTAGTTTAAATAAATATTCTAATTTTTTTATGTTTATAATTTATTAAATGGATAAATAAATATCATGATTTTATAAATGATAAATAAAAAAGTTTACGACATTAATATTTCATTTATGAAATCATAACTTAGATAATAGTTAATGGATATATGTTTCATTTGTAAATGAAATATTTTTCATATTTATGCACAAAAAAATAAAATTATGAATAAAATATTTTTATGATAAATTAAAAATTACATTTTCATTCAATGGAGTTCAATTGCAATTAATTATAATATTAGTAGTTTAAATAAAATTAGGTGCAATTATTATCCTAGGATTATAATTTTATTTTTCATTAATCATTACTATGATCTATGAAATTATTATTATTATTATTTGGTTGATGAGATTAAAAAAACACGCTAGGCATGTAGGCTTTTTTAGGCATGTTTAATATGTGGGTTTAAAAGAAAAAAATAATTGGTGGGCCTTTTTTGGACACGGCCAATGGCCAACGGCATGACACTAGCAGGCTCGTGCCGTGGATTGTGCCGAGCCCTTATAAAAAAAGTGGACATGACACACCATAGCACAGAATTAGTGGGCGGTGTCGTGCCAGCCCACAAGCCCGCGTGGGCTGATGTTTGGTGCTGGCACGGCCCGTTGGCCAACATTATGCTTGACGTCGGCTTCTTTTTCAAAAGCATAGTAGAAAAATCTTTTGGAACGTACACCTTGTAATAATTTGTTTTTCCACGAGAGAAAGAAGAAAAGGAAAGTTACCTTTGAAACTTCTAATTTTTATCCTAGATCTACTTCTCCTTTATGCCTATAAAGCATGCATTGAGACCGTCCACAACCGTATACTTAGTAGCAAGAAAAACACAAATTATTTCATCAAGTTTTTGAGAGGGGATATTTATTATTAAATGCACCCAATTTTAATTCCGAAATGCACACATTTAAAATTAAAATTAGGGATGACACCAAAATCTCTTTAAAATTCAAAAATAAGAATGAAAAATTAAAAAAAGGGCTTACAAGCTTGAAAAGCCCTGGGCAAGTGAGGGCCGAACTTCTTTATTTTATTTCAATTTTTTTAGATCACAAGATTTATTGCTGAACTAATCTTTTTACTAACATTTTAAAAAGATACAATTAATAATTACCGGATAAGAACATAAAATTAATTAAATCTTAACTGTATATTACCATATGACAAAAAATTATAAACAATTGAGCATAAACTCAGCATTAGATCCCATAGGACAACCATAGATGTAAGCCAGGTTCATGGCTATTGGCTAATCTCAATCTCATAATGATATTCTTCAAATAGTAACCGTGGAAAATGAAGGATCTTTAATAAGGGGAGATGTTGACATCCAACAAACTGCCCGTGAATCAAACAAATGTATATTGGATACCACTGAACAAGTGATCATTATACAAAATCTTGTCTGAGAGAGAAAGCAGTCCCCAACATAGTGCTCGCTACTCAGGTCCACATGAAATGGTTTTATATTATAAAGTTTTGGACCAAACTAAACCCTTATCTAGACAAGTAGAACAGGTCGATCGGATCAGTTCTGTGTGTACACATGATGAATACATGTTCAACAAATTACCATACAATAGAATTATTGAGTCAAGTTGCCTATCGGGTATTGAATAGGAGACACAACACAAGACAGGACACAACAAGACATTACACTTCAATGGATAAATTGGTATCTTATCATGCCAGATCACCAGGCTGGGTTGAGCTTAGTTTTAAAATTTGTCACACGACACAACAAAAGCATGAAATGTGACAGGAACTGAAATTTAGAATGACACTATACACCCATTAGAAGGTCTTAAAATTTAGAGTTGGGGGTTTGATTACCTAGACTCCTCGACTATCATATACAGAACAGTACTTGAACAGGCCAACTACTGGGAATAGATGGGGAAAAAATTAAAAATTTAAACAACATGGCAATTTCCATTCACTAAATTGAAGCTTTCCAGTTCTGGCTAAAACCGTGAGGATGATACAGCAAAGAACACGAATAACAACCAAAGTGATACAAAGGAGAGGTAGAAAGGAACCACAAGAGTGATCGAGGAAGATTGGTTGTAAATATCCAAAGAATCAACGGCTAGAGGCATTCCATCGCTGCTAAGAGTGCATGACTGAGGTTCAGAGCCGTCTCTGCTCAACATCATAGCTCGTAAGACAGCGGAAACCGTGTGAATGTATGCCGTTCGATTTTTTGCAAGGAGCCATGTGAGGCCCATCAACTGACAATCTTTGTTGTGCATTTTGGTGGTTCTGTCCTCTGCTTTGCTTGTATTAAAAGTCTTCTGGTTAAGCTGCATAAAATTATTGTCAATTTGAGAAGTTAGAGCTGATCTTTGATTGGACTAGAAGTACTTGTTTGGTGACCCAGTTTTAAAATGGACCAGTTGGTTCAAGATCCAATCAAGATCAATGGAAACCTGCACTTTTAAGCCTTCCAACGGCTGGCAGTATTCCCAACCACTTGCAATCAATTAAATTTGTTGTTAATAATTTTGGAGCATTGTGACAAACAATGTTACTTGCAATTCAGTTCAAGATTTAGCTTATCAAGATATTTACTACTGAACTCTTAAAAATAAGAATTAGTTAATTTGATTTCTTATTCGGAAAAAAATAGCACTAATCAAGCCAGCCATTATTTTCAAAATCGAAGAATGTTAGCAAGCCCTCCTCCTACGACATTAAACAAACCATAACCATCCAAACTCATTATAATGAATATAAAAAAATCAACAAAAACGAAAGATACAGCGAAAGAAAAGGCAAAAATGAAGAGAATAAGAGGCATGAATATGCTGGTCCATATCTAAGTAATAACACTAGCCACATTGGTAACGACTTCTAGTAATAATATAATCCAGCGGGCGACCGTGATTAGCTTATGGACCATGACTGTGACCGACACTGACACATGGCGCTCTCCAATTAATCACTCAATTGTGCCGCGTGTCAAGGTACACAAACAACTTATAAAACATTATATAATCGTAAAGACTATTATAAATCAAGGTCTTGCTAAGTTATATCATAAGTAATTTGCGGCAAACTCAAAAGTAGTTACTCGGGACCTCCCATTTATTTAGATGCTATAATTTTAAAATATTAAGTAATTTAACTACTTATGAGTTACTGTAACTTAGCAGCTGCGTATAAATCATTGTAAGGAGAATGAATCCCACTCGCCATAGCGCGTGGGGAGCAAGTGATAATGAGCAGAAAACTTTCCCAATTTACCAAAGAGAGCCAATGCATTAATGTCATATGAAGAAGAAGAACAGAAACAAACCCTAATCAAAGAAATTACCTGATAGAGAGAGTTCAAGCACTTGTTACAGCCACCAAGACCTGGGAATCCATTGACATTGTTGCTGCTACTCAAGCAGTGCCTCTCCAGCCTCTTCACGTTCACATTCCCAACAAGCTTTCCTCTCCGATTCAAAGAAAAAGCTTCTGGGCAAGTCAGAGGATGCAATCGAATGCCACAGTAACAGTACACAACATCGCAAGTCTCGTTGGGCCTCGGCAGCTCAATGCCTCTCTGTTTCATGGCTTTCCCCAGATCATCAACGCAGGTCTCAGAGTCGTCGGGGAGCAACGGCAGGTCCACAGACCTGGTGGCGGGGGTCGTTGCTGTTCCTGTAGCTGCTCTGCCGAGGGCGGTGGCGGAGTAGGCAGCGTAGAGCCACGTGGCGAGGACAGGGCAGCAGCGGCTGCGCGTCAGCTGGGAAGAGGCTTGCGTGCTGGTGAGGTGTCCTCCGGTGCAAGCGGACTCGACGGAGTGGAAGAGCTCTTCGGGGAGGTCGAGAGGACAGCCCGCGACATTGGACTGCTCGGGAAAAGCGGGGATTGTCGCGGGGGGAGACGGGCTGGTGGTGCTGACAACAAGAGGCTGGATTGTTTCCGGGTCCGGGTCGGGCAGTGAGGAGATTATTACAGGGAAGATCATAATGAAGAAGAAGAATAAATAGGAGAGAAAGAAGGGAGAGTTAGTAGTGCTTCTGTTACTCATTGGGTTTGATTTGTTTTGTGTTTTGAGAAAATGAAATGAATTGAGTGAGTAAATGGGAGAAAAAGGGGAGTGGGGAAGGGGGAAAAAGTAATGAGTGATTATTTGTTTGTCACCATGGTTAGATCCAAGTTCAGTAAAGCAGAGGAAGGGAGGGAGGGGGTGTGGGGGAACGGGGATTAGTAGTGATAAATGTATATCATCATCAAATCATTCTTTATGGTTCTACCAACTTTTAGGTTCCGCCTAATTAGTGGATGAACAAGAAATTCTTTTTTTTTTTCAGTCAGATTTTTATGTTAATTTTCTTCGTTATCAGACATTATCGTAACCAGCCTCGAGCCCTCGAGCCTTATTTGTTAAACCGTGGTTTGAAATTTTATTAATTTTAATTTTTTTAAAATTTATTTTGTTATAATTAATATTTAATTTTTAAATATTTAAAAAAAATAAAAAATAAATTTTTATAATTTTTATTTAAATAAAAAGTTTAAATAAAAAATAAATATTATTTTCTAAAAAAATATTTATTTTTAAATTTTAAAACTTAATTTTTTTTTATTTTAACGTATAAATGCATAAATATTAAATAATTTTATTTAAGATATTTTTTATTTATAAAAATAAATATAATATCATTTATATTATGATATTACAAAAAAAATCTCATTCATATATTCATATTAATTCCTATTCAGATTTTAAAAAAATTTAAGCCATTTAGATTTCAAACATAAAAATGAACCCTACATTAATTTCTCTTATAAATTTTGTAAGATATCATTTTATTCTTTGTTGATGATAAATTAATATTTATGTTATAATTTACACATTTAGTTATATGGATTGATTATTTCAACAGATCAGTAATGAAATGTAAGATTATCATCATCCGTACTTAGAATAGATTTCAAAAGAAAGCAGCTTCATCATTTTCACTTTACGTTAAAATTTCTTTACTCTAATTTGTAACGCAACAGTTAGCCACTGTCAATTCAGAGAGACCAACACTGGTCAATGGACTACTGTATTAAATAATTACAATATATCATAATCAATCTTTTATTTTATATTTTATCATGACAGCAGTCAAGTTAAAATATATGTAACTTACATTAATCTCTATAATTTCTCATAATTCTTTAATTATTCGACTAATAATAATTGAATCATAAAAAAATTATTTATTGAATATTATAAATTTTATCATACCAGCCATTCAAAATATTCAATACAGAATATTATAATAAACTAGTTTCATTAATTTTTTCACTAATCATAATATTTTAGCATTTTGTAGCGCAGCCTAAAGGAAGATAAACGCCAATCCTTTTCACAGAAATGGACAAATAACTCGGATTTGGAGATCTGTCTTGGATACCGCACAAGCGCAATTAATTAGGAAAACAGGTTCTCTATAAATAAAATTAATTAATTAATTAATTAAATTAAATTAAATTAACCCAAACTTCCAAAAAATTCTTAATGGCTTTGTCTAATGCAAACAACGAACAAACAAAGAAAGATTTTGAAACCATGCTACATGGTTACACCATCACTAAAAGAGTTTTAAAAAAATTCTTTAAGCGAAACTTTTTTAAATATAATTGTCCTCTCTCTTTAATATTGAAGAAGGAGAAATAATATCTTATTTAAAAATTTTAATTTGTAGAGTTTTCAGAGTTTTTAATTTAATAATATATTTTTTTCAAAGTGAGAGAAATATTATAATTATTATTATTTTGGTAGAGAAAAAAATTGATTAAAAATAATATAAATTTATTTTTATTGGAAGACTCTTTAAGGAGATAACTTATTTTTCTCTCTTCTGTATGCTACATAAATAAATAAATAAATATTTAAAGAGTTTAATTAAATGTCTTTAATAAAAGAATTTAAAATATATCAGAGGTATTATATTAGTCATATGTGATCATTTATTTTAAAAAACTAATATATAAGTAATAGTTATATTAAATTCAATTAGACATATCAGACATGTAAGATTGTATTATCTCAATTATACCATAAAATTTTTGCTTTTAATGATGCTCTTGGCTCATAAGGCATATGTATAGAAGATTGCAATTAAATAACTTTGTATTGTGAATTTTATATCGTAGCTGAAAATGTATATAAAGAAGTTTCTGATAAGTTTATTGTAGAAAATATTTTTCTGCTACACTTTTGAGATTTTCTTTTTTTTTTTTTTGAAACTGATCAAGCACCAGATATTGTATTACACAGATATTTATAACTTACAACTGCTTTTATAACAGATATTATACTGATATTTATAATCAGATAAACACAACTTAGACTTATGTATTACATTAAATTCTATTTTAGCACATACTCATATAGATGATCTTCACAAAAAAAAATATTTCTACTCCACTCACATTTATAAAAAAAATTTATAAATATTTAAATATTTAACTCTTATAATATTTTTATAACGACTTAAAGTGTTGTCCCTCACAAACATGAGTGGAGTAATCCATCAACAGTCCAAAGGCCTAGTGGCCACTTTTGAGATTTTCTTAATCTTCTTTTTGCTCGCCACTAACAACAACAGCAATGAGTTTCGAAAAGCTCAATGAAATGAGTAGTGATTAAGGACTATTAGACCCTCTAGTCTGGTGTAGTTGATATATCCACCCTCCAGGCTGAAACCCACTCACTTTGGCATTCAGTCAATTGACAACTATCAATATACTGCAAAACGATGGGCCTTCTTCGCCTTCCATTCTTCCAAGAGTGACAAAAAGAGATGCCAGCTATTGCCGCAACTGAATCTTTATTCACCAATATCGATGACCTTTTAATTTGTCCTATATGGCAACACTTAGGTAGGTTGAGGCATGCCTGGTCTCGAGTCAAATCTTGACAGATATATTTACTTTTTTTTAGCGACGATTTATTGTACCCTTTGATGTAATATTAAAAAAAAATGCTTATTTTAATTATTTTTCTCTCTCATAATAAGTGGCAAAATGGGTGGTTCATAATCTTAAATTAAGCAGGTGAAATTTTGGTTGATTAATATTCACTCCATTTATTAAATGTATCATATCATTGAATATTAGTTTCAAAATAATATGTTTAAGCACAGAATTAATGAATGAAATCGAACGAGTTTGGACACCACCCAATTTTTTTTTTAATTCACCTATAATCATTAGTTAATAGTAATGAACAAACAAAAATATAAAGCAAATTAATTACCACAAATTTATCTTCCTAAGAATATTCAAACATGTTTATCATTAAAACCTTACGACTTCGGTTTTTGTTTAAATTTCAAAATTATAAAGGTAAATAAATAATTTAGTAAAACAATTCTTCAACAAATTTAACCTACATTCAACACAAATATTACTTGCTTCTTTCAGAGATTAGTGAGCTGAATCTGTATTTGTTAAATAGGTTAACACGAATTTGACCCATTTAATAGAATCAAATTTTCCAAACTTAAACGCATTTAATTCTATTCGAATAAATTAAAGAATTCTCGTCAAATTGCCTCTTCTCTTCTCCCCTCCCCATAGACGACCCACAAATACACAATATGTTTTGCAGCTAAGTAATTAATGTGCATAATATTCTATGAATTGGTTAGAGATTTATATGTTCTGCTCAAATTATTGTAAATATTTATATAGCATTGTTTTTATAATAAATAGATTGCAGATTTTGGAAATCATAACATATTAAACTAGATGCTATAAATACCACATGATCTTGTTTTCCACTTTGTGAAAAAACCCACTAATATAATCATTAGCAAATTAAAGGTTTGAGCCTCGAGGGTGTCGTATGACGAGCTCATTTCATTAGATTTTAATGCGTTTGGCAAAGATAGGAAATTTTTAATATCATTATTTATGGGACAATTTTTATGTTAAGATTTCTAATATAATTTAAACAGCTAGATTTTTGTTATTAAAAATTCTTGAACTAAATTGTGAACTCATCGAAGTTTGAACAATTGGTGGATTTGCACGCTTCCAGGCCAAAGCTGCTGCTGCTGCTGCTGCTACTTGTAAAGAGCTATAATTTCTCACCAAAGGCAAAAAGAAAAGCCTGCGCTGCATGTTCCGTTCTCTTCATTTGATGGCTTCGCTTCATAAATCACAATGGCTTATATCATGTGATGTATTTCTTACTTTCACAACTTTAATACAATTTTGCCATCACACATGCGAAGAGCCAAAGGCAAGCTCTAGTTTCCAACAAACGTGAAGGCCATTAATGTGCAAAGGTGGTAGTTGGAAGAGAAAAAGATATATTAAATATATATATCCTCCACCGCATTTTATTTAATTTATATTTTAGTGTTTGTACATATATATCATTGCGTAATTGGCCCACCAAAATGATCACTAACATCAACCATGATTAAAGCATTGATGTAAGGCTTTAGTTGATTTCTTAAAAACAACTTTTTGTTACTTAAAAAGTTATTGATTTATAGAACCCAAGGTGTATGTGGTATTATATGTACTTCTGCAAAAGGTAAAATTGGAACCGAAGACAGGAGAAAGAAAAAATAAAAATAAATATTGTGGTGAATGGAGATTCATTTATTTATGTTGCCGCATCGATTATACTAAAATTCTTTTATAGTGATATTTAATATAAAAATAATTTTAATGCAGTCATAAAAAAATTTAATTTTAATTTTAATTAGTTATAAATAAGAATAAATTTTACAATGTGATAACTTTTAATTTTCCAAATCTTATCTTAAAAAACTTACCCTCACATATTAATAATTATTTGTATATTATAAAAACTATATGCTATGATACATTAAATGTTTAAAATGAAATAAAGTATTTTTCTAAATTTTTTTTTGTAAGAAGCCTAATTTTCAATCATTTAACTTAGAAAAATAGATATAATTTGTGATAGGAAAGACTCCATCCATACAAAAATCAAAATAAGCTACTGCTACTTTTACTAATGAATGAGCAATTGCATGACAATCTCTTAGAGCATTACCAAAAAACTTCTAATTTAACTGTTCAAATACTTATTTATTTACATATATGTTGAAGAGAAAAGTGAAAAAGTAAATCATATCCCAAACGATCGTTTAAATAAAAATAAGCTTATATCATTTAAATTTGACTTTTTTCTTTATCAAAATAATAGTATTTATAACACTTGTCTCTCTCCCCCCTCTCTCCAAGACTAATGAGATAAAAGCAATATAATATTAAATTAAAGGCTCCAAAAACTCATCAAATGAAAATTTTCAAATAAGATAGTATTTTTCTCTCTTCAATATTGAAGAGAGAGAAAGATAATGTTATTTTAAGAATCCCAATTGAAGAATTTTTTAGATTTTTTTTTTTGTTGATACTACTCTCTAAATAAGTAATAAAATTTCATTTGAAGAATCTTTTGATGATGCTTTAAGAGTATGTTAGATTGTAATATTGTTTGACCTATCCACTATGTCTTGAATATTAGTAGTAGTCCAAAAAAGTTTAGTTCTGTTGCCCTTTCTATTTGAGACTAGTTCTACCACTCCTTTCGAGTTGGTTTCCAACATCACAGATAGATGATTTGCAATTTTTCTGATTAGTGTTAAAAATTGTATGTTTATTAAGGAGTAAAAATGTTATTTTGTGCTTATAATATAATTTCCATTTGTAATTATATATGAATTTCTAATTATTTTTCTAAATATTTGATTTTGTGTATTTTTGCGTGTTTATTAGGTAAAAATAATAATTTCACGTAATTTGAAGCTCTAAACAAATGTACGGATGTCAAATTTGAATTTCAGAAGTTTGAGAAATTAGGTCATTGTTAAAGAGGATCCACGACTTTTGTTGTAAATTTTTAAGTTTTTACTACAGTAAATATGGTAATTGTGAAATTATAAGTTTTTACTATGTTAGGTGTGATCATTATTAGTGAAATGGGTTGGATATGCTTGAGTATATTAAATTAGGTTTATAATTTGTTAGTGGGACAAATGTATGGCTAAAATGTAATTAGCTTTATTTATTTATGTGGTGTGAATTAATCATGTATTAGTATAAATAGAGGGCAGAGGAACACACCTCTCCACACCTTTTCTTCTTTTCTTTCCCCTCAAATTCATTTTCTCATATCTCTTTGTAATATATTTTCAATAAATAAAATTATTTTTATTTTCAATTTTCAAATACTTTTTTAATTATTTTTTTTATTTTAATAATTCTCTTTATTTGAATTATATTTAGCTAAATACTAATAGTTAGGGGAAGGTGAAACTCTTAGTAAAAAAATATGATTTAATCAAATTTTATTTTTAATTATATAAATTAAATTATTTTCCATCAAATTTTATCCATATTTTATATTTTGAAAATTTGATTTATTGTAGACAAACTAGGGTGTGGCACAATGAATTCTTTATGTCTTAGTATAAAGTATGGTAAAATGGTAATTTAGCTTATTGTATACAAGTTAAGTTTTGACACACTAAGCACTTAATCCATAATAAAGTTATTGGAAAAATAATTGTAATTTATACAATTAATCATTTGGGCATTAGAATAAAAATAACAAGAATTTATTAAATTATATTTATTACTAAGCGTGGATCTATAATCCTAACTAATTTAATTTAATAGTTTTTCTTAAATTAAGTTGCATATATTTAATTTTTATTTTTATTTTTTAAATAAACAAATTAAATATTTTCTCTGTGGATCGACTTCGAACTCACTGAGATATAATATAACTAGACACCCTTGTACTTGAAAGTAAATTAAACACTTTTAAGTCGTGTTATTTTCCAATATGAATTCCTTAATTAACAGTTTCTACCTCTGCGTAAGCTTCATTACCATCAAACAGAGCTTTTTGAATAGCATCAGCTACAAAATCTCCATGCTCATCTATAATGACTACTCCCAATCTGATGCTTTGCTTATCTTGACTAATTTTTGCATCTATATTTACTTCGAAAGACCTAGATAAGGGAGGAAGCAAATTCTTACTCCTTTCTATACTTCCTCTAGAATCTGTCTTCACCTTTAACGTATTCACTCTAGCATAAGCATCTATAATAACTTTAGCTTTAGTAGTTGTAATTTAATAGAGAGGTTTTACTATTGTACCATATCATTTCTTCCAAGATGAATACGAAACCTCACAATATTTTTATGCAGTGCATGTAATTATGTAATCCACAACTTGAGATTAAATTATGCAATTTCTTTATAAATATTACGAAACTTTTTGTTTACATCCACGCACAAAACGTTACTAGAATGAGGAAAGTGACAAAAAAGTGTTTATTACCTATCATATTGAAAAGAGAATTTATTTTTTGAAAACCATTCAGTTAAATTCCTAGAGGAGACTGATGTGGAGCAGTTTGTACCAAATATGCATATTGTCACTGGCCAACCAAATGTACCGCCAAAGAAGACTAAATTGGCGTGCCAAGGTGTGCTCAATAAAAGACCGCTCAAAGGCAGGATGCACTAAGTAGCAAGGTATGCTCAGCAATGGATTGCATCATACATTTGCAAACCGTGGTGCGATCAGTAGCTGGCAGCCCCAGATTAAGCCCAAAATTTGCAAACCAAAGTGAACAAACCTAGCTCGACTCCAGAATTCTCTGCAACTCTCTACACCTATAATTATCTAGATAATTCCACACCTGTGAATTCTACAAGTTAGTAGACTTTTAAGCAAGTTGCATGGAAGGCTCTAGACCTAGGTAAACCTCTCTTTAAATAGAGCATGGCACTTGCCATTTTGAAAAAAAAAAAAAAAAACGCCAGAATAAGCACAAGAAACTCAAGTAGGGATTGCAAAAATGTTCGAGCTAGCCTAAGTCCGGGCGAGGCCCAAACCCTCTGCCTTTTTTAGAAAAAGTAAATTCATAAATCAGAATAATAAATTGAAATTTAAAAAATAATGGAAGAATAAAAAATGAGAGCTTAAACCTTAATTCATATATCAATAATGAACTAAAAAACTTAAAATCATAATACTAAACTCTTTTTTAAGTATTAATTAACTAACAGGATGCTTCAATTAGAAAATTCAGTGCTAAAAAATTAAGTCTCTAAACTTTTATTTTTTTATTTGTTTCATTTGCTTTATTTATTATTTTATTTTAAAATATTTATTTTCTTTAATTTATTGTTGATTATAACAACTTCTTTATTATTAACTCGTTTCAAGTTTACAATAATTTAAAAAATTAAAAAAAAGTGAAAGCTCAAGCCCAGCCCAGCCCTACAGGGGTTGAGCCTTTACACTTCCATTCAAGCCCAAACCAAGCCCACGTTTTGCCATCTATAAACTTAAGTATACTTGTAAAACTCCCTTGTATTCTCTTATTCGACTTATGAAATTCGCTTTTGGCTACATTACTCTCTTTTCTCTCTAGCTTTTATATAATCATCTTTACTTAGGTAGTTTGAGAAGTTCGCTAGGCTTACTTAGCAACTTTTGTTCTAGAAGTTATCTAAGCGCCACACAAATTGCTGCGCAAAGTAACCATCTTATTACAAGTGGTATCAAAGCTAAAGTTACACCCATGCAATCTAGCTCACGAGTAATGGTCAACCCTTCGATTCTTAGTACATCACAAGAGGGTGTTGTTAGTGCGGTGCCACCAGAGTCTACTCGTGGCTGCAAGAAGGTCGTTTACAGGTAAAGACCCATGGAAATTTTATGGCCATTTTCATTGATGCCTTGGAACGTAATATTGCCGCACTCAAAATATCAATGTCCACTGCTCAAGACACCATCAAAAGTTTGGAAGAAAGGGTTGATAGTTTCGGGGGCGAGTATGCCGACTTTATAGTAGCCACTAAGGCCTTCATTCATGACCAAGCCAACTCCCTTCGAGGGGAGTTTCGAGCATTCCATGACGAGTTACTTAAACTTTGTAGCTTTCTGTAAGATGAGCTACAAGCAGTCCATACGGAAGTAGAGAAAGTTCAGTCAGATTAGGATGAGCATAAGCACACACTCACGTTTAGCCCGACTTCAACAATCTCAAGTGATGCATGCCGCATTGATGTGTCGAACTCCAATACAACATAAGGTGTGCGTGCAATGTCACTATCGTGGATAACTTTCTATTTGGGCTAGAACAATTCTTCGATGCCATTGGTGTTCAAGATAAGGCATCGAAGGTAGGTACAACACCTATGTTCCTATGAGGCACTGTATAGCTAATGTGGCGGCAGAAGCATGGTGAGATAGGCAAAGGCATATATGTCATCAACATATGGATAGATTTTCAAAATGAACTCTAAAAGCACTTTGCCTTAAGCAATGCAAAGAAGGAAACAAGACCATGCGTATGTCGGCTTAAGTAAACGAGTAATATTCGGGATTACATCAAGGACTTCACTATCCTTATGCTTAAGATCACTAACATGTCCGACAAGAACTCTCTCTTCTACTTCCAAGATGGCCTTAAGGATTGGGCCAAGGTGCAATTTGACAGACGAGGCGTCCTTGATGATGTCATTGCCATTATAAAATCACTTGTCAATTATTCTGCCCAACCTAAGGACAAGAGGCTTAACTAAAGCAGAGGTGAGAGAAAGGTTCGTAAGGACAAGAACTACAATCGAAAAGATAAGGGACAAAAAATGCCTCTCAGTGACAAGAGCTGGTCAAGTAAATTGGATGGAAAAAAGGAGTCATCCAACCCTCGTACTCTATACTTCATATGCAATGGCCCTTATTGGATACTCAATGCCCTCGCCGCACAGCTTAAGGGCCACTCCACATCATTAGTTAAGGAACCTCGACCCAGTATGTGTTCACTGCAACATTTTTGTACACTCAAGAGCCATTTGTGCATAAAGAAGGGGCCATGTACGTGAGTGCGACCATTAACAACTAAACCATTCATGCGTTGCTAAACCCTAAGGCGGTGCATAGCTTCATTTCGGAAGATGATGCCAAGCGTTAGGCCGCAAGATGGCCAAGGAAAAAGACACCATGGTTCATACCATGAGAGCAATAAACTCACCTACCAAGCCCATTATAGGTGCCGCAAAGGGCATGTACATGACGATTAGAATGTGGAGCGGAAAGCTCGACTTCTCTATTGTGCCCATAGATAACTTGAAGATGGTCCTTGGTATGAAATTCTTCGACTAAGTTTATGCCTTCCTACTATCAACCACTACCTCTCTAAGTATCATCGATGGGAGAAAAGCATGCATGGTTCTAATCGAGCACACTAATACTGCAGAGAAGATGCTTTGAGCCATCCAACTCAAGAAGGCTTTAAAAAAAGACCCAATCTTCTTGGTCTCCATCCGGGAGTTGAACGAGGGAGAAGATTATGGAAATTTGTCAAGCCAAGTCCTTCCGCTAGTACAAGAAGTCCTCAACGAGTTCAAGGACTTCATGCCTCCTAAGCTTCCAAAGAAACTCCCACTTAGAAGACAAGAAGTGAATCACAAGAATAAGCTAGAGCAAAGTGTTAAACAACCAACTTTGAGACCTTACCTCATTACGCTACCCGAGCTTGAGAAGTTATAAAAACAAATCAAGAAAACAAATTTAAAAATCTTTCCTTCTCCTTCTTGCCCGACTTTTTTTTTTAATGTCTGCATCTTCTTCTTTTTTCTTTCTTTTTCTTTTTTTTTTATACATTTGATTTTCCTCTCTCGGTTATCCTTTTTGGTCCCTCTTTTGCTCTTTTTTTTACATTTGCTTTTCTTTTCTTAGTTCTTCTTTCTCGTCCCTCTTTTACTCTTTTTTTTAATATTTGCGCTGTCTTTTTTTTTCTTCCTTTCAGCCTCTTTTTTTTTCTTCTCTCTCTTTTTTTTTAAATAGGAACATGGTTGCTCTTAGAGTAGAGAGAATCTTCTTTGACCGATTTGTGGAAAGCGTGAACCTTGGCCCTGATTTTCAACTGAGAGAACTTACTGATAATGCTGATATTATGGACCCTAAAATTGACAGGGAGTTAATTTTGTTTTACTGCCAACAAATTAAGGTATTATCATTCCCTATTCCTCCCCTGGTCATGAAATTTTTTGCTCGTTGTGTAGTTTCACCCTTAATAATTAACCCTTATGTTTAGTACTACTACAAACCTTTGCCACCACTAATTTAGCTCTTAAGAGCTCCGATTTTCTTTCAATGTATGATTTAAATTTTATCGTGATCCTAAAGATGATAAAGGATTCATAGTTTACCACCATGGTCGCTTAATCGTCTTGCAACAATTATTAGCTATTGGTGTAAAAGGAAGCACATATAATCCTATGTTCTATTTTATGTTTTTCGAAAAAACCTCTGTGAGTTTGTGTTCCTTTTGGTTTTACTGTACAGACATGTAGATTCTTATTGTTTTATTATTTCCATTACTCAACTTTTTTTTTTCTATTTAGCTGGGCCTATTATTGATCCTCCTTTGCTAGGTGCTCGAGTGGCTTATTTGGAGAGAAATTTTTGGGGAAAAGGTTTTTCGTATATTACATACTTGGTTTCGCATCATTATTTGAGACGCATTGGTCGATTCAACTATGTTCGCCATATCAATAGCTTGTGTTTGGGAGAAGGTTACGGTATTTTCCCCCTTGGATTGGCCCGCCTTTCCGGTAATTATGAAATAAATGAGGATGCAAGGAATATACTTGACTTATATGTGGCTGACGAAGATGAGAGTCCTGATATTCCTCTTTCGAAAAGGATTCCTATCAACTTAAGGACTAAAAAGCTTGTATTGAGCCCAAGGTCTCCCCCCTATGGATCTATAAAATTATATATCCCAATAAAGATTGATAAAAAGAAAACTCAGCCAAAGGAAAATGTCCTTATTAAGAGACAAAGTAGTGAAGCAAGCGAGGTTGCTACGAAGCGACCTATAGAGAAAATTGTCGTTGCTAGGCGAGGGACTTCATTTGGGGATAAGAAGACGATGGCTAATCCTAAATCTAATCCTAAATGAAAAATTCATGGCAGGAAGCATAGAAATGTTGATTTGCAAAAGGGAAAATATTCTAATCCTTTAAGGGATGTACAAAAGAAACAACCAGGCAAAGTTCTTATTCCAATTGACTCTGAGAATTCGAAATCTGATGGTATATAAGTTCTTTTGATCCATCTGTGTTGTTTTTTTCTCTTTTTTTAATACTTTTATGATTTCTAGAGGATCATAATGAGTATCTTTTTCGATCCACCGAAGGAGTAGTGATGAAAGAAACCCGTCGGAATGATGGTAAAGAGGCTTCATCTAAGAGTAGCTCCTGTAGGGGAGCTTTTTCCATTGACAATGAGGATAATAATGCTCATGTAGGAACAAATCAAAAAGAAAGGAACGATGGTAAGTGTCAGAATTTTCTATGTCTTTTCCTTTTGTTGTTGATTTTTCCATTTATTTTTATCTGGTTTCATGTTTTGTTTTGATTATACAGCTATTTTCCCCAGCAGAACTTCTTTTTTAGGGAATGTCGAGCAAGGAATGCAGGGCGTGTTTGTAGAGGAAATAGCTCTTACTACTATAGGAGCTTCCCAAGGAGGTACAACTATTTCGGCTACATATTCAACTAATGTGCTTGCTTCTGAGTTTTTAAAGTCTAAAGTACCGAAGCTTTCTTACTCGAAGTGTAAAGTTAATCTCCAGAAGGATTGTGCTTCAAAGAAGATAAAATCAGGTGTAGAATTCATTTCTCTACACTTTTTGTTAGTAATAATTTCTTTTTTATATTTTATTTTAAGTAGATGTTAGTATTTAGTAGGGAAGTTCTCTATTTTCCTTCAGTTTTAATTTCAGTGGATATTTTCAATGTTAGGGAAAGTATATATCAGTCTTCCAACAATCGTCGTGAGTCTATCCTTACTGGGAAAGGTAGGGGTGTTTTAGATACGAAATATCATTTCTTTGAGAAAAAGAAGGGTGTTGATGATTTGCCAAAAGATCAATAAGCTCTTGAAGCAGCAATGGTGCCTAAAATTTTCATTACATCCAAGGTTGGAGAATCCTCTTATACTATTTTTTCCGCTTTATCATTGGATACAACGGTTATGAGGGACTTATTAGAGGTGGAAAAGTTCCTTGGCTATAAGCCTAAAGCAGAGGTGGGGGAACACTTCATGCATTGTATACAGCGATATATGAAGGAAAACGCTTCGATTATTCACTCATATTTTAGTATGGAATTAAATATTACGGAATCACAGCATTTGAATGATGACTACAAGAGATCTATAAGTCCTTCAAGAAGTTGTCATCTAAGTTAGAATCTGCCAAATCTGACATTATAGAAAAGAACTTCCATATTGCTGAGTTAGATAGAAAAGTCAAAGAGGCAAAGCAAGCACATTCTGAGTTGTTCATTTTAAGGCAGAAGAAGCAGTAGTAGGAGAAGGTAGAGAGTTTCCTCAAGGAAGAGTTGGCTAAGGAATGAGAAAGTCGTTATATTGCTGAGGAAAAATTGTCTGCTGTTAGGGAAGTTTTTTTTTATCAAGCATCCAATGCATATACGGCATTATACTATCGCTGTGGGTGGCATGGTGGCCATTTTAGGAATGATATAAAGCCTTAAGAGTTTGACAAGTCAGTTAGTTATGAACCCAGTTGGTTGCTATGTCATCTTGGCAAGGATCTTTTTGCTATTAATTTGAATGAAAAAGGTGGGATAATTTCCGATGATGATGACGATGGTTATGGAAAAAATGTGATTCCTGACCCGGATCTAAAGGATAGTTAGGAGGGAGGTACCGGTGCTAGTACTTCGAAGGGTATGGAAAGTAAAGCTCAACGACGTAATTATTCTTTGTTTATATTTACTCGTGAAGGACATTACTTTTAGGTTTTATGTAGTAAGGAGTCTTCTTTTTCTTTGTTGTTTTTGGCTCTTTGGAACTATTTAAAAGTAAGAGTCTTTTGTGTAAGGCTTATGCTTATTGAAAAATAATCTTTCTTGTTTGGAGTTTGGATTTGCTTTATACATATAAGCATTTTTTTCCGTAATGCCGTTGCACATGGAACGATTCCTTTAAGTTGTATGCATATATATGTTTCCATAGAGCTTTTAATAAAGCTTTGCATGTTCGTTATTTATTTATTTATAATTGTACTATCGTTAAGTTTTTGAAAGACATGAGAATCTTTGGGAACTAAATTATATGACTCTTATAGGTCTCCTTATATCGACTTCAAAGTATTTTCCTTACTCCAATATGCTTGTTGGTATGAAATTAATTTCATAATCATTCTTCATATTTGAACTTTTGCTTGGCATCAACAAACTTTTTCTTGGCAATTTTACCAAAACCTAATTACTTGCTTGACTTGTATGGATCGTGTCATATCTCTTCACTAACCACTACACGTTTTAATTGTCATTCACTGTCGTTGCTAGAAGTCGTCATTTACATGCCTTCACAACATAAGAGGCCTCCCAACTTATGTTTATGGACCTATCTACCTTGAATTTAAACTTTTCTCTAATGGTGACAATAATAAGCTCCTTGTATAACCATTCCTTCGTGCAGAACAATTGCTAACATAACTACTACTTGAATTATAACATTCAACTGTATGTGTATTGAAAAATACCCAATCTGGCAGCATAACTAAAACCTCTAATTGTAGCAAATCAATTAGAGTTAATATTGGGAGCTGAATTTGGCTATGTGACCTATGGGTGATGGGCTAACTTTGATGTAGATCATTATCTTCTTAAAACTAAGTCATAGCTTTTATATCATCTATTGGACGATGGCAATGTATGTCATCATAGTCACCGAATGGAAAGTAACTTTTTGTAGTTGGAAACCTTTGTTCTTCCACATTAGAAAATGAGTAATTACCACGGTTTTGCATGGATCAATAACTTAATATGCATTTAAGGGCTGACAATTATGTTAATGGCATCAAATAAGCTGAAGTTTGTTGAGACGACATCAAAGGAGCCTTGATTTTAACTGTAGGCGATGTGGTTACTAAAATAGGATTCCTACCATAGTTTATTGAGTTAAAGTTCATACATATAACAACATTCACTATTTCATCATTTAGCATGTCCATAAGTAAGAAGTAGTGGGTTTCTTCAGAAAATTTGTACCCCAAATTGTTTTCATTATTATAGAATATTCATCTGAACTTAACTTTAGCACTTGATATACCCCAGTAATAAACTAGTAGAAAGTTGCATCATTTCGAATTAAAATGCTTTAACTTCTCTATTTTTGTATTCCATACGATCATTAATATAAGTTTTCCATAATCCATCATAACACATCTTAAGCACACTTGTTGATTCCATTAAATATACAACAAATTAAAATAAATATAATTACATTGCTGAAACAATAATTGCGTTTCTTTAAAAATACTATTAACTACAAACAAATAACATCAAAAATATAATTACGTGGGGTGCTCTACATTTGGATGATGGATGTCATCACTCGCTTGATAGAGCCCATTACCCTCAAGAGTTGTGAGCGATGGCTGCCATTGACTATGAGATGTGTGGGCAATGCATGCCATTGCCTAGGTAAAGTCTACCATCGCCTATAAGAAGAGTCGGCAATGCCTGCAATTAACTACGAGATTTGCCTAGTTGAAGATTGATATCGCCTGTAGGAGACTTCTTAGATCGCTGGCGATGGTTGCAATGCCAACCTTCACCCGACATCCAGGTTTCCTCTACAATATCATGAAACACGAAATACACTAGGTTTTTTTCTTATTTTTTGACTCAGACAAGTAAATATCTACCCATATTGTAATAGAAAATTAAGAAAGATATTTGTTTGTACAAAACCCATACGTAAAACTCAATTAATCTTACAATCTAAATTTTAAGATCACTAAGCTTAATTCCTTCTTGATGTTTTTCTTTTTTTCTCTTTTTGTGTTGATTGGCTTTATGTTTAGTCTTAGGGAACAATGGTTGCTCGATTCATATAAAATAAGAGTAGTTTTATATTTAATTGTGTGGACGGAGTTTGAAAAATGAAATGGGAGGGGTTTTATAGAGTTTGTGTCTAGTTGTTGGAGTAAAATACATTGTGTTTGGTTATTGGCATGAAATGGGAGGAACTTTGTAGAGGGGTAATTTCGTCTAAATTAGATGTATATGGTTAATATTATAAAAAAGGGAAATTATCCACAGACCACTTGTTTTTTCACCACTTTTAAAAAATACACAATTTTTTTTTTGCAGTGCTCCACCTGAAATTAACTTTTTTTTATTAGTCCAGTACTCTTATTATAACATCGTTAGAATTTTACTAACATCATAAAGGTAAAATTGTCATTTTACAACGACACAATGGTGGACATGTGCAAAACAATATAACTTCAAGTGGAGTTCAGCAAAAAAAAAATTAAGAATTATGTATTTTTGAAAAAATACGAAAAAAAAGTGGTTGGTGAATAATTTATCTTTTATATTTGAGGGTAAAAAAGTCATTTATATAATATTCTGTTAGTTTTTTTAACGATCGCCAAACGAAAGTGGACAAGTGAAAAAAAATGTAAGTTCAGGTGGATTCCAGCAAAAAAAAAAAAAAAAGACTTGTGTATTTTTTAAAAAGCTCAAAAAAATGTGGTCGGTGAATAATTTTCCTATTAAAAAAATTGTTATATAACTAATTTTGATAATAAATTTATGAAAACAACTCTATAAGAAAATTTCCCTTAAATATTCGATACAACCGTTACAATAGAAAATGACCCGTTTTAATGTATTTAAGTGTTAATAAGTTCATTTGAGCTTATTTTTAAAATTCTAAAATCCTCTCATGTCTCTTCAGCTGCTGCACCCTCTTAAATAAAAAATCTCTCATCCCACCGAAAGCTCTTTTTTGGCAGGATTGCTTTTTCTTTTTCTATCTTTATGCCTTTTTTTTCTTTTTTTTTTCTTCTTTCTGAAGGCAACTGTCTCCTTCCTTGTGAAGGGTATTCCCTTTAGTGAAGGTTATCTTTATACCCATTTTGAGGTGGTAGATTTGTTTTCCAAATCTGTATGGGTCTGCAGATTTTTGAGTCAAATCAAATTATGGCCATGAAAGGGCTCCTTACTACTATCATTCCTATTTCTGAACCAACTACGATCGCCGCTTGGCTGCCACTCCTTTCCCACTATCATCTTTTGTTATCTGGCAACTTCTTACCTTCATTTGTTTATCAATGATTTTGCTCTGCCATTTACCGTTGTTACTGGGCTTATTGTGTTGGGAAAATATACTCTTTAAAATCATATGTGTTTATTTAATTGTAATAAATAATTTTTTTGATTAATAAAATAAATGAGGTATTTTATTCAAGTATCTTAAAATGCATTAATATTTTAAGTAAAGTCCATTTAATCAAATTATATGTATTTATGTAAATACCATGTGGATTCACAGAAGACATAAATACAAGTTATCTTATAATTAAATAAATTAAGTTCGCCTGCAATAAATAAAGTTAGGCACTTTATTTAGGTATAGACGGTAATAAATTCATTGAATAATTTATCTTAATCATGTATAAATTTATTGATGTAGTACGACAACATTGAACAGGATCACATATGAGATTTAATTAACTTTGGAATAACTGTCAGACTTATTAAATCTCATAGGCATTGATTTTACTGTAATCTTAATCTTGAGTTAGTTATGATTTCATTATTGTAATTGTTATTCCATTTAAGTTACCAATTGGCACGAGACACACTTGTAGTCAAAATTATCGGTATCTTGGTGGGAACAATTATGAGTATTGGAGTTATAAATTAACAATATTGAATTTGTACAATACATTTCTTGATGGTTTTTCGGCACTTGATCATAGAATTTTCTGGCCATAGTGTGTCAACATATTTAGTATGATGAAAATAATCATTAGAGAAAATCAGTAATTGTCAAGGAATAAGATGTAATTAAATTAATTAGACAGTTGAAATATCGATTTAATTAACGATGTGATACAAAGGATTATGCAGTAAAGAAATCAATGTGACATGGGTCAAATTATTATTCGAAAACACTATCCCAGATAGCATACAATTATAGAGATCAATTCCAATCTTTTAGTGGAGTGGATTTGGAATTAAATAATTGGGCTAGTTTAATTACAGACCTAATTATTTTAGCCACTATTGTATGTACCCATATAATCTCCGGGTTAACTCATTTAATTGACTGCACCGCTACTGGATTAATAAGCAAGATAATTAACTATTTGGGTTAAAAACCTAAATATATTATTTAATGGGAGACTCCATTTAATATGCTTGTGTGTAAGAGGTCTTGTGTTATTTTACAAGGTGGGCCTCTATAACACAAGAACAAGTAACACCACTTTTGTTTTTATTGTTTTTTAATTTAAATCATATGTGAGTTAATAGAATTTAAAAATTAATAAATATAGAGCCTAGGGTTTCCACCAAAGAATGATATAAAAGGTCTTATTTTCTACCAAAAGAAAAAGAGCCACTTATACAAATCAGAGAAAAAAGATTTTTTTCTCTCTAATTTTGAGAGGAATATTTTCTCTTGCTAGTTGCTTTTGTGGTGATAAAGGCACCCACATGTCAAGTGCAGATCAAAACTAAGTCATAACCTGGAAGATTATTTGGGGATGGATCGTGATCTAACAAGCGTGGTGGTGACGGATTGTGATCTAAGAGTCTAGAGTAATTTCAACTGTTCATCTTCTCTGATTGTTAAGGTATGATTTTCTAGATTACGAATTCTTATATATTATATGACAACGATCCTGAAAGTTTTTTTTTGAGAAAAACTGATTTTTAATTAACATGTTGGTGTTAGGGAGCTGTTGTAGTTGTTTATTTCTTCTGTTTTATGTTTATGTCCTTCGTTTTTCATTTTTTAATAGTGCGTTTTATTGGTGTTGCGTTGTATTTCTTGTGTTTAACCAGACTCTTTGATTTCTTTTTTCGATTGGTAGGGATTTCACCCACGGAAGTTATGGTAGGTAGGATAAGTCCCGTAAATTTCTTTAAATTTTTAGGAGTAATAATATAGCCACAAACTCTTGTACAAATTTATTTTGTACAAATTGATGTGGCATAATAAGATTGGTTGAATTAAATATCACTTGGCCCACATGATTTGTTTTTATTATTTTATATTTTCATTCAACCAATGAATTAATGACACGTCAGTTTGTACAAAATAAGTTTGTACAAGAGTTTGTGGCTGTATCATCACTCAATTTTTAGAGATTTAATGGTTGAAATCTCTCTCTTTTAGGAACTAGAAATTCTTAGTGTCTGGAGATTTTAATATCCGTCTTTTATTTTTTGAGACCGTATTAAGTTAGGTTGACTGCATGAAGTTAGGCTGGAATCATAGTTCTTGATCGTAGTCATAGTACGTAAGTCGAATGTAACCTCATGGCGCTTGTCTTACTAGGCCTCCTATGCCAGAGGTGTTCTGTATTATTGGTGTTCTGATCCTTTAAACGAAAGTTACAAAAAAAAAAATGGTTAAAAGTTTACTTCAATGTGAAATCTCTTTAAATATGTTAAGGAAAATTTTAAATTTTAAATTAATTAAAATATGTTAATTGAAGTATTTACAGGTTTGAGAAAATTGAGGCATCTACACACATTTTGAATTTTGAATATACAATTAGAATGATATTCAGAACGATTTTTATGTCCCTAATAAATGATCACGATAGAATCGGGATTAGATAGTCCTGACCCATCTCTATCTATGAGTCACAAAGTCGTGCCTATACCAATCTTATGTTCGGCATGGTATCATTCCGCGTTAAATTTCTTCTTTTCTAGGACTCTTAATTTTATATCATGTATTTGTAGATTTATATTTGAATACATATTTATACTATGCTCCCAAATAAATTGACATTTTACACCGCGTCCCCAAAAGATTTGACTTGTTGCACTGCGCTTCCAATTTTGTTAATTTTTTAGTTATTTCTAATGGCTCCATCTGACTTTTGATTGAATGATAAAAATGCCCATTTATGTGAATTCAAATAAGTTTAATTACACAAAAACTAGTCTAACATTTTATATTTATGTTAATACCCTCCAAAAAAAGGTTTATTATAGAGCACATGCCCTTTTAAAAAAAATAAAATTTTAAGTTCATTTAATTTTTTTAAAGGTTTTTATTTCAATTGCAATAAAAAAAAAAACTTATTGTTATATGTACATTGACACCACTATGGTTTTTCCTTTAATTTTTTAAAGATTTTTATTTCATTTGCAATAAAGAGAATTTCCATTAAAATTAATTTAAGGAACGAACTTTCAATTTTGCTTCTCCACCGTTAAACTTAATTGAGAAAATAATAAAATTCGAAGTGCGGTGTAACGAGTCAAATCTTTTAAAAATACAGTGTAGAATTTTCTGACATCGGACTCCGTATCAACAATGAATTTAATTGCAAACACTGAGGATAGCCCAAACAGTTGATTTATTACATTCAGCGCACGTGGGTATTGGAGAATTTATAAAAGTGAGCAAGTGTTTGCACCAATTGGCAATTTGGTGGTTAATTGTTGTATTTTTGCGTACTTCAAATTACACGCAGAAACTTCGAATACAAGTAATGAGCGGGAGAAAATGAAACTCTGACACCAAAGTAAAGTAATGCGCGGGAATAATCGTTTGCGACAGTTACACAGCAGCTGCATACTCCATCAACACACCCAATCCATCAATAGGCTTCAGTCTCCAACAAACACAAATCCATATCCATCAAAGAAAACACTGAAAAGACATTTGAATAGTAAATCCAGAAACAAGCCGAAACCCGCCGGAGACTGGGACATAAGACAATGGAACGTGGCCATTACAACCCACATGCGCAACGGCTGTTGCGACTCTGCTCTCCATGTCTTCAACTCTATGCCTCGTCGGAGTTCTGTCTCCTACAATGCCATGATCTCTGGGTACCTGTCAAATGGCCAACTTGATCTCGCAAGACAGGTGTTTGATCAAATGCCTGAAAGAGACTTGGTTTCCTGGAATGTCATGATTAGCGGGTATGTGAGGAATAAGAATCTTTCTGCAGCACGTAATTTGTTTGAAATGATGCCGAAAAGGGATGTTGTTTCTTGGAACACTATGTTGTCTGGGTACGCACAGAATGGGTATGCCGATGCGGCGAGAAGGATTTTTGATAGAATGTCGGAAAAGAATGAGATTTCATGGAATGGATTGCTTGCAGCATATGTGCAGAATGGGAGGATAGAAGAGGCATGCGTGTTGTTTGAGTCGAAGGCAAATTGGGAGGTAGTTTCCTGGAATAGTTTGATGGGAGGTTTTGTTAAGCAAAAAAGATTGGGTGATGCAAAGTGGATTTTTGATCGGATGCCTGTGAGAGATGAAGTTTCGTGGAATACTATGATTACAGGTTATGCTCAAAATAATTATCTGGCAGAAGCACAAAGATTGTTTGAGCAGGCTCCAGTTAAGGATGTCTTTACATGGACAGCCATGGTGTCAGGTTATGTGCAGAATGGAAAGGTTGATGAGGCAAGGATAATTTTTGATGCAATGCCTGAAAAGAATACAGTTTCATGGAATGCAATGATTGCAGGATATGTGCAGACTAAGAGAATGGACATGGCGAGGGAGTTATTTGAGGCAATGACTTGTAAGAATGTGGCTTCTTGGAATACAATGATCACAGGTTATGCTCAAAGTGGTGAGATAACCCATGCTAGGAATTTGTTTGATAGGATGCCTCAGCGTGATTGTATCTCATGGGCAGCTATAATTGCTGGTTATGCTCAGAGTGGCTATAGTGAAGATTCTTTGCATCTTTTAATAGAGATGAAAAGATACGGGGAAAGATTGAACAGATCCCCATTTACTAGTGCTTTGAGCACATGTGCCAATTTAGCTTCTTTAGAATTGGGAAAGCAGTTGCATGGCCAACTGGTTAAGGTTGGTTTTGAAGCTGGGTGCTTTGTCGGGAATGCACTTCTTGTAATGTATTGCAAGTGTGGAAGTGTAGAAGAAGCGTACTATGCATTTGAAGAAATAGTAGATAAGGATGTCATTTCATGGAACACGATGGTTGCTGGTTATGCTAGACATGGATTTGGAAAAGATGCGTTAATGCTCTTTGAGTCAATGAAAACAGTGGGTATCAAACCTGATGATATCACTATGGTAAGTTCTGATATTTTAAATCTATCAAATCAAACCGCATGATAAGTTAGTTCTGTTACACTGTTGATGCTTGATTCAATATTTCTATTATAATGTTAATGCATCCTATCGTAAAATTGAAACCCATTATTTTTCTGTTCTCAATTTGATGACTTCACTGCCAATGAGTGAACAGTGGATATTTCTATGTAAGCTAAAATGGAGCTAATAGATTGATGTAGCAATTCCCATATGGGTGGCATTGGGAGTTAGTTAGGTTAACTAGATATAGTATTTCAAACTGTTGTTAATTGAGAAATTTTTTTTTTGAAGAACTCTGAGTGGCTTGAGACTGAGCTTTTTGAGGTTCTGGCTTTCATCTCTGGCAAGAAATTATTTACCCTTTACAACTAAGAACCAACCAGCATGGCAGCATAGGCACTACAAAGGAAGTATTCGGTTTGGTGCAGGATTGAAACTGCCCTTTAGTTTATTGTTCTGTTTTCTTAATGACCCAAATATCACTAATGAGAATTGAAAAGAAAACTCTTGAAATTTGAGGGAATTGCTTTTTCAGCTTTTGCTTATGATTGAGCAATTAGAAGCACTACACAATATTAGTAGTAATAGATATCTGATTTTGCTTTGTGATGATGCTTGTTTTGTCATTGAATGATGTTTATCTCTTGTTACGTGTGGATCTTCTCTCTTGCAAATATGGTTCTTTGTTTTTCAATTCTATTATCTGTATTGCAGGTTGGTGTATTGTCTGCATGTAGTCACACTGGCTTGGTGGAGAAGGGCACAGAGTATTTTTATTCAATGAATCGAGATTATGGTGTAATACCAAATTCTAAACATTACACATGCATGGTGGACCTTCTAGGTCGAGCCGGCCGTCTGGAGGAGGCACAGAATTTGATGAAAAACATGCCTTTCGAACCAGAAGCTGCAACTTGGGGGGCTTTGCTTGGTGCCTGCAGACTTTATGGTAAAACTGAATTAGCAGAAAAAGCTGCAGAGGTGATTTTTGAAATGGAGCCTGAGAATGCTGGAATGTATGTTCTCCTATCCAATTTATATGCAGCTTCAGGTAGATGGGGTGATGTTAGTAAGATGAGATTGAAAATGCGAGACAGGGGTGTGAAGAAAGTAACTGGCTATAGTTGGCTTGAGGTTCAAAATAAAGTGCATACATTTTCCGTTGGTGATACTCTCCACCCAGAGAAGGATAGAATATATGCTTATTTAGAAGAGTTGGAATTTAAACTGAAGCAGGACGGATTTGTGTACTCAACGAAATTGGTTCTACATGATGTGGGTGAGGAAGAAAAGGAGCATATGCTCAGGTATCATAGTGAAAAGTTAGCTGTGGCATATGGGATACTCTCCATACCAGCAGGTAGACCAATACGTGTGATGAAAAACTTGCGTGTGTGCGAAGACTGTCACAATGCCATCAAACACATATCCAAGATTGTGGGAAGGCTGATAATCTTAAGGGATAACAACCGCTTTCACCACTTCAGTGGTGGTTCATGTTCTTGTGGAGATTACTGGTAAGCATAAAGGGAACTGTTTTAGTAGATAACCTCAAAGAAGTGGACATTTCAGCTGCAAGAGTAAAAGAAAACTTTCATGAAGCCTCTCCTTGGGATGAACTCGATCACTCAGTTGTTGGTTACTAATTGATGACACCATGACGGCTACTAATTTACATAAGAAGGATTGCAGCCGACCATGCAAGTATGTTCTGTGTTACTTAATTATTCCACTGCATACTATTACTGTATGGCCGCTAATTTACATAAAATAATAGTAGCAGCATTTTTTTTATTTGTTCACAACTTACTATTTTTTCCCCTTGCAAGTGTTTTCAAATTATTTTAGGCTTCCATCCACTTTAATATTAAAATGGAAAACCATCTTTCTTATGCTACTATTATATTTTTTTTAATTAAAAAAATGTGTCCAACTAAGTAAATGATGTCCCTTGACAATTTTTTTTTTAAATAATGAAACTCATTAATTTTTTGGGTCCTCGAGGTTTCTCTGTTGATTTGTCTGGTATCATTTATCTAGATAGGCAAGAGGTCCCTTCCTTATATTAGGCAACAATTTTTCTTTTGTTTTTACTCTTTGCTAGTTTTTTTTTTTACAATTGTTCTTTGGTGTGTTTTTATGTTTTTTTTTTTCTTAGACTTTAAGGTTTTGGTTTATATCTCTCTCTATATGTATTTGTTATCTTATGATCTATATATATTACAGGTACAAGTCCCTCCTAACCCCACCATCATGTGTGTGTGTTTGTTATGAGTTTATATTGCACAGGCCTTATGCTGTCTATTATTTTTAGCTTTCAATCTTTATATTATAGACGGTATAAACTTCTAATCGCCATATCAATTTCCCAAAAATACACCTGGTAATCAATAAATGATACTATCTATCTGATTAATGCATGGTCTATTAATCGTGAGATTATGCATGCACGATCCTCAATGAATGAACACCACTTGATACGTTATGGGAAGGCAATAATTAATTTAATAAGAGCATATGAAGTCATCTCTATAAATATACTGATAATGATCTCATCGATTTATCCATTCACAATTTCTTCTCGATGCACACCAATTACCAACCAAAAAAACCAGTAATTTTTTCTTTCAAATTTATTAAGAAATCACTTTTTTTTACTTATTAGTCTCTTAAAGCGCATGTCACACCCACACGCGCAGTAATGGCTAGTCAACTTAATACTCTCGCAGAAGAAGAGGACCCATGCCTCTCTATCTCAACTTAATTCCAGGTAGAATCTAACTCTTATCATCAACTTTAATTCCATTTTTATATTTCCAACGAGTTTGGATCGAGTGCTGATTTAATTTTGGGTCTTTGTACTAATCATTATCGATATTATTCTACGTGCATATATAAAACAAAACAAAGTAAAGAGTTTGTGATTTTGATTTAGTTTCATACAGATTGTTATCGAACAAGCACCATTCACAGCGTAGAAACAGATTAGTACGGAACCTAAATCCAAAGCTAATTAATACTTACTTATACTTGTAAGTAGTTTAGTTAATAACTATAGTTACTATAATTATTATTATTATTATTATTATTTTCACTTTCTGTTGGGTCACACGTGTAATGATGCAACTATAGTTGGGAACTATGCGAATTTGGTAAAATAGTTTCTGTGTGTATCCCTTTTCGGTTTTTCCTCTCGTTTCCTATTACTTGCATCTCAAACAATGGGAATTTGGTAAAATAGTGAAGTAAATATATTTTTAAATCTTGCCATTTGGGCTTCTAGCCCAATGGTGTTCTATGCGGAGGGAATGAGTTAGAACTCCATGAAGTTCATTTTTTTTAAAATAAAGATAAATTTTTTTCTCATTATTACTGAAAATAGAGGGGAAATAGTTTTCTGAACTTACAGTGTGTTTACTCCCACGAATTGGAATATGTAGGAATTGAAATCAGTTAAAATTTGAATGAGAAATAAGAATTAAAACAAGTTATTCTCTTATGTTATAAGATTCGGAATCGGAATAAGCTATAGTCCCATAAATATATATACTTTATCTTATAATCGAAATAAATTATTAAAAGTTACTAGAATGACCTTAGTTAAAATTATTTATTCTTTTACTAACAACAAACAAGTAGTAGTAATAGAAGTAGTACTAAATAATAATAATAATAATAATAATAATAATAATAATAATAATAATAATAATAATAATAATAATAATAATAATAATAATAATAATTACTTTCACCCTTATTATTATATTATTAATATAATTTTTATTTAATAATTAAATGGGTAAAAATGAATATTTAATTTTTTTAACAACAAAATATCAATTTATATCTTATTTCTATTCCCCTATTTTCATTTCTGTCACCCCATGGGAATGAATACTTATTCCTCATTCTCAAATTTTGTGGAACTAACCACTTTTATTCTCATTTCATAATTGATTTTTTTTTTGGAAGTAAAGGCGCACAATGCGAATGATTCCTTATTTTCATTCTCTTTCTTCAATCAAAAAAATAAACACACCTTTCATGTTTGACCTCTAGGCTGTATTACAATTACATGTATGTAGAGTTCCAATAGATTTTAAGTTCTATACATTTATAAATTGATACAACCTAACTGATACAATGGAAGATATACCTGAAATAGGGTCTGGATTGATAGAAAAAGATAGGGGTATTTTTGATAATTCATTTAGTCTAAAAATATGCGAAATAATGAAATAAGCTAGAATTCGTTGATTAGGAGAATACCCGTGAATTTGGATTATTAAGACTCTATAATTCCATAGAATAACGAAAAATAAAGTAAACTCAAAACTTACTAAGAGCCGGAAACAAAAATTTGATAGTAATCAATGCTATGATTTTAAAGTTACAAAAGACAAATATTATTATTTATAATAACCTGAACGTTACACTTGTCTAAAATATAATTACAACTTAAATAAAAATAAGAAATAAAATTCTAAACAAGTAACCGAATTGAAATATTAAACACAAATCAAATAAAATAATCATAAACTCTAATTATTAATCTTTTTTGTTCGACTTGTAATTCTTGCTTTACATCAAGATACTACTTTGAAAGTATTAACATTACTTGTACCATTTTTTTTCCCTTTTTATGGATCACGTTTGAATTGTTATCCAACGAATTTAAATCTAAATCAATTGCATTATCAAACAATTGAATTGCTCATGGGTACTTTGTTCAACCACCATATGATGTGCCAATCACAAATTTATTTTTATTATCGGTTATAAATTTTTTATTTAATTTCTCAAAATAATCGTTACATTTATCAATTTGTGCCTTGTAATAAAAAATTTGGAAATGTAACAAAAAATCTTATAATTGACAATGAAAGATTTGCAACTGTTGTACTATAAAGCATTAGGAATCCCATTTATAGCTAATATATATGGTAATAATTGTCATAGAATTTCAAGTCAGAAAATTGCTCCATGAAGGATGTATGTACATATTTAGAGTGCGGTGTTATGTAAATATGAATCATGGGCTAACTGATGAATAAGTTCAAAGGCTAATTTAGTCTTTCTTCCAGCTAGTTAATGGTTATTATCGTATGTATAGATATAGAGGGCATTGTCATAGGAGGTTCAAGTACCCCAAGCAAGCCAAATTACTCCATACTTTAATTGTTCCTGCGATTGCCGAAGAAGACAACACCACCCCCTCCAGAGCAACTTCAAAACCTGCAATATCAAAACAGCAGAATTAAATCCATCCGCATAATGTCATCATTGAATTCAATATTGTTAGGAACCCACGAGGTGGAACTCACTCTTAAAATCCGAAGTTTAAGAGAAGGGTGTCCTAGGGTTGATAAACTACTTCCTAACAAATATAATGAAATTCATCGATTAATATATGCAATATATTTACCTACAGAAACTTCGTCATACTAAAATAAACAGTGTGAAAATATTGCATCATCTTAATTGCGGGATCTCTTATGCAAAATGTTATTCGATTGCTACTCTTGGTAGTTTCTATTAGTCAGTGGAAAATTACTATAAACAGCTCAAATATAGTTTTCCCTTGGGGCCATTGTGGTATCAAGAATATCAACACAAGGCTCGCCTGTAGCAAGAACAGAAAATCAAATGTTACTAGATATTCGTGCTTCAGTGAATGCAAATTCTCTTCCACAAAAATGAGAATAATTACTTATCAATTTATATCCCATAACAATATCAAATGAAAATCAATTTGTTTTTTGGTGAACTTCAACAGCAGAAGAAAAACTCACTGCTTATGAACTCGCTTTTTCTGCTGTGAAGAGTTTTCAATCAAACGTTTTCGCTTATTCTCCCCGCTTGAATTAGCATGTGGACCTGCAGATTTCATCTCAGAAGTCGAAGGCTACATGGGAGATAAGAATACTAGTTATTAGATTGTCAAATAGGACATATCTGAAGACATCTTTATATATGTTACAAAGGTTTTGTGCTACAGCATCATCAGCTTATGTATGATTTTATTTTAGCACTTGTTAAAAACAATACTGGTCTGCATCCTAATTTTTTAAGAGAGTTAGCAAACTTACAAAAGCAGCCACTGTCTTCTCGGAAGTCTCTGTAGGAACATCTGGATGTCGATGGGTGGTCAGTTTCTAGAGCAAGTTTAACTTAATTAATGTTCTGATCATATAAAAACACAGCAGTATTACCTGACTTTACAACAATTTGTAAATTGCTTCTATCAGTCCCCAAGTCGTTAAACTCCAATGCCGGCTTATGAATATTAAACTTGGAACTGATTATTTGATGAATGACTTCTGAACCAGATTCTGTAAAAGCAATAAGAAGTGAGAGAGCATGTTTCTTCAAATCATGCATTTAAACTCAAGATCTTGTTAGATATTAAAGCCCCACACCGTACCTAAAAGTGACTGAATGGCAGCACGTGCAGCTAGCTGTTCTGCCATTTTCTTGCTTCCAGCTACCTCACCTTTGTAAGTTTCACCATTGAAAACCATAGAAGAGATAAAAACTGGATGTTTTTCGTTGCCAAAAGTGGTAATATATTCAGGTTTCTTCAAGTTTATCTTGGCACAATATTCGTTCAGGATTGACTTGCAGTAGATTGGATCCTAGAAAACAAAAAGTTAAATCTAGCAGTTAGCCCTGAATTCCTGGGTAAAACAATCATTCGATTGAACATAATTTATAAGCATAAGGATAAAAAAACTGAAAATTAAAATAAAGAACAGGTAAGATGCAATCTTACGGTAGGCATACAGCAGACTTTCCTGGTCAATGAAAAACATGTGGGAGATGTGATAGAATTATAAGATAACAGGAATTTCATTTAAAAAAATAAATAAATAAAATGAGATAAAAAATGAAAGTAGCAACAGCAAATTGTGTTCACCCCTGTTTGTATCAGAGCACAACCATCTTGAGTGAGAGGGAACAAGCGATCAGGTTTAGATAAAAGTGAGCACCAACTTTTATGTCAGGTTTTGACATCTCTAGTATTGTGGCTTAGTGATAGAGAACAAGTAATCAGGTGATATTAATCAATTTCAAGCACCTAAAACTTAGATTAATCAGTTCTCCAGTATCACAAAGTGCAGAAGCAATTGTGATTACATCTGCATTCAATAATTTAGAACATAAAAACAGGTCAAAATTTAAACATCAAGGAGTGTGCTTGTCTACATATAAGCAGAGGTTTGTACAGCCCAGTTATCACTTATCACGACATTCTTTCCAACATAACTAACTATTCCTATTGTTTCCCACATTATCAAAATAAACTTAACAAATAGTATTCATGCTTATAGAAGTGACAACTGACAAGCACTCACAAATTTCAATGTGAGACTATCAGAGCTTTTGAAAATAAAAGAAGCAACACAACAATCAAAGTCAATGAGTCAAAGGAAGAAGTTAATAATTGGCAGGGAAGCACTGTGACTTATATACTAGGATAAGTTAGAAGTTAAAATAAAAAATAAAATTTGACATAAGAGTAAACCGAACCCTTCTATATTGATGTGAGTAAGGTTCAAACCCACCTGCAACCTCTTATACCAAGAAACCTTACTAGTTAAACCAACTGGTATTTGACAATCACGCAATACAATAGCAAGTGGTATACATTATATATATTAAAAAAAAAAAAAAAAGAAAGGAAAAAGAATCTTTTAATTTGACTCAACTTGGTTAGTCAAAAGTAAATAAATAAGCCTAAAAGTGCATCAGAGACCACCTGAATAGTAGGGATTCCTGCATTCTTCACAATTTGAGTTATGTGCTCCAGAGCAGTTCTAGCTGCATCCTGCTCAGCCTCTTTCACATGCGTAAATCTTCCTGTAGATGCATATGTTTTTCCATTAACCTCAACTTGTGCCCAAAATTTTGGAGCATGAGGGAATCCTTCGTTTTTACTCCTATAAGTTGGTAATGGTAAGCCAGATTTCTGGGTATACTCTTGCAATCGATTCTTGTACAAATGTTTTTCTGGTAAGCCTAAAGCAAAGTTGATAAAATTAGTTTCCCAACAAGAAATCATACAGTTCAAGAACAAGAAGTAACTAATGCCATAACAGAAACTAATACTGTAATACATGTCACAGAAAACTCGATGCCTAAACTATCACTAATAAATTACATTTTCACAAAACAATTATACTAGTGGAATGAACAAAACAACAGGATTTGCTCACATGCTTTAGCATCCAGATTCAGTAGACACTGTTATTATTAAGCTCAATTTTTTTCCACAAATATTAATGATTTAAAAGCCCAAGGTTTTAATTTTTTTTTTTTTAAAAAAAAGTTATCACAAATGGGCATTGCAATTTGCAAAGAGATAAAGTGTAAAACAAAAAGAAAAAGAAAAATAAACATATCAAACTAAAGAAGAAAGTCTCTATGCTCTTTTAACTAGCCACAAACAAAAAGTGTTCTACCCACCATTTGTTAAAAGGTTCTTTAATAAAACAAAATTTATATATATATTAAAAAAATTATTTTCCTATCAAGACAAACATTTCATTTTTCTTAAAGTTAAAATCTTCTCTCTGTCTTGGCACTCGCACTCCGCACTCCAAACAATTGCCTAAATGGTGGGCCTCTTGCTCTAGTAACTATAAAATATATATATATATTCCTTTTTTTACTCTTTTTTTTTTCTTTCATTTGAGTTGTGAACAATCCCGTGAACAATAAAATATTAAAAACATAAGTATAATTTTTTGCATTTTAAACTGATGATGGACTGTTCATTACATAAGCTAGGAAGTTGCTGAGTGAAATGTAGCTTCACTATGAACAATGAAATGAGTAAGAAGAAGAAGAAGAGAGAGGCAAAAAGATCAAACCTTTTGTCATTTTGGGTTTCCTTCCGCCACCCTTTAGTGTTGACGGGGATACACTCGTCCCTTACTCTGAAAGAAGAATATCATATGGCGGGTCCCATTTGTACGAGGATGCTTTCATCTAGAAAGAATGTAGATCTACGGTCATGATTAGTTTATTTTGCTTCATAGTGTGTTTATCAGACGGTGAATGTTAGGGCACTGAAGCACCAGTAGGATAGGGACAAGTCCTGTCCTGTCAGGTAAAGAAGGCAACAAAGGATCACAATCTGCTGTATTTGTTCTTCCCTTTTCACTTTGAGCTATATCCTAATTCTTTTGTTTTTTTTTTTTTTCCTTTCAAAGCAGGTTTAGTTGTGAATGTGACTATACCAAACATATTAGTAAATTTGATTTTTATTTTCTTAAAATAAAGTTAAATGTATCATTTCTACTACAGTATCCTAAAGATATCATATCTTATAATTTAAGTACTACGAGATAATCAGATTTTATTAATTTCTTAACTATTTGAAAGTGCTCAAACTGTTGAAACCGTAATTCTAATCCATTTCTAGATAATTATAACTGAAGTAATTATTTACTTTACAAATCGGGGATTCTAAAGACAAATTTAGCAAATTTTTGCCATATAACATAACTTGGACGTGTTGATTGTAGCAATGAATTTTTTACAGAGACTCGGAACTCATTCCTCTCATAGGACAAGGGTCTTTTATCACCCAAACCTAAACTCATTTAGGGTGTATTTAACTACACAGCACTGCATTAGAGTATTAGACTACATTAGATTGTGTTAAATTTAATACAAAATTATGTTTAGTGTAATATAAACTATATTATATATTTAAATAATTTATATTATTATTATTTTATAATAAATTAATTATTATTAAAAAAAAACTGACCACAGCAGGCAGTCACTATTAAAAAAAATTAAAATAATAACAGTCGCTTTTAGATAATGACAAGCCTTCAAGTGAAGAATTCATTAGAAAAAAATGAATACTGTATATCTAATAAAATATTTTTATGGTTACGAAATTGACAAAGACAAAAATAATAAAAAATTAGATAATTTTGAAAACCATCTCCCTTATCCTTATATAGACATACCGACACTTCACACCAAACATTGTAATTTTTTAATTCTTACCATCGAGCATCGCGACTTATCATGATTAAATTAGACCACAACCCTACCAAGCATCTACCAAACATCATGATTTTTCATAATTAAATTAGACCACAACCCTACCAAGCATCTACCAAACATCATGATTTTTCATTATCAAATTAGACCACAACCCCACCAATCATCGTGACGTTTCATAATTAATATTTATTCATATTTGACCAAAACACAACACTCACTTAGTCCGTTGACGTCAAATTTAGTACCGTTAATTTTCGGTATTGGATTTACACAATCCTTAAAAGCACCGCCGGCTTCAATTATTCGCCGGCATTTAACGGCAGTGATTTGGGAGACACCACCACCATCAGCTTAATTGCTGTCCATTAGTGTTGATGATGGCGGCGGCGGTGCTTCTCAACTTGCTGCCGTTAACGCGAGTTATGGAAGCTAGTTATTGTCAACCTTTTCTTGGTTATTGGAATTTACTTCGCCGGTGATTTTTGTACGAATGCATAGTGTGGGCATTGAGGAATCTAGCGATGTCAAACTTTGATTTGAAAAAACTGCTGTGACCTTGGTCCTCGACGGCAGCGGGCGACGAATGGCGGCCGGAGGTGGCTTCTATTTATTAGTTTTTTAATCATTTATCACAAATTGAAAATAAATTAAATATTACTAAAAGCAATTTAACTAATAAAAAAGAACAAAAGAAATGTGCAGATCCGCACAAATCCCAATAATCCAGATTTTTCGGGGTGAAATGGTCACTTTATACAAAGCAGACCATCTTAATTTTAGTAAACGAACTTGGGTTGGGTTTTTTTAACGGTCATACTCTTTCGGTGCCGGGTACCAAAACATACCCTTAAAAGTTTTTTATTTGGACCATGAATTGGTTTGTTAACAAAATAAAGGAAGAAAATGGTAAATTAAATTGCTCCTTTTCGTTACTTAAAAAAGATTCTTCATCTCAACTAATTTGAATTGTTTTTACATAACTTCTATTCATTCTATTCAAGATTCACCTAAGCCTTGAGAGTTATTTTCTAAGGGTGCGATTAACACACTATATTTTATTATGTTGTATTATATTATTTTAATACTAGTGTATTATATTATACTGTATTACATTAACATTATATTATAATAATGTTATATAATATTTAATACTATATTGTAATAATTTTTTACGATTAATTTAAATTAAATATTACATTATATTACGTTAATATTTATATTATATTAATATATTTAAATTGTATTAATATTTTATATTATTAATAATTTTAAATTAATATTATTCTAATTTATTTATATTTAAATATTTATTATTAGTTATAGTAAATTATAAATTTATTAATAAATTATAATGTAAAAATAAAAATATAATATAATAATATTGAATAATAAATTACATATTTATTCATTTATATTAATAATTATAATGTAAAAATAAAAAACTATATAATATTATATTAAATAAAAAAATTATATTTATTCATTATTATTATTATTATTATTATTATTATTATTATTATTATTATTATTATTATTATTATTATTATTATTATTATTATTATAAAACAAAAACAAAAGTCAAATTACAGTTCCAAAAGTCAGGGGGATGAAAAAAAAAAAACAACAGTTGCTGCATTAGCTAAAATCGCGCATTAGCTCACCCCTTTAATGCAATGCTGTGTGTTGGTTTTGGTGCCAAACATGAGTGTACATTAAATTAATATAAAACAGTACTTTTATGCAGCCTTATGCGGGCCACCAAACACGCCTAAGCCTTGATTTAGACAAGCATGAATTTTTAATACATAAATATAATTAACAAATTCCCAATACATTTATAAATATATACATCACTTCCTGATGACAGTTCAAGAAGCAATAAGTGCAGTCAAGAAACTCATCAAAATGCAGAACTTGCAAAACTTGACATATTCTGGAAAGGCATTTTAATTCTCACCACAAGATCCGGGATGGTAACTTGGTCAAGAAACTCGAATGTGCACGTTATGTTGAAGTGTGCTTAGTGCATTCGCCAAATGCAATGCTAAATTGTGCAGGCAAGGAATTCTTGTAGGCTTCTGATACTGTTAAAGCAGTTTCTGAGATGCCTTTATTCATCTTTGAAATTTTGGACTCCATGCGTTCTTTGTACTTTGAGACTGAATCAACCAACGCAAATAGATCTAAAGCACGTATCTGAATTTCTTCTTCACATTGTCTGATGGCTTCCTGCAACTTCGATTCAGAGGCCTTCACAGAAACATATTAGAGGTTCATTAGAATGCATATTAGAGGTTCCCATTCAATAAAGATGAACATTCAGACAATAATGACGGGAAAAATGACTTGAGATTAGAGGATATTTTGCCCTTTCACAACCATCTAAGGGCATGTAAATATTTCTTGTAAAAGAAGACTTTAGCAATTAAAACAAATAGCTGATGAAGTCATACCTTTAGAACCTCCACTGCTTCTCTTTCCACCATATCCAAGTTATGAGCTTCTGTTTGAATATCTTCCTCCATCTTTTTAGCTTCTTCTGCACATCTTTTAGTGATCTCTTGTGTCTCCTTTCTCAGCAAGTTCAACTGAGTCTCCATCTGTTGGAAGACATTGACGAAGGATCACAGAAAGCTCATACTATATTCCTAATAAAACAACATTCCATAGCTGGATAAAAATGTCCTCAAATCAAATTCAAAGCAATAAACAAAACACCTCCTTGCTGATTTCTAAGAACACTCTTGTTGAATTTTCAGCAATCTCTTCTCCTAGTTTTGTCCTAATCTGATTCTTTTCAAAATCAGATAATTTATTTAGATCCTCAAGCCTAGCAATATAATTTTCTTAATAACACCTTTGCTACACATTTCTAGTCCATTCCAACAAGCTAAGCAAGGCAGCTGCCTTGTCATATTTTTCTCCACACAATCATTGTGGGTAAATAAGTAGGAAATTAGAGGAAAACAGGGGAATACTGATTAAGTAGCCCTAGTAACCCATGGGAATACTGTTGCTCAAAAGGATACAAGGAGCATCTCAGAACCTTTCCTGTTTTTCAGAATTTGTTTCCAACTATGAGTGAAACAAAAACTTGATGTTCATCCAAGTTCCATTTACATGCATAGGCTACTTATACTAATTTGTCTTCTCCCGTTTCCATATTTAAATGTAGGATAAATTGTTGAAATCACTTTCCTATCTGGAAAGTAGGCCACCTTGCAAAGAAAGCCTGTACGTCTCATTGGATAAATAAGTTGCCCCATAGCTTCAAAATCATGAGCACAGAAGAGATCACGGTTTTGCTGAAAATAATTTCTTAAAAGAGAAAAAGAAAGAAAAAGCTAGCTTTCCATTAAATCATTCAAAAAGACACCATGTGCAGGACAGAGGATATTTGCGTGACAAAACTAATTCACACATTCAAAACAAAAGCACAAATCTCATGCAAGCTAAAAGCCTTGTCTAGGCATGACGTAACATCAATTTGACCCTATCAACACAGCTATGACATGCCTAAGGAGGAAAAAAAAGGTCAAGATAGATAGATACTGCACAGAAAGTTACGTAACAAGGCAAAGTTGAAAGATAGACACCTTAAATAGGCATATTCATTAATGTCAAAGAGTAAAACTATCAAGAGTCTGAGCCAAACCATGAATTACAAATAGATAGAAAAAGATTTAATGAGAGAAACGCAGAGAGGATTCTCATGTAAAGACCAGGGGACATGTTTGATTATGAATTTTAGTTTCTTTCTGGACTCCCTCAGAATAACCAAGTTAATGAACATCGTATTTTCACTTTCAAGCCTTCCCATGGCAGTGCTAAGGTAACATTTCTGGTTCCACCAACCAATGTAAGTGTTGCTGGATATATTTGACATACTTGTTGAAAAGAAAACCAGGAATGTTTTAAATAACAAAATCCCCCCCATCTTTTTTTTTTTTTTTTTTTTTAACTTTGCCCGTTATTAGTTCTGAATCAGTGGAAATATTGTTCCTAATAGCTCTCAATATGTGTAGATGTTAAGTACCATCCCAGTCTTACTCTAAACTTCCAAGCACTCTACACCATCCTAGTCTAACTCCAAATTCTAGGTACCTAAAGACAAAGTTTAAAACTTTAATGCAGGTATGTGGCTACCATAGTGCTATGTAAATACCCCCAAGTAAAAACTCAGACAGTAACTAGTCACCCGCCCCTGACTCATTAATTTAGATCACCAAGGGAAACGATAAACATACATTGTGCTAAGGAAAAAGAGCCATCAACTTGTAAAAATAATCACAACAGTCTACCTACTGTTGCTTATCCTATAAAAAGAATCAAAAAGTATTGATACTCATGTAATATTCTCAACAGTTTTAGTTCTGCAACATGAAATTTCTTTTGACAACCCACTTTATTTCAAAACCCAAATCTTTTAATTTTTCTTTAATACCTGAATGCGTCCGTCATTATCACATCAAGTAGGGATTATATTTATTCTAACCCCATATTCTCATTGATTCATATATTTGTACCAAGGTTTTACAAAAAAGAAGGATGAAAAGCGAGCATCCAGCCTCATAATCCTCAGAATGCACTATATAAGCACAGGACCATTGAAAATTAAATGCTGTAAAGCCTGATGTATATATGCATCAGCGTTGTTGTAAGAAGAGAAAAAAAATTTTGCACTTACTTCATTTATATGAAATTGAAGAGCATCAATACGTTTTCTTTTTTCTTCAATCTTAGCAGCCAATTCTGATGACTGTTGCTGAAGGGAAATCAACTCTTCTAATTTTGCCACAGAGCTTCTCTTTACATTGTCAGCAAAGGATTCAAGGGCAGGCTTAAGTGTGGATTTGTAGTCAATACCCATTACCTCAGCAGGTGTAGACCCTTTATTGTTCAACGAATACTGAATGTCAGTAGCCAGTTTCAACCTAGTACCAAAAAGAAAAGCAGTTGCATCAGAGATAGTTTGTCAAGAAGAATATTAATATACAAAACGCAGGTACTTATGAAACACAAAAAACAATCAAAACCATAGTAAAATAGAGTGGAATCTTACAGCCCCGACTGATCATGAATATCATCTTGTCTTCAAATAAATTAGGGAAAACAGAAAAGTAAAATTTTGAAATGAAAGGTGCAGAAGGTAATGAGAACATGCCAAGAAGCTAAATAAACTAGCCTGCACAAAAGGTCTAACACCGCCCCAAAAAAGAAAAAAATGAATCAATTCATCTTTATCCAAAATGACAATTTGCATTTACTGTTTTCAAACTAACAATACATGAGAAAAATCAACATTCGGCAATTGCATCAAAGATGTAAGTCATCACATTAATTCCACTGATTCCTTGAAATTGCATGCGGTTTTGGACAACAGCCAAAATTTCAAAACCTTAACCAATGGTATCAAAACATTATAATTTAAGGTTTTCTTAGGACAATTAATGGTCACCACACCTGAAATGAATGTAATTAGCTAATTCATTCCTCAAACAATAGGATAAATAAAATTGCAATTGCTCAATGGTGTGACATTGATATTCATCTGCAGTCTGGCTTTGTAAAATGGTAAGTCAACAATAACAAAGCCACAAGCGGCACTGAACAGTCCTAGGCATCCAAGGAAGTTTGTGAATTTATCTTCATTATTCATAAATGTCCTTCTTATGACATCTAAATGAAGGTAATTAAGGTTAACCATAACAATACTCTGGGAATTTTCTGGAAAAGATAAAAAAAATATAACCCAACCGAAGAAATCACACAGAGCAAAGTGTTTTTAACAGAAAATGCCAATACAAACCATAACTTTGTCTACCATCCTATTCAGCTGATATTAATTTCTGAACCGACAGGATACTAAAGCTAGTGATGTTGAATAAATAAACTAAAGCTAGTGATGTTGAATAAATAAATAAAACTATGGCAATTAGTTTAGTACAGACAAGTTTATAACATATGAAAAATACAGAGAATAAAGATACAAAACCTCTTCATGGCTTGATTGCATTCCATAGAAAGTGCCTCGAGCTCCTTAAACTTACGTGCCAATGTAGAATCAAGATCCCAACTTTTGCTCTCCCACTCATTCCTTGCACTCTCAGCATCCTCAATATCTCTCTCCACCGCCTGTAACTCCCTTCTCATCCTCTCCACATCACGCGCATTGATGGTCTGCAGCTTCACTCTGTTCATGAACTCCTCATTCTCCTCGCAAATCCTCTTATGCTCCTCCACTTTCTTCCCAATTTCCCTCTCTTTTTCCTCCACAAGCTTCTCCATCTTCTCTTTCCGTGTGTTTAACTCTCCAATTATCGCATTGAACTTGTTCAAGTCCTCCTCTAAAACACACTTTTCTTTCTCTAATTTCTCCCTTTCAGTGGGGCCTGTCATCACACCCTCCATTTCACTCACCTTCTTCTTTAATTCTTCCACATATTCGCTCACATTCTCTTTTTCTTTCTCTAATTTTTCTATAAAACCTTTATCAATGTTGTCAACATCCTCATCTTTTCCCTCGATATAGTTCAAATAACTGTCAGAAGCATACGTATACATACTGTTATTCTCCAAAAAAGCTTTAGAATTTGTCGTCAAATGGTAGTTGTAAGACGCGATTTGCACCAGCCAGTGAATCAAAGCGAGGTAAGCCGGCCAGTTGTGAGGCGAATTTGGGGAACGGAGCGTCGATTTGTTGATCTTGAAAGGGCAATTTAGGGATTTCAAGACGACGAACAGATCCTCTTCGAATTTAGTGGTCGAAGGATAATCGAGCTGAGAAATGAGGAACTGGATGACATCCGTTATGTCTTTAACGGAGGGAACTTGTTTGAGCGGAAAAGCAATGTGGAAAGAGTGCGATGAGAGATGGGCGTTGATTGCGCGAATCGCAGAGCTCTGGTGGGATCTGTCGGTGTAAAGATCGGCGGTCGAGGAGCGACCCATGCCGATTGAAGAAGGTCGGCTGCTGGCGAAGCTGGCATCGGAGTCCCGTGAACCGCCGAACCGATTGCCGCCGTAAAGGTCCGGCGTGGGTTGAAGTGCCGATTCTGTTGGACGACGTCGGATTTTGCCTCTCATCTTTTGGTGACTCCGTTTAGGTTCTGAAAATTTTGATTTTTGAGATTGTGGTGACTTCCTTTTGTTCAATCGAATCTGAAGTGCTATCGATTTTGATTTTGGTGTTTGGTTTCCCGCTTACTGGATTTTTGATTTTGGGGTACGAGCTCTTTAGATTTTAGATGGGGTTTATAACACTACAGTCGCTGTCATTTGATACAGAATCACAGAGAACAATTTGTTTAAAATTTTTACACATATATCATCTTTGAGAAAACTCATGATATTTTTATAACAGCTAAAAACTTCAGACAGCATAAGTTATAATATTATATTTATTTTTAAATATATTTTTATTCATATTTATTATAAATTAAATAAACTACATGAAAAAAATTAAAATAAAAAATTAAGTATTAAAAATAAAAAATATATATTTTTATGTGAAAAAACTAATAATAAAATATTTTTCTTGTAATTTTTACATTTAATTTTAAAATATTATAAAATATTTATTAGAAGAAAATGTTTAGAAAATAAAAAAGTACAAGAAAAAATTTTATTATTAATTTTTTGTTCACATCAAAACTTATATTTCTTATTTTTAATATTTATTTTTTATTCATTTTCTATTCATATTATTTATTTAATTTATAATAAAATATAAATAAAAGTATATTTAAAAATTGGGGTGATATTGTAAACTAATGTTGTGAAGGAGTTATTGGCTATTATAAAAACAGTAAGAAAGCAAATGGTGTATATTAATTACAGTAAGCGAAAAATTGGCAATCTCTCTTTTTTCAATACCAACAATAATTGCCGAAAAGAAATCCCATTTCTGAGATATTAGGCCAAGGAGCTGGTTGGTGTTGAGTGTTGAAGAAAATTTATAATTGTGAAGTAAAAATTAATACTATAAATAAATAAAAAAATTTAAATAATATTTTTGACAAAAATAGTAAAATTTAGTTGGTTTTTCTCCAATATGAGGTAAAATTAACTCACCGTATAAATTATAGTAGCAAATGTTTCTATATACTTTAAAATTGTAACTTTTAAGATATAACTATCTAAATCACAATACTAAATATGGCCCAAGCCTACTATTGAGCTGCAATCTAAACTTTTTGTCCCAAATTAAAAAAAAAAATTGATAAAATTAGTTAAACACAAAAGTATTTTTAAACTATATATGCATTGATTGATTATCTTTTTGTATACCCATTTTTATTGTAAGCATTGTATATTACTATATATGTACACTAGGGAAAAGAAGGTTAGTGACACTTTAAATAGGGGAAAAATATTATTACTAGTAGGGTTATTTTCACCCAACCTCCAAATGTTTTGACATTTTCTAATCACATCCCCATTTTCGGTTAATTTGACTGTTATTTTTAACGGAACTGTTTGAAATTTAATTAAATGTCATAAATGCCCCTTATCTTGAATTAGAGAAGAATTAAATGACATAAAATGCTAATCGAATAATTGATATTTATATTAAAAATTCTTAATTAAAGTTAAGTATACAATAATCCCATCAATTAACTTATCAAATAAATTTAATTTATCATCATCAAATAATATTTAGGGCATGAACTTCCAAATTTACCCTTTGACCATTAGAATATGATAAGTGTATATTTTTCATATATTTTGCTATTAATTTATCCATCTTTTTTTTGTTTTGATCTTAAATATTCTAGTTATTTTAGTTAATTTTTAATTTAGTAAATTATATTTTATTGTGTTAATTTTTATCTTAGTTTATTTTATTTTATTTTATTTTTTTATTTTAGGTATATTTTGGGATTAAAGAAAAATTAAATCGGAGTATTCAAGAAAGAAATCTGACTGAGAGAATCAAAATAAGAAAAGAATTGAAGATTGGAAATAATATGTACTTAAAGGGATCAAAGCTAGAGAGAGTTGAAGATTCTTCATGATCATTGCCGTGGTCAACTAAAGTGATTGACCGAATTAATAGCTAAAGGACGTGAGAAATATTAGCCAAATTAAAAAAAAAGAATGAAAATTCCAAGTGGAGAGAGGGTGGGCATGGGTTGGGTTTTAATAAACCCAACCCAACCCATTATTAAATGGATTGAAATAAAATTAACCTGATTCAATTAAATAAATATGTTTAATCCAATCTAACCCAACCCTTAGATAATCGGGTTGTGTTGGGTTGGGTTGGGTTGATTGGATTGAAGACTTGAAGATTAAATTAAAATTAAAAATTAAATAAAGAAAAATATATGAAATTAAAAATAAAACTTATTGAAATCAAATATAAATATGTTATAACATGAAGTATTCAACAAAGAAAATTGAAAAACCAACTATATTAAAATTGAGAAAATTTCAACAACGAGCTTCTAGACTTTGTTCCCGACTTCCCGCATCTCTTTTTCGAATTTCAAGTTCAGACTGTTTAGATAATTAGCTAGTATCATGTCCTGCAATAAAATGAAATTGATTTATAATTATGTACTGTTAACTTGTTAAGTATTTACTAAAGAATAAAGAGAAATTGCAATTAAGAATTTTTATTATTATTATTTATATGGGTAGGGTTCGATTTGATGGGTTCATCATAATTAATCCAACCTAATCTAATTATTAATTGAAGGAAAAAGGACATCTACACCCCCAAAATTTGGGGAAATGGTCACCAACACCCCCAAGTTTTCAAAGAGGGACACCAAGACCCTCTTTTGACAATTATACCCTTTATCTCTTTTATCCCAAAAGAATTAACTCTAATATTTTACAATAAATAGAAATATAATATTAAAATAAATGTAATAATATATACATTTTAAAATAATTTCAATATTTAAAAAATATTTTAATATTTTATAATCTATTAGATATATTTTATTATATTAAAGTAAATTTTGTGATAAATAGAATCATAATATTAAAATAAATGTATTAAAAATTTAAATTATTTTGAATATTATGTAAAATAATAATTTTAATAATATTAGTATGTGAGAATGTTTTTAATTGTAGAACGTATTTAATGCAAATATATATTTAAAATCTGTACAATGAATAAAAATATATTATTAAAATAAATATAATAATTTACATATTACAATTTATTAAAATATTAAATATTTTAATATTGTTAGTCTACTGTAGAGATTACATTATTTTTATGGTATTTGTATTTACTAAAAATTTTAAATTTAATTTTTTAGAATAATAGAGGTAAAGGGTATAATGGTCAAAAGGAGGTCTTGGTGTCCCTCTTTAAAAACTTGGGGGTGTTGGTGACTATTTCTCCAAACTTTGGGGGTGTAGATGTCCTTTTCCCTTAATTGAATTTAAAAAAATTAACTCAATTAACCCATAAAAATTCATACAACCCATAAAAATTTAATTGGATTGTGTTGGATTTGCCCACCCCTAAGTGGAGTGCGTGAGTGAAGCCAAAGCAAATTAAAAGGCTTGGCCTTTGGCTTAAGAGTTGGAAAAGCCGGTGGGGCCCATTTTAAAAAGACTATATAAGAAAGCTGAATTTTGGCTTTTGGAGTGTGGCTGCCAGGGTAAAGAAAGCGGAAGCAACAAAAGATTTCGGCAGCAAAGCAAACTGAAAATTTGCTTTGCAGCAGCGAAGGAGAGAGACAAAGTCAGCAGCCGAACGGAATTGAAGAAAAATTGCAGCCATTTGAATTAATCTCTATGATTGGTTTTATCAATTTTCTTATTTCCAATTCAATTATGTTAGACTAGATTTTCTATTTGGTTGAGGGTAAATTCAAAACCCCAAACATTTCATATGATTAACTTTTAATTTATATCATTCAATTTATTTAATTGAGATTGTTTATGTTCTTCTATAATTAATATTTATGATTTTATTCTTGTCTTGTTTGAGTGGCCAATTAGATAGGACTTGAATAAATTCTATTGCTAGATTAAAATTCTTGATCCGTAATTGTCTTTATTTTTTAATTATTAGTAGCAGATTGGAATCCATGATTTCAATTGGAGAACATAACCTAGGTTAAATAATCTGAGCTTGTATGTTTATTGCCTAGATCAACATAATATCTTTCTTTGTTTAATACTTCCATTATCTTAAATTTAAAGAGCTTGTTTTAAATTATTTAATGGTTAGAGATTAGGTGAAGAGCTTGTTTTGCCTAACGACAAACTAAGGAAAGATTGAGATTAACAGAGCTTATTATTGTCTACGGTTGATAGTTTCAATATAAATTGATGATAGAATTGATATATTATGTGCATGTTTGGTGGTGGCAAATGATCCTTTGACCAAAATTTTTCTCATTGTTATTTCTTTATCCTTTAATTAGAGTTTTTATTAAATTATTGTTTTCATAATTTTAATTTCTTAATTTCTTACTATATAATTAAAAATTCAAAAACCCCCCTTTTTATTTATAATTGGCATTTTCTTTAGTTAGATTAATTTATATTATTATTCTTATTATTATTTTATTTTATTTTAAATCTTGCTTTAGAGTTGATAATAAATATAACTAGCATAATCTCTGTAGGATCGATCCTTACTTGCTCTTTACTAATTATTTATACTAATAATAAGGTTTTAAATTTGGTGCACTTAACGACACTACCAGAATAAATGATCAAATTAACAGATTTATGTGCGTGGTGAAAATTGTTGAAACATTTGGGGGCATGATGAAAAATATCAAAATATTTGGGGGGCAGGACAGAATTGACCCTTATTATTATGTACCACCTTTTAGGGTTGGCAAAATTCCTCAAATCCCAATAAGGATTTGAGATCCCAGGCCATTTGACATGGGATTCAAACAATATTTTATCATAATATACGATTTGATCGAGATTCATAACATTTGCAAATCTTGATCGGGATGCTAAATGCCTTAAAATTTGAGTTTATTAGAAATGTATAACAAGTATGTTTAACGATTTAAATATACTTGATATGTCGGTCATATATATATATATATATGACAAGTCATTTTAATAAATAAGATATATAACATGTCGGTCATAGTCGTACAACATATTGATTATATTTGTATGACATGTCGTTTTTGTGACAGAATCTGCAATGTATGACAAAAAACTCCTAGCATCTAGAATAATTCAGCATCTCAATTAGGATTTGGAGTGGAGTTGGCAATGGGCACCGTCAGTTGTGGGTTTGTCATTACCAAACCCAGACCCACACAAAATTTAGACTACCAAACCCACCTGCAACTCACTGCGGATTTTAATTTTTTTAAGAAAACACACCCACTATGGATTTTGACAATTACCAAACCTACAATGGTGCCTAATGGACTTTTGGCGGGTTTCCATATTTAAAATGACAAATGTTAAATAATACTTTTAATAAAATCTAAAAATTTAAATTATGTAACTTAATATGTAAATTTATAACAATAACCTAAAATTTCACATAAAATACTTAATTCTAAATTTAATCAATGTAAAAGGAAAATTAAAATTTCAATATCAATTCCCAAAAAAAAAAAAAAAGTGCATCACCAATTTTCAAATATAGTATGAACTATACAAGTTTATCAAACCGCAAAAGTTCTTTCAATTAAAAAGGAAAAAACACAAATTAGTATTCAAAAGTAAGAACACAATTATACAAAAGTATCACCACTGCACCAACAATAATTATCATATCATATTTTCATTTAACATAAGCTCTAAGAGTTAAATATCTTCATTTTATTCCACCACTACCACCACCAACACACATCCAACTTCATTCCTACAATAATAATTTAATATTAATATTTTCTAACACTAATACTTTATGAACACTAATTTGAAGAACAAAATTATAATAAGTATATAATAATTCATAATTATATATAATTATAAGAAGCATATAATAATATATAAATATAATTTTAAATTTTAATAAGTATAATTAAATTAATTTGTATCTAATAATAATAATAAGTATCAACATTATTAAACTTTCAAAAAAAAATTAAAAAAAGTGCGGGTTGGCGAATGCCCGCATATATTTGGCATTTACCAAACCTACCTACAACCAAGTGCAGGTTTTAATTTATAATACTGAATTTGGCCGCAACCCACAAAATTACTCGTAGGAAAGGGTTCTGGTGGACGGGTTTGAGCTAATACCATTGCCATCCGCACTTTGGAATCGCGATCCGGATAATATCGAAGCACATTTTTGTTTCAATTTATTATTTGGGACAACATTAGAATCGACAAATCCTAACTCGTCCTGTCCCGTTGCCAACCTTACCTCCTTTGTGTTACTGATTGTTTATGTCTAAAGCCCAGTACTTAATCTATGGTCTTATATTGCCTAAAGATATGTATGATTTAGTCGACCTAAGTCATCATTCAGAATAACTATTTGTGGTTTGCGGTTTCAAATGCTTCAATATATCCAAGTAAGACTCAAAATCAACGTTGAACATATTTAGGAGGTCATAGCTATACATGAATGTGTTAAGAGGATATGATATTGGTTATTAAAGAACCAGTAACCTGAGGAGGCCGTATAATCCCATAGGCGATATAAGCCCATAGCTTGATCTATTAAGGTAACTCTAAAAGCTTTTTGTTGGGAAAGGGACTACCACAAGCAGTTGCAAATTAAGCAGAAATAAACTCTTTCCCTCTTTGTGTGATTAAAATAGGATGTGCACCTCAAATAGAAAAATAAATTAATAAATCCAAAGCAAAACCAACCACAAGAGACACAGATTTTTACGTAGAAAACCTAAAGCGGGAAAAACCACGGGACCGTAGTCTGATATAAATTTCCACTATATTAATGGGATTACAGCACAAAATCTTTTGTAGATAATACTAGAGGCTACCAACATCAAGAGTCTCACTATTCTTGGCTTGCAGTAACAGCCTAATAACTGTCTCTCTAATAAGTAGGTTTCTCAAATAATAGCCAAGGAGATAATAAAATAAAAATCAAGACCAGTAAGATTGTAGAGGGTGATGCCAGAAACTTACCCTCAAAATTTGGGAGAAAACAGAGTTAATTTCACTTTCTGATCACCTAATTAAAGATTGAAATTACTATTCCTTTCCACTGGCTTTTCTCTCTCTCTTGCCGCTTGTCTTCCTTGATGCCGCTATTTTTCAAGCACAATTCGATTAGGGTAGTGCTTGCTTTTATAGCCAAATTACATGGTAAATTTCATCCAAGTCCAAGTCTTAGTAATAATTACAAACTAAGCAAACTTATATGGACTTTAGGTTTTTGGGCCCCCAAATGAGATGGATCCAACAAATCTCCCCCTCCAGATCATATGGGGGGCACCACCAAGCCCGCTTTTTGCATACAGCTTTTCAACTTCTCCTTGGGTAATGGCTTTGTCATCATATCTGACCCATTCTTCGTTGTGTGTATCTTTCCAACCTGTAACTGTTTTTTCTCAAGCACGTCTCGTATCCAATGATACCTCACACCAATATGCTTGGATTTAGAATGGTATGTCGAATTCTTTGCCAAGTGAATGGCACTCTGACTATTACAGTACACAATAAAGTTGTCTTGCTTCACATCAAACTCTTGTAGGAAATTCTTCATCCACAAGTGTTGTGCAAATTTTGTTGAACTCGCAAGCGCACGAATCTATTGTAGAATAGATTAACGGTGACGAGTGTCGATCCCACGAGGAGGTGGATTTTAATTATATGTAGAATTAATTAAGTAAATGTGTGGTTGGATTTATGGGGAAATTGATTTAAAGGATGCTAGAATTTAAATTGGAATAGCGGAATTAAATTGAATTGAGAACTATTGAAATAAAGCACTTGGGTATCTGGATCCGTATCAACATGCACCATGGGCTAAATAATCCTTATTAATACCAATTAAATCATGAGGGGGGGATCCACACCTCATGAACCACGCTCTAATCAATATGGTGTTAAGGGCTTATCGTGCCAAATAATAATAACCTTATACTAGGGTCTTAGGTAAAACAGGCGGTAACTAGACAAGATTATTATTATTTGTCGATTTAAAAGTCAAAACCTCCACAGAAATTAGAGGGGAAGAGAAAATAAATTTACCAAATAAAGCCCATGACACATGTTGAGACTTCACCTTCAACCCAAGCTTAAAAGAAAATTAGCCACTCATAATTGAACTAAGGGTAAAATGGAAATTTTATTAAAATACTTAGAAAATACAAGACGGAGAAGGAATTACAGAAAACTAAGCTGAGAAATGGATTCAGGGGTGTCAAATTAGGGGGGGGAGGCCCCCTTTTTATAGATACATTGAGTGAATCATGGCCATCGGATTAAAAATAATTTGGATGCACAAGATTGCGCCACGTCATCAGTGAACAGTAACACGGTTTGACCACGCGGTTTGAACAGTAACACGGTTTGCACACGGTTTGAAAGCGAACGCTGATGCGAGCGATTGTCGTGAAGCGATATCCATGAAACGATGACCGTACATGTGAATAGTGCCGTACGTGTGAACAGTGCCATTTTTCCTTTTTATGCTCCTCTTAAGGTTTTAGTTGTCCGAGTTCAAAAGTGACGTCCGTTTTGCTATCCGAAATCTCGTTCATTGTGAAATGACCATAATACCCCTAAAATACACAAAATACTTAATTAAAACAGAACACACATAATTAAATAACAAGAGACTTAAATTAAGAAAATTAAAGATGTTAGTAAAAATTGAAGTACAAAATGACGATTTTCTCCTTTATAAATATACACTTTCTAACACTCAACACACCCCCCAACCAGCTTATTGCTAGTCCCTAGCAAATAAAGCGAAAAAAAAATTCAAACCCAAATTTTTTTTTTTTTTTTAAACAAACTTTTTTTATTCAATCAGACTAATGATAGCAATCAAATAAAAGTATAAGCATTATCTCCAGTCTAAAGAAACATCACACCCACATCAACCATCCACATGAATCAACCAAGTAAATACAGCTACTTTCAAAAATGACATGTCAAACCCCAAAATCTCACGGTAATAGTGACACTCTCCCAAAGAAATTAAACCCAATAAAAATTGTCACTTGATGAATGATAAATAGAGTGAAGATAGTAAAGAAATAATATCACACACTCTCACCAAGATGAAAAGAATATGCCCACAACTTAGAAATAACACGATCTCAAGTCAAACAAAATGCTAGTCAACCCAATTTATTTACTTATTATTATTTTTTTTTTCTTTTTTTTTTTAATTATGCATTACTACATCTTTTGGCCCATATAACTAGTTTCTACTTCAGACTATAGTTCCCTAAAATCAAGAAGGACTTTTATTAGGATGTAACGTAGGCTAGGGACATGGCTAACAAAGAAAGGAAAATAGAGGAAACAAAATATATGTTTGAGAAAAATAATATCTTTTGGAAACTAAAAAGTAAGTGCATTTTACTTATTTATTATTGTATTATATATCTCTCTTTCTTTTTTTTTTTTTTCTTTGCTTTCTCTTTTTTTTTTCCTTTTTTTTTTCGGTATTGCACAACTTTACTAAACAAAACAATTATTTATATTTTTCTCAAACATGAATAGGTGATGGAACTTGTAAGATATTGGGTAATACTCCAAATTGGAGTGGGTGAAGACGATAAGTTGACAAAGAAAAGTTTTTTTTTTTTTTTTTAATAAAAGGCTCAAAAGGGCTAACTATGGATATTTCACATAAGGGATGGCTAGAAAGGCTCAAACGGGTCAAAAACGGCCTTTCCATCATCTTTTAGGGCTCTAGATAATCCTCCATATCTACTAGTTAAATGGACCTTTAGATGTAGCAACGCATTTTTTTTTTTTTTTTATTTTTTTTTTTTTTTTAAAAAGGGTTGACTCAAGGAAATATAAAGATCATGTATAAAATAATAATCTTCTTTAAGTTTGTATGAAGAATGGGCAAAAAGGGTTACTCTCCAAGAAAAATAATAGGCTCAAAAGCTCACTTGGTATTCATTATGACATGTCAATTCTTTCAAGCAACTCATATTTATCTCCGACATCAACATGTAGAGTAGCAAACATAGTGTAACATCACTCAAAACCAAAGATAATACAAATACTAAAATTCGAAAATCATCATGTCATCCAAAAAATAAAAACAAAATCACACTATTTTTTTTTTTTTTAACAACATTCTACCGCCCAACCTATTCTAAACATGAAAGGGAATTATGCATGCAGAAATGTGAAAATGATGCAGAAAAACTAATTGAAAATGTTACAAATAAAATGATAGAAAAATGATTTTTTTTTTTTAACTAAGAAGATGCGTTTCTAGAGGCACTACACTCTATATTCAGCCATCTTCAACACAAACGATTAACTTGAGTTAGTTTCTACAACAAAAATTAGTAAAAACTTAACCAACATTCCACAATTGTCAACTATCCCCCCCCCAACTGAAGCGAAACATTGTCCTCAATGTTTTAAAGGAAAGAAGTAGAGTTTAGAAGACATCACTGGGTGGTGCAACACTGAGAATAAAATATTTACAAAGCGGAGATTTAAATCTAATTTGTACTTCTTCTGCTTGCTTATTGTTACCATCGTTATTTGTACACTCCAACACCAAGGTCTTGGGATCGCTCAGTCGATAAGCTTTGCAGATCAAGTAGCTCATTAGTGAGTGTGAGCACAAATAAAAAGCTTTTTCACCGTGAAGTAGTTTTTTATTGCATGGTTAAGAAATGCGATAAAGCCATCATAAAAATTATTGACATTTAACAAACCGATGGGTTTCTGATGAATGTGCAGATGGGCCCAAGATGCTAAAGTGATGAGTGCCTCTAGAGTTGCAAGATCTCCTGGTAAGAAAATAAAAGCATCAGCATGATTAAGCATTTCGGTTATTCTTTCTTGCATACCTGAGACAACTAACTCTTCTCCAGTCGGTGAGTTAGACAAGCAGCCCAAAGGTTTTAGGGCTTGTGGTATGATGCCTAACACTTGACTTCCTCTGACAAAAGCAGTTTCTGAGACCAATTTTGATAACCCTCGGTCACCTCCGCCGTATACTAAGTGTAATTTTCTCTCTGCTATGCATCGGCCAAGATCAATGGTGCCTCAAAGAACTCTTTATATTTGCCATAGTTAAATCGGGAAAGCACACAAATGTTCTTGAATTGTTTATTGGGAGTAGCTGCCATTATGATACTTCTCAAAAATAATTTGTGAGTGTAAACGAAAAGAATCATATTTAAGGATCTTGGCGGCAATGGGTGTTGTGAATGAGGTGTCATGTCTATGTCAATTAATCGTGTAATGCACATGGCTTGAGAGTCAAAAAGGAAACAGTAAAAAGGAAAAGCAAGTAATGACAAATATAAAATTATTAAAGACAATAATGCAAATGGTAAAACAACAGTAAAATAAAACAACAGTAAAGTAAAAGGATATTTACAGGTAGTTGCGACTGTGGCTCACATCTTCCTCTGGTTTTACGTCCAGAAACGGCTTCAACGCCCTCTATGGGTCGAGGATAGGCTTCCCATCCAGTTTTCTTATAAACTGGCAAACAGGGTCGTTTATGAAATATAAGTGTGCAACCCAAGAGGGGGGGTGAATTGGTATTTTAAAAATTATCCTAGCAAAACACACAACAATCCAATCTAATGCCTTAATAAATTCGAAAACAATAAATTCAATAAATGCACAATAATAAATGAGTAAGGGAGGAGAAAGCAAACTCAAAGATTTTTACGTGGTTCGGCTATCCCCGCCTACGTCCACGCCTCCAAGCAACCCAAGCTTGAGGATTTCACTATCCAAGCCTTTCCAAGGCTTCAAATGTTTACAATTGACTTCCAAGGTGTCAATAAACCTTTACAACAAGAGATTATCCCCCAATCTCTTCACTCAAGTGTTTCCACACTTATACACTCACAAATTTGATGAAAAATAAAGATTACAACAAAAGCTCTCTTTAAGAGTGGATATGCAAATAATAGCACAATAAGAATTTAATCTATGATTTTTGAATTTGAAGCTCAATATATGTTGTGTGCACTTGTTGATGCTTGCTTAGATTACCAAAAATGATTTGGATTTGAGTTTATATAGATGGAGCTAAAAAACTAGCCGTTATGCACTTTTTGCTCATAACCGGATTACCGTTTATGGTTTAGAATTCCGCTTGCATGTTACCGTTAAGGCAAAAATTTGAATTTTTGAGTATCCGGAATGCCGCTTGTGATATCCGGATTGCCGTTTATGCTCCAGAACCTTTCTGCCTCGTAACCGGATTACCGTTTAGCACAACCGGATTGCCGTTTATGCTCCAGAAGCTTTCTGCCCAATAACCGGATTACCGCTTACGAAATCCGGATTGCCGCTTTTCATCAGGAGAGTTTACGCCCCATAACTTAGGATTTGAAGTTTAGCATAACTTAGGATTGCCGCTTTCCATTCGGATGAATTCTGCCCCGTAACCGGAATTCCGTTTATCATATCCGGAATGCCGCTTGCTACAGTAACGGTACAGTGCACTGTTTGCTAAAATTACATTTTGACCCCAAAACTTTAGGAAACTGTAGTATGGCCCAAAACGTTATAAAAATTTACAATTAAGTCCAATTTCAGAATTTGTAAAAATTACTTTGTGAATCCCAAAACATTCTGAAATTATGATATGACCCAAAATGCTATAAAATGTTTCAAATATATCCTTCTCTAAAATTTCAAGCAATACTTGTTGATTTCAAATATTTCAAAATTCTTTCAATTAAACCATAAACTTGAAAAACAACCAATTTCATAAAATCATTTTTCCATTAAATATAAAACCTTTATAAAGTGAAAATAATGATTTATTTAAAATGTATGAAAAAATTATTTGAGCTTTTAAAAACTTAATCATTCTTAATTTTGTTTGTTATTATCAAAATCAACATTATGTTAACATAAATGTTAACAATCTCCCCCTTTTTGATGATGACAAACCTTTCATATATTTAAAGAATGATTGAATAAATTGCTCCCCCTAAATGCAAGCTCCCCTTACAATTTGAGCTTAAAAGATTAATCATTCTTAATCTTGTTTGTTATCATCAAAATCATTATGAAAACATATATGTTAACAATCTCCCCCTTTTTGATGATGACAAACCTTTCATGTATTTAAAGAATGATTTCATAAATTGTTCCCCCTAAATGTAAGCTTCTCTTACAATTTGCCAATTAACAAATTTAAATACATGTATTCTTCTCCCCCTCATCATCAAAAAGAAAAACTTTATTGGCAAAGAAAAAGAGTAGAAAATTTTTATAAAGAAAAAAAAAACATGTATTCTTCTTCCCCTTCATCATTAAAAAGAAAACTTAAAGGAAAAGAATAAGAGTAGCAAATTTGTTACCCATGTTGTCCGAGTAGAAATTTTGATAGAATCTCCCCCTAACAACAAGCATCACCTCAAATACAAGTTTAGCAATATTACTCCCAAATTATCATAAATCATTATATAAACCAATCATGTAATCAAATCATCATCATATCTTAAAATCATCACCATAATCACATATCAATTATCAAAAGAATGCTCAAAATGCATGTTACTTCCCCCAATTTATATCATCAAAATGGTATATTACTTTGTCTCCCCTTTGGACAACAAAAATTCAAAAGCATATTATCCAAAATATTGTATGCTCCCCTAAATATATGGCCAATTTAGAATTTTAACCAAAATGATTTTATCCAAAAACATATCATATTTTAGAAATCAAAACAACTAAAATCATCAAAGATCTAATGTGACACTTAAAAACTCTTATATGCTTAAAAATTCTCAAAGTATATGTATTTCTCTTCCTTTCGATATCATTTAAAGCAAATAATGCATATTCGAAAATACATCAATAGAGTAAAAAAAATGCATTCATTTACCAAACAATAAGTAAATGGATTCATTTACCAAACATAAATTGCATAAGATCAAACTTTATTAAACACATGAAATCATCAAAACATATTCTTTATCTAAAATCTTAAGCAAAGCATAAGTATATAATGACAATATATAGATCATCAAAATCAACATAGCTTTTAAGATAAGCCATTATTATGAGCTAAAAGAATAAGTGATCAAATTCATAAGTGCAATAAGTCATGTGTGCGAATTTTATAAATAAATAATGATATAACACAATTAATGGCATATGAATTCACACATATATAAGAGATGGATAATGATGATAGACAATTGAGAAGATGAAATCAAAGACCATACAATCATCAAAATAAAACTCAAAAATGCATATTATTCTCCTCTTTTTGACAATATCAAAATGATATATTACTTTGTCTCCCTCTTTGGACAACAACAAAGTTCAAAATGCATATTATCCAAAATAGAACAAGTAATAAGCTAAGCAAGGGAATGCAAAAGTCATAAGAGTATAATATCAACAATCCAAGCTCTATAATTACTAATCACATTTTTAGAAATCAAGACAACTAAACTCATCAAAGATCTAATGTGACATTTTAATAAAACAAGAAAAAATTCATATGCTTAAGAATTTCAAAGTATATGTATTTTTCCCTTACAAATCATATTTCCTCTTCATCATCAAATATAGTAAAAAGCTCCCCCTATCAATCATCAAAATCTCAAGATAAGCATATTAGTTCCATATTATCCAAATATAAAACATTCAAATATCAAACAATAATCATCCTCAAACCACAATGAAAGCAACCATGCATATGAAAATATATGTGCAAAATATAAATAGAGAACTATTGGGAAAATCCATAAGAAGAGCACACTATGGAAGTGGTAATTTGAAAAATCAAAATGCACAAATTCGGATTTTTTTTTTAGATATTGAATAAAATGGGTAAGTTTGAATCAATTAAAATGATTTTAGAGATGATTTAAGGCGATGAATGGTGTTGATTAAAAAAAAATGGTGGATTTTAAAGAGTGGGAGAGAAAACTTATCCGGTTTACCGAAAGAGAGAAAGTGAAGAAGAATAGTTCAAGAAGCATGAATCCGGATTTCCGGATAGAGGAACCGGTTGTCCGGTTTTGAGGCAGAAAAGAAACTTTCCAAATCCGGTTTACCGGATTTTCTAACCGGATGACCGGTTTGCGTCCAGTGAGCTCCAAAACATATTCGGCTTTCCGGTGTTGATAACCGGTGGACCGGTTGTTGCCCAGAATTTTTGCAAAGCAAATTCGGCTTACCGGTTTGGTAAATTCGGTTATCCGAAACTTGATCCGAGAACAATCAATAAGAAAGCGGTTTTCCGGTTGATATAAAGAGGTATACCGGTTAGGCTTTGGAAAACATTTTTGAAATTTGGTAAGCTCTTAGACTTGTATTATACATACCAATTTATTTTTGGCTTAAAAATTGATTGATTTTAAATCATTTTATACATGAAACATAAATGCATACAAGAGCAAACATATAACTCATATATCATGCATATACATTATACAATCAAGAGATATGTAAGCATTCAAAGATTGAGAATTCAAGCATATCACTTATTTATCAAGCTTAGGCATTTCATAGTCATTAAAATCAAACAAATCTATCATGATGAGTTGACAAGCTATCATCATAAATATATAACCATGCATCATGATAAAGCACAATAATAATTCAATTATGTAAACATACGAGCATGCTTTCGCAAATTCAAGGTATTATCTATCCATCATGATCCATTCAACAAAATTAATATGACAAAAATTGTTACCAAAGCAATTAAATCATCTTACTCATCATTTTCTCTTAGATCATGATCGAATAATTATTCTCACAAGCTTTCATCAAGGAACTCTCCACCATTCCTTGATTGTGGTACCTACAAAGAAAACATTCACGTTGTGCCCTTTGGTACCCAAATACTCTTGGGTCCTTGAGCGTTAGATTTGGTTCCTTTTGGAACCCAAATACATTTTGCTCCATAATATGCATTTCTTTTAACATGGCATCTATAACTCATGTGACCATTTTGATTGCAATAATGACAAACAATTTTATGATCGCTTGTGGAGGTAGCCTTAACAAAAAAATTCTTATAATATTTTTGTTTCAAGTTAGGCTTATATCCAAGTCCTCCTTTATCAAATACACATTTTTGAGAGTTGAGCAATTTATCTAAGTTCTGTTGACCATTTGTGAATTTTAACACAATTTCATTAAGCTCATTGCTCCTCTTCTTAAGCACTTCATTTTCTTTCATTAATTCATCAACATGTGATTTCTCATGCTCATATGAAATACTTTGTTTACATGTAAATGATGCAATCCTATCATGTAGCATTTCATTATCTAATTCCAATTCTTTGATCTTTTCATTTAATGAAGCATTAGATTTTTGCAAGGCATCTTTTTCATTTTTCAAGTCATTTACATGTGATTCTAGATGCTTGTGTGAAGTGCTGGGTTTCTCATTTGATAATGCAATTCTATCATGCAATGTTTTATTTTCTAGTTCTAGTTCATTTATCTTCTCATTCAATGAATCAATGCATTTTTTCATGGCATCATTTTCATTTGTAAGTTCTAGCATTTTCTTCTTAAGGCAAACATTCTTTTTACCCATTTTCATCAATTCATCATGCAATTCTTTAAAGGCATCATGTAATTCATCATATGTAGGAAGATCACTTACCTCATCAAATTCATCATCCGATTCATCTCCAATTGCCATAAGTGCCAAATTCGACACTTTATGAATTTCTTCCTCATTTGTAGTCTCCTCATACACAACTTCAAGTTTCTTCCAAATTTCGTAAGCATTAGAACAATTTGAAACTCTATCAAATTCCTTTTTATCTAAGGCACAAAATAAAGCATTCATAGCCTTAGAATTTAAAGACATATTTTTCCTATCCAACTCACTTAAAGCATTTTTCCTAGGAATGAATGAATCATTACAAACAACTTCCCAAATTTCATAATCTAAAGCTTGTAAATAAATTCTCATCCTAGTTTTCCAATAAGGATAGTCATTACCGTCAAAGAACGGTGGTCTAATTGTGGATTGTCCTTCCCTAAAGGTTGAGTCATTATGGGTTGCCATGGATCTTTAACTCTAAACGGTTAAGTCTACACAAGAGCACCTTGCTCTGATACCAAATGAAATATAAGTGTGCAACCCAAGAGGGGGGGTGAATTGGTATTTTAAAAATTATCCTAGCAAAACACACAACAATCCAATCTAATGCCTTAATAAATTCGAAAACAATAAATTCAATAAATGCACAATAATAAATGAGTAAGGGAGGAGAAAGCAAACTCAAAGATTTTTACGTGGTTCGGCTATCCCCGCCTACGTCCACGCCTCCAAGCAACCCAAGCTTGAGGATTTCACTATCCAAGCCTTTCCAAGGCTTCAAATGTTTACAATTGACTTCCAAGGTGTCAATAAACCTTTACAACAAGAGATTATCCCCCAATCTCTTCACTCAAGTGTTTCCACACTTATACACTCACAAATTTGATGAGAAAAATAAAGATTACAACAAAAGCTCTCTTTAAGAGTGGATATGCAAATAATAGCACAATAAGAATTTAATCTATGATGATTTTCGAATTTGAAGCTCAATATATGTTGTGTGCACTTGTTGATGCTTGCCAAGATTACCAAAAATGATTTGGATTTGAGTTTATATAGATGGAGCTAAAAAACTAGCCGTTATGCACTTTTTGCTCATAACCGGATTACCGTTTATGGTTTCCGGAATTCCGCTTGCATGTTACCGTTAAGGCAAAAATTTGAATTTTTGAGTATCCGGAATGCCGCTTGTGATATCCGGATTGCCGTTTATGCTCCAGAACCTTTCTGCCTCGTAACCGGATTACCGTTTAGCACAACCGGATTGCCGTTTATGCTCCAGAAGCTTTCTGCCCAATAACCGGATTACCGCTTACGAAATCCGGATTGCCGCTTTTCATCCGGAGAGTTTACGCCCATAACCGGATTTGGGTTTAGCATAACCGGATTGCCGCTTTCCATTCGGATGAATTCTGCCCCGTAACCGGAATTCCGTTTATCATATCCGGAATGCCGCTTGCTACAGTAACGGTACAGTGCACTGTTTGCTAAAATTACATTTTGACCCCAAAACTTTAGGAAACTGTAGTATGGCCCAAAACGTTATAAAAATTTACAATTAAGTCCAATTTCAGAATTTGTAAAAATTACTTTGTGAATCCCAAAACATTCTGAAATTATGATATGACCCAAAATGCTATAAAATGTTTCAAATATATCCTTCTCTAAAATTTCAAGCAATACTTGTTGATTTCAAATATTTCAAAATTCTTTCAATTAAACCATAAACTTGAAAAACAACCAATTTCATAAAATCATTTTTCCATTAAATATAAAACCTTTATAAAGTGAAAATAATGATTTATTTAAAATGTATGAAAAAATTATTTGAGCTTTTAAAAACTTAATCATTCTTAATTTTGTTTGTTATTATCAAAATCAACATTATGTTAACATAAATGTTAACAGTTTATAGTCAGATTCCCGAGACTGTATCGTGCATGCTCTTTCTGGAATGATGGCCATAACTGGAGAATCGCTCCTTGCACATATCCACTGGGATGCGTTTCAAGAGACAAAAGGATATCATCCAATGACTCCTTATTCAAGCCATCCCTAATGAATTGAATCTTATCTTCTCTGTTATCAGACACCATTCCTAAAGAACATCGTTTTTTATTGCATAACATTCTGGCACACTTATGACAAGCAACCGGAATTTTTCGAGCTCTTCGCTTTCTTGCGTAATTTCCTTTACCACAACCAGGCATGTATGCAATAAATTTAGGAGGCAACTCACCTGCCAAGCGTACTTTAGCCTCAATTAACCAAATAATATCGCGGGTATGTTATTCCTCATGAGCAATCGCATGCGTTCGGATCGAGCTTTATAGATTGTGAGGAGGGCATTCTGAGGAAGTGAAGGGAATCGACTATGAAGCTTTGCTAAGATCTCGTTTCTATCCATACCTTCGCCGGAGAAGATCGAATTATGGGAAATCAAGTAACCGACTTGATTGTCACGGAGTACCGTTATCCGCCACTTAACCGGGGTGACAAACTAAAACACATAAACTAAAACACACAAACGGAATAACAAACAAATAAAAACACACAAAGAAAATCACAATCGTCCTCTTATAGAATTTACCTCAAGCTCCAACTGGATGTTGTAGACACTGCTTTCAATGTCTCTGAGTTGGCTTTCTAAATCCTCAACGTGGGATATTAACTCCGGTGGTTGTAGCTTCCAAATACGATGTGTTTTACAAAATCGTATCTGGCCTCTGAGATGAGATTGGACACGTTGAAGTCGTCTAAGGATGTTCAAGAGGAACTGTCTCATGATTAAAAGTGATAAAAGAAAACTTAATAGTTAAACAAACACACTTATGCACAAATGATTTCAATTAGCAGAAGAAAATAAATAAATAAATAAATAAATAAATCACCGAAAAGAAAAATCTTAATTCAAATCTGGTGGGTCACTTAAATTTATTTCGGTGTCCTCTCCATGTGGTTGGTACTCTAGATATGGCTTTAATCTTTGACCATTAACTTTAAACGTGACACCATTTTTGGGTCCTTAATTTCAATTGCCCCATGTGAAAAAACAAGTATGAACAATGAAGGGTAGGACCATCGAGAGCGTAGCTTACACGGGAATAAATGCAAGCGAGAATTGAATAAAAGTACTTTCGACTGGAGTGAAAGATTTTTCATGTCGCTTATCATGAAAGACTTTCATTCGTTGCTTGTAAACTTTGGCATTTTCGTATGCATCATTACGAATTTCTTCAAGTTCTGCCAGCTGTAATCGTCTTTCTGAGCCAGCTTGCTGCATGTCAAAATTGAATTTCTTGATGGCCCGACGCACGATGCTCGAGTTCCACAGGTAGGTGGCAAGCTTTTCCATACACTAGCCTGTAGGGTGACATCCCAATTGGGGTCTTGAAAGCCGTTCTATATGCCCATAATGCATCATCAAGTCTTAATGACCAATCTTTTCTGTCTGGCCTCACGGTCTTTTCTAAGATGTGCTTTATTTCTCGATTGGAGTTATCAACTTGGCCACCTTTGGTTTTGCGGATGATACGGAGTCGCCACTTTATGAGTGATGGAGTACTTTGTCAAAAGTGCTTTGAATGATTTATTGCAAAAGTGGGTACCACCATCACTGATTATTGCTCGAGGGAATCCAAAGCGTGAAACAATGTTGCTCTTCAAAAACCCTATCACCACTTTATGATCATTGGTTCTGCATGGAATTGCCTCTACCCATTTCGAAACGTAGTCAACAGCAACCAATATATATTGATGGCCAAAAGATGGGGGAAAGGGTCCCATGAAGTCGATACCCCATACATCAAAAATCTCAACCACTAAAATTGGATTTAGTGGCATCATGTTCCTTCGTGTAATGCTCCCATTCGTTGACACCTATCACATGAAGAACAAAAGGTGTAAGCATCTCGAAATATAGTTGGCCAATAGAAACCACATTGTAGAACTTTAGTCCCTGTTTTTTTAGCGCTGAAGTGGCCTCCACAAGCTTGTTCATGGCAAAACGAAAGGATGTTATGAACTTCATTCTCTGGGACACATCGTCGAATAATTTGATCTGCACAATACTTAAACAGATAGGGGTCATCCCAGAAAAAATTCTTTATTTCCGCAAAGAATTTAGCCTTGTCCCGATTGGTCCAATGCTCTGGAAGTTTACCTGTAACAAGATAATTAACGATATCAGCATACCAAGGTAATACTTCCACACTCATTAATTGTTCATCTGGAAATGACTCATTCAATATTAAGGGTTCTGTGATTGTGTCGAAGTGGAGACGAGAGAGATGGTCAGCCACAACATTTTGTAACCTTTCTTATCTTTGAATTCCAAGTCAAATTCCTGCAAAAGTAACACCCAACGAATTAGTCTAGCTTTTGCATCTTTCTTTGTGAGAAGATATTTCAGAGCAGCATGATCTGTGAACACAATAATTTTACAACCAATGAGATAAGATCGAAATTTTTCTAATGCAAACACTCTTTGCTAGCATTTCTTTTCAAAGAGTTGAATAGTTCAACGTGCATCGTTTAATGTCATACTAGCATAGTAAATAACATGAGGAATTCGATCTACTCTTTGTCCTAATATCTCTCCTATGCATAATCGATGCATCACACATGAGTTCGAATGGTAAGCTCCAGTTTGGTGGCTGAATGATGGGTGATGACGTCAACAAATGCTTTAGCTTTTCAAATGCTACAAGACATGAATCATCAAAGATAAAATGTACATCCTTAGCAAGTAGATTGCATAAGGGTCTAGAAACTTTGCTAAAATCTTTAATGAAACGTCTATAAAAACCAACATGCCCAAGGAAAGATCTTGCTTCTCTGACTGTTTTAGGTGGAGGAAGATTAGAAATGAGATCCACCTTGGCTTTGTCAACCTCAATACCTTTGCATGAAATGATGTGACCAAGAACAATACCTTGTTTTACCATAAAATGACATTTCTCCCAATTTAAGACCAAATTCTTCTCTATACATCTCTGCAAAACTTGTGTTAGATGATGTAAACATTGATCAAATGAGTCACCAAAGACAGAAAAATCATCCATAAAGACCTCAAGAAAACGTTCAACCATATCAGAAAAAATGCTTAACATACAACGTTGAAATGTAGCAGGTGCATTACATAATCCAAATGGCATCCTCCTATATGCAAAAGTGCCAAAAGGGCAAGTGAAAGTGGTTTTCTCTTGATCTTTTGGTGCTATGGGAATCTGATTGTACCCTGAGTAGCCATCTAGAAAGCAATAAAATTCATGGCCTGCTAATCTATCAAGCATTTGATCAATAAATGGTAAAGGAAAATGGTCTTTACGTGTGATAGAATTTAACTTTCTATAATCAATGCATACACGCCATCCTGTAGTCACTCTAGTGGGTATCAATTCATTATCGCATTGGTAACTATCGTGACTCGACTTTTTGGGGACCACTTGCACAGATCGACCCATGAACTATCGAAATGGGGTAAATGATACCTACATCTAATAGCTTAAGGACTTCCGTTCTAACAACTTCTTTCATATTAGGATTTAACCGACGTTGCATTTCCCTAGTAGATTTAGCATTTTCATCAAGGTGAATGTAATGCATGCAGTCTGCTGGGTTTATACCTTTTATGTCTGCTATGGTCCATCCTAATGCTCCTTTGTGCTCTTTTAAAACATCCAACAACTTACCTTTTTGCTCGTCATTTAGGGATGATGAGATGATTACTGGTAGAGTGCTTTCTTCTCCCAAGAACGCATATTCCAAAGTGTTGGGTAATGGTTTGAGCTCGAGTTTCGGTGGTGACTCTGATGATGGTGCAAGTTGTTCAACTCTTGACTTCCATTTATTAGTATCCATGGATGGTGCTGAGTCAAGTAAGGCGTTGACCTCATCGACTGATCTGTCAACATCAAAATCCAAACCAAAGTGAGTTAAACATGTTTGTAAAGGGTCATCACTAAGGTTTGAAACAAAAGTATCATCAATTAATGCTTCAATTAAATCCACATCAACAATTCCATCATCTGCATTGTAAGGTTGTTTGGCAATGTTGAAGATGTTGAGCTCCATGGTCATATTGCCAAAGGACAACTGCATATTTCCAGTCCTGCATTGAATGTGAGCATCGGCAGTTGCCAAGAATGGTCGGCCTAGGATAATGGGGATGTGTTTCCTTGAATCCTGTGTTGGTTGAGTGTCAATTACAATGAAATCAACAGGAAAATAAAACTTGTCTACCTGGATAAGCACGTCCTCCACAATACCACGAGGGATTTTCGTGGACCGATCTGCCAGCTGTAACACCACTGGAGTTGGGTGTAACTCTCCCAATCCAAGTTTCACAAATACTGAGTAAGGCAAAAGATTAACACTAGCTCCTAAATCCAACAAAGCATTCTCAATTGTGTGGTTCCCTATACTACATGAGATAGTGAGGGAGCCTGGGTCTTTACATTTTAGAGGAATTTTGTGTTGGAGTATAGAACTAACATTTTCAGTTAAAAATGCCTTTTTCTGAACATGAATGTTTCTCTTTTTAGTGCAAAGGTCTTTAAGAAACTTGGCATAAGATGGAACTTGTTTTATGGCATCAAGTAAAGGGATGTTAACACTTACCTGTTTGAAGACTTCAAGAATCTCACCTGTGGATTTTCCCTTCTTTCCTTTAGCTAACCTTTGAGGAAATGGAGCCTTAGGAACATACTCGTGGGTTGGTTTCTTCTTTCTCCTCCGGTGGTGAGTCCTCAGCATTTACAGGTACAATCTGAGTTGATTTTGTCACTAGCATCTCCACTTTGTTGTCGACTTCTTTTCCTTTTCGTAAGGTCATAACGGCTTTGACCTCTCCATGCTGTGGTGAACTGGTACTTGCTTCGTGTACTCCTTTAGGATTAGGCACTGGTTGACTTGGAAATTTACCTTTCTCAACAGTCATTGCCAAAGTTTGAACTGAAGAAGCAAGTTGTCCCACCATCTTCTCGAGGCTTGAAACTGATTGGGCTTGTGAGTTGAAGCCTGCTCTCATCTCATTCCGTAGTCCATCAATGGTGCGGTTTTGTTGCTCGATTGTAGATTGAGTAACATTCTTGAAATTTTGGAATGAATCCTCCCATGGTCTGGGTTAAGAGTAATTCTGGTTCTGATTGTATGGTCTAAATGGTGGCTGAGAGGCTTGAGGAACTTGAGGAACTTGAGGAATTGGTTGCATTGGTGGAGCCGAGCCGGAGCTTTGGTCCATTTGTTGGAATCCCGAGACCATGAAAAATTGGGGTGGTCTCTCCATCCAGGATTATATGTGTTGGAGTATGGGTTGTAATTTGATGGCTTCCTCATGACACCGATGGCATTGGCTTGATCTGAATATGAGTCATGGTCATGTGGCTCTGTTGATTTGGCAGTCGTCAACGATGCTATTTGTCGAGAAAGGCCTTCAACCATCTCTTTGACTTCTTTGATTCCCGAACCAGACTCGCCAATGTGAACCTCATTCACTCCTTTAATTCTTCTAGTATTCCTGAGAGATCGACTCCGCTGTTGGGAATTATCCGCTTGTCATTTGGAAGAAATCCCAAATCTCGATGCACTTTTGACATTAGCTCTCCTCCACTTGTCGCCATTAGCCATTCTTGCACATTTGGCAATAATCCTTCCAAGAAGTATTGGCATTGGTGCCATTTCTCGTACCCATGATGTGGACACTTCAAAAGTAGCCCATTGAATCGCTCCCATGCTTCGAAAATCGCTCGTCTTCTCTCTGGGTGAACTCTGAGATTTCCCTGCGAATAGCATTGGTTTTATGAACTGGGAAGTATTTATTTAAAAATTTCGTTACCATTTGTTCCCATGTTGTAATGCTATTAGCAGGCAATGTATTAAACCATGAACGAGCTCTATCCTTTAAAGAAAATGGGAATAATCTAAGTTTAACATCCTCATCTGAAAAATTCTCATATCTAAAAGTTTGACAAATAGTATGAAAATCATTCAGATGATTATATGGATCCTCATTTTCTAGGCCATAGAATGTTGGGAGACAATTTAGCACACTAGGTTTTAATTCAAAACTCCTAGCAGCTACATTTGGGTATCTAATGCATGATGTGCTCAAGTTGGCTAAGGGACTGAAGTAGTCCTTAAATGGCCTCTCCTGTGGTTCTGGTTGTTGTAAATCCATTTTAATTTTTTCTTTAAGTGCGATGTGTTTGTGTGTGCGAAGTGTTTTTTCTAATTCAAGGTCTATATGTTCAAGATTAGGTGATAATGACCTACGACCATGCATGCAAATAAAGAAAATAAATTGAGAACAAAACAAATAAAAATAAAGAAGAAGGAGAAATTACGATACTAACCTTATTGCGCTGTTACAACCTTTCTATTAAAAAAAACACTAAAACAAATACGTGAAATAAATTAAATAGAATAAAATAAAAATAAATTAACAAGATAAATGAAAAATTATAAAGAAGAATAACTTGAAAATTAAAATGCAGAAATTTAAAGAAGAAAAAAAATTCTTACCTAAAAATGTAAATTCGCTTTTTTGTTATTAATTAAGAAAAAAAAATTATAAGGAAACAAATAAAATAACAATAATAATACTAATAGTAATAATAATAATAATAAAATTATTTACAAAAAAATTAATTCTACAAATTAAAATACTTACCTCCCCGGCAACGGCGCCAAAAACTTGTTGTGCAAATTTTGTTGAACTCATGGCCACGAATCTATTGTAGAATAGATTAACGGTGACGAGTGTCGATCCCACGAGGAGGTGGATTTTAATTATATGTAGAATTAATTAAGTAAATGTGTGGTTGGATTTATGGGGAAATTGATTTAAAGGATGCTAGAATTTAAATTGGAATAGCGGAATTAAATTGAATTGAGAACTATTGAAATAAAGCACTTGGGTATCTGGATCCGTATCAACACGCACATGGGCTAAATAATCCTTATTAATACCAATTAAATCATGAGGGGGGGATCCACACCTCATGAACCACGCTCTAATCAATATGGTGTTAAGGGCTTATCGTGCCAAATAATAATAACCTTATACTAGGGTTTTAGGTAAAACCGGGCAGAACTAGACAAGATTATTATTATTTGTCGATTTAAAAGTCAAAACCTCCACAGAAATTAGAGGGGAAGAGAAAATAAATTTACCAAATAAAGCCCATGACACATGTTGAGACTTCACCTTCAACCCAAGCTTAAAAGAAAATTAGCCACTCATAATTGAACTAAGGGTAAAATGGGAATTTTATTAAAATACTTAGAAAATACAAGATGGAGAAGGAATTACAGAAAACTAAGCTGAGAAATGGATTCAGGGGTGTCAAATTAGGGGGGGGAGGCCCCCTTTTTATAGATACATTGAGTGAATCATGGCCATCGGATTAAAAATAATTTGGATGCACAAGATTGCGCCACGTCATCAGTGAACAGTAACACGGTTTGACCACGGGTTTGACCACGCGGTTTGAACAGTAACGCGGTTTGCACACGGTTTGAACAGAACAAGAACGCGTGTCGTGAAAGTATCCATGAACGATGATCATGAACGTATGCGTATATGTGAATAGTGCAAATGCGTGTGAACAGTGCCATTTTTCCTTTTTATGCTCCTCTTAAGGTTTTCGACTGTCCTGAGTTCAAAAGTGACGTCCGTTTTGCTATCCGAAATCTCGTTCATTGTGAAATGACCATAATACCCCTAAAATACACAAAATACTTAATTAAAACAGAACACACATAATTAAATAACAAGAGACTTAAATTAAGAAAATTAAAGATGTTAGTAAAACTTGAAGTACAAAATGACGATTTTCTCCTTTATAAATATACACTTTCTAACACTCAACAACAAGGTTTCTTTGCAGCCTTCAGTAATTGCAATATACTCTACTTCTGTGGTAGATAAAGCTTATTTCTTTGAAGTCGGATCGCCATGAGACTGCTCCCCCTGCAAATGTGAGCAAATATCCAGATAGAGATTTTCTCGAGTCAGTATCTCCTGCCATATCTGCATCCGTGTATACTTACAACACAGGTTTGTCACCATCAAAACATAAACATGCTTTGGAAGTGCCTTTGAGATATCTGAGAATCCACTTCACTGCTGTCCAGTGTTCTTTGCCCGGATTGGAGAGAAACCGACTGACTACACCAACTGCATAAGCAATATCTGGTCTTGTACAAACCATGGCATACATCAAACTACCAACTGTCGAAGCATAAGGAACTCCTCTCATCTCTTGCTTCTCTTTCTCACTTGTAGGACAATGCTCAGAACTAAACTTGAAATGGCCTGCAAGTGGAGAGCAAACAGATTTTGCCTTGCCCATGTTAAATTTTTCAAGAACTCTTTCTACATAGGTTTCTTGAGATAACCATAACTTCCCAGCTTTTTTATCACGAGAAATCTTCATGCCAAGAATCTGTTTCGCCGGTCCAAGTCCTTCATTGCAAAAGACTTACTAATCCCTCTCTTTAGATTATCAATCCTACTCACATCCTGGGCAACAATCAACATGTCATCCACATAAAGCAAAAGAATAATGAAATTATTATCACCAAACTTCTTCACAAAAACCCAATGATCGCACGTAGTCTTATTGAAATCATGGTTCTACATGAAAGAATCAAACTTCTTGTACCACTGCCTTGGCGTCTGTTTCAACCCATACAAACTTTTCTTCAACTTGCACACAAGTTCTTCTTTTCATCAAGCTATTCAATCTCTAAGTTCAAGCTAGCTGCTAATCCCAGGACAACTCGGATAGAAGACATCTTCACCACAGGAGAAAATATTTCTTCAAAATCAACACCTTTCTTCTGACTGAAACCCTTCACAACCAATCTAACCTTATACCGCTGTTGTGAGTTATTTTTAGTTTTCAACCTGTAAACTCGTTCTTCAGTGCCCTCTTTCCCTTAGGCAGTTTCACTAGGTCATAAGTGTGGTTCTCATTTAAGGATTTCATCTCCTCTTGCATGGCTTTAACCCACTCATTTTTATGCTGATGAGACATGACTTCTTTAAAACGTTCTGACTCCCCTCCATCTATAAGCAGCACATACTCATGTAGAGAATATCTAGTGGAAGACTGCCGTTCTCTAGTAGATCTTCTCAATTCTAACTCAACTGGTAGTGCTGGTGGTTCTGGAGGTGCCTGGTCAACTGGTTCTGCTGGACCATCATTATTATCCTCTCTAGCTCCCTCATGATCATCATAAACTACAGGTGGAGAAACTGAAGTTGGAATAATAGGAATCTCTGGAGATGACTGAGACTCACCACTCTTCTCTGCATCACCAGTTATCTGATCTTCAAGGAACACAACATCTCTACTTCTGATCAAATTTCTTGCAATTGGATCTCATAATCTGTAACCAAATTCTTCATGCCCATAGCCTAAGAAAATGCATTCCTTAGCTTTATCATCAAGCTTCGATCTCTCATCTTTGGGGATGTGAACATATGCTCTGCAACCAAACACTCTCAAGTGTTTATAAGAAACATATTTCCCAGTCCAAACTCTCTCAGGTACACCGCCGTCTAATGGAGCTGAAGGAGAAAGGTTAATCAAGTCAATTGCAGTACGCATAGCCTCTGCCCAGAAGGATTTATGAAGCTTAGCATCAGAAAGCATACATCTGAGCCTCTATTCAATTGTTCTGTTCATCCTTTCTGCAACATCATTCTGCTGCGGGGTTTTTAGTACAGTCTTTTCAAGTCTGATTCCATGAGATCTACAATACTGCTTAAATGGCTCTCTGTACTCACCACCATTATTTGCCCTGACGCATTTTAACTTTCTTCATGTCCCTCTCTCAACATAAGCATGGAAGAACTTAAATATGTCAAGCATCTGGTCTTTAGATTTCAAAATAAAAGCTCACACTTTTCTAGAATAGTCATCAATAAAAGTCACAAAATAAAGTGCACCTCCTATTGATCTACTTTGCATCATGCAAACATCAGTGTGAATCAAATCAAGAATTTCTGACTTTCTTGTTGGAGAAAAGCTTTTAAAAGCTACTCGATGTGTCTTTACAGCTAAGTAATGAACACAAGTCTTGAGGGACATACCTGCTAAGCTGGGTAGAAATTCTTTTCTGGTAAGAGTTTCTAACCCTTTCTCACCAATGTGATCAAGTCTTTTATACCATGTCTCAATGTCAGAATCTTTTACAGTCACATTCACATCTTTTTTCTTGATCTTGGCTTCTATCGTATAGAGAGTGTTTATTTTCTTCTACTTAACTAACACTAGGGAGCCTTTGGTGAGCTTCCATTTTCCTTCACCAAATTGGTTAGTATAACCATCATCGTCAAGCTTGCCTGTAAAGATCAAATTAAGATGAATATCAGGTATATGTTTGACATCTTTAAGCAACAACTTACAACCAATACTGGTTTCCAAGCAAATATCTCCTATGCCTACAATCTTGGATGCCCCTTCATTTCCCATCCGATCATGGCCATAATTACCATTAACATAGGATGTGAAGTAATCACGATGTGCAGTAACCACGATGTGCAGTAACATGAAACGAAACACCCGAATCAATCACCCAATCACTGGTATGGCAAGTGAGATTTACTGAACTCTCATCATAAATAATACCCAAATTACCATCAACTATGGCTGCAGTGTTCTCTTTGTCATTTTTCTGAGCATAACCTTTTTCTTTCGTATGTTCTCTTTTCCACAATTTACACTCCCTTTTAAGATAACCCATTTTCTGACAATGGAAGCACTTGAGGTTTCTCCTCTAGGATTTAGATCTTCCTCTAGGGTTATCATTATTCTGCTGGCGGGAATTTCTGCTTTGGCTCCTCCCCCGCCTTTCTTGGGTTTTCTAAAACAAGTGCATCAGACTCAGAAGGAACTGCTTCAACACTCTTTCTTCTAGATTCTTCATTCCGTAGTCTATCTGTACCATATCCAAAATTAATTTCTCGTTCGGCGCTGAATTATTCACTGATACCACTAATGTCTCCCAACTATCAGGCAGAAAACTAAGTAACAATAGTGCTTGTAACTCATCATCTAGAATAATCTTCATATTAGTCAACTGATCAACCAAGCCATAAAACTCACTAGTGTGTTCAGTTATACTGTGCCCCTCCTTGTATTTCAAGTTAACAAGCATTTTCATCAGATTGACTTTATTAAATGTCTTTGTCACCGCTTTCATAAATTGTCTCTAATTTTCTCCAAAGAACATTGGCCCTGGATTCTTTCGCGACATGGTGGTACACACTCTGATCAATCCATGATCTAATAGTACCCACGGTCTTCTGGTTTAATTGAGCCCATTTCTTATCATCTAAATCAGCGGATCTAGATTATTCGCCTTCAATGGGTTCATGCAAGTCTTTCATGTAAAGCAAGTCTTCCATCCTAGACTTCTAAATACCATAATTCCATAACTTCAATTTAATCATGCATGCTGAGGAATCCTCCATCTCAACCACACAAGTAATAAAAATAAAACCTGAAACTCTGATACCACTCTGTTGGGAAAGGGACTACCACAAGCAGTTATAAATTAAGCGAAAATAAATTCTTTCCCTCTTTGTGTTATTAAAATATGATGTGCACCTCAAATAGAAAAATAAACCAATAAATCCAAAGCAAAACCAATCATAAGAGACACATATTTTACCTGAAAAATCCAAAACGGAAAAAACCATGGGACCGTAGTCCGATATAAACTTCCACTATATTGATGGGATTATAGTACAAAATCTTCTCTAGATAACACTAGAGGCTACCAACATCAAGAGTCTCACTATTCTTGGCTTACAGTAGCAGTCTAATAACTATCTCTCTAATAAGTAAGTTTCTCAAATAATAGCCAAGGAGATAATAAAATAAAAATCAAGACCAGTAAGATTGTAGAGGGTGATGCCAGAAACTTACCTTCAAAATTTGGGAGAAAACAAAATTAATTTCGCCTTCCAATCACCCAATTAAAAATTGAAATTATTATTTCTTTATACTGACTTTTCTCTCTCTTTTGCTGCTTTTCTTTCTTGTTGCCGCTATTTTTCACGCACAGCTTGATTTTATAGCCAAATTACATGACAAATTTCATCCAAATCCAAATTTTAATAATAATTACAAACTAAGCAAACTTATATGAACTTTAGACTTTTGGACCCCAAATGAGATGGACCCAACACTTTTCCTACCTACAAACTCTAGCACCACTTCCTTGTCCTATGGGTTAGCCCTCTCTCGTTGAAAAAATAGATTGCCTAATGGCTATGGTATCTCATAAGATAAATAGAGCTCAAATCTTTTTTAATCCCTACAAGAATATAATCTTTTGAGCTTGGCCAAATCCCTATCTTAAGAGCCAAGGGTTTGTAGTATTGTGCAAGATTTCAACTCCCTTGAGCTATAAGGATTAAGGTTTCGCTACCCCTTAAGCATATAATAGCATTGGCGAACATGATGTGTGCAACAATTAACATAAGAGAAGATTTTCAGCTCTGCAAACAACAGAAATTTACCAAGAAAGAATAGATTTGATGTCTGCAACATTTAACAGAAGAGGCAGCTACGGATTTATATCAGTAATTGAAAACAACCTATAGAATTATTTTCTATGCAAATTAACATAAAAACTTTCCTTTTCAATAAATGATGAAATATTTATGATAAAGCTATCGCAATAGAAACTAATATATTTTAAAAAATGAAAACAACAAAGAGTGCGCCGGCACACGCACATAATCTCATTTCTTCAAACCAAAACTTTTCTCCCTGTTGTATCATTAAAGATTATTTAACAATAGGGCATTTCCTCACTAGTAACACAGTATAGGGTAACTATAACAATGGTGTCCTACAGTTAGTTTCTTCCTAAAATAAGTAAAGATCATTTATGCAGGTCTCTACAAGCACCCCATATCCTTATAATAGGTTAAATATGGGCAAAGTTGAGGCCATCTGATTCTTTCAGAAATGAGATCAGATCGGTGCCAAATTAGGCATGAAGGGCTGCAACCTTTTGAGATAACCCATCAACAGCCTCGTCACTGACCTCGGCAATTGCTTCCCCACGCTGTGGCAAAAACAAGCACGACACAAACAAAATATTAAATCATACTGCTTAATTAGTACAAATGATTGGGTAAAAAAAAAAAAAACGCACACACACAAAGTTTGTTGCATCAATATTACAACTTCAGAAAGTTATGATTTGTGCATAAATTAAGCTGTGTCCCAAGTTTATACATTTGAATCCATTTTGTCTCTAGTATCTTTTGACATTAAAGACCAAGGGTTCGGAAATAACCATAAAAACACACTAAAGCCAAGGCCAGATAATTGTAGCATTGCTTATAAGAAAGCTACAATCATCCCAATTCTTATGTCCAGTAATAATCCTAAAATACAATAAGAGGAAACTCCTAAGCGATATGATATTGCTGCAAACCCCATTTTTCTATTTTCAGTTTCTGACTAACATAAGTTGAAAAGACACAAGAAAATGACCATTTTATTTAATTTCCATTAGCCATTTTAGTCCAGGAAATTACCCTCATCTTCTTCTTATCATGTGACAACAAGGTTTAGGGGGATAAAATACAAAGGTAAACTCCAACAGCTACAGCATACTATTATATCCATCTAATCTTAGTTAACTCTACATAAATTCACAGGAATATATCAGCATGACACAATAGTCTAAATGACAGCAGTTACCTCACTATCTGTTCTGTCTTTCACACCAACACACTTAGAAGCACTAATGCTAGCACTCTTCAATAGGCTACGAGCACTGCAATTTGGCCTGTTGATTCCATTTTGTCCCTCTGTGTTTGCATTTTCAGTTGGAGGACTCTGAAGAGTTGTAGCAACAGAATCAGCAGTTCTTCCATAATCATTGTTTTGCCCAGCATTCTCATCCTTGGGAGCAGGAACCCGCTCTCTAAACAAAGGATAACACAAAGGACACAGGTCTTGCATAGTTAAATATAAAAACTGGGAAAACAATAGTAATAAAAACATGGCTGGCCAAACTTTTTGACTGACTTGTTATGCCATCTAAAATCCAGGAATCATTATCACTCTTAACAAATTGAATCAAAACTTTCAACATATGGGTATTTGAAGAAGAGGGAAAAAAAACAAATAAATGCACAAGCGTGCCCACTTATGGATAGATGTTCATACACAAAAGAGGCAGATTATGGATGATTGCTAAAGCAGCTCTCCTCGTTGTGGCTTAAGAACAGCAATAAAGTATGAGAAGCACACATACCTAGGTAATGAAGCATGCTGCCTTTGAAGTGGGCTGCTCCTTTCACCTTTGCCATAATGCTCCTCGAGATGTGCAAATTGTCTCTTGAAACGATCCACTCCACTGCACAGAAACAAAGGTATAACACATCTGTACTACAAATTATGTACTATATATGAACATTTATGACAATAATGACAATGGAATTCAAGTATTGAAGATGTGGAAAATTCAAGTATTCAAGATTTAAACGTAGTGCAAAAAATTTGAAGACAACTAAAAAAATGCAGCAGTAGTTAAAATCGATAGCGAGGAACGGCTAATGAAAGACCACTGGCATAATCAACACAAAACAAATTGCAAAGGCAGTGAAGGATAATGTTAATCAAGTCAAATTAGGGAAAGGGGAAAATTTCTTAAGTGTTAAGCAATCTCCACTTAAAGTATCAGGAAAGCTTAGTAGACAGCTCTAGGACCAGAAATGCTCCGGGGTACATGATTGCAAGGGGATGCAATTAATGTGATACTGAGTAGAAAATATCTTTTATTCTACATTGACAGAATAAAAGCAGTTAAAGATTTCAGATTGCCTAACCTTGGATACATGAAGCTAGTCTGTTCTCCACCACGAAGATACTCCTGCAGCATCTGAGGATGATACTCTAATATCTGTTCACTCAAAAAAAAAAAAAAATCAGAATCAAAACAAATCCATCATCATCATAATTCTAACAATATTTCAAATTGAAAACAATCATTCAAGATTATACCTCTCGATATATCAACTCTCTAACATCATCTTTCGCCAGTTTCCTCCTCTCAAACTCAAACTCGAGCTTTGAAATGGGTTGAGTGGATGGTTCACGATCTACATTTGCCAAACCGTGAAAGTAAGGATCAGCCAGTGCCTGCAGGCATGAATATCAGGGACATCAGCAAGCATTATGGTGTTCATACAATTGTTTGGCGTATCTCTCTTCTCTCATTTTTAATTGCATGTACAATTGAAAGCAGAACAAGTGGTCATTTTAAAAATACTTGGCATTGGCATAGGAAGGAAGCTGTAAAAGTTTCATATCCAGAATTATCTAGAATAGCTTGACACAGCATCTGGCTGTATGATTGAAGTTGCAGCTGACTGCACTAGGACCTTGGAAGCATGTGTCGTTCAGTGAACTTAAAGAACCGAAAATTGAAGATCTAGAAAAGATGCAAGTGGTTGGAGAATGATTCCCAGAAGAAACAAAAACTTATTTTAAAAGATTAAAAAAGAAAAAGATCCGTTCGATCATTTTATCTGATGAACAAAGGTATTAATCTCCCCGGGAAAAATTTTGATGTACTAGTGCTCCATCAAAGTTGGCTTTAATCAGAGGATGCCGTGTGCTGCAGAATTCACACAGCAGAAAATTTAATGAAGAGAGTCAAATGTTAGCTAGTTGGAGCCATTTTTATGCAATTCGGAGTACCTCATATGGTGATCTAAAATGTCAAACACTACATACTGGAGACTTCAGAGGTGCATCAGCCATTTAGATTGAATGATTTCTTCCTATACTTCATTGGTGTCATACGTTGGACAGAAATAATCATATAATTCAAGAAGTTGAGCTGCCACTGCTTCATATACCACAGGAATTTGGAGATATAAAAGTTAATTCCTTAGTATTAAACAAATATTTTAAGATCTATTTATTTCACATTATTCTTTCAGAATTTATTTGGAAGGTCTCTCTTCTATAGAACGCATGTAACTGGCTTGTTCTCCCATTTAGTTTTTGAAACTATCCAAGTAAAATTTTCATTACCAATCAAATTAAACTATTTCTTTATCCTAAATTTTACATACCTCTTCAGCTGTTGGACGATCTTTCGGATCAAATGCAAGAAGGTGTTCCAATAGGCGTAGAGCTAATGGATCTGCATTAGGGAACTTGTGAGAGAATGGAACTGGTTGTTTTTTCCGCATGCTACTAAGATACCTCCTAGCCTTTTCATTTCGAATCTGCAGATGTCATAAGAAATTAACTATTGTAACTTGCACTAATATAAGGTTAAAAAGAAGATTGAAAAAAGAGCAAGACAATTTACGGTCAAAGCTGAATGCTCGGTCATCAAGAGAGAAAAAAAATATAGCTGAAAATTTATAGCAACCTCAAAAAGTAATGCAATAAAGAAATGTAGAAGCTAGGGTAGATAACAAACCCTTGAAATGGATTCAGTAGAAGGAGTGCCAAGTAAATCAGTCATGAGATCCAATTGGTGCACCACATTTTTTCCTGGAAAAAGTGGTTTTCCTGTAAGCATTTCTGCAAATATGCATCCTATGCTCCATATGTCAATGGCTGGAGTGTACTGAAAATAAAAGTAAGAGAAAATGAAATCTCAGAAACTCCAGATACAGTCTTCAAAATACTACAAACAATAGACTAAGTAGTTCATAATGCAAACTGTTCAAGATAAAAACAAATATCTGAGTATAGAACAACACAGTAGCAACACCATTAAATTTGTCCACATGCCAATACCAAGAGAAAGCAAGAACAGTCCGGAACAAGAAACACTCCACAATCCTTTAGAAGGGAAATTGTAAATATTTAACAGCTCTTCAAAGAAAAATAACAAGGGCACGGAGTAGATCAGTTGATAAGTTCCACCAGTAGTTAGGCCCAAAATTATTAAAGCATCTTGTCAAATTCAGTGCACATCAAAGTAAGGAGAATTCCTATACAACTAATAAGCTTCAATTGGTAATGTGCCATTTTAAATTTTGCTTCAAATGAACAAACTTTAAGACTTTGTTAAGTTCAAAACGAAGAGAAAAAACTAATAAGCCTTGATACAATGAAGCCTTTTTGACAACAATCAGGCAGGACATCAATTACGAATCTATGATAACATCAATTCCAACCCTCCCAACAGAGTCTCAACTGCCAAGGTAGCAAGGTTACAGAAAGTAAACTACGGATCTTGAAAAGTTGATAGAAATATGGCTGAAATGAGAAAACTTCCTTTCTGTACAAGATGAGAATAAGATGTACTCAGCACTGACAGGTAGCAATACATCATTCATTTAAAAAATAAAAAATTATCAAAAACTAGAGATGGTCAACAGGTACCAAAATAAGGCCCATGCGGGCTTGGTCTCATGCCATGCCGACAATGTGCTTCGTGCCGTGCCTAATTTTTTTTTTTTTTTTTGGGCTTATGCCTAGACCCAATACACATGTCGTGCCATGGGCCCTGCCTAAGAAAAAAACAAGACAAGCATTTTTTTAAAAATTTTTTTAAGAAGGCATGCCAAGCTATTGGCGTACTTTTTTCAAATCCATATACTTTTTTGGGTCCATGTGTCTTTAGCCAAATTCAATAGAATCAAAATTTCAAAAATCTAGTTAATATTTAATAATAAAAAACTAATAATAGTAAGAGAATGTCATACGAACTACTAAGTTAGACAATAAGGTATTAGAATTCTTTTTTCTTACCTAACAACAACAACAATAAAAATAATAATAATAAAAAATTTTCTTAAGGGTTAACTTAATCGTTAACTTGAACTTACATAGAACCATAGATCACAGTCCATAATAACATTAATACATATATTTTATAAACTAATGATATTTATAATGTTATTGATTAAAATCATGATCTCATCTATTCATTTCATAAATTATACACATAAAATAATTAGAGTTTTTTTTTTCAAAACCAAGAGTTAAATGAATTTTAAAAACTTATGCTAATAAAATATATTAAAAGATTCAATTTCAAGTTATTAATAAAATCATAAAATTTTAAGTTTACTTTCATAAAAAAAGTGAAACGTGTTTATTGCGAGTCTTTTACGTTCAGTGCTTTAGCCCATCTTTAACCGTGCCGTGCTTTTAAGGCCCACGTGCCTAAAATTCTCAACCTAGCATAGACCCTATGCATGCCATGCCGTGTCGCGTGCCCTACCAAAATGTGTTCGTGCCATGCCATGCTATAAAAACACGTGCTGTGCCCATGCCATGCCACATGCTGCCCGGCCCTTTGGCTCTATCAAAATCATTACTAAGGATATTGTCCATGTGATTGAATGAGGCAGAGAAGAAAAAGAAACAGATCAATAAGGTGATTTATCTAGAACAACTAATTAGCCCTTGTATAAAAGACACATAATTTGTCAAAATAAACCCTCCGTTATTTATTAATCTTAACATTTAATAACCATAACAATTCTAAAACAGGATCTTAGTTGCATGAAATTAGAAATAATTGATTCCGAAAAAACATTGAAAATGTGAGTCTGATAGAGTTGAAAGGTACATAAGATTAGAGTTTGAGTAGAAGCTACAGCCAATGACAAACAGGTTAGGTCAGGTGCAAGGTGCATCCATAAAAATCACAATTTTTACCAGAGCAACATGTACTGCAAAATTTTAGGCACCACATTTAGCAGATTATCACTCAAGAAAAGTTGTGGAAGACGTTTAGAAAGGGTAAACGTATACTATTTTGTCTGGTCAACTAATGCTACTCCAAGAGCAAGTTGTGTAGAAAATATCTCACTTTTCAAAACAGGGAATAGTCAATAAGCTGCAGCGATTGATAATGAAAAAGCAAGGAATACAGAGAAACAATGACAACAGCAGAAACCAATGCAAGGAAACATTCATAATGATGACACAGTCATAACAAAAGTCACATCATGTAATTATTTTCCATGCCCAAGGCCATCTCAGCAACTTGAAATGGGATAGGAATTTAAATAAAAGGAAATCAAAGATAGAGAGGAGCTTACTTTGGAGAAAAAAGACCCACATAGTTCAGGAGCACGATACCATCGAGTTGCTACATAGTCCTTCGCAAAATTTAAAAATTTTATTAAGCACATTGCAGTTTCGAGGCATGAATTTTGAGACTCGAAATAACAAAATTAAGCAATTTGCGTAAATTTAAGAATTAGATGAAAGTTCAGCATTTAGGTCACAGAGCACCGTACAGTCCAGAAAATAGCAGATGGAGCATCATTAAAAGAAACTCGAGCAAGCCCAAAATCACATATCTTCAGTTTGCAATCAGCATTGGCAAGGATGTTTTTTGGCTTTAAATCTCGATGAAACACATTTGCTGCATGGAACTCAGAGAAGTCAGTCATTGGGAAGAACATAAATGCCAAAACATACTGAATTGCACCAACCTGTATGTATATATTTCAGACCACGAAGAAGCTGGTACAAGAAAAACTGATAATGCTCAGGAGTAAGATCATCATTTGCCTTAATTACTTGATGAAGGTCAGATTCCATCAACTCAAAAACAACATAAATATCCTTAAACTCCCGTCGTGAAGGAGGAAGCATAATATGCTTGATTTCTACAATATCAGGATGACGAAGCAACCTAAGGAGTTTAATTTCTCTCAGAATCCGCGTGGCATCAGAAACATGTTCAAAAACATCATTGATCTTCTTTATTGCAACCCTTTCTCCGGTGTGGGTGTCAACTGCTGAACCGACAACACCATAACTTCCTTTCCCGATGACTTCTTGAATTTGGTATCGGCTTGCCTCTCCATACTCTGTGAAAAATTCTGTTTCTAGTGCACTCTGCAGAACATTTAGCAACCAGTGATTACAGAATTCAGAATGAACAAATATGGTACGTATCACATAAGGATATAATAGAAGTTATATTAGTCTATCATGGCTGTGGAAGTATAAAACTGAATATTTAAAACGACAGATACAAGCACAATCGGAAGCAAAATTGCTCAGCTGGTTATAAGTAACAGAAGATCCAGTAAATTGATTTAGAAAACTCAAAAAACCATAATAGAACACAAACTTCATTTTGAGTTTGAAATATCAAAAGACTCAAATAGCTCCCCAGTAAGCTCATAAACCCATCCCAAGTATCAATTAGAAGTGGTTTTGTACAATGCTAAATAAAGAGCAAAAAGTGGGTTCTTTTACCCTGCATCAACACTTGCTTTTGCGCAAACCTAAATGAGCATCACAATCATAATGAAAGTCTAGATGCTTCCTTTTCCAAACTTTAAACTGCATTTGCCACAAAGTAAACATGTTCTTGATCCAAAACCACGAACTCTCTTTTCTTTTTCTTTTTACACCAGACGATCATTTGAATACCACAGTATCCATCATCAATCACAACAAAAATTAGAAAGAATATGATGATAATTGGAAATGGGCAATGGGGTTATTATCCAACCAAGCAAATCAATGATCCCCCTTGAAGGCATCTTCAATAGTTTTTAAAAAACCCAAAGATTATTAGCCAAAGGGCCTTAAAAAGCAAACAAGACTAAATAGGAAAAAAAAAAAAACAAGAACATAAAACAAAACAGATCTGAAATAGAGAGACAGACCTTCTTGTGAGGATCCATGGTGGCAGGTGTAGGGGCAATAGGGAATTCGATTCTTTTGGGTACCCTGATGAGCTTTAAGCCGGAGAAATCAAAGTCTTCAACAATTGTAAGCTGTTGTTGATGTTGGCCTTCATGGCTGCTTCTGCTGCTGCTACTAATATTGATATTGTTGCTCTTCTTGTTGTTAGAATCAAAATTGTTGTTGTTGTTGTTGTTATTACTATTATTAGTAAAAGAATGGCGTTGAAACCAGCGACGCACACCGTCCACGAGTGTACCACTTCCCCCCATATAACTCTCTCGCTCTCTCTCTCTCTCTCTCACTCACTCACTTCTCAGCCTTTTGTTCTTTCTTTCTATTCACAGCCAATCAATTCCAGCATTCCTCGCTTTCCCTCTCCTATTTTCTCTCCATATTTGCCATCTCATTTGCTTATGGGTACCTTGTTTTTCTTCTTTTCCTTCTCCCTTCCGTATTAATTTTATTTTATTTTCTTTCTTTCTCCGATGCTTGCGGAGGTGAGAGATGAGGAGAGGAGGAGAGATTTGGGATTGAGACACAAGACAGAAGGTGTTGCGTTGAGAGATTTGTGTGTTATGTTTTTGTTTTGTGTTGCGGGGACGTTATTATATTGCTGTGTGTGAATGCAATTATTATATGTAACTCGATCTGACCGCTGTTACCTTTTTTAATATCACTTACCATTATTATTTTCAGAATATTCAAAATTTTTATTTTAATTTCAATTTATAAATTTTATTTAATTTATAATTAATATGAATTAAAATATATTTAAAAATAAGATAATATAATAAAATTATGGTATCAAGGGTTATTATTGAATATTATGAAAATAGTATAGTATAAGTGGTATATATTTATTTTAGTAAGAGAAATCTGTAATTTTCATTTAATTTTTAACAATATTTTTACAGTTTACAATAGTTTTGGTTAGATTGTTAGATTAATAAATAATATACTCTTCAATTAAAATCACAACATTAATACCATAGTAATTAAACATAAATTATGTAATTAATACATAAGACTTGTAAATTTAGAATAAAATTTGTAAATTAACACTAACTACGAAATAATAAATCTTGGAAATGAAATATAAAACTTGTAATTGGACCATAAAACAAGTAGAATAATATAAACTAATAAATTGATGTATTACTAGTAAACAAAATAAAAACTTATAAATATAACATAAAATTAGTAAATCAACATTAAGTGTTAAATAAAACCTAAATTTTAGAAATAGAATAGAAGACTTGTAAATAAAAGATAAAAAATATATATATATAAGACTCAAAATTATACGAAATATATATAAGACTCAAAATTATATCTAATTTTATTAATGTATCATATATGTATATAATAATATAAGAATATATTTTTAATTTTGTTTTGGCTTGATCCACATTAAGATAAATAATTTCGATTAGTTAACTTCTGAAGTAAGCAAATACTATTATAGAAAATAAAAAAAATTGTCCTAAAATGAATATAAAATGTATGGTCAGATCAGTTAAGTAAAACTTATTATACTTGTTTTCAATACAATTTTTTTCTTTTTTTTTTTGTGTTTTCAATGGATGAGTGATTTTTTTTCTTTGTTTAATGAAAGTGAATGAGTAAGCTATTTTTCACTAAAATTTTGTAGAAATTATGTTAATTATTTCAATAATTATATTTTTATATTAATTTACTTGTTTTACTTTTTATTGATCTTATTTATAATTCACAAAATTTATGTTTATCACGGTGTTGATACCATAATTTTAATTACAACATTATATAATTTGCCTTGAAGTTAAATAAGATTAAAGAAAAAAGAAAAACAATATGATATAGATTAAATCTAATGAATAATACTATAACTACAAATATTTTGTATAAATTGATGTGATATAATACTGTTAATTAAATAATAAAATAAAAAATAACGAAAACAAATTAAGTGGGGCATATAAGGTTTTCATTCCAACTTATTAAAGGTGATTTTTACCTCAATAACATTAGAAACAAGATGCGGAGAGCTTATTGAACTATCTGATTAAGAGCATAATCGGGTGTACGTAAAAGATGGTACATGTAAAAGATATTCCAATGTAAGTAAGGGTGTGTTTGACATCGTTTTTTGGTAGCCATTTTTTGTTTTATGAAAACATAAAAATGTAAAATTCTATTGGTGAATGTGGTTTTGAACTATAAATAAAAAATACAAAAATAAAAAAGTTTATGTTTTTCAATTTGTCTTTGCAAAGATAGAAATGCCAAATTGGCGTTCTCTATTTTTTTTTATTTTCTATCATTATGGGTCTCACACCAATAATGCAATTATTACAACTAAGATTTGGTAGGCCTCACGTGTTTGTCAAATAAATAATTTATTACAATATAATAAATATATAATAAAAAATGCTATGCATACGTTCAAAATTATGGCTCAGACACTACTTTATATTTATAACTATATTATTAAAATAAATAAATTTAACATAATTAATATAAATAAATGTAACAATCAATAAATAAGTTTTAAATTTATCATAAATCATTTAATTATAAAATTAATTTCTTTAAAAACTTAAGAAATTTACAAATCAATAGATGATATTTGTCTCAAAATTTGACTTAAATTTTTATTTTAAAAATGTATTAAAATTAGGTACATATATTTTTATAATATAATTTTTTAAATATAATTTTTTAAATATAATTTTTTAAATATAATTTTTTTAAAAATATATACTAAGTAAATTTTCATTATTTTTATTTTTCTAAATAAGCTACCAAACACATTTTCACATTTCTCATTTTCAGATATTAGTTTAAAAACAACCTATTAAACATGTTTTTATTTTTATAAAAAATTAATCATTCTTTTTTGCAAAACAAAATAAAAACACTATATAAAAAATAATATTAAACACACCCTAAACTTTTCATCCAGTTAATGAACATCAACGCCATGGAGTGTATCTAAAGCATTTATATTCAAAATAGACATTCTAAAGCATTTATATTCAAAATAGACACCAGCGTCACTACTGACGTTCATTTTTTTTTACTATATTTGAAGGATATAATAGTAAAAAAAGGTTAGTATGATCATTTTTAAAACTTTATATGTCTATATGATAATATATAAGTAAATTATGAAAGTTTAGATAGTACATGTCGTTATAATGGTTTCTTATTACTCTTTTATCAGCTGATCTTGGCCAATCCAGACGTGGGGCTGCAAGTTTTTTTTTTTTTATTTTGCTCATTAAAAATGTATCAATAAAAAATAGAAATAAAAAACAGATAGAAGTTTGATTTTAATAGTTATATTTTTTGGAATATTATATTTTTACTTCCTTAGATATGATCGAAATATAAAAATGAACAGAGGTGGCGCTTCTCAGATGCAAAAATGTCGAAAACTGAGAAGTTTCTTTTTTTTTTTTTGGTTAAGTTTGAGATAATATGATTTCATCATACTTATTCTTTTATTATCATGGTCAATCCATGAATTGACCCATATAATAATATACTACTTATAATGTCAATGTTCATGCATTAAGGTGAAGATAGGAATAAAAAAAAAACCATCAATAATTGGAGAGCAAATCTTTAAATGATTGAAAAATATTTAACCGAGTATTTGCATAGCAAATCTATTAAATGATAAAAAAAAATTGATAGTTGATTTTTTTATAACTTATTGCAATTTGGATATGAACATGAATTGATAGACTTTTTGACTCTCATTGTTTTCTCTCTCTCAGGTTTGGCTGCTATATATATTTACCAGCCAAAAAAATACAAAGTTGAAGCAAGTTGACAATAGTGCAATACACCTCATTCTGTACATGTAGCTGTCTGTTTGAACATTTAGCTGAGGCATGAACCAATAAAACCGGTGCGTCTAATTTTGCGTTGCCAGCAGCCACCAAATTGCAGTCTGCACTTTTCAGGACGCGGCTGCTTAAGCACACGTCGCTGTCGTGATGATTGACAAGGACATCACATGAATGTGTTAGAAAACATGCAATTGGTGTGGGCGCAACCCACTGAAAATAGCAACCAAGAACGATGTAGGTGAATAATAAAACTAAATTACAGGAAATACAAGTAACTAATAGTAACCTTAAGTAAAATAAAATTATTAAAAAAGAAACCCGAGATCGGTCCTAGATAGTTTTGTTAAAATAGATTTATCACCTACTGTCAAATGTCGGGTGCTTTAAGTTTGAACGGCAATTGTTTCTTAATAGGATATGAAACAGACTTGCGACCAACCGTCAGTGCATTATTGAATCATTTCTAGTGAACTTTTGAACTCTTTGACACAAAAAACTCTTTGTGTGGTTGCTCTGCTTCTTAAATGAAGAGAAGTCAGTAATTTATAAGCGTTTGTGTGAGGGTAATATCGCCTATAATTAATTGCTCTTAAATTTAAATTCATAATTTAATCAGCTAATTAAATCACAACATTTGTAACTGCTGTATTTATTCCAAAAAATTCTTAGCCGATTTATTTTATAAAATTTGTGACTTATGCTCTTAGTTCTTACAACTAATTATAAAAAAGATTAAAACTAAGAAAGGCCTGACACAATTTGGTCCGATAATTGTGTACGTAAGATGCAGATACACAAGAGTCAAGTTGGCTGACATAGGATATGCACACCCAATAGAGGCACGCTCAAGAGAGAGCCTCTGTACTTATATTCTTACTTATGCATACGTAAGTAATTATATATAAAACCTTCATGCGTTAGTTTTCTTTTCCATGCGGGATAAGTGCATTTTCATTTACTCGAATATTATTTTTAGCATATAAATATATCACTTCAAAATATTCAAGGAGGAGTATCTAAATCACCTTAGACCTTTCACTTATAGCAAGTGGGTCTCACTTAAAATTATGCCTCAAAAACACCATTTGTGTGATGTTTTTCCAACAATCCCCCACATGAATGAATATTGGCAAAAAATAGAGCACCGAATGTTTTTATCAAAAATATTTTGACCTCGATAGAGTTTAGTGGATCAAAATCTACATAGGATAAGTTGATTTTAACCTTTAAATCTTCCCTTGTGAAAATATATTTACTTTACTAACTAGTAGACACGATGTCTTTCAACTATTTCGCCGTTCATGTAAATGATGATATAATCCACACAAGAATCTCTCCTTAACACATTTGAGTTCTCATGGGTATGATCATTTTGGCTATGAACATCTACCTAGTTATACGAGAGCTTCTAAGAATTATACCATAATAGCTCCCATAGAAGCAGCCTAATTACTTTCTTATATAGGTGATTTTTTAATTAAGAGTAACTTCCATTGTTGTGCTTGGATTTTCTGGTGCATAAGAATCATTAAGAGCACTCTTTCATCATATGAATGGAGAAGAGGGTAACTCTCATAAGAAGATAACTCTATAGTGATCCAACTAGGTATTATATAATTAGGTTTTTCTTTTGAACCTAGATCTTGGAATCTCTAGTTAGCTAGACTGGATTTTCCTTTGTAAACATCTTTTATTTTATGGGCTTTTAGTCTATTCCCCTTGATAATTTATCTACTATCTCTTTATTTAACCCTTAGGTTCGCATATTTGCAATATTATTGTTTGATTTTAAAGTCAACAGACATAACTTCAGTAGAGATTAGTATTCTAAATTTCTAATGTTATTATGTCTATGATATATGTCTAGACTTACTAGTTTTTACCAGTTTACATAAAGTTGCGTGCCAACATAAATTGCTAATTGACAATAGCACAAGCTTTAATCAATCTGGAATATCCTCTAATAGTTTTATAGCTACTTTATCTTTCCATCCAAGGGATTCTTAGCAACAGCTAGATTGGTATGCTTTTGCTGTTAGCAAGAACAATTGTGATTGTCGCCATTATCTCAAACATTGCATCAACACATCTAGCTGTTGCTTGACATGGATGTTCCTTTCATCATCTTACGACCATGATTTTGTGGGCAATGATTTAAACACATTCTATAAATAGCCCGCATTGTATGCAAAAATTATGCCAATTAGATTCCTAGAAAAGAATGGAGAGGTCGCAAATGGTCCACTTAAAATGAAAACTTCTTCGGCAATATATAACTTTTGTGACATAACTTCTCTAGAGTATTTAAGCTTTTGCTTATTTAGCCACAAAAGCATTTAACGATTCCAAGCATCAATCTACTTTCAATAAAAGTCTTGCAAGATTCAATATTGTTAGATGGTTCAAGACGCTCTCACTTAAAACTCAAACTTTTTAAGCAACATATAGCCTTTGTGACAAAACCTTCCTAGAGTATTTAACCTTACTTATTTGGCACATAAGCATTTAGGGATTCTGAGCATGAATTTGCTTTCAATAACAATCTCGCAAGATTCAGTATTTTCAGATGATTCAATATCTATGTCTCCAGTCTTGAAATTCATCCCATCAAATTTCTTAGGTTTCTCCATAATCCACAATTTAATAATTGTGTTCAATGATGGATTTTATACAATCCTCCAAGAATCTTCTAGATTCAAGATTCATGAGCATTTTTTGTTCACAAATTTAATTGTTTAAATTTTGCAACTGCCGCTTTTAACATTAAATTGAAATCATAACCATTGCCATTAAACTTTGAATAGTTTCTTAAATTAAATTCAATGTTGAACTTAATTTACTGTTACTACTTGAGAATAATTCTGACTTTAGATTTACAATTAATGAAATTAATACTATAATTAATTATGATTTTAACTCATTACAATCTCTGTAACTTTTTTGAAAATTTAACATAATAATATGTTAATCATAATGTCCAACACTAATTGAAATAAGATCTTATTACTATTAGAGTTAACATTCCATGATCTGAGCTTACATTAACATTGAGAACTTATTGACGAAAATATAATCATATACTCGATCTTATGTACGGCACCCATACTTTATGACATTTTCTTATTTAATGCCTCCGAACAGCACAATTGCAAGCCACCCTTGAGGTTTCTCTAACAGGACACTCTTGTATAGTATGATGTCCTTGACTTATGAAGCATTTTCCATTGCCAACATTTAGTCCTTAATCATTAATCAGCATTTTGCTCTCCAAAATGTTCCTTGTACGCTTTGTACATTTCTCACATTTTAATCAACTAATTAGATCACAATATTTGTAACTGCTGTATTTATTCAAAAAAATATTAGCTGATTTATGTTACAAGATTTGCAACTTATATGCTTTTACTTATTGCAATTAGTCATCCAAAAATTAACAAAAAATGGTAAAAAAAAGCTAAGATGGGCTTGGCACGACATTTGTAGACGCTGGATGTGGGTGCGAATGAGTTAAATTGATCAAGATAGGATCTACACCCCTCCTGCGTAGGCGCGCGCAAAAGAGAGCATGTATGCTCATATTCTTACCATATACATGTCAGTAATTGTATATAAACCTTTTATGCCTTAGATTTTTTTTTTCACGTGTGAAATCTGCATTTTTCTTTAATTCTTCCAACTCTATAAGTGTATTTTGAGTAATAATTTCTCATTCACCCAAGTATTATTTTGAACATATAAATCACTCTAATCCTTTCATTTACATTAAGGGGTCTTACTCAAAATTATGCTTCAAAATAATCACTTATGCACTATTATTTGGATAGAATCTTATCCTAAACATAATCTAAGAGCAGATAGTCAATTAATGGAGATAACAATTATATACTTGTGCACACTTGATCACCTCTCTAATAATAATTGTTGATACCTCTTTTTTTTTCGTTTTTTGCTTGAGATAGGGATAAAAGATAGAGGTTTTACCTGCGCACACAGTAAATAAAAAGTAGTGAAATGGGTCGGTTTGTGTCTTATAATATAATTTGTTAAGCTATGAGCATTGTTTAGCTAATTTCTGATTTATAAGGATTGAGTCTTCCCTCGATGTTGACCTAGTACTCGTTTGGCTTGTCTTTGCACTTTGGGACTCATTTATTCTATCTTAAGGCGAGACTCCTTCCCGAGGTGGGATATGACACATTACCCTATCAACAATAACAATGTGCTAATAATTTATATATTATTTAATTAAAGTTGGTTGGTGTGAGTGGTTCGCCACTCTCACCTCTTAACAGAGGTCAAGGGTTCAAGTCCCGTTCTCGTATGCAGTCACCATTTTGGCCAGCACTTTACTCTTTACGGGCGGCGGGGAATTAGTACGTGTTGTGGACGGGTTTCTCTTCTTTATGGGCGGCGGGAATTAGTACGTACAGACGGGTTTAAATGTGCCTCCCACAGTTAGACCCCACTCAGGACCACCTAGTGATTCAGAAAAAAAATTATAGATTATTTTAATACTTCTCTAGCTTAATTATATTTTATTATGTTAATTTTTATATTTTGTTATTGTAGGTTTATATTAAGAATATTCAAGTAAAAGAAGGAAGAATAATTGAAAGAGTTAAAGATCAAGAAGGAAGCATTACGAGAAAATATTTATTAATTAATTCGGTGGCAGCAGCTTATGATTATTTAAGGAAACAAAGATTTTGAACTAAAATCTTGGTCAATATAGTAAATTCGGTTGTGGTTTTAAGTGGCAAGCAAGTGCACAAAAGAGAATCTTGCTTTTATTTAATTAATTGAAATCCTTATAAGCTTAGAATTAAAAAAAAAGTGGCTTGGACTTTTGCTTATAAAAGTCCACGAATTAAAGAATTAAAGAGAAGGAGAGCAGCAGTCGAGAGAAAAATTAGAGAAGGGCAGCAGCTGCAGACAACTAGAGGAAAAAGCCAAGAGAAAAGCAACAAGAAAAGAGAGAAGCCGCAGCCGTGCAGCCTAGAGCAATAATTTGGAGAAGCCGAATTACATAGATTAGATAGAGACGGCTTCCTGACATAACTTCATGAGTTTATGCTTTCTTTTTTTTTTTCTTTTCCAGTTATATTGTTTGAATGTTCGCTAAAATATTTATGGATTCTCTAGATAGCGCCTAGCTATCCTATGTGTTGAGAAATCATAAACTTCTTATTGTAAAGCTCTGAGCTATTATCGGTCTTTAAGGTGCGTTTGGAATTGAGGTTGGGCAGTTGTACCTTAAAAGTTACAATACTAAAGTATTTGGCAGATACTAACTGCTGCAGCCTGGGAGCTATATTGATATGATTTTTCACTTATATAATGGAAAATCTATTTTATCTTTAATAATTTTGTCAAAATTATTATTTAAAATTTATATTTACTATTTATTATTAATTTTTGTTTCATAGTTATAATTTTTTTCTACAGCAGTTGTAACTTAAAAGTTACACTACCTTAATCCCAAGTAGTTCCTTAATCTCTTGATCTTCCTATTAGTTTGTGTTTTTAACAAGTGTTTTCCAAGTTTTGAACTTGTCAAACACTTCATCTTTATTCTTCAACACATACACCCAGACCATTCTAGAGTAATCATCTATTGGAGATAAGAAGTATCTAGCTCCGCCTATGGACACAGCCTATGCTCATCCTTACAGATCTGAATGGATGTACTCTAGAGTACCTTCTATATTGTGCGCTACAATTTAGAACTGGGTTCTTGAAGATTTACTTATGATACACTTCTTGCAGACCCTATAGTATTTATTTTATCATCATCGAAGACTCTATATTTTGCTAGTTCTTTTGAGCCTTTCTCACTCATGTGACCTAACCTCAAATGTCATAGTGAGGTTTTATCTAACTCTAGTTTTAACACACTAACATCACTTGTAACAAAAATACCTCCCAACACATACAGACCATTAATAATGTCACCTTTCATCATAGAACCCTTGATCACTTTTAAGATACTAGATTTAGCCTTAACTAGAATATCAGTTTGATATGACATACCTACTAACATAAGATTTCTTTTCAAATTAGGAACATGTCTAACATTCTTTATTTCTCTATATAAGGCGATATTTTTTTTTATTTAATGACTTAATTGACTTAATTTTGATCAGTTAAGTCATTAAGTCTGTTTATTTTTTTAACTTAATAAAAATTTTCAGTCATTAAATCATTTTGTTGTTAAGTTATTTTTTTTAGCTTTTTGCTTATCTAAAAAGCCTGAATAATATCATTAAAAAACATTCTCTAAAATATCCTCATCTAATTAATTAATTTTCATCCTTACCTCAATAAAATTTAATTAGCACTACTGCCCATCTCTATAACTTTTGATAATATAGTAGAAGATTATTACTAGTTTTATCTTTTTATTTTTTTCAAATTAGTATTATTTATCTTGATAATTACTTATGAATATTTTCATATAAAAATATCATACACTACAATAAAATTGATTAACATATGCTGATTTAGAATATTAAAGGGTTGTATTCAATTGAACATGATTTAAGTTATGATAATATATTATCTTATTTATATTCTTTGAGATATCTATTATATGTTTAATATTTATAATTTGTAAGGGTAAAAATATAAAAATAATAGCTTTCAATTTTTTTAAATTAAAAAAATCAACTTAATATTTATTTTTAGCAATTCAAATAAAAAATATATATCATTCCGATTCAGACATTCAACTCTATTCAGAACTAAAATTAATTAGGATCAATTCATTTTTTTGGGGGAAGGTGAGGGTGGGGTGAAGGCCACCTGAGCCATCAAACATCTAAAGTCTAATTGTGACTATCCCAATGACCTTACAGATAACTTTATTTCCAATTATTACTTTACAATTATCACCAGACTTATTAGGACAAATATAGAGTGAAAACCAGAGTTAATACTTAGCTTCAGTTTTGTCACCAGAGGCTATCGAAACTCCAGCTGAGTCATAATCATCATCTTTTGGCTCTTTTAATGTAACAACATCACTGTCTTTCTCTTTTGGTTTGTTCTTTTTTCAACGCAATCCTTCTTAAAGTGACATTCCTTCTAGCATTGGAAGGACTTCAAATCTTTTGGTTCATATTTGGATCTCTTATTCTTAAATCTCCCTTTTACTGTCAGAACTTTTCCATTAATCTTCTTAGTGATTTCTTTTGAACTTAATACTTCCTTGACATCCTTTATTGTTAGTTCTTGTCTTCTGTATAATAAGGTATCAATAAAGTATTCATAAGATTCTAGTAAAGAGCTTAAGAGCCTTATCTTCATCAATAATCTTCATATTAATATCTTTAAGATCAAGGATGATCTTGTTGAAGGCATCAATGTGCTCTGAGATTGAAACACCCTCTTGCATCTCTAAGGTATAGAGTTTCTTCTTTGTACACAGTCTCTTTGCGAATGACTTCTTTGTGTACAAGTCTTCAAGATTTCTGCAAAGACCATTGGTTGTTTTCTCTTCATTAACTTTTATCACCAAGACTAAGAATTATGGCATTGTGTGCTTTGTTCAGGATTGTTTCCTTATCTTCATCTTTGATTTTGCTTGCCTTTTTGGTGTCTCTAAGAGCTTCTTCAAATCCTTAGTGGACTAATAGAGCCCCCATCTCCATCCTTCATAAATGGAAATCATTATCTCTTGTGAATTTCTCCACATCACCCTTTGGTCGTAACACGCTTTAATCTTTGAAATAAAAGTAACTCTATAACTAATTTGTTGAGATTGACTCGATGTACGTATACCAAACCAATCATCCCAACATCTAATCCTAGTTAAAGATTGATTAATAAACTTAAGAATTAATGTTTAATTATATACAAACAGTAAGAAATCAAAACAAACAAAGCAGCAAAGATCAAACACAAGTATTTATAGTGGTTCAATTGGTTACTCAGCCTACATCTACTAAAAAATCATAACAACGACTTTATTAATTGTCAAAAAAAAGTTATAGAGAGAGATTCTTTATTGTGCTTTGTTAAACAAACCACCGTACTAATGGTTTTATATAGATGCTAAACGGCTATATGAAGCACCTAATAATTACTAGAATCATGTTTCTTGGTTTAAAGAGAAAATCTTTCTTTTAATGATGTTAACCACCTTCCATATATATGACACATGTTCTAATTAATACTCTTTCAATATGGCTTGCATCCATGTCATTTGAGTTTTGACATTTAAGTGAGATCGTGGGTATGATTTCACTTAATTAAACAGATGATATATGCTGATTGTCATACTCTCCTGATTGTTTCTCAACTGATACGTTGTACTCCTATGAACAACTTGTCAAATTTCTCTACTTCACGAAAACGACTTGTCATGCGTTTTTTGAAATCTAGATTTGAGCTTCACTTTTCAACAATGACAATTTAAAAAACTAAAACAATCAATTAATAAACGAATATTAGTTTCTAACTTCCATAATGAGGAAAATTTCTGGACAATCAAGCAAGTAAAGGTGTAATTTGACCCAAAAAAAAAAAAGAGGTGTGAATGATATGATGGATATTTATTAGATTATGATAGCAAAATTCTACACTAGATAAAAGGTTCCACGTCACAATTTGATGTGGAATCACTGACTGATAATAATTATATATACACATGGTGATACATGTTGGAAAATTTTAAATTCTCTCTTTTCATTATCCCTCTAAAATTTCAAAATTTCAAATAACTAGAGATAATATATACCATTCTCTTTCCCTCTCTATTATCTCACTTTAATTATTTTTTTCTCTATCTCTCCAATTAATCTTCATCTCTGATCCATTTTTAAAACCTAGTGAAGAAGAAGAATTTTTTTGTTGATGAAATCATTTTGGCAACCTTTTTATCTATGACAAAATGATTATTGCCACTACCAGAGAAGAAGAAGATGTTTTATAATGACGAAGAAGATGATTTTTGAAGCATGAGTGGTTGTCATTTCTTTTTTTCCTTCATATTCTCGATGCACGTAGTAGCTGTTGTCAAGTTTCATTGATTTTCTTTTGGGTTGGCTTACCATTTGTTTTAGACAGATTTTAGAGGAAAGCAAAAGGGAAAAATCTATCTAGAACAATAGATTTATTTTTTAGGGAAAATAGGGTACTGCACTAGGTTGTTGTGTGTGTTGTTTTTGAGATTCGAATAAGGTAAGAAGGGTGGGAGGCTGATAATGGCAGTGAGAGGTCAGAATCTAGAAGGGAGGTCCACTGAGATAAGCTTTAATCCTAAAAAAAAATTTAAAAAAAAGGTTAGAGGTGGAGTCGGGGTGGCCCGGTGTCCACACTTCAAAGCTCAAGTTGGAAAGTTAAGATTTTTTTATGGTGGGAGCTTGCCAGCCCTCTGAAAATAATGGCTTAAGGTTAAAGAACCTTAGCCTTTCTTTTTGTGGAGTGTGTGTGATGTAGAATGATGAGAATAAAACCTGAGTGTCTTTGTATATGGAGTACCCCGGTTATTACATGGCATGTTTTTAATGGTTATTGCCTGTCCTTTTACCTTTTTTTATGATTTTTGGGCCATTGGGAGCATGCTTGGGGAGCAAGAAGGCATTCATGGCGTAACTTATCTTTTTGGGCACGTGGCATACGTTGGAGAGTGGTCCAAGTTATTTCAGTAGAGATTGTCTGGCAGGGCGGCTAAGGACCACTGCCCTTGGTGCAACGTCCTTCATTTTTTGACAGAGGTGGCAGTTGATTGTCGCCACTTTTTCAATATGATGTTCTGACATTTGATTTTCACAAAATCCAATATTATCCTTTAGACGATGCAGACATCTCTTGTAACTAACTTTTTAGAGACTTTTCCTTGATTGTTTTGCATCTAATCTGTTGGGTACCTCGGGTATCCTCATTTGTGGTGTAGGTCAGGTACCTCAGGTGCGTACAGTGATCACTTAGAGTCATGGCGTCTCATTGACACGTAGCGTTCTACTATCAATTTTTTGTTTCTCCCAAAAGAACATCCCTTATAGTTTCTTTCTTGGCGAAAAGTATCGGAGGCAAAAGAAACTCACATAAGTAAAAGTGACACGTGGCAATGTGAAGTTTAGCTTGATAGGCGGCTGAATAGACCTTATATATTTCCAAGCCATAAATCTTCTCTTTGTCTTTTTTTTTTTTAAACCAAACTAATGGTAGCTCCCTGGGTGGCCTAGGTACCACTCCTTCTATTAGGTGTATCTAGGGATGGGAAAATCCAGGTCTAGGTCCGGGTTTAGCCTTTTTAGATCCAGACCCGGACGAATATTTTCTATACCAGACCGAGAAATAAACCCGTCTTTTTCCACTCCGGGTCCGGACCGGGTTCAACTCAGAAAAATTCAGGCTCCCGAAATGCGGGTTTCCAACCCATTTTAATGAATCCAATTGAAAAAAAAAACTAAATTCAACTAAAAAATCAAATAAAAATATAAATCCAGGGTTTCAGTAAATCAAATACAAATCCAGGTTCTAATTAAACCAAATACAAATCGGCTCATTTGTTTCTTGGTTCAAACTTCCCACTTATAATTAACGGTATCATCATCATTATTGTTGCTTCTTCGTGTTTGAATCAAACTGATCATGTTTCTAGCACTCTAATCCATTAATCGCAACAACCAACAATTAAAAAATATTTCAAAATTAAATAAACTATAAATAATAAAATGGAAGCACGTCAAAGCATAAGTATTAAGATCAAATCATAACAAAGTATAAATCACAAAATTATTAAATAAAAGACATTCACTTTCAACGAGGGAAGCAGGAACTCACGATTCGGTATTCACGAACTTAAAGGATCGGCATCCGGTGAGGCAATGAACGACAAAGGCAAGCTCGTTACCTTTGACAATATCGGAGCTGGTTACTGGTCGCGGCGGTGGCTAATGATGATGAGCACAGTTGCGATTGTAATTGGCGAATGTGGCGTTCAACCCGTATCACAGCTGGTTACCGATCGCAATAGAGAACACAAGGAAACAATATTCGATGATGATGATGAACAGCAGCGAAGATAGGCAAGTGATGACGACGATGATTTGATTTGATAAAGACGAGCTAAAGAAGGATTGAGAAAGGAAATGTTAGTTGAACTAGGGCATCATTTGGGGTCTTTTTTTCTTATTTATATTAAAAAATAATATTAAAATTAATATATATCAGAGTCTAGGTTCCAAATACACGGGTTCACCTGAACCCAGAACTAGACTTGGACATATGCGGGTTTTTAAAATGACATCCAGATTCGGATTTTATTTAATCCGGTACGGGTTGAACCTGGCCCAAAAAATCTAGGTTTTATCTGGGTCCGGGCTGGGTCCGGGTTCAATTGTCATCCCTACGTGTACCTAGCCTCTTCACATCTTAAGATGTGAATTAGATCACTCAAAAGCTCAAACATTACATCCTCTCTTACTTAGTAAAAGTGCTGGCATGGATGGACCAAGCTAAAAGATGGCGACTCAAGGGATACCTCGAGAACCCTAAAAAAGAAGATAGACTCCCTCTCCTCTTTGCTTGGGGATTTCATTAGAGGAGATCTATATCCAATGGCGAACAAAATGATTTCTCATTTGGCTAGATATGTCCATTATACTACTAAGAACATCACTTCAGAAATGGCTACCAATTTGGACATGTTGGAGAGGGTGGAGTTGATTGATCAAAATTTTTCATCTGCTTTTGGGGACGAACCACCAAGTATGGGTAGAGGGTCTTGTGGGGAAACCCAAGTACCACCCATATATATATATTTTTTTAGTGATTGCCAGGTATAAATTGCTTTGGTGAGGACTTCGATGCCTTATTTAGACATTTGAGGAGTGGTTCATTGATTACCTAAGGATCTACCTCATTTTAGGGTACCTTTTCTTCATGTGCTTCAGAGACGAAAAAAATCATAGGGCTTTTTTCCTTGTAGCTTCAAAGGTAGCCCGACCATATGAAAAAGAAATATGGGCCCTGATCCCATGAAGAAAAGTTCTTTCTAGAGAACAAGACTTTAAAAAGACATTTTAATGAAGTTTTCGAGGGGAAGGCCCGTAAGGTAAAAGACTCTTAGGAGCTTTAGGCTAAGCTGAAGATCTTGGTACCTTGATAGAAGGACATGGTCGAAAATACCTTTGAACGTATCATGACCGAGGAATAGAGTGCTGATCTAGGGCTAGTGGTGCCAAGAGTAGAGGTAGATAAGTCAGCCATCTTGAAGGCGATTGAGGATAATAGGGCTCCAAAAACATTTTAGTTTGAAAGCGCGTGGAGATCAGCTGGGTACCTTAGATGAAGTCACCATAAGGTGCCCCTGATACTGATGCTTACGTTTCTACTACTTCTAGCACTTTTGTTAATCCCTTTATCTTAAAGGATGAAGGTGAGGATAACCATCATGGTGAATATACTTGAAATTATTTTTTTCTCTCTATATTTGTATTAAAATGTTTTGTCGGGGTACCCGAACTACTTCAATATTGTACGAGCAAGCTCCTCTTATTTTGTGATTGCATGTAATGGTATTTACACATTTCATAGCTTTAAATGCTATTTCTTTGATGCGTTTTAAGATTTGACTAAGCGCATGGGGTACCTCAGGTTCCCTTAGGTTTAGATGTTCGTTCAGCTATCTTTTACTTCATAATCGAGCAACCCAATTTCATCATCAATATGGTGACTCATCTAGATATGCTTGTTGTTAATCTTTGGGAGATTATGGCGATTTTTAGCACTTATCATTAATCAAAGTATCGACGCAATAAATTAATAAAGCGTGTAAATCCACAATTGGTGTAACAATAAAGGCTCCTCGAGCCTTTTTAGGATCCCTCATAGTGTATTTGAAGAGTGACTTTCTGACCTGGGGTACCCTAGGTACCCTTAATCACCGTATGGTGATTTACTCAGAAATGCTTGCTGCAAATCTGAACAAAACTTATGGCGAATCCTTTTGCAAGATGGTCGAAAACCTTATTATCTGCCATTCACTATGAATCAAATATGCAAGATAAATTGTGGTAGCTACTCACCTACCCTTATGCGAGATGGTCAAAAACCTCATGATCCTCCATCCACACAGAATCAAATAAAAAACATAGAATAAGATAAAAGAAACTGCTCGCCTGTCTTTATGCGAGATGGTAAAAAACTCATGATTTACCATTCGCTCTGAATCAAATATGCAAGACAAATAGTGACAAAGGTAACTGCTCGACTACCCTTATGCGAGATGGTCAAAAATCTCATGATCTGCCATTCACTCATAATCAAATATGGTGGACAAAGAATGGTAAAGGCAACTACTAGCCTGCCATTTTTTTGGGTTTGACGTTAAGTAGATCATTATTATCAGGATAGGTCAGGTACCCTAGTTTATTTCGAAATAAAGCGACTAGTAATACGACTTCTCTCTGTTAGAGCCAATAATGATTACTCCCCCACCACTTCCAAGTGAATTGGGAGAGCTGTCAATACTGATTCCCTAAAGTTGTTGTTCTTCTGCTGCTGGTTTGGTCTCGCTCGGGTATCACAGAATTTCTTCAACCCTAGAGTCATTGGCGACTTCGGTCAAGAAATCAGCAATAGTTTGAACTTTGATGGTCGAGCGAGGCTTAAAGATCGACTTCTCTAAGTTGGGATACCCATCTTTACTTTTAGAATTTGGGGATCCAAAGGTGCTTCAATCTCACCTATGGGTTTCGGTAGGTGTTATCGGTACTCCTAATATCTCATGTAGAGATAATTTATCTCTGGTAAAGTACACATTCAACCAAATGTCAGAAGCAATCTGATTGCTTTCCTTAAAGGCAATAACATAGTAATCCTGAGTTATCTGTTGGTCTCTTTTAATGGTGACAACATCCGTGGCAATTGGAATTTTCATGCCAAGGTGATGTATGGTTACCACTATTTTAGTTTTCGTTAAAATGATCTTCCTAAATGATATTATAGACACCCGAGCTATCTACAATGAGACAATCAATCATATTATAGACACAGTAGGGTATTTTACTAAGTGTAACGGGTAGTGTGATGATTCCCTTAGAAATGACCATATTCCCGACGAACCCAATAAAATGTGTAGCATGTGGAGTGACTTTTGACAACTCAATCAATAGATTATCCAAAGCGCTTTTGAAAATGATATCAACGGAGCTGCCGGTATCTACCAATGTCCTTACCACTTTACCAGTAGCAACATTTAATGTGATAATTAAGTCATCGTCATGAGGGTATGAGATACCTTCAACATTTTTTTTTGGTTAAAAAAGATTGGCAAGGGATGGTGGGGGTACCTGATATGCACCTAAACCGATGAAGTTGACTTCCTCACTCATGTTGTCTGTTAACAATGGTGATCTACCATAACTTTTAGTGGCCCTCCTAGATTGGCCAATTAGAGTAAGACGGCCCACAATAATCCAAACATGTATGCCTTTCTTGGGTCCCGGGGTGCCTCACATTCAAGACTAGTGTCAATTTTGTGCTTGCTCTTATCTTGCTCCATGGACTTTCGAGCTTCCCTCATGCCAACAACAAACTCCTTGAGGTACCCATTAAAAATCCAAGATTCAATCTCCTCGCGCAAATTAAAACACTCGGCTGTGCTGTGACTTAAATCCTCATAGAACTCGTAATACTATAGATCGCGCTTCATGTTGGGGTACTTCTTCATTGGCTTAGGTGGTCGAAGTAGGCCATTATCCCGAATTTGGTAAAAGATACGCTCCGGGGAATGATTCAACGGATGGTAATATTCGTACTAAGGTTTCAGTGATAGCTCTTGTTGTTCTGGAGACAACGATCTAAAAAGGTGAGGTACTCTAGAAATTCCAGGAGCGATGTTCCTTCTTCCACGCGGGGTAACATGTGGCGAGATTTGTACCCGAGGTACCCTTAGTGTTGGGGCTTTTGTCTTCTTGGGCTTCTCCTTGCTTTTCATGATCTCAACCTTGTCTTATTACCACTTCAAATGACATTTCTCATCTATCTCACCTGCTACAAGGCTCAGTAGTGGGCCTCCCTATATGAAAATGGACATTTCTTTTGAAAGGAATGCCATAACTTGCCTAACCACAAATTTTTCTCAAAGTGTGTCAACGTGTGTTGATGTCTAAACACTCCGGTTCACAGTATCTCCTGGTGGAAACAGTCACATACTTTGCCAAAGGTTTGGATTCCCCTTTCTTGATGAAGGCAAGTTTGGAGGCTACTCTATCTTGAGTGGAAGTATAGGAAAACTCTTTAGTGGATTCAGATAACAGCTGGTGTAGGGAGGATATACTACCTGCCTTCAACAATCAAAACCATGACTTCGCGGGGCCTGTGAGTATGTATGTAAACATCCTACACATGGCAATCTCGTCAACACCCTTGATAAGCATTTAGTCACGGTATAGCTCAGCATGCTTCGAGGGATCAATGGTAATCAAATAGTGGGGTATCTGTAGCATGGTGAAAGCTTCCGGGAAAGCCACCATCTAAATCTCCATAGTGAATGGTGAGTGGTAGGTCATTGGTGTTGGAGCATTTATAATGGTTTGCTTTTCGGAAAGAAGCTTCACTTGGGCTTCCAGGTGCTTTATTTTTTCCACGAACTTGAGGGATACCTCAAAAGCACCTGAAGATGTCGCTGCCATTTGAGAAGCTTTTTTTGCATTTAACTTGTCATGGAGATCCTCGCAGGCTCGTTTTACACTCTTAGTACCCTGGCTGCTGCGAGAATTGCAAGATGCGGTTGAGCATTCGTCTTGGGAGCCCACAATGTGAAACTTAGAGCGAGTACCTACTTAGAGCGAGTACCCAATGGCCCATGTTTTAGCTTGTTGGCCTCGGGTACCTCAGCTCCTAACATAATTTTTTGGTCTGTTTGTTGTGGTGGAGCATCTGGTGTCACTAGTGGAAGTGACTTTTCAGGTACCCAAGATCCCATTGCCCTAAGAATTGCATAAGTGAGATCCTCAAAATGCTTGTGAGAGATGTCTTCACCTTGGTGAATACCTGTCGATTGTTTGACTGACTTGTCGTTGCCGAGCCAGGCTACTCTCTTTGATGAGAACCATCAAGAGAATACCATTAAAATTTCCAATGATCCTTTGCACATTCATGGAGGCCCAATTACAAAGATTAGAGCAAAAAAGATGCAAGTTGGTTTAAATGGATTAATTGAGAAAATATAGACTGAAAATGCAATTCAAGATTCAAGACATGATATATTGGGCTTTGAGAGAAGACAAAGCATTATAGGTGTTGTGTAAATTTTGTAGAACTCGCAAGTGCACGAATCTATTATAGAATAGATCAATAGTGTCGAGTGTCGATCTCACGAGAAAGTGAATTTTAATTAGGTATAGAATTAATTTTATAAGTGGATAATTAGATTTTTGTGGAAATTGATTTAAACTATGTTAGAAGTTAAATTGGAATGACAAGAATAAATTAAATTGGGAATTATTGAAATAAAGTACTTGGGTACCTGGATCCGTATCAACATGCACCATAGGCTAAATATTCCTTATTAATACCAATTAAATTATGAGGGGGATTTTCATACTTCATGAACCACGCTCTAATCAATATGGTGTTAAAGGCTTATCGTGCCAAATAGTAATAACCTTGTACTAGAGAGCCGGTTAAACCAGAGCGGTATCTAGATAAGAATATTACTACCTGTCGATGAAAAGTCAAAATCTCTATAAAAATTAGAGGGAAAGAGAAAATAAATTTACCAAATAAAGCCCATGACACATGTTGAGACTTCACCTTCAACCCAAGCTTGAAAGAAAATTAGCTACTCATAATTGAACTAAGGGTAAAATAGAAATTTATTAAAATATGTAGAAAATATAAGATGGAGAAAGAATTACAAAAATTAAACTCAAAAATAGATTCAGAGGTGTCGAAATAGGGGGGAGAGCCCCCTTTTTATAGATACACTAAATAAATCATGGCCATCGAATTAAAAACAATTCGAACGCTCAGGATTGCGCCACGTCATCAGTCAACAGTACGTGGTTTGACCATGCTGTTTGAACAGTAACACTGTTTGCACACGGTTTCAACAGTGACGAGGTATAAACAGTGTCGTGAACAGTACCATGAACAATACCATACATGTGAACAGTGCCGTATGTGTGAACATTGTCACTTTTCTTTTATACTCCTCCTAAGGTTTTCGACCGTCCTGAGTTCAAAAGTGATGTCCGTTTTGCCGTTTGATCTCTCGTTCTTTGTGAAATGACCACGATGTCCCTAAAATACATAAAATACTTAATTAAAATAAAACACACATAATTAAATCACAAAAAGCTTAAATACATAAAAGTAGGAATGTTAGTCAAACTTGAAGTATAAAATTACGATTTTCTCTTTTATAAATATACACTTTCTAACACTCAACAGTAGGCATTAATCAAGTTGTTGGGCAACCAAATACACAATTTAGGTCAAATGCAGAAAGGGTAAATTCGGAATAAAACTGATATTGATTGAGCTAGAAATAATAATTAAGCTATATACCATTGGAAAGATAATTAAGCTAACTTTCCAATGCGATTTACAGTATTGGATTTGGAGTTCTCTAGAATGTGTTACGATCAATTTATTACAGCTTATTCAAGCTTGGGAATTCCAACCACTCTTTTATTTATTCAACTTTATTTATTTATTTTGTTTCAAGTTTGTCAATGTGTTAGGTAAGTCTACCATTAATGATGGTGGGCTAACATTAAGTTTGTCAATGACTAACACTAATAAGGGTGGGTTGGTGAAGACTTTTGAAGTATCGTTTGACAAACCTATGCTTGAAGGGTTGTTTCAATGCTTCTATTTATATTTTTAAGATCTTAGATTTTTATTAGCCTATTTAAACTCAGCAACCTTGCTATGTAAGACAATTAGAGATTAATATTATTTTGAATTTGAAAGATCATTATTTCTTTGGTTCTTTTAGGAATTAGTAAACTTATCAAGAATTTGCACTCTTGTGGCATTCTAAAATAGACTTATCATTCACCTTCTCATCTATATCTTGAGTGTAGCGTCAGTATCCTTCACTATACCTCTAGTTCATGTTTTCTTAAACATTGGGTCAAGATTTTTATATCGCTTAAATCTGTTTAGAACTTTCTTGGGAAGTTAAAACTTCAAATTAAGTGTGGATTTTAAAGTTTCTTGTGGGCTTCGCATCACTCCTTGTGGGATCGCTTCCTTCATCACTTGTGTCATCTCGTATCCTTGTAGGGTCTTCGATTAAAGCTTCGGAAGGTACGTCGGGTGCCATATTTAGAAGCACACACAACAACTAGTTTGATAATCATCATGGAGGCTTTTTGTGCATTCCCCACAAACGGCATTAATTTTTTTAGACAGATTTTGGATGAAAGGAAAAAGGAAAAATCTATCTAGAACAATAGATTTACTTTTTAGGGAAAATGGGGTACCACACTAGGTCGTTGTATGTATTGTTTCTAAGATTCGAGTAAGGTAAGAAGGGTGGGAGGTTGATGATGGTAGCGAGAGGTCGGAATTTGGAAGGGAGGTCCACTAAGATAAGTTTTAAGCCTGTAAAACAATAAAAAAGAGGTTAGAGGTGGAGCCGGGATGGCCCGACGTTCATACTCCGACGCTCAAGTTAGCAACTTAAGCTTTTTTTAATGGTGAGAGCTTGTCAATCCTCTGAAAATAATGGCTTAAGGTTGAAGAACCTTAGCCTTTCTTTTTGTGGAGTGTGTGTGATGTAGAATAATGAGAATAGAACCTGAGTGCCTTTGTATATGTAGTACCCCTGGCTGCCACATGGCGTGTTTCTAATGGTTATTGGCTGTCCTTTTACCTTTTTATGATTTTTGGGCCATTGAGAGCATGCTTGGGGAGCAAAAAGGCATTCATGGCGTGACTTATCCTTTTGGGCATGTGGCATACGCTGGAGAGTGGTCCAAGATATCTCAGTAGAGATTATTTGGCAGGGCGGTTAAGGACCACTGTCCTTGGTGCAACGTCCTTCACTTTTTGATAGAGGTGACAATTGATTGCCGCCACTTTTTCAACATGATGTTCTGACATTTGATTTTTACAAAATCCAATATTATCCTTTAGGCGATAGAGACATCTCTCGTAACTAACTTTTTAGAGACTTTTCCTTGATCATTTTGCATCTAATCTGTTGGGTACCTCGGGTACCGAGTTTACGGTGTAGGTTGGGTACCTCAAGTACCGAGTTTATAGTATAGGTCGGGTATCGCGGATATCGAGTTTAAGGTGTAGGTCAGATACCAGTTTGTGGTGTAGGTCAAGTACCTAAGGTTTGTATAGTGATTACTTAAAGTCATGGTGCCTCATCGACACATGGTGCTCTACTGCAATTTTTCTGTTTCTCCCCAATCACCATTTATTGTCATAATGAAAAAAATTATTTTAATAAGCATTTATATATCAATTTGAAGAGGTTTCTTTTGCAATGTTAGTGTAGCTTCTGAATTGGTACGATTCAAATTACCTTGTCAATTAAAGATTGGACCATGTTGATAATCTGTACTTGGTTTATTCTACATCATCGGGTGCTTATATCTTGTTAAGTAGTGATAGAATTCAGTCAGTCAAAAGGATTGCCATGAAGTATACACGTATGTGCAAAGATGAAATAACGTAATCGATTGAAATTTGATGATGATGAAATTGTTGTCATTGCAGTCTACAGAATTCGCAGAATTACACGAGAAACTTTGGTGGACTGGTAGTCTATATGGTAGAATTAGAAAACTGGCAATAGGTCCATCGATTTTAAATAGTAGAATAGAAAATTTCCTCCCAATAATTCTTAAAAGGTAAAAATAAAATTAGTCGCATGAAATTGATAGAAGAAAGAGTTGATTTAACTAAAAATCAAAAAAATAATTAATTCAATAGTATTACGTTCATGTGTACCATTTCGGAGAGAGATTTGAGTCCAAGATAAACTAAACGAGATTAATTAAACAGACCGAGAATTACTAAAAAAATCCTTAAGAGAACTCAACTGCTCAAGATAAATTATTGACAATAATTTAAACGTAAAATAAAAAATAAAAAAGCCAACTTTTATGTTTGATGGGCACGATTTTGCCAACAGATTTGGCCCTTGATTCCTTTCATCCCAATCAAAATTTCTTCTAGGATGAGTTAGACTCACTATTTGTTCAAATCTTTGACTCAAACGTAGGCTCGCTATTTGTTCAAATCTTTGACTCAAACGCCTATGCAAGGGTTCTTTATTTTTCCAATTCATTCATGGCGACACAGTAAAGCAACTGTTGCAATTCGGTGAAAAAAAAAAAAAGTAGGACTGCAACAATGGAGCAGAGGTCTGTGCCAATGTTACAAGAACGCAAAACAAAATACAGCTGAAACAGTAATATAAAATACCAAAAAAAAAATAGTACTAATAAATTAATTATTAGGAACAGAGAAGGAAATTTGAGATATTTATATTTGAGTGTCCTTAAAATAAAATCATGTTGTAACGATTGGCGCTGATGCAGTATAGTTTGTCCTAGTAATACGGGCAATGAAAGCAAAAGATGATCTCTTTCTTGGCCTTTTCAGGTTGGCGTTAAGTTGGAACGCACATCATTCAATCTCAGGAAAAAAACGAACCTGTAATTCTCAGATTGATCACCAAACCCCAAATGGTCCAATTGGTGAGATGGGGACAGTTTTCCATTTGCTTTGATTTTTAATACAATAATTATTGACAGAGTAGCTAGCGTGGGGCATGCAACTTTGAGATTATACAATGAGTTCTATATCAATCAATTCAAGGCTCTTGATTTCCAGCACATGTTTACGTATCAAGACACAAGAACTCAAGCTTAATTGGTCAAGTAATGTAAAATTGTGCTTGGCACATGCATGAACTACTTTATCAAAGTCAGTCAAGAAAAGGTTCGCTAATTATCATCCTCCACATTTGTTTCTTCCTATCGAGCCCGCTTTCTCTTCGGTCCATAAAGACAAAATGGAGGGCTGGTGACAACGGGAAGAAATGACTCGCTGAATCGGAATTGCTGATTAATACTAATCTAATACTAATACAATAGAAAAGAAATGTCTTCTCTTTATACTTATGTATATTTTCCCAGGTTCGATTGCTAACGGTCAAGGGCGGTGCCAAAAGGTGAAATGAGGGGCTAAAGCTCCTCGTCACTTAAAAAAAAATGAAATGATTTTTTGTTTTAATGATCTATTTATTAGTACTTATCCTAAAAGTCATTTCCAAGATTACGAAAAGGGGAAAAAGTTTTTTTCATCCTTAGTGTTTCATGTAATAGTTCATTTCATCCTTACTTTTTAAACAATGGTCCAAAACATTCTTCCATTATTTTACCGTTACTTAAATGTTATTTGTTAGTAATTCGTTAAGGGTAAAAAAGAATTTTTTATTAAAGAGAAAATTATAAATAAAATAAATAAAAGTTGACATAAAACTAAAAATAATTTTTATCCAATCCCATTAAACAGTAAATACCGAAAAAGATGAAAAACTTCTATTTCAAGTAATTGTTTTGCACTTCTCTCTATTTTAGCTGTATGAAAGTCCTATAAACCCTAGATCTAAGTACCAAAAATAATCACAATTTTTATATAAGTATACTCTTTGATTGCACTATGAGCCGACTTGGGGAGACAGTGGTAAGGACTTAGGGAGAAAATAACAGTCAAAGAAGAGCAGTTGTAAAGCTCAAAATAAATTTTAGAAACAAATTGAATTAATATTGTTGTGGTATGTTTGCACAACCAAGAGATTTATGCAAGTCAGCCAATCCCCAAAAGGCAAAAAAGGCACAAGGTTTCATTAATCCGAGCCTCTCATCCCCAACTTTGATCTCTGCAACAGACTATAATGACAGAAAACGAAGATGCTAATGAGAGGCATGTGTTCATTTGTCAAAGTCTCAAATGTAGTGAAATTGCTTGAATTGAGTTGAAGACCAAGAAAATATTCAACATATGCAAGCATATAAAAATTGGTGGTATTTTTGAGTTTTTCTTCTAATTATTTACAGATATTGTGTTAATTGCAATTTGTTGCTTATGCTGATTATTTAGTGGCTATATTATACTATACCATCATTGATTTCATTTAAGAAAACATTAACAAATTTTGCGTATTTTGTAGTGTTATTTAATTGTATAAAAAATTATTTTAAAATAGTTTGTATCACTTTAATAAAAAATCATATTTTGCCCTCAATGAATTACCAGTTAACGGTATTAAACTAACGGTGAGTTAACGAAATGATGTTTTGAGTTATTGTTTAAAAAATAGGGATGAAACGGGCTATTAGATGAAACCCTAAGGATGAAAAGGGATTTTTCCTTTTACGAAAATTTCAAAATACAATGGTTATCTTATTTGTTAAATCCTTATTGAATTAAGACAATTTATGATAATTTATTTCTCTTATTTCTCTTTCAATTATTAAAGAATTTATCACCATGGCTAAATCCATCGACAAACTACATATGTAAGTTTGTATTAGGGTAAAAATTAAAATTCTTTAAGATTTTAAATTCTAATGAAGTAATGGTTCAATCTACATCATAGAATAAATAATGAAACATTAATTTAGAAAACCTTACCCTATGACTAAGTATTGTTATTAATAGATAGTAAACTACTAAAAGTTACAAGTAAGCCATTATGAAGTTTAAACAATATCACCTGTTGAATGAAAATTATCATTTTGTTAATTTTTTTTTAAAAAAAATTAAATTGTGTTGTACTATAACTTAATCCCTCCTATATCTAATTCTTGGTACCGCTATTGTCTAGTTCTAATTGGGATTAAGATTAAAATGCTATAAGTAGCTTGTTTCATATTTTTTAATAAAAATAGTGTTTGTTAATTTTTTTTAAAAGTTGCTTATTTAATAAGTTTTTTCATTTTTACAGTAGTTTTTAGAAGCATATAGGGATTGCATTTTATAAGCAAATTATTAAATAAGTCATTGTACTTTTTTAAAATTTTTATTATAACCTTAATGCATGCATAAATAAAAGACAATTTAAACTTTTATTTTTGTCATTACATAATAAAAAAATTTTAAAATAAAATTAACCAAACACATGTACCTTATTTTCAAACTCAAAGCAATCGCAATAGCACAATTTATAAATACCAAGCTATTTTTTTAATGAACAACTTATTTCATTGGCATAGTAAAAGTAGTTTTATCAGTCACCACAATCTCAAAGTGGCCCATAATTCTCAAGGGTACTTGCACTGCAAAGCAAAGATTTACGAAACCCCTTAACTAACATACTTTTAAAAATGAATTTAGTATTGATATGATTTGCATTTATCTTTAAAGATTTTACGTTCAGTATAATATATTGTCCAGTTACTATATTATTATCCAAAAACTAATTATTTGTTGAAAAAAAAGCAAAGAAACCCAGTTACTACATATTTTTATCCAAAAACTAATTATTTGTTGAAAAAAAAAAGCAAAGAAACCAAGTATCCCACAAAGACACTATGGGTGTTGATGGACTCTTTGTGAAAAAATCATGTATTTAGACCAAACTACCTTTGACTTAGGGTTCTAGACCTACATATGATAATCGAAACAATGATAATGGTCGGTGTTAGAATCCCATTAGAATTAATTTAGGATTTTATAGATGGGCATCGGATTCGATTCTTTCTAAATTTAACTAAATTACATTGGTTTGGTTTGATTTAATAAGGAACGAATAGTTCAAAAACTATAAATCGATAGAATTTTTGATTTAAACTAAACCAGACTGGAAATATATCATTTGCTGTGTTAAAATAAAAAAGTACTTATATATATAATAACATTTCCTCATTAAAAATTTATTTTATATTAGTATTTTCGAATAAAGCATAAATGGTTAGTCATTATAATTGAATTGAACAAAAAAAAAAGGATAAAATTTATTTGAAAAGTCAAAATTTTAGTTAATACAAAAGCAAAAATATCAAATTTCTTAAACAAAAAAAAATATATATATAACTTAATTGAACTGAATTTTAATTCAATTTTATAATTTATTGAGCTCATTATTTTCGATTCAGTTCGATTACAAAACCAAATTGAACTAATTAATACTCACCCCTAATTATGCAATGAATTTGTTGACTTCCAGTTTAGTATTTCTTTTAAAACCCTATAAGCAGTTGATAACATGTCTCAAGAAAATTACATGAACAATAAAACAAGAAAGAGCAATCTTTCCCTGGAGTAGTCGAGTTCAATACATACATGTCCATGCGAATTAATGTGGCATAGATCGATGAAAAAATTGTAAAATCAATTATCAATTACACCACTAGGCCTCGTCATACAATAAAAAAGAACAAAAATAGTAAAGTATGCGATCAATCGGTTCGATATTGAGTGCTTTCAAACCCATTTGGTCAAATTTTTAACATGCAGGCCCAAGCATATGATCCAAAAATATGATTATTGTGGACTAGATTTGTAACTAGATTATTGGATTCTTATTAGGGCTTTTAAACAAAACAATAAAATGGACTGTGCATGGGAGTTTCCAATTAAAATAGTTAGGTAATTATAAAGAATTAATGGAATTACAATCCCCTGGTATAAGCTTACCTAGTTTTTAGAGTAATGCTACACTGATGTAGTTGGGATAAATAATTTGCATCCCAAATGTATGGAATCTAACGTATTAACTATATTTTGTAGCTATATAAGTACAAGATTATTGAATCTTGTAATGATCTTTTAATAAGCATACAATTTCATTCATGACTGGCTCAATTTATGTTCTTACTATATTTTCATTTCTCAACAATCAATTTTAGGGATCATTTTGAGGATCAATTTTCTTTTATTTCCAAAAACTCATCCAAATTTATCCTCTTTAGATTGGGGCTTCATAAAACCTCAAAATCTGTGGAGAATTTTACCACTTCTAATTTTTAATTCTATAGTAAGCATAGGAGCTTAAAATTTATTAATGTAATCTTTATGGTAAAGAAATTGAAATTGAATTGATTTTTTTTCAATTAATAAGTGCTCTTAGGGTGTGTTTGACATACCACATTATATGAGATTGCATTAGCTAATACAATGCAATCCCATGTTTAGTAAATATTCATGTTCACATTATGGCGTATAATATGTTACACCATAATGTAAACAATATGTCATTAAACAAATGAGAGGGATACTCGAGTTATGTAATGCTGCATTGTTTACATTAGTTTTTTTTAAATTGTTTAATTATTTAATCAAAATTAAATAAAAATATATAATATTAAATAAAATTAAAAACTCAAATATGCTACTATTAGTGTTGATAGATTGCCAGCAACAGTTCAACTGCAGCTAGTTGCTGCATAACATCATGTTTTGTATTAAAATTTAGTACTATTAGAATTCTCATTTTCGAGCTATGCAATAGTGCAATTATTATAGGCAAAAAAGCTTTTGTTTGTCTTAAATTTACAATCAAAAATTTGAAAACTGAGACTTTGAACATAGATCTATGGCAAATAAAAATTCATTTTTCATTAATAGTTGCACCATCGTATAGCACCACAGTAATAAGAATTCTAATGAACCAAAATATTGTTTAAATGACACACGACTTCCAACGTTGACTTTTGGTGGCAGCCAGTGAAAATTATTTTTTAAGCATTAAGTTAAATTAATTTAATATCAATGCTAAAATAAAAAGTTATTTTTTATAATACAGTCCATATTACATCAAATATAATATTATAATATAATATAATATAATACAATTTAATACATTGTAATACATTATAATATAATGTACCGAATGCATTTTAAAACACTCAGAAATAGCAGCGCATTGATATGTAAATATTCTTTCAATATTTCACAATCACAGGCATTCAAAAGTCATATAGAAAGGATAACGGCTAATCCTGCATTATTGAAGAAACAATTTTTTTTTATATATTATTTCTTTTCTTTTTTTTGACAGAGATATATTATTTCTTTTTGTCTGTTCCAAGATCGAATATCACCAACATTAATTAATGATTATATAACCAATTGCGTAGGTACATATCATGTCATGCAAAGTCTTAAACCCTGCAAATTAAAACAATGAAAAGTTAACAATCAATTAATTACTTTGTAACTGTTAATACCTAGACAATTTCTTGAATGAATACATTAAGCTGAGCTGCAACTAAACTTTTTATAATATTCTGTCACGTTTAAGATTTTGTAATTATTAATACCTAAACACATTTATATACAGTGGTGTACAGTTAAGATCATTATCCCATATTTTGTATCCAATAATTACATATCACATTATTATAAAAGTTTTAGATCAAAAGTTTAGCTCAGCACTAAATCCAAATTCATAATTTTTAATGCTTACTGGTGGTAATCGATGTTGATAATTCCTGCCACTGGATTAGCGATCTGAGTGAAGGCTTCTCTGGAGAGATCAATGGTGGATGGGCAGCCTGGACAGTGATCAACAATCTTCACGGTTACACTTTTACCCGTACATGGATGTGGCACTGCGTTTCGTGCCCCTGTGCACTTAACATTGAACATTTTTCCGCACACGGCGCCAGTATCCCATAAAGCATCACCTGCAGCCGCTATCATCACACCTTGGCCATTATTACCAAAGCATGCGGAAGCTGAAAAACATGAATTACAAAAACAGAATATATTACATGAGAGGACATGTACATCGTTTATAAACATTAATCATTCTTTAGTACAAAATCCACTCTTAATTTGTTGCGCCTTTATACTAAATGTAAGTGCTTTTACAATGTTGTAAACTTGTAAAGAGTTTATATAGATTTGTATAAAGTGGGGAAGTCCAAACCCGAGAAAGAATCCTATAATTTATTAGGGGCTAAATCACACGTTAACTCGATGTAAAAGTTGAAATTTTATAGGTCAATGAGTTTACAGAGGAGATTTAACAAGATTAAATTAAATAATAGTAAAATCATTCATATAGATTACTGTTGGTTTTCATTGTTTTAATTAGAGTGTAGGTTTTTATGATTTTTAAAGTATTTTATGGATTTACGAGTTTATGAGGCTGTTTTTATAGATTTAGTGGAGACAATTTTAATAGATTTAATGAGGGGTAATTAGAAACTATATTAATTATTCCTTTAAATTATAGAATTTATTTTCTCCAACAAAGGCTTTAGCCGAACAAGTCATGAGTTGGATCCACCCCTACTTATAAACATAAAACCAATTACAATTGTCTTGCCAAAAATATTTTCCTTAGGCTAAATCACGAGAAAAAGAAAATGGTAAATACTTATTTAATTCCTATATTTTGCCTTAACTAAAAATTACCTCAAGACATCCATGTCGTTAAATATATCATATTTTTTCCTTACTTTTTCTTTTCTTTTACAGTAATATACTTGTAGCAATATTCTTGACATTGATTGACATATACATAAAAAAATTAATTAGCAAATTAACCAATAGATATCAATATAAAAGAACTAGTATTTTTTGTACCCTTATGATAATTTTGCCAACAATTATTTATAAATAAATTAATATCAACTTATTAAAGTAATGTTTAATATCTTTGTAACAATCTTACTAATAATTATTTATAAAAAATTAGCTAACCAAATTAATTCTTGAAGTAAAATAATAGCACACAAGTTGTAAATAATTTTTTGTTTTATTTTTAAAGATAATTTGATAAATCAACAGTTTTTCTTTCATTAATATCCCCAAATATATGGTTGTAAGGATATTATTGTAAAAAGAACAAGAAACTAAGGATGGGAATATAATATATATAACAGTAAGGATGTATTGACATATTTTCGATAATACAAAGGCTAAACAGACTTTTATGAAAAATATAAGAACTAAATAAACATTTATAAAAAAAAGTGAAATATAAAAATAAATTTCTCCGTAATATTATTAAGAGTAAATTTATGTTCTAGCCTTCCAGGCTTAGTAGATTCTTGGGATGTACTATAGATATATATTTTTAGAGTCCTAGTAAAACCTAGATTATAGAATATCTGTAGAGTGATTGTAACCAACTAAAAGGAAAAAAGAAGAAGAAGAAGAAAAAAAAGAATACATATCATAGTCAGTGTGGAACGCACAATGATCAAGTGAAGAATTCCGTAAAAATTAATTCACATTTTGACAATAATGGAAAATGTTAATTTCTAAAACATTTTAATTAATGTACTCACGAGTATAGGTTGTATAGAAAGTGGCAATGCCCGGTGTAGCATAAGCAACAGAGCTGAGGGTTGCCACGATGGCCGCCATAATAATCAGAATACTCTTTTGCATCATGATTTCAGTTGTTGTTGTTTGATTGTTTATTTTGTTTAATGTAAAATAGTTCTTGGTTTCTGAATTGTGACTGTACGACAATTGGGTTGTTTCATGTCTGGAATATACGGTATGAGATCGAATCAATTGATGCTACTTTAAATTGTTTAACTTCTGATGCGATTTTATTTTCGTTTATTGGTTGATATATTACATGTTCCTTTTTGCTTTTGTTATTTCTTTCTTTCTTATTCGTTGTTGTTTCTTTCTTTTCGGTACAACTTAAGGTTGAACTTTTGTTTTTTGTTATTTCTTTTTAAGGTTAACATACGGTTGAACTTGATTCCAAATTTCATGAGGTTTTGATTTCTTACCTTTTTTTTAATTTAATGTATGGTAGTCTTGTGATTTTAGGATTTCTTTTACCAATAAAAGCTTATCATGGCCAATTATGTTCATATAGTCTTCTGCATGACCCACTGAATTTCATCTCACAATTTTTGTAATTTGGCCTCACTTTCAAGAAATAATTACGATAAGTACACATTATTATTATTATTATTATTATTATTATTATTATTATTATTATTATTATTATTATTATTATTTAAATAAAGAAGTAGTTCGGAGATTTAATAAAATAAAATTAAATACCTCAACTATTCTATATAAGAGTTCATGTTTCCTATAGTAATTTGGTCATTTTACGTTATAAGAGTAAAATACTTAGATGAAACTTATCTTAAAGTAACTTTACTTGTTAAAGATGGTCAAAGAAGCCTAAGTAGAATAGAGATTGCAAAAATCTCTGCGGAGATGGGTACTTTCAGGGATTTTCTCTATTCGGTGAGGGTACGGAGATAATTTTATACCCGATTTATTATTCGAGAAAGGGACATGGAAAATTTTTTACCTACTTTCTTTTTCGGGAAAGGAACGGGGATGAGGTGGAATCCCCATCCTCTCCCCATTCCTCTATTTTAATTTTATTTTTAAAAATTACTAGTAAGTAAATAATAAATTTTGAATTATATTATAAAATTATAAATATTGGTAAAAATAAAAAATATCAAAATATTTATATTATTGAACTTTTAAGCCTAATTAACTAATTAAAGTCTTAAATTTTTATTTAGGGCATTAAAAAAACCGGGTAGATTCTATTAGCCCAAAAATTTTATTTTAATTTTAATTTTGATTTATTAGATATATTAATTAAGTGTCTACATTTATCTCATTTATTTTATTGTCGATATAAAAATAAATTTTTTTCTTTTTATTGTAGGATTATGAAGATTGACAAACATAATTATTTTGATAATTTGTATTTTGCATGTGACTTTTGTAATGGATCACTACAAGAAAACTGCTAATAGATGACCGACAACTTATGATAGATTCTGGGTACATCATAAAATTATGATAGACTTGTGACATAATTTTCAATCTATTATGAATTAATGATAGCTTCTATCATGGATTTATGATGATTTTGTGATAAAATCATTGTTTAAAACGAATTTATAATAGCATCGTGATGGAAAGTTGATCTATCAAGATATTGTGATAGAAAAAATATTTTGACCGTGTTTGACCCAAATTTAATGTATTATTTTATTTAAAACCAAAAGCAAAACTTACCGTTTTACCACTTTTATAAAACACTAACTCGAAAAAAAAGCAACAAATTTTTCTGAGCGTTAAAACCCCCCAATCGATACTCTCAACCTCTCAAACCTTAGAACTATAAAATGACATAGGCTTTGTTCTTGGGTGTGGTAAATCACATGTTTATAGTCATATGTTCACTATCTTCGAATTGGGGATATAGTTAGTATTTTTGTATTCCTTTCAAGTGTTTGATAAAAAGCCTAAATCAATTTTGCCCAGCTGAAAAAAAAATTGAAAGGGAGTTATTTTAAGATCATTTTCCCTACCATTTTTAGCGTACTTTGCAGTAGATAGGCTGGGTTATGGTCCTTTATAGGTCCAGAGTGAAGGGCTGCTTTATATGAATGAATGCCATGTTTGCTTTGTGACAGGAAGCACACACCACTCTGTTCTTCCTCTTGACAATCACAGAGACGCACACACCACTCCCTCAATTAGTCAATTATTGTCTTCATGCATTAACATTCTATATCAGAGGTTAGTCAAATCCATTTTCATACTATAATCTTTACTTCAATATTGCTCTCGTTCTCTCATATTCTTTGTTCCATTATGGTGATTTCATCTCTTAATCTTCCTTGCAACTCAATGCCCATGGGCAGGTCTTTATGGTTCTGATGGTGGTGGAGATCGACATAAAAGATTAAAAGCAGTGGCGGCAGTGGCTATTGTGTGGCGGCTACAGGAACAGGAGCTAGAGTTTTGAGCCTAGGTAACATTTCTTCACTTTTTTATTTCCTTTTTATTATGTTTTAGTTTTGAATCAATAATTTTGATTTCATTAGTGTAGCTATATATTCATCTTTGTTTTCAATCTTGTGTTTCATTCTGAAAAAGAAAATAAAAGGATAAAAAATTTAATTTTTTTAATAAAATTATACTATTATCTTTGTTTGTGAATATGGCACCTTTGGATTTGAACGAAAAAGAAGATAAAGAGAATTTTAAGTTCAATAACAAGTGCTACTCCTAAGAGAAACTGATTATATTGAAGGGCTTCACAGAGAAGTTGTCTTCAATACTGTCTGGAAACTGATTATATTGAATCAAAGAACTTGATCACATAAGGTCTGGGTGTAGTCTTATGTACATCGGATTAGTCTTTTTATTAATATGATTCAACATGCTTATTTTACAATTAATTTGTGATGCTACAGACTTGTAAAACACTTTGGATTTTTTGGATGCATTCTCTGCTAAGGGACAAAGATTGATTTATCATTATGCCCGCAAAATACAATTAGATCCTGTGTTTCAACTTCTGCATTATTTGTTCAACTGGTGTTATAAGCATTTGGTTTTTAGCCTGTTTTGATAAAATATCTTTATTCAAATAAAATAGTACAGGACAATACTCATAATGCTTTTATGGCATAATTAGATAGATGCTTAATTTATTTACGAGAAAATTAAATTTATGTTGAATATTATTAAAAAAATTATTCTGCCAGGCTTATATTCTGCGGATAAATTGATACAATATTTTTTTCACAACATTATATAAAAGCTTTTTTTTTAAGTGTTGTGCCTCATAGTGGTAGCATATCTGCATATGTAAGGTTTAATTTTAATCCATGCAGCATTTAAAATAGAAAAAAAAATTGCGCTTGCAACAAGATCTGATCTTTCCATTTCCCATTTAAAAATAATAAAAGAAAACAGAGGAGAAACAGGGGCTCTCTTCCATTCCCCTGTTTTTTTGTTTGATAATTTTAAATTATTATTATTATTATTATTATTATATATATATATAATTAGATACTTTTTTTCACTCATTTTTTTCATCAAAACTAATTAATGGTCAATTATTTCATTTGTATAAAATCGAATTACATTTTATTATACCTTCAAAATATCCAATTTATTTTTCTTATTGAGTAACCTTATTTTATTATAGCTTCCTAAGGAAAAGACAATTGCTTTGTGCTCAGCTCAGTTTTTAGAAATTAGAGCTGAGAAGAATAGCAATACTCCTCTGGTTTTTAGAAATAGTGTTGCATGGGCCTTGTTGATACATAGAGTTTCCCATTAGATGGTGTAGTGCAATTGCAGAAAGTTTCGAGTGTTTCTACTCAAAGGACCTTTGATTTTCCTCTCTCGTACGTAGCTGTAGGGTGAACCAAATTTCCACTTGTTTGGATTCATAATGTGTAGTGCGGCTGGAATTAAAGTGCATATGAGTTGGACTAATAGTTGGAGTGTTGCAGGATATGTGGCTAGAATTAGAGTGCTCTTGGAAGATTGGATTGCTGCTGGAAGTTAATTTGGATTGCTACTAGAAGTTTTACTGCAAGTCTTGTTGTTGGAATATTTGAATTAATCTAAGTCTTGTTGTTGGAATACTTGAATTAATCTTCGGCAGTTTTGTTAAGTAACTTGACGTGGTGATTGGAATTTTAATTGCTTTTCTTAGAGGTTGATTAGAATTTAACTTTTTTTTATACTTTGGGATGGTTTTTTCAATTTAGGGTATTTTATTATTTATTAATGGTGATTTTATTAAATATTAGATGTATTTATTTTGAAATTAGTTTGTGGGATTGAATGGATGTTAATTAATTTTAAATTTTATTGGTTTTTTATGATGTTAACTTTATTGATTATTTATTTATTTATTTATTTTCCTTGGTTTATTAAGTTTATATATTAAGGGAATATGAATAAATATCATAGCTTATGTGGTCTTCAGGCCAATGGACTCATAGCCCATTGGGAACCATGCACTCAAGATGTATCTGAGTTCCAACCATTGCTGAAACTCGTTTCCCCTTCTAATAAAGTTGTGTAGAAATCTGCTTATCTTCTCGTCATTTGAGGTATAATATATATTCCTCCGACATTAAGTGTGGGTAAAATTTCGAGCTGTGCTATAATAAAATGATTAATTAGAGTCCTAATTAATTTATGATTCTAAATATCAACAGAGTTTTAATTTAATAATAAAAACTTTGTTAATATTTAGAATAATAAAACACAAATAATAGCCCATCAACGTTTGTGACCTCTTGCGCATGTAATAGTCTGGACCCAGTAAACAAGTAGCGACTCTCTATTTTAGGCTCACAAGTCATCATGGTTTTGTTATTAAGCTTTGTAACATCAAAATGTGTTTACTTACTTATGAGAGCCCAGAGCATTCAAATAGTCCATAACCTTACTGTGGCTAACATGCAAATATCTGTGATTGCATGGGCTATTTACGAACTCAACAACAATTCAAGAACGAAATGCAATTTGTGTAAATATTTTAGCGGTTTTTAGGATATTTATAACATTTTCCTTAATTTTAACTTTTTCTTATAAAATCCCTTTTATTATTAAATGAAATCAATCATTAACGGCAACAAATCATTTTACTTTTCTAGTGTGAAGGTGAAATTTTGGATTTGATTCCTTGTAACAGATTTATTATTTCTCTTAGAACCTTATAAATGCCAGACATTACATTAATATTTATTTCAGAGTGGGGAAAAAAAAGCACTACCTAATTTTAATCAAGTAAAGTATTATCACAAAGTGATTATTCTTATCTAGCCTCTTAGGTTTTATTAAGTTTTGGGTTTTCATTAACTCAAATCAATAGGGAAATTATGAATAGAATGGTTTAGTAAAATTTTAAATGTTACAAATGTAAACAATTTTATCAAAGTTATTTTATTTAATTTTTTGTAAATTGCACATTTATTGAGATTTGTCCTGACTTACTGCTTATAATATGTCTACTCATTTTGGGACATTTTTACAATAGGATGGGTGAAGACGTGAAATGTCTACTCATCACAATGGACATAATCTAATTTGTTCAATATTTTGTTTTAGTTAATGTTGCAATGTGAATAAAATTTTAAGAAAATTAAAAAAATAACTCTAAGGATATAAAAATATTAGGTTTATATATAATATAGGAAATACATAAATTGTTAAAAGTATTTTTGAGATATGAAATTAAAATTTCAATTTAGATTGGGTGGGGGTATTTCCACCCCACAAATTCTGTAAATACACCCCACATTTAAAAAATAATTACAAAAAGTTATCATTATTTTTAAAAAATTCAAATAAAGAAGATTTCAATTAAATCTATCTTAATTTATGTTATTGCGACTTAGATTTTTTTTATTATATTTGACTAATAAAATTGCTTTAAACTAAATTTAAATGGACAATTTTATCCTTAAAGGGTATAAAATACCAAAAATTTAATTTAACTTCAATTTTTTATTTTATTTTATACGAAATTCATGGTTTTTAAATAGTTAATTCTACTTTATTAATATGATTATTAATTTTTACTTAAACTAACATAATATCTTTATGGGAAAATACTCATTAAATTATTAGACTGTCAAATTTATGTCATTTACATGTAAAATATTAAAAATTATTAAACTTCATTTAAGAAGTTAGATTATAAGTCATAAAATTAAGTACCTAAACTATTAGATACAAGAATACATATATTTTTTTGGGTAAGTATGTCATTTTATGTCATAAAGCAAAATAATTAAATAGAACTTATATTAAAGCTACTTTAATAGTAAAAAAAACTAAGGAAGAAAAAAATATAAAAATGATTTAATTGATTAATTACATAATTTTTTTGATGATTTGTATTTACTAGAAAAAATTGTGTATTTATTGTAAATATTTTTTAGAAGTGGGCTGTGTTTACACAAATACTGGGGTGGAAATATCCCCACCCATTTTTATTTTAGATTTCAAATAAAAGTAGAAGTTTTCTACTTTTTTCTATTCAGATAAAATTATCAGACAATAATATTGTGTTTATTTTCTGGAGTGAGAGTGAAGTGTGTGGATTTATTGTAAATATTTTTTAGAAGTGGGCTGTGTTTACACAAATAATGGGGTGGAAATATCCCCACCCATTTTTATTTTAGACTTCAAATAAAAGTAGATGTTTTTTACTTTTTCCTATTCAAATAAAATTACCAGACAATAATATTGTGTTTACTTTCTGTAGTGGGAGTGAAAAATGTAGATTCCCCTCACTCTAGTATTTACTTACAAATTTTAAGGGAGGAGTGGATTCCCACTCCCACCTCCCACCATGGGAGTGGGATTCCTACTCCCCCCTCTTCTTTTTTACTCTTATATTTAATAAATTTAAATAGATAAAATCATATTTATTTAAATAACATTATTTTTTTATTTTATAAATTACATTTATTAAAAATAATATTATTAAACATATTTAAATATAATATTATTATATTTAGTTAAAAATAATAATTTACATTTATTCTAAGTTAGAATTACTTAAAAATAATATTATTATACTCATAGAGAATTATTAATATTACTATATAGTATCTTTATTTGAAAATATAATATTATAAAATATTATTTAAAAATGATAGTATTATATTTACTTAATATTAGTAATTAATAATAATAAATATTTTATTCTAGAAAAATATTAATTTTGTACTATATTATTAATAATAATGTTTCATTTGTGTTACTCTTATTAATAATTTGTTATTTACATAATTAAAATTAAAATTAATAAAAAATTGTGATTTACATAATTAAGAATATTATTAATTATTATTAATTTACAAATATAATATAATAAAATATTTTAATTTTTCAAATATATTTTTTTATTAATTTTGTAATTAAAAACTATAATTCTTTAAATAAGGGTAAAACCGTAATTGAAACTATTTACTCCAAATCCAAGGCAATATAAACACATAAATTGGATTATGGTTTCAATTTCATACTCCCATTCTAGTGTAAGTAAATAACATACTCTCACTCTCATTCCACACTCCTAATCCTAGGATTTCCACTACTCGGGATTCACACTCCAATCCAAAATTAAAACGCTACCTGAGTGATAAGTTAAGAAAGCAAATAACCCAAAAAAGTAAAAATCTTAAAAAATTAAATTCAAACTTCAGATTAAAAAAATAAATACCATTTTATGGCCCATTTGAGACTGCTTTTGGGATGTTTAAAAGTAATTTTAAAAATCTAAAAACCAATTTTAGTATTCGGTAAATTTTTTAGAAATTGTTTTTGTAAAATCACCTAATTCTACAGTAGATTGTAAAAAGTAAGGAATGAGTAACTTTTTAAAATATAAATTTGAGAATTATTTTTATACTTAATACAATATCATATAAATCCTCATATATATTATAAAAATGTAAAATTATTCTTATTAATTAGGAAATAAAATTACTAATTTTAAACATATTATTATTACCACCAATTATATTGAGCTAATAAAATAAAAATAAAATTAATAATATGTGATTGACACTAAAAAGTGTACATTTAATAAGGATAAAATTATTAGTTTTCACTTATTGTGTCGATTAATGTGCTCATTATTATTACATTATCTTGACACTCTCCAAATATATTTTTTATATTAAATTAATTTGTAATATGTTAATTTTATTTTAATTTTATATCATAGATATATTTCAAGAATAAAGAGAAGTTGGAACTGGAAACAGGAACAAAGAAGAATTAATTGAGCGATTTGAAATGCATTATTGAGGAGATGTAATTAATAAAAAATATATTTAAAAAAAAGAGAAAATGTGAAAGATGCTTGTGATGATCAGGTGACCATTTTGCTACATGACCATTAAACTTCTCAACGTATATATATATATTATAAAATTAAAATAAAATAAATAATAATAAAATAAAAAAGCAGGATGCATTCCTTGCCTATAAAAGGCGAGAAGATGCAGGCATGAGGGGGAAGCTGAGGAGAGAATAGGAGAAAGTTGAGGAATTCCTTCTTTCTTTTATCTTATTTTCTTGTGCAATCAATCTTCATGTAATATATTTTAGAAATTTGTTAAATAAAATGAGTGTTTTATTTTCCAATATGAGTGGCTAAATTTTATAAGCTGAAGTGAAATGTTAAGCTCAAGGATTCAAATTATTAAGTTAATTACTCTCAAGTGAGTCTTAAAGTTTATTTTATTTGTTGTATTTTTCTTCCTTACCAATTCCTTTTATGTCATGTTAATTTATAGATTTACATCAGTTCAAATTTATATGGTATTGTGACATGATGTTGACACTTCAATATAGATGTGGTACAATAAGTTCTTGGTCCCATATTTATCACACTTAAGTTAGTTAAGAATTAAATGACATAATAATTAATTGGTGAAATAAATGCAAAATAAAAATATGAGAGAGCTGTTATAATCATAATTTGAAATCCAAGAATAGATCTCGTAACTTTAGGATATTTTTAGATTGATTCCTATTAAATTCTTTTCTCGCATTAAAATTCCTTAGGTTAATAATTGACTACTAGATTTTAAATTTCTTGTAATTCGACCTTGAACCACTAAGTTATATTATAATTAGATACTCTTATACTTGAGAGTAATAACATTTTTGAGTCGTGTCAATATAACATATCTATATTAGTTAATCAATTAATATATGTACACAACTAAAAATATTTTATATACATGTTTATAAATGTGTAAATAAACTTTATTTAATAATATGTTCATTTCAATTATTTACATTTCGTACAATAGTTTAACAGTAAAATTTACTAAATACATACAACTGCTTTTAAAACTCATTGTATTTTTTAAAATAAAATTTACCAAATGTTTAACTGATTCTTTAAACAGCTAATTATTTTTATAGTAGAGCTAATAACAATTATTTTTAATATTACATCATTACCAAAGCGCTAGTTTACCCCTCCTGGCTTTAATAAAATAATAATTTCCCTTTTTGTTTTCAATAACCCATTTATCATTTCAATTGTCTTTAAAACCCTTCTTCAATTTCTGAAATTTTGAAAAATAACAAGATTGACTCCCCTAATAGAAAGTATATATGCAAAGGTGATGTTGTTGGCTGAACTCTCCAAAATTTATAATTTTTTTTATCAATATTAATTTGGATACTCTTTTTTATAATAAAAATAAATAAAATAATTTTTAATTAAATAGCATACTTATAAATAAATTTTTAAAATTATCTATAAAAATAATTTACAAAAAAGGTCTATTTCGGTCATTTTAGTGTACAAGACACTTTACCAACCATAAATTAAAATTTTTTTAATTAGTGATTATCTAATAAATTAAATTTATCAAACAACTTAGTAAATTATCTACAAAGTTGATTATTTGGAAATCTACTTAGGAATGGATTCCTTTAAAAGCTAATACAATGCCGAACAAACCCTAAGTTACTTGCGAAGACCAAAGATGCATCGAGTCAATTGTAAGCTTGACAATGGGTCAAAAGGAGGACAACAATTCTACAATAATTGCTTCTTGTCCTTTAACATTTTAAAAATGATTTCCTTGTTATTTTAGGTGACAAAATTGAATATAAACCCTATTTCCTTGTTACCAAAATATTTTTATAAGTAACAAGAAAAGGGACAACTGAAAACCTTTGTATGAAAATCCAATCTATACTGCTCCAAATATCTGTGGCCCCGTTACAATAGTTAGAACTTAAAAATGGTAATAAGGTAACAGGGATTTGGATTTCCCAACATCCGCAGAAATAATATCATGGACCCGTCGATGAAGATGATTTGATGTCGTTGATAACCAGCCTTCTAACACACAAACTCATTACTAATGATAAAATCAAAGCTACTGAAAATCAGTTTCTATCACAGCTCAAAATTGACACTTTGGTCCCCTAGCTTCATTTCTTGAGACTCGAATTGATCTACCAGCCAAATCCGCACCAAATAAATTTCAGTGTAAACATCACTTTGGTAGACTTTCGAGTTCCTTGAGAAAAGAATATTTAGCAGAGTATTTCTAACATTACATAAACAATGGCATAAAAACAATATCCTCTAACATTGGATTTCAAAAACAAAGGCATAAAAAAACTTATCATCTATCATTAGATTTTGAATCATGCATAAAATATAGTAGATTAAAGACACATGACATAAGCAATGAATATATAACAACTTCAGTGTCTAGCATAACTAGATATGAGATTAACATTTTTCTAAATGATCACAATATGCAGTCATATAACTAATTGAAAACAGGGACGGAGCCAGCATGGGACCAGCTGGGGCACAGGCCCCAGCTGGCTTTTAAATTTTTTTTTTCTGATGATTATATTCAAAAATTATATTTTATTTATTATTTATGAAAAATACCCCAACTGAATTGTAAAGTTTGAAAATGACTCTAGTAATTTTAAAATATTTCATATTGTCCCTAGTTTAAACGTCTAATTCAAAATAATTTAATTAATTATTAACATTTCATGAAACGCGATTAAAGACACGATAACAAATATTAAAACAAAAAACGATCATAACAAAATGTTAGTATAATGGTTAATGGACCAATCTTTTATCGTTTTGTTTTGTATTCAAACAAAATCAATTATTTGGTCTTTCAATATTGACTCATAAGTTGTAAGGTTACCTAATTTTAATTTTTAATTTTCTGATTAATCTTTCGTCTAGTTTTAAAATCTATAATTTTATCATGCATTCATGTTTGTGTGTGTTGCAATATATGAATATTTTTGTTATTATTAAAAGATTTTAAGAGCAAATTAAATAATAACTTAGTTTTGTATATTGAGAAATATATTTTTGCTTTTATTGATAATGGAATTATCATAAAATCCCATTGAAGAGTTTTCAACGAGAACAATTACAATAAGTAAATTTATTATCAATGAATATTATAATTGTAATGTTATATATTACTATCTAAATTTTTAGAAGTGTATTATATTTTAAACAGGGTTTCAAATACTTGCATGCAAACACACTCTATAAGGAACATGATTATGCATATGGTAAGCTTCTATTTGTGGGAGTTTGTGGGGCTCATAATACAGTTTCCCAAATGAGAACCCAAATGAGAGCTTCCCACACGTGCAGTCACGCATTCGAGTCATATTTGATTTTAAATGTGCCTCTTCTCGATTAAAATCCTGACTACGTCCCTCGTTGAAAAGGTTGAGGACAAATGGATAATTAAGTTCTAGCATGTTGTAAGAAATTGTAACGGCTTTGCTTATTCATTCGCAAAGTTAGCTCTTCAAAATGTGGAACCTGTCTGCCGGATGGACAATGTCCCAATTCAATTCTTGTACTTGTTTAATAAGTTTTCTCAATGAAAGGTATACTTTTGCAATAAAAAAAAGAATTGAAAATATTGTTTGATGAGTCAACGGACCATAACACAGAAGATCCTCTAAAGATGGCCACATCATTCTTTTTGTTTGAAAAGAATCTGAAACCATCATACGCTCCAAAATTAAAAAGCATTTAACGCGAACAAGCTAAGAAGCATGGTTATTTCAAAAATAAACCTAGAAACTTCTGTCACAAAGCTAAAGCTAAGATCCAGTCAATAGTAATGCAACCAAAAGTTACAATAGAAAATGGAAATGCATATTTCATTGAGAAAGAAAAAAGCACATACCGAACTTACAATATCAACAGCTGTTTGTTTCTTCCCTCCCTCAGTCCCGCGGAAGGTCTCCCTTCTAATCACTCTAGAGAGCATATCTGCTTGGATCCTTAATTTATTACCTACTAGCTAGGATCCTCTCCTTGAAGTACTTAAGCTCAAAAGAGTCATTTGATACAATATTTATTTATACACTGATTATCTGTGGTTAAGGTTTATTCTTGTTGTCGTGTCATATTTCAAAGAAAATATATTGCAAAACATGTCCACCTTTTTAGATAAAAAGGAACCTTTTGGGTGGGGGGAATAACATTTGAAATAGAATTCTATAGGGGCTTACAAGGAAAGTGATAAGAAGAGGAATCATACACACGCCGATTTCAGAATCTATAGTTTAAGGAAACTACGCCCAAAGTTATAAGATTAGAAACAAACACATACGGAATAAATATTTATGTTTCCTCACAATCAAATTTATTTTCACACGTACAATAATAATGGTTGACATTTGTCCTTGGGAATAATGTTTAAGGCAAAACCCTAATTTCATATCACTTATCGTCTATAAAAATAAAGCCATCTCTAAGATAAAAATCTTTAGCCCTTGAGAGCATTATTCACCTTTTGAAGAAGAAAAACCATCTTATTCTTTTTCTTCTTCTTTTCTCAACCTTAAATGAATACTAACTTGGGTGTCGGAGTACATTTTCAAGTAGTCGCTCTGCCAAATTCAAGGCCAATTGATCTAGACAAGTTTTTACAAGATACAAATACTTGTGAAGGTAATATAACCTCATTTTCTTCTTCTTTTTCTTTTCTAAACCTTAAACAAATATTAATTTGGACATTAGAGTGTCTTTTTTAGGTACTTGTTTCACTGGATTCAACACCAATTAATGGTGACAAATTCTCCACAAATTACAATTATGTGTGACGGTAAAAATCTAACCCCTTCACTTATTAAACATTTCTGTTTTATTAACTGTTACTAGTCAACTATACATATTTGATAAGGTAAAAACACACATCAGGAATCCAAGTCCATAATTAAGAGAAGATATATTATTATTTTTAAATGATTAATGTTGAAGGATAGGAAAAAAATGAAATTTGAAATCATCTTTTTTTTAATAAATAATTCTTAAAACTTATATTATCAATTTAGATCCAACTTATAATTGATTCATTACAGTTAAAAATTCTACAGTTTATTTCTCTTTCATCGGATCAAAAAGGTGACATGCGAAGATCATGACGAACAACTGCATAATATTTAAATATTACACTTTATGAACAATTGATTAATTAAAACTAAAAATTGTACCTTAGAGAGCTTTGTTCCTCAATAATCTCAATGGATTGATTCATCTTGTTGATGAAGCTATCTTGCTGCCCTTTCTCTTTAAAAAAAAAAAAAAAGGCTTCAAATAATTTTTCTTCTTTGTACGAACAACAGATTCAATGGAAAAGGAAAGTGGCATATTGTGAATTGTAATTGTAGGTGATGAATAGCTAACACTAGTTTTTGGCAGATAGTTCAACAGAAACTGAAACGTAGAAGAAAATCTCGTCTTATTAAAAAATCTCTTGTCTTATTAAAACAAATTTTGTTGGCAGTACGTACTACGTAACATATTTTGCCCAAAAGCCTATCTTTATTATAATAGCTAAAAAGCGTCAACACATTAATTGGAATTAATTTTCCTCCTAACTAAACTTTGAGCATAATTTATGGTATTATTTTGCCAATAGTTTTTGTTTAGAAATTATTAGATTATACTTAGAGTCCAGACTTCATTCATGAATTACTTTTCCAAAATGTGAGTGTCATCTAATCGAAATAGTAAAATTAACAAAAGGTTTAAAGTTTGAATCGCTCTCAAATAAGTGAGAATGGTATTGATAGTAATAGTGATAAAATACTCTTAGTAAAATACTCTACAAAATGGCTAAAATTTGTTTAACAAGTGCTCGGGTGGGTTTCATTAGCCGGGGCACAATCTTGCTCCGGTGAATGTGTTGGGCCGGAAAGTGTTTGGGCCTGGACTTGCTTGGCGTGTTACGTGTTGTCCATCTGCTGATCTGCTGAAGTGAGTTCCGGGGTCAAGCCCATAGGATTTTTTAGGGTGGGTTTGGCCGAATGATTCACGTGTTCCGATCTTGATAGTTTGATGGAATGTTGCGAAGCTGGTTGTTCTGATGATGGGGATACAAAGTACACCAAGGGTCCGTTTTATTGGAATATTATATTTCATCTAAATTTGATCCTAATCTGAAACCTGAAACTCTCAATAATATTGAGATTACCTTATCCTGGACCTATAAAATAATCTCGATTTATTGAAGAAAGTTATCCCATAGTGAGTCATGTAATAAGTTGGGATTAATTACTGAAACAATCATTCTGCACGTGCGTAGTGACAAATAAAGAAAATGAATGAATAGATCTGTGCTAGATTATTGTGCAAATTCTTATAAGACCATGAAAAGTGTCTATTAGTTTTCTTGCAACCATCAACTGTGTTTTGGGGGCCTTAGATGAACCTTTTTTCTTTTTTAAGGCTTTCTTAGATTTAACAATATCAACTGTCAAAAGAACAAAATATAGTTCAAAATTTAATTTTCTCCTAGATCGTACAAGCCATATATCAATATAAAAATATAACTAAATTAAATTTGTGAAAAATAAGAACAATAATAATGTAAAATAGTAAAATTAGAATGGTAGCACTTGAAAAGTTGACTAATTGAGATGAACATGATGGTTAAACATATCTGCTCATATAGACATTGCAATATGGCTAAAAACTATAGTTCTCTTATTGCTCAGCAAGATAACATCATCCTATTATATGCAAATAAGAGCTGCAAAATAAGGGTGGACACGGGCTGGGTTGGCACTTAACCCATCAAGCTTGCAAATAGTTCGGGTTGGAGAAAATACAGCCAACCTCAACAAATTTAAAATATTAATCCAACATGACTGAACTCTCGTAACTACGAGACGGGTCGGGTTGGATTATTCCTGAGGGCCCATCTGACTTTTAGCTTTCCAAAAAGCCACGTTTTTTGTATTCTCAAAATTAAAATGATTAAAAAAATAAATTATTACGACAAAGATAGAATACAAAAAATAACATCCATCTAACATTATAGTCAAAATCCAAAACATTAATAATTAAAGTTTTTAAATGAATCTTAAAATTAAAAGTCTTAAAAATCAAAATAAACACTAACAATTCGAAGCAAAAACAACATAAATAGCAAAAAAAAAAAAAAGAAACAGTTGGTAAAGTAGCAAAAATGCAGTATTAGCAAGATTGATTTATGACTGCAACTTGGTTTTTCAACCCAATCCAATCGCAAAAAATACTGCGGATCGTGCCGGTTACCTATTATTTTGCTAACCGAATCCTATTTAAAAGAAATTACGAGTACTCACTGTCTTTGCGTTTTCTAAAATTAAAATGCAATAAGGGAGACAATGGTCAATTTTAAGAGGTTAACAAGAAATGGATGTTTTGTGGGCTAATTTCTCTTGGCGTTATCTCCATCACACATAAAAAGTTGTAAAATATATAACAGAGAGTAAAAATTGTTGGGAATGATAAAGAGAGTTTTTCAGGACTCTGAAATCCAAAACAATCTCACTGCAATTGCACGGGGTTGTCGGTTGGTGAAAAATGAGACTTTTCTTCTATGATCATTTATCGAATTTTACAACAATCTACCTTTCATTTGATCAATATTTGCTTTTGCTTGGTGAGCTTAAGATATGTGTACATTTAATTCTACATATACTCTTAAAATGCTAGTTAACACTAAACGATACCATTTTAGACAGGCAACTTTTAGGAGCTAAACTATTATCTCAGTAAGGTAAAAGCTGAGTTGCATATGGAATGTGTAAATCTAGGTGATTCATTTGTTGCTTTCCACAATAAAAAATAGTACATCTAGCAAAATTTTAGCTAATAGATCTCACATTTAAACTCAGCTCTATACTCGCATTATGGGCATGTATCCCAGCATTCGGTTTTCAAATTTAAAAAGAATTGATGTTCTAAGCAAGAAAATGGTTGTGTAGAATATTTAGGCATGTTGTCATTAATTAACTATAATCAATATACTTACTTGCACACTAATCAAAGTAGAATTTGATCTTTAATAGTGTTAAGCTACTGTTTCGGATCGAAAGGCAATCATAGGAATGCTGGAAAGCCTACCTTATCATAGAGAACTAAAATTAATGCAAAATGCCACGGTTTTTCTTTTTAAGAGATTTTACTTATGATATTTACAATCACAAATATACTGAGACTCGTTTACATTAATTCTGATATGACACCGCTTAGATTTTTAACCCTCTCAAATATTCAAGAGACGCCAACTTTCCTCCTGTGAGAAAGACTGCCTTCACTCAAGTTCTGAGGCTCCGAGGAAAGAAATTTAAATTAAACTCTTGCAATGCGTCTGCGGGGGCTCGAACCCCTTCCCTCATATTTGTGAGGGAGGGGCTCTAGCCACTTGGGCTAAGCCCAAGTGGTTTTAAAATGCCAGGGCTTTATTTCAACTTTTTGCTTTTATCTGTAGGAGGAGAGAAAATTGAGAGATGTATTGAGTTTTTGGACGGAAAAGTTAATAAGAAATTGAAGTGATTAACTTTTTTCAAAACCTCTCTTCCAAAAGCTGCTCTTCATGTGATTGCAAAAACTAAGCAACTATCACTTGCGTAGTTACTTCTAGATCGAGTCAGCCAATCATGGGCGAGCCAATGGGCGACCAATTGATGCTCTATATCTCCCACTCGCATATAATAAGATGAAGCTACCTAACAAAGCAAAGAGAAATATACATCCACTGGCCATATTGTAAAGATCATATGGGCAAATACAACATGTAACCCATGAATAAAAATAGTAACCTCAAAGGAAGTTGTCATCTAAATTTTATTGTACTTGCAAGCGTACGATCTATTGTAGTATAGATTTATGGTGACGATGTGAGGTACAATTTTCTCACTTAAATATAATATAATTTATTTTAAGCTAACAAGTCCCTTAAGTATTATAATAATAATAATAATAATAATAATAATAATAATAATAATAATAATAATAATAATAATAATAATATAAATATTGAATTAATGATGACATAAGAAATGACATAAGTAATGACATCAGTGATGATGTAAAAGAAGTTTGTAGAGATCATTAAGAATTCTAAAATTAAGTAAAATATTTATAAAGGATAATCTCATCTTTACTAAAAGGCAGCTGCTACCTTGGATCAGCTCTAAGGTAGAGCAGCATCTAGAGCCGTTGGATTCCTTTACTTGACTTTGAAACAATTGTGACCACGTGTATCCAATGATTCTGAGCTCTGCTCTACCTTAGAGCTGATCCAGCAGCTGAACCCTTACTAAAATATTACATGATTACCAAAGCGCTAGTTTACCCCTCCTGGCTTTAATAAAATAATAATTTCCCTTTTTGTTTTCAATAACCCATTTATCATTTCAATTGTCTTTAAAACCCTTCTTCAATTTCTGAAAATTTGAAAAATAACAAGATTGACTCCCCTAATAGAAAGTATATATTCAAAGGTGATGTTGTTGGCTGAACTCTCCAAAATTTATAATTTTTTTTATCAATATTAATTTGGATACTCTTTTTTATAATAAAAATAAATAAAATAATTTTTAATTAAATAACATACTTATAAATAAATTTTTAAAATTATCTATAAAAATAATTTATAAAAAAGGTCTATTTCGGTCATTTTAGTGTACAAGACACTTTACCAACCATAATTAAAATTTTTTTAATTAGTGATTATCTAATAAATTAAATTTATCAAACAAATTAGTAAATTATCTACAAAGTTGATTATTTGGAAATCTACTTAGGAATGGATTCCTTTAAAAGCTAATACAATGCCGAACAAACCCTAAGTTACTTGCGAAGACCAAAGATGCATCGAGTCAATTGTAAGCTTGACAATGGGTCAAAAGGAGGACAACAATTCTACAATAATTTCTTCTTGTCCTTTAACATTTTAAAAATGATTTCCTTGTTATTTTAGGTGACAAAATTGAATATAAACCCTATTTCCTTGTTACCAAAATTTTTTTATAAGTAACAAGAAAAGGGACAACTGAAAACCTTTGCATGAAAATCCAATCTATACTGCTCCAAATATCTGTGGCTCCCGTTACAATAGTTAGAACTTAAAAATGGTAATAAGGTAACAGGGATTTGGATTTCCCAACATCCGCAGAAATAATATCATGGACCCGTCGATGAAGATGATTTGATGTCGTTGATAACCAGCCTTCTAACACACAAACTCATTACTAATGATAAAATCAAAGCTACTGAAAATCAGTTTCTATCACAGCTCAAAATTGACACTTTGGTCCCCTAGCTTCGGCTGCTGAGACTCGAATTGATCTACCAGCCAAATCCTGCACCAAATAAATTTCAGTGTAAACATCACTGGTAGACTTTCAGGTTCCCGCGAGAAAAGAATATTTAGCAGAGTATTTCTAACATTACATAAACAATGGCATAAAAAAAATATCCTCTAACATTGGATTTCAAAAACAAAGGCATAAAAAAACTTATCATCTATCATTAGATTTTGAATCATGCATAAAATATAGTAGATTAAAGACACATGACATAAGCAATGAATATATAACAACTTCAGTGTCTAGCATAACTAGATATGAGATTAAAGTTTTTCTAAATGATCACAATATGCAGTCATATAACTAATTGAAAACAGGGACGGAGCCAGCATGCGACCAGCTGGGGCACAGGCCCCAGCTGGCTTTTAAATTTTTTTTCTGATGATTATATTCAAAAATTATATTTTATTTATTATTTATGAAAAATACCCCAACTGAATTGTAAAGTTTGAAAATGACTCTAGTAATTTTAAAATATTTCATATTGTCCCTAGTTTAAACGTCAAATTCAAAATAATTTAATTAATTATTAACATTTCATGAAACGCGATTAAAGACACGATAACAAATATTAAAACAAAAAACGGTCATAACAAAATGTTAGTATAATGGTTAATGGACCAATCTTTTATCGTTTTGTTTTGTATTCAAACAAAATCAATTATTTGGTCTTTCAATATTGACTCATAAGTTGTAAGGTTACCTAATTTTAATTTTTAATTTTCTGATTAATCTTTTGTCTAGTTTTAAAATCTATAATTTTATCATGCATTCATGTTTGTGTGTGTAGCAATATATGAATATTTTTGTTATTATTAAAAGATTTTAAGAACAAATTAAATAATAACCTAGTTTTGTATATTGAAAAATATATTTTTGCTTTTATTGATAATGGAATTATCATAAAATCCCATTGAGGAGTTTTCAACGAGAACAATTACAATAAGTAAATTTATTATCAATGAATATTATAATTGTAATATTATATATTGCTATCTAAATTTTTAGAAGTGTATTATATTTTAAACAGGGTTTCAATTACATGCATGCAAACACACTCTATAAGGAACATGATTATGCATATGGTAAGCTTCTATTTGTGGGAGTTTGTGGGGCTCATAATACAGTTTCCCAAATGAGAACCCAAATGAGAGCTTCCCACACGTGCAGTCACGCATTCGAGTCATATTTGATTTTAAATGTACCTCATCTCGATCTTATCAAAAAAAAAAATGTACCTCATCTCGATTAAAATCCTGACTACGTCCCTCATTGAAAAGGTTGAGGACAAATGGATAATTAAGTTCTAGCATGTTGTAAGAAATTGTAATGGCTTTGCTTATTCATTCGCAAAGTTAGCTCTTGAAAATGTGGAACCTGTCTGCCGGATGGACAATGTCCCAATTCAATTCTTGTACTTGTTTAATAAGTTTTCTCAATGAAAGGTATACTTTTGCAATAAAAAAAAAGAATTGAAAATATTGTTTGATGAGTCAACGGACCATAACACAGAAGATCCTCTAAAGATGGCCACATCATTCTTTTTGTTTGAAAAGAATCTGAAACCATCATACGCTCCAAAATTAAAAAGCATTTAACGCGAACAAGCTAAGAAGCATGGTTATTTCAAAAATAAACCTAGAAACTTCTGTCACAAAGCTAAAGCTAAGATCCAGTCAATAGTAATGCAACCAAAAGTTACAATAGAAAATGGAAATGCATATTTCATTGAGAAAGAAAAAAGCACATACCGAACTTACAATATCAACAGCTGTTTGTTTCTTCCCTCCCTCAGTCCCGCGGAAGGTCTCCCTTCTAATCACTCTAGAGAGCATATCTGCTTGGTTCATGTTCCCTTCCTGATTAAGGTAGCAATCAACTCATAATTGTTCTTCCAATCAGAGACCCCTCCTTTCTCCATTATTCTACATAGTATTGATTAGGCTTTGAGGGTCTTCTCGGCTGCCAATCGTCCAACACCTTCTCATAGCTTGAGAAGCCTACAGTACAATCTCTCTCCAAACAGTAATCCAACAACTTAGCAGCAGATTGTCTTTCCTTTCTCAAAGAGAACAGATAGAAGACTATCAAAAGTGGGTACACAACCACTTTGCATCAGTAGATCAATTTATCCAAGGACTTCCTCAACATAACCTCTCATAAAAAGAGCTTCCAAACTCTTGGCAAACCAAATCCATATTCTCGTTCATGCACTTCTCCACCCGGCTCTTCATAACTTTACTTGCAATCTGAACACCCCCCCCATCTTCAAACAGACTCTCCATCACTGACTTAAATAGTGAGGAAGCGGGGCCCATCTTCAAGCATACTATCCAAAGCAGTTCTAGCATCGACTGGCTCGCCTTTCCTCAAGTAGCTCTCAATGAGATACGTGTAAGCATCAGCCTCTCTAGGCACCCCTCTCGGACCCATAATCTTAAGAATATCAAAAGCAGAGTCTGGATTCCCTTCTTTTGAATTACAGCAGATCAAATTGTTGAATGCATTAGGATCTAAAACACCCTTTTTCATTAATTGCCTCAAAAGGATTTCAACTTTTCCTGTCTGATCATTCTGGCAAAGATACCATATCATCGGGTTATAAGCACTATGTAACGGGCCGCTCAAATCTCTACGATCGGAGGTTACTTCATGCACACGGGCTCGCTTAACACTCAAGGCGGGATACACGTAGAGGTGGGTTGTACTTAGAGATGGGCCGCCAAGACAACTAACCAGTCGTGGCGCGCTTAGTTACAAGACCCGGCTCGAGATCTAGAATTCTCTACATCTTGTGAATGTAGAACATTCTAGGCCTTTCCACATGGGTGTTTAGATAGTGTGCCACTTGTGTACATTCTAGGCCTCTCCACATGGGTCCTTAGATATTGTGCTACTCCTCTAGAATTCTCTAGAACTAGCACACCACCCACTATAAATAGGGGTAAGCATCTATCATTTTCACACACCAACATCACTTCTACACACACACAACACACCTAGCTCTCAAGCTCTCTTGTACTTACTCCCTTGTAATTTTCAAAGTGTTTATAATATAGCCATCTTTGACCATTCCACTCTTGCTTCTCATTCCATTTTACGCAAGTGTTTGTGCTTAGCTAGTTAGAGAAGCATTTAAGGCTTACTTGACGACTTACACATCAAAAGTCGCTTAAGTGCCGCACGGGGTTGCTGCTCAAAAATCATCATCACGTGACAACTAGCCTCCACATCCAAAGCACTTCTGTGGTCGCAAAATGATTTCCTTCTCAACAAGCTTGTCCAACAACTTAATTGCTAGATCAAACATCTCAGCCTTGCAAAAGTTCTCAATTAAGACACCAGAACGTCCGGCCTGCGTTGGAATGCTCAATCCAATCATTTCCTCAAGCACATCCGCAGCTGCATTTAAGTCACCGGACTTCCACTGAGCAGTCAAGAGCTTCGTAAATATTGAATTATCCTTAGGAGCAATACACCTCTCTACCATCTCCCTCAAAACCTTCGGCGCTTCAGCTACCTTTCCCACATCACACAAACCCGGCAACAGAGCTGTATAAGTAACTGCATTTGGCTTAACATTACAAGACTTCATTTCCTCAAACATCCAAAGTGCATCATCAGTTCGCTCAACTGCAGCATAGCCTTTTATCGTACTAGTATAGCCACTAATTGTAGGCTCAATTTATCCTCCTTCACCTCCACAAATAACTTCTCTGCCTCAATTCACTTTCTTAAACCGACTATACCCATTAATCATGGTATCAAACGAAACAACATCTGGGGCAACTCCCCCGCTCTTCATATCCTCAGAAAACCTCAAAGCAGTCCCAAGCCTCAAAAAGAAACCCCAAAGCATAACATTATAAGTATGCCTAGTAGGCTCAATCCCTTCGCTGAACATCTTATTGAAGTATTTCTTGGCCATCATATACCGACCACGCCTGAGGATTACCTTAAACAAAGCATCATAAGTTAACACTCCCCTCCAAATCCAATTGCTTCATTAAATAAAAAATTTTAATAGACTATTGGACAATTCCCTTCTTACCATAACTTTCAATCAAGACTTCAAGCATATCTTCATCCCATTGCAAACCCTTTTTGGGCATATCAAACATAATAATTAACTTGCTAACTCGGCCTAAAATATCAATCATTTTCAAATGGGTTTCTCGGTCATGGTTGAACAAACCGGCCGGCTCGACCGACCGGAACGCATGCTCCGAGTTCTTTGCTCCGTGAAGTATGTCATAAACAAGGTTGTTGTCAAAATGGGGCACCGAAACCCAGATCTTATTTTGTAACCGGGCGGTCCATGCGCCTTCAGCCATCAATTTACAAATCAAAGGGAATTACTAGAATGCCAAGGTGCCCCTGGTTGTTATTGTTAAGAGCCATTGCATTTGCTTGTTCAAAGTTTTGTTGGACAAATGGATGCACATTAACTACTTTTGCATCCACTGATCCACAATATAGCCTACCGGGGCTCAATTAGCTGTGCATTGACAACCCCTCAAAATTCTTCATAAATAAAATGAAATTACTTAAATAGGTAAAGACAAATTATTCAGTTTTTTTTTTGGTAAATAAAATTTTAATTAAATACTTAAAAAAAATTCTTCTAAGAAATTCTTTACACATCTCATTTCATAATTTATATTTATATTTTAAATTTTAATTAAAAATATATTATGAAAAAATTATGAAAATTTAGTATTATAGAGATAACAATAATATAATAAAAAAATAATTTTAAAAATTAAAATTTAAAATTGTAATGTATTTTTAAAATAAAATTTAAAAAAATACATTTTAGAATAAATTTTTTTATGAAAATGATTAATTTTAATATATAAATTTATATTTTTATAAATTAAATTAAAGTATTTTATTAAATAAAATTCAAAAGTGAAAAGAAGTGTTATAAGAATTTTAGGGGGTGTTAAAAGATCCATTCGGTAAAGAAGGCTAGCTTTATGTTTTCCTTATGCTTCTTGCCGTTGCTGTCGGTTCAAGTACGAATTTCAAAACAAATTAATAATTGACAACTACAAGAGAAAATTAGAGCCACAAATTGGGTTTATATAAAGAGTACTAATATGGTCATAAATTCTTGTATAAATTTATTTTATATAAATTGATGTGATATAATAAAATTAGTTAAATTAAATATATTTTGACCCACATGATTTATTTTTATTATTTTATATTTTCATTTAATCAATGAATTAATGTCAAATCAATTTATATAAAATAACTTTGTACAAAAACTTATGGTTGTATCATCATTTTTATATAAATGTACATTACCTATTTCTTATATTAATTATATAAGTTATTAGGTACAACTCTTATATTGATCTAAGTTACATGAGTAGGTAACTTAGCAACCCCTTTTAATTTGTCTCCAAGATAAGGTACATGCAGCCGTTTCCAGCAATGAAGAGAACAGGACATGCGTAAATCAAAAGTGGAGTAACTTGTGGTAGTAACGTACATGTTACATATCGTAAATTCTTTAAAATATGTGAATGCCACAATTTTTAGGATTCAAGTTGAGATTTAAATATTAAAATTTTTAATATTATTTAATTATACTAACAAATAATATTTTTTAATTTAATAAATAAGCACCTTAGATGTAATTATTTACTCTAAAAAAATCGACTAATATTGGATCTTTATTTAAATGGAAAAATTGCAAACAAATATACCATTTTAGACATATACATTGACGGATGTTTTTCCAATTCGAGAGTCCCAGGTTGGAACAACATCCTAATAGAGTTTGAATCCAACAGACCCCGCCCCAAATTCATTCTTTTTATATTTTCGGTTGGCTGCACATGGTAGGTCACTGGTAACCACCAACCTCCCTCCCCGAGGCTGCTCCAATCCGGGATTTTAGAATTTGAATAACACTCAAACATTGACATCGATTAGCGTTAAGGCTAAATTCATATCCATTTGCACTTCAGATGGAAAAAAACAAAAGAAAATACTACCTAATTTTAATTATACACCAAAGAAAATTAGTATGACAATGTAGATATGCTTATCAAATTACCTATTTCGTTGTTTAGGTTTTGGGTTAGGTAGTTTCATTAATTCAAATCAGATAGGAATGTTTATGACTAGAATGATTTAGTAATATTTTAAATGGTTTCGCCGCAGGTGCTTGATCGAATTAACACATTGATTTGGACTTTTACCCATCATACCATTTAAAAAATATAAAAATAAAATGTTAAATGGTTTTGTTATATATGTAAAGGTTATTTTGTTTTATTTTTTATTTACTAACATTTAATTATATATATTTATTGAGATTCCCGAATTAATTTTATTTGATGTAGTCAGGATAATGCTTATAATAATTAAAATCTGTCTATAATTAAAAGGGTGAACTATAGTCTGACCGTTAAGGATGAACACCAAACCTCTTCCTTTAAAAAATTAAGGGTGTGTTTGTTAACGTCTTCTTGATGGGTGCTTTTTGTTTTCTTGAAATGAAGAATACAAAACATGTTTAGTTAAATTAGTTTTTAATAAATAGTAAAATAAATGGAGAACAAAATATTTTCATTTTTTAACTTTTGTAAAGAAAACTCAAGAACACCAAATTGGCATTCTTCAGTTGCTGAGAACAACGTAAAAGAAGGGAAGATAAAAAGTTATTTCGGGTTCATCACTCTCATTTATTAATTATTTTATTCAAATTTACCTTCACTTTATTTTTTTCTTTACAAAAGTAGCCACGTTTATCATTTTACTACCTTATCTTATAAGGATTTCTTCTTCTTCTTCACTGTATCAAGTAACAAGATTTAGGTGCATTTTTTTAATTTAAATTTTGTGGTTTTGTTCATTGTGCATTAAAATTTTGTATAATTTTCTGTTATATCAAATATAAGATGAAGAATTCTTTTTTTTTTTAAGTGTAATTTTTCCCTAGTAAGAATGAACAATGGTGGCTTTATTTTAAATTATTTTATTTGTGTTTATATGTGCTTATGTATGTTTTGCATTTTAAGCATATAATTTGTTGTATATTTTTTTTGTATTTTTTGCATTTTAGGCATGATGATAGTTTAAGCATGTACGACTTCTTGTCTTTTAGTTTTTTTGTTGACGATGACACCTAGTTTTTATTTGTTATATATATGAGTTTCTGATGTTATTATTATTATTAAATATCCTGTAACTAATTTTTTTTTATTTATAGGTGACGCCCTTCATGTCGAAAGGAATAGATGTAGATATTTAAACATGTTTTGGAAATAAATATTTTGTACCCTTTTGTTCTTTATATTTTGTGTTGTAAAATATAATTAGCACAAATGAACTACTTAAATGTCTATAATAAATATAATTATACTATGGTTTTTATTTTGTTATGCTAATTAATTCTACATTTTTTATTTTATTTTTCATTTTATTTTAATTTCTTAAAGTTAATAAAATATAAGAGGGTTTTCTGAAAATTATTATTACTGTATGAAATTTGATTTCATTTTGATTAAAATTATAAAAATAAAAAATAAAATGTATAAATAAATTAAAGAAAATTATTTTATAAAATATTCTATAAAAAAATTTTATGTTTTCAAACAAAGAACCAAATGCATTTTTACTGTTTTCATTTTCATATGTTGTTTTGAAAACACACTATCAAACAAATTTTCATTTTAAAAAACACATCACATCAAAAACATCATTCTCTTTCTCTAAAATAGGAGCCGAAAACATTAGATAAAAAACATTACCAAACGTACTTTAAATTTCTAAATTTTCATCTAACATATTTTGTAATACCATTATAGACAATAAAATAAGGCAGCACATGAAGCGTGTTTTGTGTAAGAGTATTGTTACGCTTACAAAGTTGGGATATAAAATATTTATTCTCAAATAAGTCATATGATGTGTCATCTGATGATATACGCGGTGACGACAATTATCATATTAATGATATAATATTATAGTTAATTTTTACTTAATGCATAACTGAGCTATTAATTGGAAATCCTTAAGTCATGAAATTGAAATAAGATGATATAAGAATTTTGTGATATTGAGTTATTAGGTATTTAATTTTACTGTTTAAATATTTTGCTGTTTTTTTACTGTTTATATAAGATGATATTTTAAATACATTACTCTTCATTTTTCCATGGTCAAAAGATTTCAGCTGATCACTCTCACATTTCAAACTTCACATACAAACATCATGAAAGAGAGAAAGAAATTAAAAATATTAAAAAAAATGAAATGAAAGGAAAAACACATAGGTCTTTTGTTTTGTGCACACACTTAATCAATTTGTTTCTTTGGCCGGCCTCTTCTCTTCTTTGGTCCGTACACCATGAGTTTCTTCTCTTTCTTTGATGGTCTCCCTCTATGCTTCTTCACTTCCTTCAACTTTCCTTCTTCTTCATCATTATTAGGGTTAGGGATTGACATTAAAGATACAAGTTTGTAGTAACCATTAGAGTCCATTATGACAATATCACCTTTAGCACTAAGCAGGTCAAGATGATGAGAAAGCAAACCGTCATGCCCCATTGGCAGATCATCATGATGATAATGAGACTTTATGTATGTTGATATAGATGCTTCATCACTTGAACCACCTTCTTTATTCAAAGCTTCGACTGCCTCACATATCATCTGCATTTACACATGAATTTCGAGAAGATAAGTAGGTAACTACCAGGACAAAGTTGATTAAAATAATTAAGCTAAATTAAAATTAATAATTAATTACCTCTTGGTATGGTGGGTGATCTGGAGTATTAGTTACTGAGAAGATTTCACAAAGAAGGGCATTCATGCGCAGGGTTGTCTCTTTTGTTGGTGGATATGTTATTCTTGAACTTGCAAGTCCTAAAATGGAATCTTGGAGCCTTTTCATTGAGTTATTATTAGTTCGCTGCCAATAAACTTTATTAACATTATTACTGGGAACATTTTTGCCATCTCTAGCAAATGACGCATAATTCCAATGGCTGCAACCTTCTCCTTGATGTCTGCTCATATTCTCAGGTAGTTGGAGTTCAGATTTTTTAGATGGGAAGGTATATTAGAGGAGCTGATACCCACTCAATGTCTAAAATAACATAATTAATTTAATGTAATGCATAATCCAGGCAAAATTCACATGCTCAATGTGAAATTTGCTCATGCAAACCTCTCTATTTCAGAAGAAATTGGGCTCACGGAAAGAAGAGTACTTCAGGGATTTATTTTCCCACCCTGAATTATAAAAGCATAGTTGTTCACGTATGGCATCAAATATTTGCCATATTTTAGCAGTTGAACGTATGTTATACGTACAAGTATAGATAAGGTTAAGACTTAAAAGATAGGGCCTTTGTTGTAGACCAAAAATAACATTAGTTTACGGGAAATGCACGTTTAACCCTTAGGTTTGAGCTAATTATCCATTTGATATCTGCAGTTTAAAATATTACAAACATCCTTATTGTATATTTGTTTCATTACATTCTACTTAGTTGTACTCCATTAATCTTCTGTTGAATGTCAGATTTATTTATATTTTTAACTTAAATCAGATAAATAACTTTTACCCTCTAAAAATTTGTCCAACTATAGATGTAATGACAGAAATGTTTTGAGTAACGTCTTAAATGCAGATATTTAACTAGATAATTTGCTAAAACCCTAAGAATTAAAGAGGAATTGATCCTTAATTTATTACCTACTAGCTAGGATCCTCTCCTTGAAGTACTTAAGCTCAAAAGAGTCATTTGATACAATATTTATTTATGCACTGATTATCTGTGGTTAAGGTTTATTCTTGTTGTCGTGTCATATTTCAAAGACAATATATTGTGAAACATGTCCACCTTTTTAGATAAAAAGGAACCTTTTGGGTGGGGGGAATAACATTTGAAATAGAATTCTATAGGAGCTTACAAGGAAAGTGATAAGAAGAGGAATCATACACACGCCGATTTTAGAATCTATAGTTTAAGGAAACTACGCCCAAAGTTATAAGAATAGAAACAAACGCATACGGAATAAATATTTATGTTTCCTCACAATTAAATTTATTTTCACACGTATAGTAATAATGGTTGACATTTGTCCTTGGGAATAATGTTTAAGGCAAAACCTTAATTTCATATCACTTATCGTCTATAAAAATAAAGCCATCTCTAAGATAAAAATCTTTAGCCCTTGAGAGCATTATTCACCTTTCGAAGAAGAAAAACCATCTTATTCTTTTTCTTCTTCTTTTCTCAACCTTAAATGAATACTGACTTGGGTGTCGGAGTACATTTTCAAGTAGTCGCTCTACCAAATTCAAGGCCAATTGATCTAGACAAGTTTTTACAAGATACAAATACCTGTGAAGGTAATATAACCTCATTTTCTTCTTCTTCTTCTTTTCTAAACCTTAAACAAATATTAATTTGGACATTAGAGTGTCTTTTTTAGGTACTTGTTTCACTGGATTCAACACCAATTAATGGCGACAAATTCTCCAAAAATTACAATTATGTGTGACGGTAAAAATCTAACCCCTTCACTTATTAAATATTTCTGTTTTATTAACTGTTACTAGTCAACTATACATATTTGATAAGGTAAAAACACACATCAGGAATCCAAGTCCATAATTAAGAGAAGATATATTATTTTTTTTAAATGATTAATGTTGAAGGATAGGAAAAAAATGAAATTTGAAATCATCTTTTTTTTAATAAATAAATCTTAAAACTTATATTATCAATTTAGATCCAACTTATAATTGATTCATTACAGTTAAAAATTCTACAGTTTATTTCTCTTTCATCGGATCAAAAAGGTGACATGCGAAGATCATGACGAACAACTGCATAATATTTAAATATTACACTTTATGAACAATTGATTAATTAAAACTAAAAATTGTACCTTAGAGAGCTTTGTTCCTCAATAATCTCAATGGATTGATTCATCTTGTTGATGAAGCTATCTTGCTGCCCTTTCTCTTTAAAAAAAAAAGAAGGCTTCAAATAATTTTTCTTCTTTGTACGAACAACAGATTCAATGGAAAAGGAAAGTGGCATATTGTGAATTGTAATTGTAGGTGATGAATAGCTAACACTAGTTTTTGGCAGATAGTTCAACAGAAACTGAAACGTAGAAGAAAATCTCGTCTTATTAAAAAATCTCTTGTCTTATTAAAACAAATTTTGTTGGCAGTACGTACTACGTAACATATTTTGCCCAAAAGCCTATCTTTATTATAATAGCTAAAAAGCGTCAACACATTAATTGGAATTAATTTTCCTCCTAACTAAACTTTGAGCATAATTTATGGTATTATTTTGCCAATAGTTTTTGTTTAGAAATTATTAGATTATACTTAGAGTCCAGACTTCATTCATGAATTACTTTTCCAAAATGTGAGTGTCATCTAATCGAAATAGTAAAATTAACAAAAGGTTTAAAGTTTGAATCGCTCTCAAATAAGTGAGAATGGTATTGATAGTAATAGTGATAAAATACTCTTAGTAAAATACTCTACAAAATGGCTAAAATTTGTTTAACAAGTGCTCGGGTGGGTTTCATTAGCCGGGGCACAATCTTGCTCCGGTGAATGTGTTGGGCCGGAAAGTGTTTGGGCCTGGACTTGCTTGGCGTGTTACGTGTTGTCCATCTGCTGATCTGCTGAAGTGAGTTCCGGGGTCAAGCCCATAGGATTTTTTAGGGTGGGTTTGGCCGAATGATTCACGTGTTCCGATCTTGATAGTTTGATGGAATGTTGCGAAGCTGGTTGTTCTGATGATGGGGATACAAAGTACACCAAGGGTCCGTTTTATTGGAATATTATATTTCATCTAAATTTGATCCTAATCTGAAACCTGAAACTCTCAATAATATTGAGATTACCTTATCCTGGACCTATAAAATAATCTCGATTTATTGAAGAAAGTTATCCCATAGTGAGTCATGTAATAAGTTGGGATTAATTACTGAAACAATCATTCTGCACGTGCGTAGTGACAAATAAAGAAAATGAATGAATAGATCTGTGCTAGATTATTGTGCAAATTCTTATAAGACCATGAAAAGTGTCTATTAGTTTTCTTGCAACCATCAACTGTGTTTTGGGGGCCTTAGATGAACCTTTTTTCTTTTTTAAGGCTTTCTTAGATTTAACAATATCAACTGTCAAAAGAACAAAATATAGTTCAAAATTTAATTTTCTCCTAGATCGTACAAGCCATATATCAATATAAAAATATAACTAAATTAAATTTGTGAAAAATAAGAACAATAATAATATAAAATAGTAAAATTAGAATGATAGCACTTGAAAAGTTGACTAATTGAGATGAACATGATGGTCAAACATATCTGCTCATATAGACATTGCAATATGGCTAAAGACTATAGTTCTCTTATTGCTCAGCAAGATAACATCATCCTATTATATGCAAATAAGAGCTGCAAAATAAGGGTGGGTACGGGCTGGTTTGGCACTTAACCCATCAAGCTTGCAAATAGTTCGGGTTGGATAAAATACAACTAACCTCAACAAATTTAAAATATTAATCTAACATGACTGAACTCTCGTAACTACGAGTCGGGTCGGGTTGGATTATTCCTGAGGGCCCATCTGACTTTTAGTTTTCCAAAAAGTCACGTTTTTTGTATTCTCAAAATTAAAATGATCAAAAAAATAAATTATTACGACAAAGATAGAATACAAAAAATAACATCCATCTAACATTATAGTCCAAATCCAAAACATTAATAATTAAAGTTTTTAAATGAATCTTAAAATTAAAAGTCTTAAAAATCAAAATAAACACTAACAATTCATAGCAAAACCAACATAAATAGCAAAAAAAAAAAAAAAAAAAAACAGTTGGTAAAGTAGCAAAAATGCAGTAGTAGCAAGATTGATTTATGACTGCAACTTGGTTTTTCAACCCAATCCAATCGCAAAAAATACTGCGGATCGTGCCGGTTACCTATGATTTTGCTAACCGAATCCTATTTAAAAGAAATTACCAGTACTCACTGTCTTTGCGTTTTCTAAAATTAAAATGCAATAAGGGAGACAATGGTCAATTTTAAGAGGTTAACAAGAAATGGATGTTTTGTGGGCTAATTTCTCTTGGCGTTATCTCCATCACACATAAAAAGTTGTAAAATATATAACAGAGAGTAAAAATTGTTGGGAATGATAAAGAGAGTTTTTCAGGACTCTGAAATCCAAAACAATCTCACTGCAATTGCACGGGGTTGTCGATTGGTGAAAAATGAGACTTTTCTTCTATGATCATTTATCGAATTTTACAACAATCTACCTTTCATTTGATCAATATTTGCTTTTGCTTGGTGAGCTTAAGATATGTGTACATTTAATTCTACATATACTCTTAAAATGCTAGTTAACACTAAACGATACCATTTTAGACAGGCAACTTTTAGGAGCTAAACTATTATCTCAATAAGGTAAAAGCTGAGTTGCATATGGAATGTGTAAATCTAGGTGATTCATTTGTTGCTTTCCACAATAAAAAATAGTACATCTAGCAAAATTTTAGCTAATAGATCTCACATTTAAACTCAGCTCTATACTCGCATTATGGGCATGTATCCCAGCATTCGGTTTTCAAATTTAAAAAGAATTGATGTTCTAAGCAAGAAAATGGTTGTGTAGAATATTTAGGCATGTTGTCATTAATTAACTATAATCAATATACTTACTTGCACACTAATCAAAGTAGAATTTGATCTTTAATAGTGTTAAGCTACTGTTTCGGATCGAAAGGCAATCATAGTAATGCTGGAAAGCCTACCTTATCATAGAGAACTAAAATTAATGCAAAATGCCATGGTTTTTCTTTTTAAGAGATTATTACTTATGATATTTACAATTATAAATATACTGAGACTCGTTTACATTAATTTTGATATGACACCGCTCAGATTTTTAACCCTCTCAAATATTCAAGAGACGCCAACTCTCCTCCTGTGAGAAAGACTGCCTTCACTCAAGTTCTGAGGCTCTGAGGAAAGAAATTTAAATTAAACTCTTGCAATGCGTCTGCGGAGACTCGAACCCTTTCCCTCATATTTGTGAGGGAGGGACTCTAGCCACTTGGGCTAAGCCCAAGTGGTTTTAAAATGCCAGGGCTTTATTTCAACTTTTTGCTTTTATCTGTAGGAGGAGAGAAAATTGAGAGATGTATTGAGTTTTTGGACGGAAAAGTTAATAAGAAATTGAAGTGATTAACTTTTTTCAAAACCTCTCTTCCAAAAGCTGCTCTTCATGTGATTGCAAAAACTAAGCAACTATCACTTGCGTAGTTACTTCTAGATCGAGTCAGCCAATGGGCGACCAATTGATGCTCTATATCTCCCACTCGCATATAATAAGATGAAGCTACCTAACAAAGCAAAGAGAAATATACATCCACTAGCCATATTGTAAAGATCATATGGGCAAATACAACATGTAACCCATGAATAAAAATAGTAACCTCAAAGGAAGTTGTCATCTAAATTTTATTGTACTCGCAAGCGTACGATCTATTGTAGTATAGATTTATGGTGACGATGTGAGGTACAATTTTCTCACTTAAATATAATATAATTTATTTTAAGCTAACAAGTCCCTTAAGTATAAAAATAATAATAATAATAATAATAATAATAATAATAATAATAATAATAATAATAATAATAATAATAATATAAATATTGAATTAATGATGACATAAGTAATGACATCAGTGATGATGTAAAAGAAGTTTGTAGAGATCATTAAGAATTCTAAAATTAAGTAAAATATTTATAAAGGATAATCTCATCTTTACTAAAAGGCAGCTGTTACCTTGGATCAGCTCTAAGGTAGAGCAGCATCTAGAGCCGTTGGATTCCTTTACTTGACTTTGAAACAATTGTGACCACGTGTATCTAATGATTCTGAGCTCTGCTCTACCTTAGAGCTGATCCAGCAGCTGAACCCTTACTAAAATATTATCATTAAGAATTTTAGAATTTAGTAAGATATTTATAAAAGATAATCTCATCTTTATAAAAATATTTAATTCTAAGTAATATGACATAAGCTATGACATAAAAAATGATGACATAAGCAATTACATAAGTGATGATGTAAAAGAAGTATGAGGAGAAAGGTAAGAATTCTAGAATTTAGAAAGGTATTTATGAAAGATAATCATAACCATTGATCAAAAGTTATGGTGGCAAAATCCTAGCCATCCATTAGCCTTAAGAAATCCTATAAATACCCCCTACTGCCTTCATTTTGAATGCAGCCTAGAAATTTCATTGTAAAGTCATAACAACGAGAGTAGAGAAATCTTTAATTTAGAAAGATCTAGAGAAGTCAAGGTCAAGAGGTAAGTAACACTTCAACTGCAATGTAGGGACAAAATTCTTTTCATACTTAACTTCAATGTTTATCCATTCTTTTATGTTGTGATGACTATTATGATGTGATTAGTTATAATCTAAATTCTTATATGGTCGGCTCTGCCGCCTAATTTACGATGCTTATTTATGTTATGGTCAGCTTTGCTGCCTAATCTATGATGTTTAGTTATGTTATAGTCGGTCTTGCCGCCTAATCTGTGATACTTATACTTAATAATGTTATGCCGCCTGTATTAAAAAATCTTGTCTTAAATAGTGTTGTGTGTTGATTCTGTTATGCATCTAGGAGCTTTAAATATTATGACATAAGTTGAATTTTTTCACGTTCATATCATGGATTACATTATGAAGAAGATGTTTCAGAAAATGAATTTATGAAAAATAGCTGGTTGTACTACCAAGTGGCAAAGTTTTTAAGGAAGGCAAGCCCTCAAAGCTAAGTAAAAAGAAAATCTTTTGAGAACGGCGATACGTAATGCCCAAAAGATCAACTAATGAGGTCCAAGAGTATATTGTTTAAAGAGTAAAAGTGCTAGCCTTGTAGTGCAACATACCTAGGATCCTAATGAAGTTGTTTTGTATTTTCTAAGTTTCTTTTAAAAGCTTAATAGGGTCATCCATATGCATCATAATCTATACATGCATAAAAGTGTTATCTTACTGGGCATTAGCTTAAAAGTCCTTACATTGCAGGTAACGTTGAGTAGGGTAAGCTGGCGCCAAGGGCAAACCAAGACGAAGTGCATATGGGCATAACAGACCTTGGGATTTTATGACGGTCTCAGCTTTGTTTTAATAAAAAAATAATTATTATTTTAGCTTTATGTAATAATTAAGTTTTGAAATAAACTATGGAATCTCTGTATGATTTTTACTTTATGTAAGAAAGTTTTGTTTGTTGTGTAAAACTACTTTTAGAGTTTGTATTTATATAAAAGTACAGTGTTTTAAACATCTTTAAAATAAATATTTAAGTGGAGTGTTACAGACGAATGTCGATCTCACGAAGAGGTAGATTTAATTACATGTAAGGTTAATTTTCAAGGTTTGTATGTGAATTGACTGGAGATGATCTTTGTGTAATATTATGAATAAAAATGGCTGGAACAAATTAAGGATCAAAATAATTCAAATAAAACACTTAAGTCTCTAGATTCACACTCAACACTTCACCATAGGCAAAATATTTATTTTTAGTTCTAATTAATTTATGAGGGGGTATTTCCACCTTTTCATAAACCTCAATCTGATAAATATTGTATCAAGCACTTAGTGTGCCAAAGAGTAATGATCTTTAGATAAATGTGGTGTCAAGTACACGTTGTGCCAAACGATAATAATGCTTCTGTCGATAACATGGCAAGACCGTCTATTAAAAAACTTAAATGTACTATTTGTCAACACTGAGTCAAGATGACCCATAAGTATTAGAGAGTAGTCTCTTTCTAATAAATATGGTGTAAAGTGCACATTGTGAGAGACAGTAATGAATTTTCACTAAGGAGCCGGTATACCGTGCAAAATCTTAAAAAGATATACAGTCTGTCGACAATGATTCCAAACAATCATATAAATTAGTGAGGAAAAAAAATAAACTTACCAAATTAAACCCATGGATCTTGTTTAGGCTTCACATTCAATTCAAGTTAGAAATTAAATTAGCCACTTGTATTTAAAGTAGGGATAAAATGATAATTTTATTAAAATCCATAGAAAATACAAGATAGAGTAAGAATTACAAAAAATGACTCAAATTTGGATTTAGAGCTACCACATTAGAGGGGGAGAGCCCTCTATTTATAGATATAATGAGTAAATTATGGTCATTAGATGAAAACAATTCAGGAGCTCAAGATTGCGCAACATGACAAAATTTGATTGGTTAGAACATCATCATCGAGTCTAATAATATGCTGCCACATCATCGATCAATGTCGCATCAGTATTTTTTGGTCCAACAGGAAGCTGCCACATCATCAGTCAATGCTACAATAGCTAGTCAATACTACGTCAGGTGGTTAATACCACGTCAGTTGGGCCCCACCAAAATTCCAAAATCATGATTTTACACTCTAAGTCCTTCATAAGGTTTTCAACTATTCTGACTTGAAAAATGCTATTATTTTGCTATTCGATTTCTCGTTAATTGTGAAATAACCAAAATATTCTTGAAATCCACGAAATACTCAAATTATAACAAAACATAACAACCAAAGTTTAAAAGACTAAAATGCATAAAAGTACAAATATTAGTGAGGCTTGGAATGCAAATGATAATATTATCCTTTGTAAATATGCATTCTCCAGCACTCAATAACAGCCTAGATTATAAAAAAAAATGTAAGAGATTTAGTTGTTCATTGTGTCCTAAGTTTAATTTCTTACATCCATTTTATTTAAAGTTATATTTGGCTTTATAGTTATTTATGTATTCACAATTATTACATCCCAAAGTGGATTATACAATTACTCAATTGATGAATTATATAAATAAAATGTAAACAACATCAAATCTTTCCATCAAAATCATGCTTATTAGTCAAGACTAATTGCATTCTTGGACATTTTTCTTAGATCGAATCATGTCAAAGTCGTAACTGACATGCTACAGTAGCTGACGCTAATATGTTAACTCAAAAACACAGTCGACGATGGTTATAAGGGCACAAGTTGAGTTTTAATAAATCTCATAAGAACTTACACAAAAAAGGGAGTTAAGATTCATTTAATCATTTTCTTGTTGGTCACCAAGCACACGTGGTATGAAACATGTGACATAGTGAATTCTCTTTAAAAAGTAAGTATGTCATATATTCATTTTACTATATAGATATTAGTCTAGTCGCTCCATAAGCACTTTTACTACAAAGTGATGCCTTGATAAGTTTTATGGCTAAAAATGCACGCTTGTTGTGGCTATGGAAACATGGAGAGTCAACATTAGACGAATTAATTTGTCAATCAAGAAATAGTATTATGACTTCTTTATTTTAACTAGTCGTCAGCTTAGAAAGGGAAGTAATATCTTGAAACCATGGATGAGAAAACACATCAATTTTATAACGTTCTATTCTTTTATCAAAGCAAACACTCCATTTAGAATGAAATCATGAGGATAAAATTTCTCTAAAAGAGAACAAATATTTTCTATATCAAATGATTTGAACCCATCAATTGGATCTAATACCTATCTTAAAGTAAAGAGTTCCATAGTTTGCTTAAAGAATATACTATTTAACCCCATCAATTGAAAGTCTATTACATCATTAAATATATCAAAGTGATAATGATTTTTAACTGTAACATTATCTTTCGTTGACAAGTACCTTCCATATAACAAACCATCATATGAAGCATAGTAATACCTTATTTTTGACAGAATTATACAATTTCTAATAAAATCATCTCATCCATTATCCCAAAACTCTTGTAAAAGTCTTTTTTTCACTTGAGACATAATTCAAAGTATTCTAGCTACCTAATGATTTTATTTGTAATGCTTAAAAAAAATAGAAATTCCAAGAACTTATTTAACAAAAAGAAAAATGCTAACTCAAAGGATTTCATCTCATTGTATGCACCTTTAGCTTCTTTACGTATATCTTGACCAGATCCATCATTATTCATCTTTCTTAAAACTTCAAAAGTTGCACCAACCATCTCAATAAACCTACTAACATAAGTAAAATATAAGCTTCAACAAATATCTCCATTCCTTTGTAAAATTTTTCCTTGCTTAACCTTAGTACAAGTCTTAAGCTATTCTAATGCTATCAAATCTATAATTTCTTTTCCTTTGACAGGTTTTAACATAGAGTAACATTTGAAAGAAGCACTAGCAAAGTTAATAATAAAACTTAACTTAGAAAAAAATAGCCATGCCTCATGCACTTTTTTAGTAATGAAACTCACGAAGAATCATCTTTAGAATCGGATAAAATAAATAATAGTTTAGTTATTTATATAGGAAACAATAAATTTAATAATATTGACAATGAGTTTATTGCATAATATTTTTAAAATATGAAAATGCGTAGAGAATAATTATAAATGTATTAGCAAATATTTTATATATTCAAAATTTTAATTTTTCATATTTTACTATTATCTAATTTAGCCCCCGGTAAATTATTTTTCTAAATCCGCCACTGGTCACACATAATTGTAATGTGTGGAGAATTTGTCACCATTAATTGGTGTTGAATCCAGTGAAACGAGTACCTAAAAAAGACACTCTAATGTCTAAATTAATATTTGTTTAAGGTTTAGAGAAGAAGAAGAAGAAGAAAATGAGGTTATATTACCTTCATAGGTATCTTATAAAAACTTGTCTAGATCAATTGGCCTTGAATTTGGCAGAGCGACTACTTGAAAATGTACTCCTACACCCAAGTTAGTATTCATTTAAGGTTGAAAAAAGAAGAAGAAAAAGAAGAAGATGGTTTTTCTTCTTCGAAAGGTGAATAATGCTCTCAAGGGCTAAAGATTTTTATCTTAGAGATGGCCTCATTTTTATAAACGATAAGTGATATGAAATTAGGGTTTTGCCTTAAACATTATTCCCAAGGGCAAATGTCAACAATTATTACTGTACGTGTGAAAATAAATTTGATTGTGAGGAAACATAAATATTTATTCTGTATGTATTTGTTTCTATCCTTATAACTATGGGCGTAGTTTCCTTAAACTATAGATTATGAAATCAGCGTGTGTATGATTCCTCTTCTTATCACTTTCCTTGTAAGCTCCTAAAGAATTCTATTTCAAATGTTATTCCCCCCACCCAAAAGGTTCCTTTTTATCTAAAAAGGTGGACATGTTTTAGAATATATTGTCTTTGAAATATGACACGACAACAAGAACAAACCTTAACCACAGATAATCAGTGTATAAATAAATATTGTATCAAATGACACTTTTTTAGATACTGCAATTAACACGAGTTATAATTGATGAGCAAAACAATGCACATAGTAAGCATACAAACAATTGTGAAATGAAGATTGTAATCCATTCTATTCACCTGCCGTATTACCAGCACCATCATAATCCTGATGTCTTAAATTTTCCACTAAAAGATTATACCGAGCAAACATATTGCATATATCATTTTTTTAAAGTCAAGACATTTGTTTCATAAACAATCACAACTTCAAAGAAATGTACTCGAAGAAACACATCACAATCAACTTATCTCAAAATCATAGCTATTTATTCTTTATGCGATTCATCTAGTATGACATAACTCAAAAGTGTTTAATTTACTCCCATATATAAGAGTGTTTAATTATAATATTGCTCGGTGAGTTTCAGTTGATCCATAGAGAAAAGATTTAATTTGCTTATTTTAGTTTATCAAAAAAATGAAAATAAAATTTAAATATATGCAACTTAATTTAAGTGAAACTATGAAATTAACTTATTAGATTATGGTTCCACTCTTGGTAGTAAATACAAGTTAGTAAATTCTTTTTATTTTTATTTTATTACCCAAAAGATTAATTGTATCAATTACAATTATTTTTCTATTAATTTTATTATGGATTAAGTACTTAGTGTGCCAAAATTTAATTTGTCAACAATAAGTCAAAAAACTATTTTGCCATACTTTATACTAAAATATAAAAAATTCATTGTTCCAAACTCCCATGTTTGTCTTTAATAAATCAAAATTTTAAAATATAAAATATGGATAAAATTAGATAGAAAATAATTTAATTTATATAATTAAAACTAAAATTTGATTAAATCATTTTTTTTATTAAGGTTTCACCTTACCCTAACTACTAGTATTTAGCTATGCACAATTGAAATAAAAGTAATTATTAAAATTAAATTATACGTAATTAAAAAAATGGTATTTGAAAATTGGAAATAAAAATAATTGTATTTATTGAAAATATATTATATAGAGAGATGAGAAGAAGAATTTTAAGAGAAAGAAGTGAAGAAAAAGTATCGAGAGGTGTGTTTTTCCTCTCTATTTATATTAATACATGATTAATCCACACCACATATATAAATAAGGCCAATTATATCAGAGCTATACATTTGTCCCACTAACAAAACATAAATATAATTAATCTACTTAAGCACACCCAACTCATTTAACTAATAATTGCCACACCTATATAGTAAAAACTTATAATTTTATAGCAAAAGTCGTCGATCCTCCCCGACGACGACTTAATTTTTTGGACCTCCAGAATCTAAATTTGAAGTCCGTTCATTTGTTTGGAGCCTCAAATTGCATGAAATTATTATTTTTACCTAATAAATACACAAAATTAAATATTTAGAAACATAATTAGAAATTCACAATATGTTATATAATTACAAAACAAAATAACATTTGTACCCCTTAACGAACATATAATTTTTAACACTAATCATAATGCCTCACCATCTAGGATACAAAATTTAGCATTGTTAATTTCCTTTTAAAATCTTGTGCTGTACTTTATTAGCAATAGTATTTAGCATTTAATAACTCCTTTTTAATCTTTGGTGCTATGCATTAGACTTTTTTTTTTTTTGCAACTTTTTCTAACACAACTCTATTAATCTCCTTATTCATTATTGCTAACAAATTAATTAATTCAATAAAATTTCCATGTTTAAGAGAATTAATAAACTCATCATGGCCTCTAAAGGCACATGCTTGTTTTGCTAACCATTTATCGTGTGTTTACTTGTGGGTTTGAGGAATGAGAATGAAGGAATTGGAATGAAACCCATGTTTACTTGGCAAAATATAATTTCGGAATGAGAATAAAATATGTGGGTCCCACACAATTTGTGAATAAGGAATGAGAATCTCATTTCCATAAGGGATTGGGAAAAAATGGGAATGAGAATGAAACATAAATTTACTTTTCTATCCTTCTAATTTTTTCATATTTCCTAAATTATTCTTATTCAAATCACAAATAATTTTATTATTTTAAATGTCAATAATAATAATAATTAAATTTTATTAATTTTATTATTTAAGTTATTATTAATTATTATTTTTAATAATAATATTATTAACAATAAAAATAATGATAAAAATAATAATTAATAAAAATAATTAATTTATCATTATTAACAATATTATCCTTATTATTGTTATTATTATTATTAAATTTTATTAACTTTATTATTTTGGTTATTATTAATTATTGTTATTATTATTTTTATTAGTATTATCATTATTAACATTTATCATCATTATTATTATTAAAAATATAATAACAATAATTAATAATAACTAAAATAATAAAGTTAATAAAATTTAATTTTAATAATAATAATAAATGTCAATAATGATATTATTAATAAAAATAATTAATAATAAATAAAATAATAAAGTTTATAATAATAATAAATGTTAATAATGATAATATTAATAAAAATAATATTAACAATAATTAATAGTAACTAAAATAAAAATTTAATGAAATTATTATTATTATTATTAATTTTATTTTTATTTTTTAATAAATATCATTTTTATAATAAATATTTATACATGTATCTCGTCAATGAAAATTACATTATTTAATATTATGAGTATTTTGGTAAATTAATTCTTATTTGCATTTCTCGTTCCCATTTATTTTGCCAAATAAACACATCAATGACATTACAGCATATTCGTATTCTCATTTATTTTTGCCAAGTAAATATTAGAATCTCATTCCAGCCCATTCTCATTTTCAGCCCATTCTCATTTTCAGCCCATTCTCATTACAGCTCATTCTCATTACAGCTCATTCTCATTCCATGAAGTAAACACACCATTAGTAGCTATTATTAAGTTTTTAGGTCGCTATCTATTCACCAAAACTTATTGTGACCATTTTGCATTCATTCTCTTATTAACATTTTTGGATAAATCCTTTAAATTCTATTTTGACATGGCATCATTGTGAAAAGAACAATGACCTCCTTCATGTTGAGCAAAAGGACAAGTTTTTTCACAACCTGCATCCTCTCAATTTTCAAACCCATCAACAATAAATGCATTATTCTTAGGGCTCGTCATAAAAAATATAACATGGAAAACAAAATGCTTCCTCTTATGATATAGAATTCTCACCAATAAAATTGAAATAGATGATTTTTTGTGCCATGTTTAGTTGATGGATATTTTTGTAGATTTGGTTCAAATGGTCCCATAATTATATGCCATCCTCATGAAATACAAGTTATGCAACCCAAGAGGGGGGGTGAATTGGGATTTTAAAAATATGCAATACAATTCGCACAACAATTTAATCTATTGTCTTAATCAAATCAAAAACAATAAATTCAATCAAGCACAATATTAAAAGAGTAAGGGAAGAGAAAGCAAATACATGAATTTTTACGTGGTTCGGCTATCCCCGCCTACGTCCACGCCTCCAAGCTCACCCGGCTTGAGGATTTCACTATCCAAGCCTCCCAAGGCTTCAAATGTTTACAATTGACTTCCAAGGTGTCAATGGACATTTACAACAAGAGATTATCTCCCCAATCTCTTCACCCCAAGTGTTTCCCACACTTGTACACTCACAATTTGATGAGTAATGAAAATCACAACAATAAAACTCTCTTTAAGAGTGGATAACAAAATATAGCTCAATAATGATTCAATAAATGATGATTTGTAAAATGGAAGCTCAATATATGTTTTACGATCTTGTTTATGCTTGCATTAGTCCTTAAAATGAAGTTGGGATTGAGTTTTTATAGTTAAAGCCCGAAAACTAGCCGTTATAGACAAATTCCAGCAACCAAGCGGTTAGCCGCTTGATTTATCCGGCTAGCCGCTTGTAACAGTGATATTACCGTTAATTTTGAATTTTGCTACAGTACCACTGTTCAGAAAAATTACACTTTAGCCCAAAACTTTCTATAATTATACTATGGCCCAAAACGTCATAAAACTTTACAAATAGGTCCAATTCCAGAATTTAACATAATACCCATAATTTTTAAAGTTTTCAAAAGCTTTCACTTTAGTCCAAAATTTGAAAATATAAGATTTTCCTCAGGCGGCTAGCCGCTAGCCTCAGGCGGTTAGCCGCTTCCTCTCTGTCCAATTTTGGATTTCATGAGATTGAATTTCATTCGGGTCCTCAAACTGTCATAAATTATAGTATGGCCCAAAACGTTTCAAAACTTTGCAAATAAGTCCAAATCCGAAATTCAAAATAATATTTATCAAACTCAAAGATTGCAAAACTTTTCATTTAAGTCCAAATTACTCAAATCCACAAAATACTTTATCTTATAAATATAAAACCTTTTAGTTTATGAAAAATAATTATTGAATTAATCTTTTGAGCTTCACAAATGCTAAATCATGCATTAATTAAATCATACCGGCTTTACAAGAATTTATCGCAATAATTTTTTCGTTGAGCTCTAAACTTCATTCTTGATTTCGCCATTGTCCGATGAGTGTCTTGAACTTGATTTCACTTGATTCACTTGCATAAATATTATCCTTCAAAAACTAGTGAAAATGTGAAATACAATATTTATTCAATCACTTAAGACACATGTTTGTTATCATCAAAATTACATTATGTGTAGCCCTTTAGGCTAACACCTCACATATTCACATTTGTCAATGGGAAAGGTACTTATTAGAAAACGTAATCTAGGATTACGTTCTAAATGAAGAGTGTCAATAGTAGATGAAGCATTACTTTCTCAAATTCTGCTCTTTGAAACTTAGGTGGAGAACTTGAGGCATCAATGTTGAACATAGAAATTGTCCCATTTTATGATCGACTATCATCTACTTTAGTAAAAATGAAAGGAGAGTTTTCATTGGTTTGAATTTGTTGTTGTTTAACGTTATAACCTATAATAACATGTAATTGTGTAAGAATCAAGAAATCAATTAAGTGTATTAAGCTATATATTCTACTAATTTTAGATATATTTAAAGTAAAAAAATCACAAAATCAATGTTAAAAATTCATACAAGACAATATGTGGTTAATATTAGTACCCAAATGTCAGCAAAAATCCTAATCAAATTTGTAAAATCTTAGAAAAATAAGTAAAAAAATAAATAGATAAACAATAAGATTCGAGTTAATTTGACCAAATGAGGAAGTTCAGTCAACAAATTTATGTATTTACTAGACAATCCATTATCTAATCATTCTAATATTTAAATGCCGATTATCTATTAGAATTATATAGTAACTAACAAGTTAACAATCACCAAAACATTATTTCCTAAATCCCAATTGTTGATATTTGTTTAATTGTTTATACCTAATCATTGCAAGGGAGAGAATCATAGAAAAAGATGCTTTGAATAGAAATTAAATGAGAGAGGGAACTTTAACAAATTAAAATACAATTTGATTCTTACCTAATGAAGCAATAAAAATTGAAGGGAAAGTGACTGAGCAAACGAGCAATAAAGCAGGGGATCATCACATCTACGGAGCTGCAACACTTTGCCGCTGTTGCTCTATGGGTGTAAAAGTGAAAGATAAGGTGAAACTGGTAAAGATAAGTAAATATAAAATCATTTTATATATTAATGGTAATTTTATAATTTTAGATAACTTTTTTTTTTTGGGATCTGCCATTAGTGCCATTTATCATAATTGTCACTGGATAATTTTTCACCCTTATTCAACTTAGCGACAATATTCTTAGATGTAGACGCCATTTCTAAATAAAACTACATATAGACAATAAAAAATAATCAATACTAATATAATTCATAATTAATTACATAACATTTATTAATTTTGCCACAAACATAAACAAAGATAAATGAAAAATCAATATAAAGAAAGGAATCAAAAAGTTGTCAAAGCTTTTAATCGTCATCCATTTCCCATACCATATTCATCATTAATTTAGTGTTTTGTGCAAATATTAGTTATAATATTAATTCCTTTGAATTCAAATAAATTAGAACTTCTACTCAAAATTATGCATTTAGCAGTAAAAGATAATGAATGAAGAATCAAGCAATTTACTAAAAAAATTTCCATTTCAATTCTAAAAAATAAGGCATCACATATTCTCATAAGCATGAAATATTCAGAAATAAATAACTAAGGACATATTGTTTCTCAAATACAAATTAACTATAGATTATTAAACTAAAATGAAATTTAAATCTTCTTAAAAAATATGACTTATCACTCGAGATTCTCTCATTCATTTTAAATTCACGTGTATTGGGTCCTCTTATGGATTTCGCATAACACAACTTTTGCCCATGTATGCAATGACCTGTTTGCCTTGCACTGTGGATATTTAGATGAACATTGAGCATCGAAGTTTGCCTCGTTCTTGAATGCAGTATTCTTCTTCTAGCTTAATCTCATATTGAATCTCGCTAACACCTTTAAAAAAATTGTTCTCAACATTTCTGCCTTAAAACCAGATAGAAATTCATATTAAGTGATATGAGACCGTAATGGTTTAAAAAATCTCTCTCTCTTCAGTATCCATTTCTGATAAGTATAAAGAGTAGGCAAGTATTAATAATAGTGTGAATGACAAACAAGGAATAAATAGCCATGAAAATTTTTTCTGGCTTCCACTAGAGCAAAACATTTTATAATAGAAACGATGGATTATGACGTTCTTTTCTCCAATACAATAACGGTCCACAGTATGATTTTCATGAAATTAATTTTTTGAAAAAAGTTCAAGGAAACAATAAAAAATTTTCATTGTTTGATAAACATAATCATTCTAGTCTGGATACTGCAAATGGCGCCAGAAAAAGGACATTCGAGAAGACAAGTAAAACAAAGTCCATTAAAAATGCAGCACAGTAAATTGCCCCCTTGCGAAGGCAGTGTGTAGAAGTCACAAGCCAATTTCCAGATAACATATGACTATAAGACCACACCATTTGACTCCAAATTTGTTCTGAGTCTATTGGGGGTCTCAGATTTGCAATTGAAGAAAGAGGTGAACTACATGCACCCCTAGAAAGAGTGGTGCTCATGGGCACTGTTTACTTTCTTCTTCAAAAACTCTGCAAACCTTAGCCTATGAACAATGAAATTCGATTAGCAATAGCTTTCTCTTCGTAAGTCCAAATCATAAACATGATGTATCTTGGAAAGCTCTTAGAAAGCGATAATACTGTGATCGTATAAAATGATCAACTCTACCAAAAGTTATGCCTTTCAAAAGTTACAGGTTTTTATTTTTAGGATTCATGACTCTAATTCCTTAGGTTGGAATTATAACAAATTTGCAAGGAAATTAGATATGTAATCAGCATATCAAAAACATCATTACATAACCCAACAGCACGAAATTAGAACATGCCATTAAAAAAAAAAAATGCAGTACATCATGGCATTCATGTTTCAATCAAAAATAGAAAATAACTCATACTGCTCTGATACCAATGTAGACTAAATTAAGCATACTGAAATTAATTAACTATAATTAATAAACTTACTTGCACAACAAATAGAAGTAGAATTTGATCTTTAATAGAATTAAGTTACTATTTTTGGATCAGAAGGCAATCATAGCAAAACCGAAGTCACAACATAAGTATCAAAATTAATGCAACATGCTAGGGCTTTATTTCAACATTTGATTGCCATTATTATGTTTGTTGCTTTTACTTTTGTGGTAGGAGGAGAGAAAGCTAAGAGACATATTGAGATTGTGGATGGAGAAGTTAATAAAAAATTGAAGTGATTTACTTCCTTTAAAACCTCTCTTCCAAAAACTGCTCCTCATATGATTGCGGAAACTAAGTAATTACCACTTGGTTACTTACTTTTGGATCAAGTTAGCCCATCATGAGCGAGCCGCTCCTGTTCTATAGGTTGAAACTATAAAGGGTAAAATTCTAAAGATTTTTCTTATTGATGATATTAATTATGCTAATGACATTGTATCCATTGGTGTGTTTATTTGTGACATTAGCATGGGTTTACTAGTTGCCACTACCACTATAGATAGAATATTTTTAACGGTGAACATTGTAAAAAATCAATTGTAAAATTGAATAGATGACTAGTAAATGAAAGTTAGCTTAGAAATATATATATATATATATATAGTCGTTAAACACTTACCTTTATTATTCATCGAATTTGATCAAACACAAGCATAAAACACATTTATTGCCGGCTGAGCTACGCTTAAGAAATGAATGATAGCTTACTTGAATAGATAAAATAAGGTAGTGTTTACTTTCTGGAGTGGGAGTATTGAGTGCCGATTCCTCCCACTCCAGTGTTTACTTACCAATTTTAAGGGGGGGAGTGGGATTCCCACTCCCATAGGGGGAGGTGGGAGTGGGAATCCACTCCCCCCTCTTCCTTTTTTATCTTCATAATTAAAATAAATAAATAATATTTAATAAAATAAATAATATTATATTTATTAAAAATAATAATATTAAACAATTTATTTTATTAAATTTAATTAAATAAAATAAATAGTTAATATTTATTTAAATAATAATATTATTTTATTTTTTAAATTAAATTTATTAAAAATAATAATATTAAACATTAATTTTAATAAATATTAATTAATTATTTAATTAATAATAATAAATATTTTATTTTAAGAAAATATTAATTTTGTACTATATTATCAATAAGAATGTTTTATTTGTGTTGCTATTATTAATAATTTTTATTCACATAATTTAAATTTAAATTAATAAAAAATTATGATTTACATAATTAAAAATATTAATAATTGTTATTAATTTACAATATAATAAAATATTTATTTTATTTTCCAAATATATATTTTTATTAATTTTTAATTAAAAATTATAATTCTTTAAATAAGGGTAAAATTATAATTTAAAACTATTTACTCCCAATTCAAAACAATATAAACACATAAATTGTATTCTGGTTTCAATTTTATTCTCCCATTCCAATGTAAGTAAACAACCTACTCCCAATCCCAATCCCAGGATTTCCATTCCTCAGGATTCCCACTCCAATCTAAAATGTAAACGCTACATAAGAGTATTCAATAATATTGATAATGAGACTATTACAAAATGTTTTCAGAACATAAAATAAGTCGAGAACAATTAAAAGAATATTTTAACAAGTACAATTGGACAACAAACTTGAAATACTTATTTCTATTGAATTTTATATTTTATAATAATGTTGCAGCTATAAGTTCCCTTTTGAAATTTTTCCATCACTCTTATCGATTTATCTTATACAATGTAATTAGTAAAAGTCTATTTTATCCCTAAACTGTGTAAGTGCAATTTAATCCTCTAAACTAAACAAAATAAAAAATTAATTATATACAAAGAAATAATATTTTTATCAGTTGTTTGTTATATATATATAAAATAATTAATTGATAAGATTTATAAATATTATATCTTGTGAAATTCCTAAAATACTGAAATTTTTAAAATACCCTTATAACATCAGCAACTTTATTAATGGAGTCAATGGTTTGATAGCAAAATGATAAAAATTGAAATATTAAATTGGAAAAAATAATTATTAGAAAATTTTGGTGGTAAAGTTATATGTTAAAAAACATTAGATGATAAAACGACAATATCCTTATTTAAAAGTTATATTTATTATACGTTATTAATCTTTTTTCATAGTTAAAACTTTTTTTTTTCATAGCACTTCTGGTTTAAAAGATACAACACTTAAATACAGAACAAGACCTTAAAGTACTTACATATATATGTAAATTACATGTAAGAAATTTCACTTAAAAAAAAAAAAAGAATCCCAAGGCTACTCTCTTTATGTAAAGCAAAATTGGAAAATAATAGTTTTTTTGGGTAGACTTGTATGTAACAAAAAATTACATGCGTATGAATCTTAGTTTTTTGATTTAATTATTTAATTGACTTAATGGAAATTAGTTAAGTCATTAAATCTGTTGTTTTTTTTAACTTCATAAAAATTTTCAGTTATTAAGTTATTAAGCCAATTTTTTTTCTTTTTGCTTTATCAAAAAGTCTGATGTATCATTAAAAGATATTCTACAAAATATCCTTATCTAATAAATTAATTTCATCTTTACCTAAATAAAATTTAATAATTAGTATTATTACTTATCTCCATAACTTGTGATAATATAATTATAGGTTATTATTATTTTTATCTTTTTATTTTCTTCAAACTAGCATTATTTGTCTTCATAATTTTTATGAATATTTTTCATATAAAAACATCATAAACTACAATAAAATTTTTTAACACATAATAATTTAGAAAATAAAGGGTTGTATTCAAGTAAATATGATTTATATTATGATAATATATTATTTTAATTAAGGTCTTTAAGATATTTATTATTTGTTTAACATTTACAATTTGTAAGGACACAAATATAAAAACTAGGACACAAATATAAAAATACTAGTTTTTAAATTTTTAAGTTAATAAAACAACTTAATATCTGTTTTTAGCAATTTAGACAAAAAATAAAAATATCATTCAATCTATCAGTTTCATTTAGAATTCAGATTGATTTACGTTTATTTAAATTTTAGATAAAAAGTAAAATTAGATTAATTTATATATATATATATTTTAATTTTGTTACGGAACTTGTATTAAATGTTAAAAACCGTAATTAAAAATACAAAAAGAAGGAAAGAAAAAAGAATCCACGTCAGCAAAGTACAAAGCAAAGCCCACGGCAATTCTCAACGGTTCATTACCCTGATCCCCCAACTCATCATATCATATCAAATTATCATGTCATCTCATTCATCGTCATCTCGTAAATAATCCCCATTTTCTCTCTCAATGTCTGTATGACCTAACTTACCCTACCCATTTTCATTTTTCTGACAAAAATTAAAAATAAAATTTCTCCTCCTCCTTCGTCCAATCAAATGGACCCGTCTTTTCTTCCCCCACCGCCATCTGTCCCACCTCCGCCGCCGCCTCCTCCTCCTCCTCCCCCTGCCACCTCTGCATCCGTCGCCAACCCTAGCCCTCCTACTCTCAACCACAACCACCCTCCTTACGCTGAGGTAATTTTTCTGTTTTCTGTTTTATTTAATTATTTTTCCAGCTTCAGCTGCTTGAGTTTTAATTTTAGAAAATAACTTTTTTTTTCCGGCTTTGGGTTTTGGTTTTGGGCTTATAGATGATATGTGCAGCAATTAGTGCGTTGAAAGAAAGAGACGGGTCAAGCAAGAGAGCCATAGCTAAGTACATAGAAAAAGCTTACCCGAATCTCCCAACTACTCACTCGACCTTGTTGACCCAGCACTTGAAGCGTCTGAAGAACGCTGGACATCTCGTTATGGTCAAGAAATCTTACAAGCTTCCTCCTCCTAGATCTGATCCCGCTAGCAACATTCTTCCATCAAACGACGTCGTATATAATCATAACAGCAACAATCCTACTGCCGCTGGCTCCGCTGCTCCTGTTTCCCCGGGCCGAGGACGTGGCCGCCCTCGCAAGACGAATTCGGGTGCTCCTCCGGGTTTGGTTGCGGTTACTGCTGCTGGTGTTGATAAGCCGAAGCGGGGGCGTGGCCGGCCGAAGAAGACTGATGGACCGGTACAACGTGGGCCCATTAAGAGAAAGTCCGGTCGGCCTAAGAAGCCTAAAACTGTCAAGGCGCTTCAGCAGCAGCAGGCACAACAAGATCAGCTTAATAACGTCACGGTTTCTTATGTTACAAGTGACGCTAATGTGCACGTGCCTGTGCCTGTGCCTGTGCCGGTGCCGGGTGGGGCAAGGCGCAGAGGCCGGCCAAAGAAGGTTGGTAGTACAGTTGTTGGTGCAGCCGCCGGTGGGAAGCGGCCACGGGGGCGGCCAGCGAAGCAGCTGCAGAGCGGTAGTGGAAGGCGTATTGGAAGGCCCGTGGGACGCCCTAAAAAGGTATTTACCCCTGCTACTTTTTATAGACATTGTCACACTATTTAACTACTTTGATTGGGCCATAAGGGAAGCCACAGTTGGGAAAATAAGTCACCGGTTTGGGTTTGTGTTGTGTCAGTTTTGTATCGTGTCAAATTTATGTTTATTCAAACACAATTTATTTAATAATTGTGTCAAAATATTGAGATTTAAATCAGACACAAAAAATAAACCCTAGGAACCTATTCAATAACTATATATTTAATAAATATTAAACACACTTCAAACTATTACATATTTATATTATTTAAAGTTTAAATTATATATATGTTAATAATAGTATATATTGATATTATGAAATATAGATGTTTAACAATATTTTAAACACTTACACTGAAAAAGTTCTAAACTTATATAAAACTTTATAAATAAAATACTGTGTATATATTCGTCTTCCCAAAAAAAAATAAAAAGAGAATTATGTCTAATATTTAAGTTTTAATAAAAAATTTTAAAAATTAATTTAAAATAGAAAATATAATTGTATTATTGTTCGGATAAATGGGTCAAAAACTTTAACTCTATCCCGATATGGAAAAAAATCGTGTCAATCTAGATTCGGTCCATTAAATAATCATATCAAATTTGACAACCTATACCTATTTATTTGTGTCTTGTTCGTGTCGGATAATCGGTTCTTGTTAAATTTTGTCAACTCTAAGTAAAGCAAGATGTGAAGATTATTATAATTGTAGTTTTAATATAGTGATGGAGTGTGGTGATAGCTATAGCAGTTGACTAGTTTTTAGTCAAAATATATGTAAGTTCTTCGTTCAAGTTATTTATTGGCTTCATTTTTGCATAAAAGTGGGGATTGCCTCGTTAACTTTTTCCTTTAACATTTTACTTACTTTCATCTTGTGTTAATCAATTCAACAACACACTGCATAATTGGTGGATTTTGAGTGATAATTCATTAAGAATAATATAAGTATATGAACTAATTATAGAAATTCATCCTTGGTAATTGGTTGGGCATTATAGAATTGGATGATTTGAATATATAAGGAATTGTTACAATTGATAGGAATAATGTGGCAATGATATTGACTTTTTTCTTTTTATGTATTAAAGTTTATCTGCCTGGTAAATTTATGTGAATGACAATTGGTCCAGCACCAGTTGCCTCAAAATCAGGGGCTAGATATGTTGTTAATTTATGGATGACTTGGCGGATTTCTTTCATTAAAATGATCCACTCACTGCATAATTAAGTGGGTTTTTGAGTGATAATTCATTAAGAATAATATAAGAATGCTAACTAATTATAGAAATTCGTCCTTAGTAATTGATTGGGCATTATAGAATTGGATGATTTTAAAAAAAGAAGAAAAGGAATTGTTAGAATTGGTAGGAATAATGTGGCAATGATATGGACTTTTTTCTTTTTATGCATTAAAGTGTATCATGCCTTGTAAATTTATGTGAATGACTTTGTATAACTAGTTTGTTTGTTTAATATAACATTACTGGTGAAAAATGATCACATTTCACCACCATATATATAATAAAAACGAAGAAAAATAAAAATAATCTAAATGAAATTTTTAGGTTCAATCGATTTGATTATTTTTTTTTTAAATCTTTCATTTTTCTATTCTGCTGAATTGAGTCTGCTGTCTTTCCATTTTGAAATAAAAGAATTTATCGTCGGCATTAACCGAAGCAGCTCAAGCTCAGGCTCAAGCCATTGCAGATCTGAAGAGGAAGCTTGAATTCTTTGTAAGTTTCTTTTTGTTCTGCTTGTTTCTAAAACGATGCCACCAAAATTTTCCAAGAAGATGCATTTATCTTACAATTATGTCACTTGCAGCAATCTAAGGTGAAGCAAGTTGTTACTGTACTGAAGCCTCAGATAACCAGTGAAAGCCAAATCAGCGCAGGTGCCGCAATCCAAGAATTAGAAGGGCTTGCATCAATGGACATTAACATCCCATTGAAAGAGGACACTCAACCAGCAGTGCTTCAAACTTGATAAAAACAAGGGTGAGAACTGAGAAGATTGTGAATTTGTTTGTAGGGACCTGAATGCAAGGGAGCAGAATTGTACTAGTTTCTAACTGTGACACAGGAGAGAGAAAAAATCTGTAAAAGAATTAGGAAGTTGCAATTCTCATTTTTATTTAGGTGGTTTTTATTGTTGTTGATGTAACTATGCAGGATCATTAGTTTGTGTTGCACTGTAATGTATTCAAATTTTCTATGGAATTTCAGTACATTTTACCAGCCTTTTCGGTTGGATAAATAAATAGTAGCAGATTTTATGACATTATATGCCCAATCTCCTCCGCAAGGTAATCCTTTCCTGGTAAATATTTTACGCTTCTATTTTTATTTCTACGTTCATTTTACAATAATATTCTTTGCAATAAAATTATGCAGGATCATTAGTTTGTGTTTTACTGTAATGTATTCAAATTTTCTATAGAATCAGTACATTTTAGCAGCCTTTTCGGTTGGATAAATAAATAGTAGCAAATTTTATGATGATATATGCCCAATCTCCTTGGTAAGGTGATCCTCTCCTGTTAAATATTTTAGACTTCTATTTTTATTTCTTCCTTCGTTTTACAATAACACGACTATGCAGGATCAATAGTTTGTGTTTTACTGCAATGTATTATAATTTTCTATGGGATTTCAGTACATTTTACCAGCCTTTTCAGTTGGATAAATAAATAGTTGCAAATTTTATGATAATATATGCCCAATCTCCTTGGCAAGGTAATCCTCTCCTATTAAATATTTTACAATTGAATTTTTATTTCTTCCTTCATTTTACAATAACATTCTTTGCAATGATATCTTTAAATATGTTAATAAAGAGAAAAAAATGATAATTTATCAAATTAATTTTAAAAGTAACATAAATTTATTTGAATTTTTAGAATAATTTAATAAACTAATTTTTTATAATATAATTACTAGTATGATTGTCAGAAGGATATTAAACATCTTTCAGATGGCTTATTAATTTATTTATAAATGATTACTAATAAGATTGTTGCGCGAGTGCAAAAAATATTAGTTCTTTGATATTGATATTATTGGTTAATTGGTTAATTTGCTAAAATTAATTTTTTAAAAGATAAACTAATTAACGTCAAGAATATTTTTGTAAAGATATTATTATAAAAGTTAAGAAAAAGTAAGGATAAGAATGTAATATTTCTAATTATAAGGGTGTTTTGAGGTGTTTTTTGAAATATAAGGATGAAACACATATGTAAATTAAAATATAAAGACTAAATGAATATTAACCGATAAGACTTAAAATGCAGTCAACAAGTGTAACTAAACCTTCAATTCAAATTATATTGAAATCGGAACTTTCATGCTTACTAGTAGGTTATAAATCGTCGTTACATCATATCTTAAGTAAGAAAACTACTCTTCTTGTTGAAAAAATATACTCTTTAAAAGTATATGTGTTTATTTAATTGTAATAAATAAATTTTCTGATTAATAAAATAAATGAGGTATTTTATTCAAGTATCTTAATTGCATTAATATTTTGAGTAAAGTCCATTTAATCATATTATATGTATTTATGTGATCATCATGTAGATTCACAAAAGACATAAATACAAGTTATCTTATGATTAAATAAATTAAGTTCGCAGTTAATAAATAAAGTTGGACACTTTATTTAGGTATAGATTATAATAAATTTATTGAATGATTTGTCTTAATCATGTATGAATTTATTGATGTAGTACAACTACATTGAATATGATCACATATGAGATTTAATTAACTTTACAATAACTGTCAGACTTATTAAATTTCATAGGCATTGATTTTACTGTAATCTTAATCTTGAGTTAGTTATGATTTCATGATTATAATTGTTATTCCATTTGAGTTACCAATTGGTATGACACCCACTTATAGTTAAGATTATCTGGTATCTTTGTGGGAGCAATTATAAATATTGAAGTTATATATTAACAATATAGAAGTTTTACAACACATCTCTTGATGAGATTTCAATACTTGATCATAGAATTCTTTGGCCAGAGTGTGTCAATATATTTAGTATGTTGAAAACGATCATTAGAGAAAACCAGTAAGTATCAATAAATAAGATGTAATTAAATTGATTGGACAATTGAGATATCAATTTAATTAACGATGTGGTGCAAAGGATTGTGCCGTAAAGAAATCAATGTGGCATGGGTCGAATTATTATTTGAGAACACTATCCTTTATACCATACAATTATGAAGGTCAGTTGTAATCTTTTAGTGGAGTAGATTCGGAATTAAATAATTGGGTTAGTTTAATTACAAACCTAATTATTGTAGCCACTATTGTATGTACCCAAATGATCCCCGGGTTAGCTTATTTAATTATTTATGCTAATTCTTGGATTAATAAGTAAGATAAATAGCTATTTGGGTTAAAAACCTAAATATATTATTTAGTGGGAGACTCTATAAAATATGTTTGTGTGTAAGGGGCCTTATGTTATTTTACAATGTAGGCCCCTATAACAAAAAGAAGTAAGTTACTTTTAGTTTTATTATTTTTTAATTTAAATCAAATTTGATTTAATAGAATTAAAAAATATATAAATATGGAGCCTGAGGTTTCCACTAAATAGAGATATAAAAAGAGTTATTTTATACAGATCAGAGAAGAATAGAGAGGCAGCCACATTATACAGATCAGAGAAAAAGATTCTCTCTATAATTTTGAGAGGAATATTTTCTCTTACTAGTTGCTTTTAGTGGTGATAAAGGCGGCCACACATTAAATGCAGATCAAACTTGAGTTATAACCTGAGAAATTATTGGTGACGGATCGTAATCTAACAGGAGTGGGGGTGACAGATTGTGAGCTGGGAGCCTAGATTAATTCAACAAAACAACCAAATTGGATTGTCAAGTAATGATTTTCTAGATTACGAATTCCTATGTATTTTATGAGATCAGTCTTAAAAATTTTTATAAATTAAAAAAAGATTTTATTTACTTTCTTTCAAAATTAAAATTGGACAATAGTAAATTTAAAAGCCCAATTTCTCCTAGTCTATTAACAAAAACAAGCTTATGGAAGATGAACATTGACAAGAAGTCCAATGAAGATTAGGCTTAGGGTTAATGTATTTTTTCATTTTAGGAAAGTTATGAATTAAAATTATTTAATTATTTTTCTACATGTTATGTTTTGGATAATAACATGCCATGATAACATGTCATATAGAATAAGTAGTGCCACTCTATATAATGATACATGTCATTCATATATTATAAATCTGATTATATTGTTTGTAATTTGTAAATACTTTATAATATTAAATATCATCTAGATAATATTATAGGAAGCATGCAATTAACAATATAATCAATGTATATTTTAAAAAGGAAAAATTAATTTTAAAATATTGAGTGGGAGAGGGAAAATTCAATATAATTATTCCCACGGGCTTCGTTGTAAGTTCAATAATAAAATTATATATATACCTCGACTTCATGATACGGTGATGTTCCCTTTGGAGGGTATATATATTAGATATTTTATTTGATGAACTTCTTTAAAGATAAAATTGAAATATTTTTCAATCGATTGTTCACCTCAACAGTGACTATTGATATGAAAAATACATGATTGAAACAATAGTTATACACTCAACTAAAATTTGTTATTAACCTTTCCAACGAAGCTTTGTTTACAAATTTCGATAAAAAAAGATAACGATAATTATTTATCATTTCTCTACATGAAAGTAAATAATCCAATGGATAATTGAGTCTAGTAAGTGTAGAATAGCTTGTCAAAATGGTACTAGATTATCGTTACAATAAATTAAAAGCATTTATGATTTTTTACATTTTTTTCATTTATTGTAAATTTTATATCAAATTATTTATTTATGGACTTTTTATTTTTCAGAAAATGTCTTCCCTGAGTCCACTTACTATTATTCTGAGTCAAAACAAACTCACTGGCGAGAACTGTATAAATTGGAAAAGAAATCTATTTATTGTCATGACTGCTGAAAATTATAAATATGTCTTAATCTAGCGATGCCCTCCAGTTCCAGCGGAAGATGCTCCTAGAAATTAAAGGAGGTTTTATGAGAAATGGCAAAAGGCTAATGAAATGGCAAAAATGCTACATTTTAGCCTCGATTTCTAATATTCTACGGACCAAACATCAGAACTTGGAGACTGCCTCTAAAATAATAGATAGTCTCCAAGAGATGAAAGGTATTATAAATAGTAAAATGGGGAAGGGCACGATAGTTCATGTTCATGTCCTCAAAATGATGGACTATTTGAATGAGGCTGAGATTCAGGGAGCACAAATCGATGATAACTCAAAGATTGACATGGTTCTAGAATCTCTGTCGGAAACATTCAAGGAGTTTAAGGTCACTTATAACATGAACAAAAGAAATATTACTTTAACTGAGTTGATGAACAAACTCCATTCTGCTGAAGAGATATATCGTGTTGAGAAATCTCTGGGAAGCATAAATATTGCTGAAAAAAGGTCTTCTTGTAGACCTAGGCCAAAAGGCAAATGTAATAAGAAAGCGAAGAAAAAGAAATCGTCTACCAAGCAAGATGGCAAGTTGAAAGGTAAATGTTTCAAGTGTGGACAGAAAGGTCACTGGAAAAAGGACTGCCCTAAGATTGTGAAATCAGGTATGAGAAATCTTTTTGTAATTGAGGTCTGTTTAGTTCAGAATCATGTTGACACTTGGGTGGTGGATTCAGGAGCAACTAATCATATTTGTAATTCACTTAATTGTTTTAGGAAACTAGAAAAATAAGTGAAAGAAACGTCAAGTTGCAGTTAGGAACAAGATAGTTCATGTCAGCAGTGAAGACTAGATCTATTTTATTATCTTTTAATAATGAGACTTTAGTTTTGAATAATTATCTTTATGTTCTAGACATTAAGAGAAATTTAATTTCAGTAGCTTGTTTGTCAAAGCAAGGGTACACTGTAAATTTTGGATCATCTTTTTCTATTTTTATAAGGGAAATTATCCACCGTCTACTTGTTTTTTCTAACTTTTTTAAAAATACACAATTCTTTTTTTTTTTTGCTGGAATTCACCTGAAGTTACATTTCTTTTCACTTTTCCACTTCCGTTTGGGGAGCGTTAAGAAAACTAACGGAATATTGTTTAAATGACTTTTTACCTTCAAATGTAAAATATAATTTATTTACCGACCACCTCTTTTTTTGTATTTTTTCAGAAATACACAATTCTTAATTTTTTTTTCTGAACTCCACTTGAAGGTGTATTATTTTACACCTATCCACCACTGTGTCGTTGTGAAATAACGATTTTACTCTTACAGTGTTACCAAAGTTATAACGGTCTCCAAACGAAAGTGGAAAAGTGAAAAGAAATGTAACTTTAGGTGGATTCCAGTAAAAAAAAAAAAAAGAATTGTGTTTTTTTGAAAAACGGTGAAAAAACAGGTGGACGGTGGATATTTTTCCTTTTTATAATAAAAGATTTATTTGTTTTGGGACGTTAGAAGATATTTTATATCATTTAAGTCTGATGATCCATTCTATGCATGATACAGTGATCAATAATAATGAGTATACATATTTATCTAAGAAAAGAAATATTTCTTCCAACCAATGTTACTTCTGATATTTATGCTTGGGTCATATAAACCAAAATAAGATACAGAGAATGATTAAAAATGGGCTCTTGGGTCCATTAGAAAATGAATAATTACCAATCTGTGAATCATTTTTAGAAGGGAAAATGACCAAAAGACCATTTTTGGCCAAAGAAGTACGTGCAACAGTACCACTTGAATTGGTATATACAGATGTATGTGGACCAATCAATGTACAAGCTCGAGAAGGTTATGAGTATTTCATTACTTTCACTGATGATTATGAGAAATTCAAAGAGTATAGGGATGAGATAGAAAAACAATTAGATAAGAAAATAAAAAAACTTCGATCTGATCGAGGTGGTGAATTTCTCTCAGGAGATTTCAAAGAGTATCTGGTTGAAAATGAGATTATATCTCAGTTAACTGCCCCGGGAACACCACAACAAATTGGGGTAGCTAAAAGGAAAAATATAAATTTTTTGGATATGGTAAGATCTATGCTTAATTATTTGTCATTACCAATCTCTTTTTGGGGACTAGCATTAGAAACTACAGTTTACTTCTTGAACTTAGCTCCATATAAGTCAGTGCCTAAAACCCCAATAGAATTATGGTCAGGTCGCAAACCAAGTTTACGATATATCCGTATTTAGGGATCACCAGCACATGTGTTGAAACCAAAGGCAGACAACACATATTCATATTCTGAGGTTTGTATGTTTGTGGAGTATCATGAAGGAAAAAGATGAGGTTTTTTTTATAGTCCTTAAGTTAGGAAAGTGATCGTAAACACACATTTCACTTCCCTCGAGGAAGATTATATGAATAACTTTAAATCTAAGAGTAAGGTAATACTTGAAGAACTGATAGGTGATCAGGTTGATGCTCAGCTTTCAACACCTGTTATAAAACAGGAAGAACAACAACAACCAGCTGATCGACACAAGATTATTCCTGCACCATCACTTTTACAACCTTGTCGTAGTGGGAGGGTAACTAGGTTACCTACGAGATACATGTTATTGGGAGAAATCTATACGACTATTTCAGATGAACATGTACAAGATCCCACTAGCTACAATAAAGCTCTAATAGATAGAGATGTTGAATTTTGAAAAAAGGCCATGAATCAAGAAATGGAATCTATATATTCCAATAAAGTCTGGGAACTTGTAGAGGCACCAAATGGGACAAAACCTATAGGGTGCAAATGGATCTACAAGAGAAAAAGAGGAGTAGACGGAAGGGTGGAAACATTTAAAGAAAGATTAGTAGCCAAAGGGTTTACTCAGAAAGAGGGAATCAATTATGGGAAACCTTTTCTTCGATTGCTATACTTAAATCCATCAGGATTTTGCTCTCCATTGCTGCAGTGCTAGATTATGAAATTTGACAAATAGATGTCAAGACTGCCTTTCTTAACAGGCATCTTGAAGAAGACATCTACATACAGCAACCAGATGGATTCATACAAAAAGGCTAAGAACACATGGTATATAAGTTGTAGAGATCCATTTATGGATTGAAGCAAACATCCTGATCATGGAATATCAGATTTGGTCAAGCGATTAAATCGTTTGGATTCATTCAGAACATTGATGAACCATGGGTATAGAAGAAAATTCAGGAAAAATCTGTAGCCTTTCTAGTTTTTTATGCAGATGATATTCTTCTAATTGGAAACGATATAGGAGTATTGATTACAATAAAGAGTTGGTTAGCAAAATAATTTGATATGAAAGACCTGGGAGAGGCAAGTTATATTCTTGATATCAAGTGGCTACGAGACTGGGAGAATAAAACTTTAGCCTTGTCTCAAGCAGTCTATATCGACAACATATTGGTTAGATTTAGCATGGAAAATTCCAAGAATGGTTTGTTACCATTTAGACATGGAATTACATTCTCTAGGGATCAATCACCTAAAACATCTAAAGAGATAGAGAAAATGAGACGGGTTCCCTATACAGAAGCTGTGGGAAGTCTCATGTATGCCATGCTTTGCACTAGGCCAGACATCTATTTTGCGGTAGGAATGATTAGCAGATATCTATTTAATCCTGGACCTGAACTATGAACTACAATCAAGCATATAATGAAGTGTCTGAAAAGAACTAAAAATTATATGCTTGTGTATTCTGGTAATGAACTCATTCCTGTAGGTTATACTGATTCTAACTTTATGTTAGATAAGGATTCCAAAAAATCAACTTCAGGCTATGTGTTTACATTAGGAAGTGGAGCTATTGGTTCGTGGAGTGTGAAATAATCTTGTATCGCAGACTCTACAACTGGAAGCTGAATATGTGGTTGCATCTGAAGCTGCAAAAGAAGCTGTATAGCTCCACAAGTTCCTACAAGATCTTGAGGTATAACCTGCTGTAATTGCACCCCTTCAACTATTTTGTGATAATAGTGGTGCGATAGCTCAATCTAAAGAACCAAGGAACCACAAGAAACAAAAACATATTGAGAGAAAATATCATCTTATAAGGGATATAATGTAGAGAGGTGATGTGCAGGTTACTCATATTGCATCACAGTAAAACTTGGCAGATCCTTTTACTAAGGCCATACCTGGGAAACCTTTTAACTTACACTTAGAATCCATGGGGGTGCGTGAGATACCAAATATGCTGTGAGAGTTAGTGGGAAATTGTTGGGAAAATATGCTCTTTAAAAGCATATGTGTTTATTTAATTGTAATAAATAATTTTTCTGATTAATAAAATAAATAAGGTATTTTATTCAAGTATCTTAATTACATTAATATTTTGAGTAAAGTTCATTTAATCATATTATATGTATTTATGTTATCACCATGTGGATTCATAGAAGACATAAATACAAGTTATCTTATGATTAAATAAATTAAGTTCGCAGTTGATAAATAAAGTTGGACACTTTATTTTGATATAGAATGTAATAAATTTATTGAATATTTTGTCTTAATCATGTATGAATTATTGATGTAGTACGACTGCATTGAACATGATCACATATGAGATTTAATTAACTTTGCAATAACTGTCAGACTTATTAAATCTCATAGGCATTGATTTTACTGTAATCTTAATCTTGAGTTAGTTATGATTTCATGATTGTAATTGTTATTCCATTTGAGTTACGAATGGGCACAACACATACTTGTAGTCAAGATTACCTGGTATCTTGGTGGGAACAATTATAAATATAGGAGTTATCTATTAACATTATAGAATTTGTACAACACATCTCTTGATGAGTTTTCGACACTTGATCATAGAATTCTCTGGCCAAAGTTTGTCGACATATTTAGTATGTTGAAAATGATCATTAGAGAAAACCAGTAAATATCAAGGAATAAGATGTAATTAAATTGATTGGACAGTTGAGATGTCAATTTAATTAACGATATGGTACAAAGGATTGTGCAGTAAATAAATCAATATGGCATGGGTCGAATTATTATTCGAGAACACTATCCTGGATAGCATACAATTATAGAGGCCAGTTCCAATCTTTTAGTGGAGTAGATTTGGAATTAAATAATTGAGTTAGTTTAATTACAAGCCTAATTATTGTAGCTCATTTAATTGACTGCGCCGCTACTGGATTAATAAGCAAGATAACTAGTTATTTGGGTTAAAAGCCTAAATATATTATTTAGTGGGAGACTCCATTAAATATGCTTGTGTGTAATAGGTCTTTTGTTATTTTATAAGGTGGACCCCTATAACAAGAAGAAGTAACGTTACTTTTGGTTTTATTATTTTGTAATTTAAATCAAATTTGATTTAATAGAATTAGAAAATATATAAATATGGAGCCTAGGGTATCCATTAAATAGAGATATAAAATGACTTATTTTCTCAAAAAAGAATAGAGAGGCCTCCACATTATATAGATCATAGAAAATGATTTTCTCTCTCTAATTTTGAAAGAAATATTTTTCTTTTGTTAGTTGCTTTTACTGGCGATAAAGGCGCCCATACGTCAAGTGCAGTTCAAACTTGAGTATAACCTGGTAGATCATTGGTGACGGATTGTCATCTGGAAGCCTATATTAATTCAGCGAAAAAGCCAAATTGGATTGTCAAGGTATGATTTTCTAGATTATGAATTCTTATGTATTGTATGAGATCGGTCATAAAAGTTTTTATAAAAATTTTAAAAATTGATTTTTCTCCAATATTATCTGGCTCCATAAACTTGGCACTTTTACTTTGATTATACTAACTACTGAGTATTGAAACCTAAAAAGCCCTTTAACTAAATTGAGCCTCGTCACTCTTATGATTATTGCACAAGATCTAGCCATAAATCTTTCAGCAACATATCCTCTATTAATGTAGCTTGATTAATGCAATCTAGTGTGTGCAAGTAATAGTTAAGAGCACCCCCATAAAAAGAACTTGTTGACCTTTTGTATATTGGTGCATGCTTCAGATTTGAATCTCAACGCCACATATTTATTGTATTATATTTTGTACTATGTAGCCATATTTATTTGTTTTTCTAATATGTTAGACTTAATGGATCTAGTTTTGCTTTAAATGTTTACGACAATTGTGGGAGATGTGGGCAGATGGCTGTATGGAGTATATAAATGGCAAAAATAGAGCCTTTTTTTTGTTTGGAAAGATTACAAGATCGATTAGCTTCTTGCAAGAATGTATGAGTTCTATTGATAAATTATAATGAATATAGTATCATGATGAAGAAAACTTTAAGGTTTGGTTCTTCCACCCAATACGTATGTTCACTACCTATGGATATATTTGATGATGAAATGGTCAAGGTTATAAGGTATTGTGCAAATTTTTATTGAACTCGCAAGTGTATAGATTTATTGCAATACAGATTAATGGTGACGAGTGTCAATCCCACGAGGAAGTAGATTACAATATCGATTAGCTTCTTGCAAGTAGATTTATTAGCAGTATTAAGATTTAAAATAAACAATATTGGGAATAAATTTATAAATGAAATAATGCAAATGAAACACTTTAGTTTTTGGATTCACACTTGACACTACCCGATGGGCTTAATGTTCCTTTTTAATGCCAATTAATTTATGAGGGATGAATTTTCACTTCTCATAAGCCTCATCCTAATAATATAACATCAAGCACTTAGTGTGTAAGAGAATAATGATCTTTCGCTAAGTGTAGTGTCAAGTACACATTGTGCAGCTGATAATAATCCTTCTATCAACAACGTGATGAGACTATCTAGTAAATAACTTAGATGCATTCTCTGTCAACACTGAATCAAGACGAAACATAAATATTAGAGGGAAGTCTTTTTCTAATAAATATGGTGTAAAGTGTTCATTGTGCTAGACAATAATAATCTTTCATTAAAGAGCTGTTATACCATGCAAAACCTAGACAAGATACACTGTCTATCAATAACGAACCAAACCAACAACATAAATCAGAGAGGAAAAGAAAATAAACTCATCAAATTAAACCCGTGGATTATATTGAGACTTCACCTTTAACCCAAGTTAGAAATTAAATTAGCCACTCATAATTGAACTAGGGTAAAATAATAATTTTATATTAAAGTATGTAAAAATCACACAAAATGGAGTTTAAATTTGGGTCCACAACTATCAAATTAACGGGGGAGGATGGTGAGCTCTTATTGGATGAGGCAAGTCATTAAGGTTGTAATTTGGTGTATTTTATGTAACGTACATATGTTTTTTTATCCAATAGTATGTTATCACATCATCAGTCAAGTCAATTGGGCTTTACTAAATTATCATTTCTTAGGCTTTCAGAGTTTTTGAATATATTTATGATGTTGTTGCTGTCTTCTAGGATCTCGAACATGAGTAAAATTATGATTTTGCCTTTTATATCCTTTCTAAGGTTTTTAGCTATTTCAAGCTAAAAAACACTGTTTATTTTACTGTCTGACTTCTTGTCAATCATGAAATAACCAAAGTGTAACACTCCACTTAAACATTCACTTTAAAAATATTTAAAACACTATGCTTTTATAAATACGGATTAAAAATTTTACGATAAACAAAACTTTCTTATAAAAGGTAAGCATCATACAGAAACTTCTTAGTAGAAAAACTTTATTATTACAGAAAACTATGACTCTTATTTTATTGAAACAAAGCTGAGTCCATCATAAAATCCCAAGGTTTGTTCTGCCCATATGCACTTCGTCTTAGTTAGGACTTAGCGTCAGCTTGCCCTACTCATCGTTACCTGCAATGTAAGGACTTTGTGAGCTAAAACCTAGTAAGATAACGCTTTGATGCCTGTATAAATTATTATGCATATGAATGACCATATTAAGCTTTTAAAAAAAACTTAAAACAACTTCATTAGGGCCCTAAGTATGTTGCACTACAAGGCTAGCACTTTTACTCTTTAAACAAAATGCCTTTGGGCTTCATTAGTTAATCTTTTGGGTGTTATGTATCGCCGTCCCCAAAAGATTTCTTTTTACTTAGCTTTGGGCGTTATGTATCACCGTCCCCAAAGGATTTATTTTTACTTAGCTTTGAGGGCTTGCTCTCCTTAGAAACTTTACCACCTGGTAGTACAATCACACCTATTTTTATAAATTCATTCTCTGAAACATCTTCTTAATAATGTAACCAATGATATGCATGTATCCAATGCAACTTATGTCATAACATTTGAAACTTCTAAATACATAATAGAATCAATACGTAACACTATTTAAGAATAAGATTTTGAATATAGGCGGCATAGCTGACCATAGTATAATTAAGTATAAGTATCACAGATTAAGTATCATAGTATAATTAAGTATAAGTATCACAGATTAGGCAGCTGGGCTGATCATAACATAACTAAACATCATAGATTAGGTGGCAAAGCCGATCATAACATAATTAAGCATCATAGATTAGGTGGTAGAGCCGACCATAACATAACTAAGCATCATAGATTAGGCGGCAGAGCTGACCATAACATAACTAAGCATTGTAGATTAGGCAGCAGAGCCGATCATATAAGAATTTAGATTATAACTAATCACATCATCATAATAGCCATCACAACATAAATGAATGGTTAAAAACTGAAGTTAAGTATGAAAAGAATTTTGTCCTTACATTGCAGTTGAAGTGTTACTTACCTCTTGACCTTGACTTCTCTAAACCTTTCTAAATTGAGGATTTTTCTACACTTGTTGTTATGACTTTAGAATAAAAGAGAACGAAATTTCTAGGTTGCATTCAAAATGAGAGGTGGGGGGGTATTTATAGGATTTTTTAAGGCTAATGGATGGTTAGGATTTTGCCACCGATACTCTTGATCAATGGTTGAGATTAACCTTCATAAATATCTTACTAAATTCTAGAATTCTTATCTTTTTCTACAACTTTCTTTTACATAATTACTTATGTCATTGCTTATGTCATCATTACTTATGTCATTGATTATGTCATCTTATTAAATATCTACGTAAAGATGAGATTATTCTTTATAAATATCTTACTAAATTCTAGAATTCTCATATTTCTCTACAACTTTCTTTTATATCATCATTTATGTTATTGCTTATGTCTTCATTACTTATGTCATCATTAATTAAATATTTTATATTATTATTATTTTAATACTTAAGATAGCTTGTTACCTTAAAATAAATTCTATTATATTTAAGTAAGAAAATTGTACCTCACACAAAATACCCCTAAAATATATAAAATACTTAAATTATAACATAACACGCAAAATCAAAGCTTAAGAGTCTTAATTAAATAAAAGAATAGATATTAGTGGAACTTGGAGTGTAAAATAACAATTTTACCCTTTATAAATATACAATCTCCAACACTCAACATGAGGCGGCGCTTCTGTGAGGATTTGCATCTATCACCACTTAGGCCCCTGTAGAAACTATACAATGACATGAGAGTGTAATGTTAATGGCTGTAAACATTAGTGTAAACTCCACATTCATTAGGGGCTTGTGAATTAGCAAGGATGAACATATTATACTCACTAGATTAAAAGTTAAAGGAACACAATTATTAGGTGTTAAAAACTTGCTCATCGTATGTGAACATCGACTTAGGGAATCACCGCATGAGTGCTTGATGAACTATCATTATACAAATTAATAAAACCCATAACAGCTTGTCTAAGATATTTTTGTTCTTTGTGCTTTACCTCGCCAACATAATGTCATCCATCCTTTTATCCACTATTGACTTTAATTTAGAAATGGAACGATCAATCTTGTTCATTCATTGAATGACATAATCATAACAGAAATTTGTCCTAGACTATTATCATGAAACAAAAATATAGTGAGAATGTTAAAATAGTTTTTGAATTTATATTAAAATATTTTTTTAATTTATATTTGAGCAAACGAAATGATCTTTTAAATTTAAAAATAACCTTTGAATCCTGTCTGTCATTGAAATTGTGTGAGTGGTCGTGACAATCAGCTGTAGCATGCTCATCCTCATTGGGGATTTGCTGCTTCTATGTTGAACGCTTGGTGTCATGATGCTCCTCTACTTACTTTCGAATGGGTGGCACATTAATTGTAGATTGATGCTGCACAAAGCAACATTAAAAATTAGTAAATAGTTGGTAAATTATCGAGTTTTGATGATATTTTAAATCCTATATATAATGTACTCAACGATGCCTACATTACAAAACCAAACTTGGGATATATAGCATGTGATATTCCATAGTCTTCTAATAATTTGTTACTTCTAATTTTCATTTGGATAGATGGTTTGTATAAACTTACCTTTCTATAAAGTAGCCTAAATTTTAATTTGGAATAATCATATGCTATTTTGTAATATTGAAAGTGATTATATATATATATATATATATATATATATATATATATATATATATGTAATAGTTACAGTACGAGTGTTATCATTGAAAAATGAATGCACTACATCATAAATTATTTTTTGAAAAGCAATCGCCTTCCAGTTTAAGATGCTGGGAATCTTTTTTTTTTTTTTCTTTTCACGGCCCACTGTGATGATAACGCCTCGGTGAATTTGAAAAGCTAAGCTTATAACAATCAAAGTTACAAAGTTTTGTGAATTATTCATAAGTAAAAAACTTATTAACTTTATTTTTTCATTCAAACCCACCTAAACCTTATGATTAAAGCCATAAAGATTGTTTTTCTCAATTTTATGATTGGAATTTGGCAACTTAATCGCTCTTAAATTTCTTGGCTCTTTTGTTTAATAGATTTTCAATATTATCGTATACCATTTCCCATGATAGACCACCCCTTGGATGACTTCAGAAGTGATCTACATTGTTATTATAATTCATCAATGAGAAATCAACTTGACAGTGATCTTTTCTCTCATTCAATACCTTATCTGCAAAATAACACAGTGTGATTTTAGCACATCAATGTCATCGATAGCACCAAAAGATCAAATTGGCAAATCTAACATCCAATTGAAAAAATTTAAGTTTTCAAACATATCGTCAAAGTACTTATTATGTAACCTATGGTGCATCTCCATATTTGTTGGCGTGACATTTATACCACCAGAGAGTCCCGTAACTAAGCTCCACTCTCCAATCGATAAACGTATATGATAACTCTATTAAGTGAAAGTTATCATAGTACTTTTAGACTTGAATTAACCATACTTAGACATTAAATGACATGTTTTTATTGCATTTTAATTAAATTTTGCATTAACATCCGTTTTAGTTTAATTTTAATAAATTTTGTTTGATTTAGAATAATTTGTGTGCTTAGATCATATGCATAATTGTAAGTGACCGGAAGCTCAAATTTCAAGGAAGGAATGCTGTTGTGCAAATTTTGTTGAACTCGCAAGCGCACGAATCTATTGTAGAATAGATCAATGGTGTTGAGTGTCGATGCCACGAGGAGGTGGATTTTAATTGTGTGTAGAATTAATTTTGTAAATGGGTGATTGGATTTATAGGGAAATTGATTTAAAGGATGCTAGAATTTAAATTGGAATAACGGAATTAAATTGAATTGGGAACTATTGAAATAGAGTGCTTGGGTATCTGGATCCGTATTAACATGCACAATGGGCTAAATATTCCTTATTAATACCAATTAAATCATGAGGGGGGAATCCACACCTCATGAACCACGCTCTAATCAATATGGTGTTAAGGGCTTATCGTGCCAAATAATAATAACCTTATACTAGGGTGTCGGTAAAACCAAGGCGGTAACTAGACAAGATTATTATTATTTGTCGACGAAAAGTCAAAACCTCCACAGAAATTAGAGGGGAAGAGAAAATAAATTTACCAATTAAAGCCCATGACACATGTTGAGACTTCACCTTCAACCCAAGTTTAAAAGAAAATTAGCTACTCATAATTGAACTAAGGGTAAAATGGGAATTTATTAAAATACGTAGAAAATAAAAGATGGAGAGAGAATTACAGAAAACTAAGCTAAAAAATGGATTTAGGGGTGTCAAATTAAAGGGGGAAGGCCCCCTTTTTATAGATACATTGAGTGAATCATGGCCATCGGATTAAAAATAGTTTGGACGCATAGGATTGCGCCACGTCATCAGTGAACAGTAACACAATTTGACCACGGGTTTGACCACGCGGTTTGAACAAGAATACGCTTTGCACTTTTCGGTTTGAACGACAAGAACGTGTCGAGCAAGTGTCGTGAAGCGATACCCATGAACGATCGTACATGTGAATAGTGCTGTACGTGTGAACAATGCCATTTTTCCTTTTATACTCTTCTTAAGGTTTTCGATTGTCCTGAGTTCAAAAGTGACGTCCGTTTTGCTATCCGAAATCTCGTTTATTGTGAAATGACCATGATGCCCCTAAAATACATAAAATACTTAATTAAAACAAAACACACATAATTAAATAACAAGAGACTTAAATAAATAAAGTTAGAGATGTTAGTGAGATTTGAAGTGTAAAATGACGAATTTCTCCTTTATAAATATACACTTTCTAACACTTAACAAATGCTGATGTAATAGGCTCACAAAGATAAGGAAAGAACATGGTTATAGAAGAATTGAAACAAGTCTGGAATAGTGTAGATGTTGAAGCCATTGCTGTAGCACTATTGTTGAGCAATCTTAGAGCAACGACAAAAAAGATTTCGCGTGAGATACATAAAAGATTCCGATCTGCAGTTTCATAATTTGGAAGATGTGGGCTCTAGGCTTTCGGTTGCCCTAATTCTAGGCTATAAAGGCAGTACACACACAAAGAGAAAGGAGGCCGTCATTAGAGAAAAAGAATAGAGAAACAAAACAAGAGAAAAAAAAGATTAAGAGAGAGAATTGAGGACGTCAACAAAGGATTCTAGAAGACCACCAAGCGGATCTCACTTTTATTTCTTGTTCTCTTGTTTTTACCTTGTTATGATAAATTGTTTGATGGTTGAACTATTTTGATTCTTGTTTTATCAAAAATTATGAACTAAATTTACTTGTGGTTGAGTGATAAACAGACTTTATGGTTAATTGATTGATATTATGTGTTGCTGTATGTTTGCTATAACATGTTGTTCTGATAATATTTATCTCAATTCACTATTCGGCTGACCACCTATTTAGTGATACTAGTTAAGAAAGAGCCTTAAAAAGGGCCGTTTTAGTGGAACATATCCAAGCAATACTTGGTTTTAGATTGATTTTCCTGAGTTGGGTTTAACTTGATTCGAAAAGGGCCATGTTTAATCTAAAATTAGTGATGAACTAGATATAGGAATTCACCTTGTAGGGTAATTAGAATCTAAAATGTGTAATGCTATATCTGATGTTAGCATAACAATTTGTGATTGCTAAGTTGCATTTAGATATAAGATATCCAACATGCGACAGTTGAGGATACAAAAGGATTCTGCCTAGTGCTGTAGCAGATATTGTAGCAACCGATCCAAAAACTAGAAAAATAGTCAAAAAACCATTAAGTGAGTTTAATCACTTAACTACTCCATGCCCCTTGGTAACATCCTCGTATTTGCAGTTATATTTTACTTTATTGCATTTTTCTTATTGCGTTTTTATTTTAATTATTTCATTAGTTTAATAATTTTTTTTTAATTCTAATTTAGAATAAAAATTACACTGATAAAATTGGTGAGCAATTCCCATAACAACAATTCCTATGGAGACCATCTTGAATACTTATCATTATATTACTTGTTGTGTACACTTGCGCATTGACATCAATGGCATTAGGAAACCTAAAATAAATTTTTGGTGTTGTTGCTAGGGATTGGTGCTATTGTGATTTGTGAAATCAATTTTAGATGGTGCAAGATTTTAATTTTCTTTTTGTTTATTGTGTTTGCAAAAGTGCTCTAGCAACCCTTGCATACGCAAATACAAACTTATTAAATTCCTATTTGATCCAGAGATTTAAAGAACTGCAAGGAGATTAAGGAAAGAGAATAGGAATTCAAAAGCTGCTATAGTAATTGATGATTTGCAAGATATGAGGAACTTGAACCCTCACGGAGAAATAAAACCAGTTAATGGCCAAGAAGGTTAGAATGAGCATAATATTCAGGGACAACCTAGGAATAAAAATATTATTTACATGGTAGATGATAGAGACAGTCATCAGAGACTATGCCATGTTGACCCCTTAAGTTATACATCCTAGAATAGTTAAACCTGAAGTGCAAACTACCAATTTCGAGCTCAAACCAGTGATGTTTCAAATGTTACAAACAGTGGGGTAATTCAATGCATTGCCACATAAAGATCCTCATCTACACCTTAAGTTATTTTTTGAAGTAAGTGATGCTTTCAAGATTGTTGGAGCATCATAGGAAGCATTGAGACTCAGACTTTTCTTGTTTTCTTTAAGAGATCGAGCAAGAGCATGGTCGAATTCTTTACCATATGATTTAATCACTTCATGGGATGACTTGGCTGACAAAGTTTTAATGAAATACTTCCCACCAACCAAGAACGCAAAATTAAGGAACGAGATCACATCTTTCTATCAACTTGAAGATGAGAGTTTGTATGATGCATAAGAAAGATTTGAGGTGTTACTCAGGAGATGTCCTCATCATAGTACTCATTGTTGCATACAATTGGAAACTTTCTACAATGGGTTGAACTCAAAAATTAGGTTGATGGTAGATGCTTCAACAAATGGGGCCTTGTTATCTAAGTCTTACAATAAAGCTTATGAAATTTTAGAGAGGATAGCCAACAATAACTATCAATGTGTTGTGAAAATTTTATTGAACTCACAAGTGCACGAATCTATTGTAGAATAGATTAATGGTAACGAGTGTTGATCCCACGAGGAGGTGGATTTTAATTATGTGTAGAGTTAATTTTTGAATTGGGTGATTGGATTTACGGTGAAAATGATTTGGAATATCCTAAAATTTAAATTGGAATGGCGGAATTAAATTAAAGTGGAAACTATTATAATGGAAGCCTTGGGTATCTGGATCTGCATCAAATGCTCAATGGGCTAAATATTCCTTATTAATGACAATTAAATCATGAGGGGGGTTTCCACTCCTCATGAACCACACTCTAATCAATATGGTGCTAAGGGTTTATCTTGCCAAATAGTAATAACCTTGTACTAGAGAGCCGGTTAAACCAGTGCAGTATCTGGACAAGATTATTACTATCTGTCGATGAAAAGTCAAAACATCCATAAAAATCAGAGGGGAAAAGAAAGTAAATTTACAAAATAAAGCCCAAGGAACATGTTGAGATTTCACCTTCAACCCAAGCTTGAAAGAAAATTAGTTACTCATAATTGAACTAGGGATAAAATGAGAATTTATTAAAATATATAGAAAATACAAGTTGGAGAAGGAATTACAAAAAATGGAACTAAAAAATGAATTCAGGGTATCAAATTAGGGGGGAGAAGCCCTCTTTTTATAGATACATTGAGTAAATCATGGACATTGGATTGAAAACAATTTGGATGCTCAAGATTGCATTACATCATCAGTCAATAGTACGCGGTTTGACCACGCGGTTTGAATAGTGACACGGTTTGAGCTGTGAGGCAGCATGAATAATGATGCGGTTTGTTTGTAAATAATTCCGTGTATATGCATGTAACGTACGTATGATTTTTTGGTCTACTAATATGCTACCACGTCACCGATAAACAGTACATAAGAATTTTAATCCAATAGGATCGTGACACCTCATCGATCAGTGCCACATCATCGATCAATGCCACATCATCATTCCGTATATGTGAACAGTATCATGAACAATACCACACATATGAATAATATCGTACATGTGAATAATACTATTTTTCCTTTTATGCTCCTCCTAAGGTTTTCAACTATCTTGAATTCAAAAGTGATGTTCGTTTTGCTGTCTGATCTTTCGTTCACTGTGAAATGACCATGATACCCCTAAAATACAAAAAAATACTTAATTATAATACAACACACATAATTAAATCACAAGAAACTTAAATATATAAAAGTAGGGATGTTAGTAAAACTAGGAATGTAAAATGAGGATTTTATCGTTTATAAATATACACTTTCTAACACTCAACACAATGGCTATCAACTAGACAAGCTGCAATAAGAGGAACAACAGGAGTCCATAATATAAATGCCTTAACCACATTATCAGCCTAAGTAATCTCATTGACAAATATGGTAAAAACGATGACCACTGCTCCAGCAATAGTTAACCAAGTTGTTGAAGTCTCTTATGTTTATTGTGGAGAGGGGCATCTGTATGATAATTTTCTTGAGAATCCAGTTTCAGTCAATTCAGTGGGCAATTGTAATAGACAGAATAGTAATCCATATTTAAACACTTATAACTTGGATTGAGACATCACCCAAACTTTCTTGGAGCAATTAGAATCAACATGCTGTAGTATTCAGTGGACATAACAGACCTGCTCAGCCACCTGGTTTTCACCAGTAATTTCAAGGGTAAAAGAAGGCAAAAAATGATCAATTTAGCTCCCTTGAAACTCTGATTAAGGAGTATATTATGAAGAATGAAACAATGGTCCAAAGCCAGGCTGTATCTCTAAGGAACTTAGAGAATCAGATTGGATAACTCTTCTGACATTAAAATGCACTGAGGCGGTTACCAAGCAACATAGAGGACCCAAGAAAAGAAGGAAAAAAGCACTGCAAAGTGATTAACTTGAGATTTGAAAAGGATGTTTATAGTCCAGTTGGTGTACCAAAAAGAAGAGTTGAGTCCATTTCAATCCAAAGAAACTCAAATCAAAGAAGAGCCATAATCCTCCACTTTACAGCACACTAGTGAGAATAGTCAAGTTACAACATCTGTAGAAAATAATGATCCAACACATGTGGATAACGATACTGCATCACCAACCTAGAACATGGGAAAAAAGAAGCAATTTGTACAACCTGCTGCAGCATAGCAGTTTAGGCACCCACCACCCTTTTCTCAAAGTTCTATAGACAACAACAAGATAAGAAGTTTAGTAAAATCTTGGGAGTGCTGAAATAACTACATATCAATATCCCTTTTATGGAAGCTCTAGAGCAAATGCTAAATTATATAAAATTTTTTAGGGATATTTTGACAAAGAAAAAAAGACTTGAAGAATTGAAAACAATTGCTCTAACATAAGAGTGTAGCCGCATGCTTCAGAGTAAGATACCGCAGAAGATGAATGATCTATGAAGCTTCACAATCTCATGCTCTATAGGCACTATGATGCGAACCCCACAATGAAACTTTGAAACTTACACTTAATTGGAAGTTTCAACTTCCCAAGAAAGTTCTAAACAGATTTAAGACAAACAAAATCTTGACCTAATGCTTAAGAAAATATAAACTAAAGGTATAGAAAATGATATTAAGGCCATACTCAAGATGTAGATAAGAAGGTGAGTGATAAGTCTAGATTTGGAATGCCAAAAGAATGCAAATTCTTGATAAGTTCACTAGTTCTCAAAAGAACCAAAGAAAGAATAATCTTTCAAATTCAAATAACATTAATTTCTAAAATTGTCTTATATAGCAAGGTTGCTGAGTTTAAATAGGCTAAAAGAAACCCAAGATCCTAAAAATACAAATCGAAACATTGGAACAACCCTCTAAGTATAGGTTTGTCAAATGATGCTTTAAAAGTCTTCACCAACCAACCATTATTAATGCTAGTCATTGACAAACTTAATGCTAGCCTACTATAAATAATGCTATCATTGACAAACATAATGCTAGCCCACCGTCATCAATGGTAGACTTACCTAACACATTGACAAACTTGAAACAAAATAAATAAATGAAGTTGAATAAATAAATGAGTCGTTGGAATTTCCAAGCCTGAACAATTTGTAATAAATTAGTCACAACTCCTTCTAGAGAACTCGAAATCTAGCTCTGTAAATTGCATTGGACAATCAACTTAATTATCTTTCCAACGATATATAGCTTGCACATTAGTTCTTGCTCAATCAATACTAGTTTTATTCGAAATTTTCCCTTTCTGCATTAGATCCAAATTGTGTATTTGGTTGCCCAATTCATGATGTCTTGGATCTTGAATTGCATTTTTAATCAATATTTTCTCAATTAATCTATTTAAAGCAGCTTGCATCTTTTTGGCTCTAGCTCTTGTAATTGGGCCTTTATGAATGTGTAAATGATCATTTTAAGCTTTAATGGTATTCCCTTGATGGTTCTCATCACACTAAATACAATGGCAAAACACTTTGTGATCTAGGGGCTAACGTCAATCTTATGCCTTTATCAGTGTTTAGGTAATTGAGAGTTGGTAAATGTAGACCAACAACGGTGACTTTATAACTTCCTGACAGATCTCATGTCTATCTATAAGGGAATATTAAAGATGTATTGGTGAATGTGGATAAATTCATTTTTCCAGTAGATTTCATAGTGTTAGACTTTGAGGCAAACAAAAAGATACCAATCATTCTAGGAAGACCTTTTTTAGCCATGAGAAAGACTCGAATTTATATGCAAAAAGGTGAGTTGACTATGTAGGTGAGTGACCAACAAGTTACATTTAATGTACTGGATGCCATGAAGAGTCCCAATGTGGTTAAAGACTGTAATTTTATCAGTATTGTGGACTTTATTATAGCAGAAAGATTACACAGTTGCTGCAGTAAAGAAGAAATCAATGTTGTAACATTTAAAGAACTTGATGAGAAAGACCATGAAGCAGCTAACATAGTATGGTTAGGGGAGAAACAACCCATGAAAAATGAGAAACATTTTGAATCTTTAGACATCTCAAGCAAATCAAGAGAAGAGTTTGGTGGATGTATTGGGGAGATACAAGAAGACTATTGGATGAGGGATCCAACATGAGCAATCAAGGATGGTTAGGTTGAAGGACCTAAAATCAAGCGCTAATTGGGAGGCAACCCAATGATTAAGGGAGTTATATCAATTTTTCATTAAGTCTAATTTTGCATGCTTTTCTTTATGGTTGTTGTCATTTTGAATTAATTATTTAATTTTTTTCTTTTATTTTATTAGAGCACACACATAATATATTTTTTTTGGGTTAATGAACTGATAGATCTTGTTGCAGCAATATAGACAACATGGCAGTTGGGCAATGGTTCTCATACATCAGGGCAATTTATCATTGTTGCAGTAGCATCAATGTTGTAACATTGATGCTATGTTACACAGTTGCTGCAGTAAGGAAGAAATCAATGTTGTAACATTTGAAGAACTTGATGAGAAAGATCATGAAGCAGCTAACATAGCATGGTTAGACGAGAAACAACCTGTGAAAAATGAGAAACATTTTGAATCTTTAGACATCTCAAACAAATCAAGAGAAGAGCTTAGTGGATGTATTGGGGAGATACAAGAAGACTATTGGATGAGGGATCCAACATGAGCAATCAAGGATAGTTAGGTTGAAGGACCTAAAATCAAGCGCTAATTGGGAGGCAACCCAATGATTAAGGGAGTTATTTCAATTTTTCATTAAGTCTAATTTTGCGTGCTTTTCTTTATGGTTTTTGTCATTTTGAATTAATTATTTAATTTTTTCTTTTATTTTATTGGAGCACACACATAATATATTTTTTTTGGGTTAATGAACTGATAGATCTTGTTGCAGCAATATAGACAACATGGCAGTTGGGCAATGGTTCTCATACATCAGGGCAATTTATCATTGTTGCAGTAGCATCAAAATTCATTGCTGCAGCAATGACTTTTACCGTTGCATAGATAGAAGCGAGGAAATTCTTTTTATTGTTGGGAGCAATTTTGCCGGCTGGCGTCAGTAAATTACAATTATGGGTAAGAAAGGATTGTGAAATCCCTAGATTTCTGAGATCAATATCCTTTCCTTTTTAAAATTGGAATTGTTTTAAAATTTTAATATATTCTTTCCAAACTTATCCTATTAATTACCTTCCTCTTTCAACTTTATCACCAGCTATAAATTAGAGATTGATTGTAGCTTTTTATTCTCACTTAAATTCTTTTTTTCCCGTCGCCAATTCTCACAATTAATTGCCAACCCTTTCATGATTTACTTTCCTGTAGGCACATAACAAGTCTGTTCAGTCTGCTCCAGTAATGACGAGGTATAAGAAGATTACTGCTCGATTAAAGAATCATTCACGCTTCCAGAGCTACAAGGTTGAGGATAAATTTGAAGTATTTATAGAGTGAAGAATGATTTTAGAGGAAAAGGGTTTTATTTTCCCCGCAACCCACAGGCGTAATGAGCAGCATCGATGTTGTTGTAGCAAGCAAGATCAACACAGAACTTTTGCGAGCAACTTCAGAACGCCCTACTCTATTAAGAGTAGAAGAGACCTCTGGGCTCGAGGAAATGATTTAAGCACTTAGTAAGGCAATACAAGCATGTGTCCAAGATTAGTTAGAAGAGTATAAGAGATTCTGACCATCCTTGCAGCATTTAGAGGTCTAAAAGCATCAGTTTGCTTTGTACATGAAGAGTAAAGATGCAGACTTTCCTAATTTACTGTTGCAACAGTTCAATTTTTGAGAGGTAGAAAAAGCAGCTGCAGTAGAAGGAAGTGAAGATGCTGCAGTAGGAGAGGTGAGGGAATTAGAGTCTGAGCAAGATTACCAACCAGAGCAAAAAGAAATGAGGGATGCTAAAGTAAAAATAAAAGATTTAGAAGATAGAAAAGATGTTGGAGGAAGAAGAGTCAGAATCAGATTAGGAGGAGGACGTGGGTGGAGTTATAGAGCTAGCAATTAGCAGAGTTACTCGAACAGAGGAAGCAAGAAGCAGCCTGAGGGACCTCATTGCCAGTATCACTGCTGAGGAACCTACTGCAGCAAAACTTGATTCAGCTGTAATACAACAAACTCCAACCGTATCTCTTACCATAGCATCTATAGTATCTAGCAAATGCAAAAGGGCATAACCCTCAGGAGGGGCTACCGTACTAGAAGAACTAGAGCATAAATGAGTAAGACGAACTCAGCCCAAAGCCATTGACCCTGCTGGAACACCACCAATCAGTCCAACTCTGAGCCAGAAGAAGAAGCAGTTAGCTGTTATACCACAAGGTTCACCCAAGGAACACTTAAGAAGCGTATATAAAAAGAAGTGAACCCTCTCAGCTCGTGCTGCAGCAAAATATCAAACAACAAGGGAGTATCCTCTGCCAGCCCTTTTTAAATTTTAATTTCTGAAACTCTTATGTTTTGCTTTTTTTTTTCCAATAATGTATGCATGTGTGGTTTATTTTGTTTTGCATGCTTGTGAAGACACATTCCTCTCAAGTTTGGGGAGGTTTTGTTATGGTGTATTCATGTTTGTGAGTGCATTGTTTTTGTTGTGTGTTATGTGAGGCTCTGTTATTTAGTATTTATGCATGGATTGGAAAACCTAATGAAGATAAATTGTGTGTTATCCAGTATTTGTGACTGCTAAGTAAGGATATTTTATAGATGGGGGTTGAAATTCTATCCCAACACTTAACCTTTGGTTGAGTTTTATGAGAATGCTGTAGCAGAGCTAAGAAAACCAAATAAATGTATAAAATGTATCAAGTTTGGGGGAAAAATTTTTGTTCAACTGTGATTGTTATGAAATAAATTCTACTCCAATGGTTTAAGTTGCTGAGTAACCAGGGCTGAGTATGCACCCTATATGCAGCCTTGAGTTCAAAGGCAACAAGAGCAACGAGCATTGCTGTAGCAACAAGAAAACAATTAAAAAAAAAAAAAGGAGAGGGAAGGTCCTTTATTTAGGATATTGAATAGCCAAGTCTGTTCATGAGCCCCATGTTCAGCCTTGACTTTGTTGTGAGCATTGTTACAACAACTTTGATCTGTGCATTGGTTGAGTAATTGGGTGTCATCATTACAAGTGATAAACATTCACATGAAAAATCAATGATACATTGAAAAGAATTTCATTGATTGACTGACTTAAAAAGAAAGAAAAAATTTTTTGCTACAGCACAATTTGATCTTATTTGTAACTTCTGCTCCCTCTTGTATGAATGTACTTATGTTCTACCTCTGAGTTATATGTAATGTCTGTAGAATATTGCAGTACCTTTGGAATTTGATCAAAGAGGCACACACACTTTGGACAAATAAGGCCTAAGTCTAGAACTTGAACTGCTATGGTAATTTTGTGTGGTTAAGAATGTCATCTAAGGGTTGATGAATCCTTGCAAATTTGATGACAGAGCTAAGTTGTGTTCCATAAATGTGTGATTGAGGTGTTAGTGTTGTTGTCATTACTTGAGGAAAAGTAATGGTTTAAGTTTGGGGGTGTGATAACTCTATGAAATGAGAGTTATCATGGTACTTTTAGACTTGAATAAACCATACTTAGAGAGTAAATGACATATTTTTATTGCATTTTAATTATATTTTGTATGAACATCTGTTTTAGTTTACTTTTAATAAATTTTGTTTAATTTAGAATAATTTGTGTGCTTTGATCATATGCATAATTATAGGTGATCGGTAGCTCAAAGTTCAAGAAAGGAATGATGTATAGATGCTAGTACCTACACTTAGTCATAGTAATGTTATAGGAACCAAATGGATTTTTAAGTAGTAAACTAATGAATTTGGCAACATAGTGAGAAGTGAATCTAGGTTGCTTGCACAAGGTTACTGATAACTCTATGAAATGAGAGTTATCAAGACACTTTTAGACTTAAATCAGTAATAGTTAGAGAGTAAATGATGTGCTTTTATTGCATTTTAGTTAAAATTTGCATGAGCATCTATTTTAAAATTTTTTTCAATAAATTGAGTTATTCTAGAATAATTTGTGCTTAGATTATATGCATAATTGTAGGTGACTGAAAGCTCAAGTTTTAGGGAAGGAATACTGTTGTAACAGACTTACAAAGATGATGAAAAAACCTAGCTACAGAGGATTTGAAACAAGTCTAAAACAGTGCAGAGGTTATAGCCATTCTTGGAGCAAGGACAGACTGGATATCGCACGCTACAATTAAAAGACTACGATCTAAAGTTATAAAAAGAGTACATGATAACTCTATAAAATGAGAGTTATCATGGCACTTTTAGACTTAAATCAAGATTACTTTGAGAGTAAATGATGTGTTTTCATTGAATTTTAGTTATATTTTGCATAATAATTCATTACTTTGCATAATCATTCATTTTAGTTTATTCTTTATAAATTTTGTTTGTTTTAGAATAATTTGTGTGCTAAATCACATGCATAATTGTAGGTGTCCGGAAGCTCAAATTTCAAGGAAGAAATGCTGATGCAATAGGCTTACAAAAGATGGAAAAGAACTTAGCTACAAAAGAATTGAAATAAACCGAGCAGTCGATTCTTTGTAAGCGTTCTTTGTAGCAATCATTATTGTAACAATTGCTGTAGCAATCCTGGAACAACGACAGAGAAAATTCTGCTGAATATTGCGATCTGCAGTTTCCTAATTTGACTTATGCGTGACCTAAGCTCCTGTTTACCCTAATTTTCAGTTATAAAAGAAGCACACATCATGAGGAATAGGGAAGAGGAGAATTTGCACAAAGAAACAAAAGAAAAACATGATTCAAGAGAGAGATTGAGGGCTGTAGAAGAGGAGAATTTGCAGTAATAAATCAAGAACTCTTCTTATTCTTATCTTGTTTTCTATTTATTAATGGGATGTGTTTCATTACCGAAGCTTTGTTCTTTATTTTTCTTTTACAAATCATGAACTAGATTTATTTGTGGTTGAGTGATAGACAATCTTGATGGTTTATTGACTGAAAATATGAGTTGCTGCATGTTTGCTGTAGCAGTTTGTTTTGATAGTATTTATTTTTATTCATTATTTCGGTTGATCACCCATTTAATGATACTTGCTAAGGAAGAGCAGCAAAAGTGCCTATCTTAGTGGAACATATCAAGCAATACTTGATCTTAAATTGAGTTTCCCGAATTGAGTTTTACTTGAGTCCAAAAGGGCCATGCTTGATTTAAAATTAGTGATGAACTAGACATAGGGATTCACCTTGTAAAATGAGAGTTATCATGACACTTTTAGACATAAATCAAGATTACTTTGAGAGTAAATGATGTGTTTTCATTGCATTTTAGGTATATTTTGCATAATCATTCATTATTTTGCATAATAATTCATTTTAGTTTATTCTTTATAAATTTTGTTTGTTTAGAATAATTTGTGTGCTAAATCATATGCAAATTGTAGGTGTCCGGAAGCTCAAATTTCAAGGAAGAAATGTTAATGCAATAGGCTTGTAAAAGATGGAAAAGAACTTGGCTACAAAAGAATTGAAACAAATCTGGAACAGTGCAGTTGTTGTAGCGTTGATGTAACAATCATTGCTCTAACAATTGCTGTAGCAATCCTGGAACAACGATAGAGAAAATTCTATAGAATATTGCGATCTGCAGTTCCTAATCTGACTTATGAGTGACCTAGGCTTTCGTTTACTCTAATTTTCATTATAAAAGAAGCACACATCATGAAGAATAGGGAGAGCCGTCACCCAAGGAAAAAAATCACAAAAAAACAAAGGAAAAACATGATTCAAGAGAGAGATTGAGGGCTGCACAAGAGGAGAATTTACAAAAATAAATCAAGAAATCAGTCCTTCTTATTCTTCTCTTGTTTTTTATTTATTAATGGGGATGTGTTTCATGGCCAAAACTTTGTTCTTTATTTTTCTTTTACAAATCATGAACTAGATTTATTTATGATTGAGTGATAGACAATCTTGATGGTTTATTGACTGAAAATATGAGTTACTGCGTGTTTGTTGTAGCAGTTTGTTTTGATAGTATTTATTTTTATTCATTGTTTCGGTTGATCACCCATTTAATGATACTAGCTAAGGAAGAGCAGCAAAAGTGCCTATCTTAGTAGAACATATCAAAGCAATACTTGATCTTAAATTGAGTTTCCCGGATTGAGTTTTACTTGAGTCCAAAAAGGTCATACTTGATCTAAAATTAGTGATGAACTAGACATAGGGATTCACCTTGTAAGGTAAATAAAACCTAAGCGTGTAATGCTATATCTTATGTTGGCATAACAACTGATCACTGCTAGGTTGCATATAGATATAAGTAGGACACAAAGGTGAAATCACAAAGATCAAGCAGACTTCAATTCTTCTTCTTATTTTCTTGTTTTTTATGTACTTATGGGGAAGTATTTGATGACTATAACAATTTTATTTATTGTTCTATCGTAAATTATGAACTGAATTTGAATTTGGTTGAGTGATAAACGATCTTAGTGGATGTTGACAGATATACGCATGTTGCTCTGTGTTTGCTATAGCATATTGTCTTAATTATTTTTATTTCAATTCCCTATTTCGGTTGACTATCCATTTATAGGATATTAACTAAGAAAGAGCCTAAAAAATGTCTAACTTAGTGGATCAAATTAAGACAATACTTGATTTTATATTAGGTTTCCCAAGTTGAGTGAATCTCAATTTGAATAGAGCCATATTTGATCTAAAATTAGTGAAGAACTAGATATAAAGTTCACCTTGTAGGGTAGTTAAAACTAGAACATTTAATGCTATATCTAATGTCAGCATAACAATTGATCACTGTTAGGTTGCATTAGATATAAGATATTCAACAGGTGACAGTTGGGGATGCATGAGAGATTTTGCCCAGTATTGTAGCTGATGTTATAGTAACTGTACTATAATTGAAAAATAGTAAAAGCTATTAAGTGAGTTTATTCACTCAACTACTCTATTCCCATTGGTTACATCTTTGTGTTTGACGTGAGAATTTTTTTTATTGCATTTTTAGTTTAATTAATTCATTAGTTTCATAAATTGTCTTATTTTAATTTAGAACAAAATTGCACTGTTAAGATTGCTGTAGCAAATCTGATAATAACAATTCCTGTGGAGATGATTTGAAAAATCATCAGTATATTACTTGTTGTGTTCTCTTGCACACTGACACCTATTGTATTAGAAATAACCTACAAGTTTTTGGCAACCTTGCATGTGCAAATATAAACCTATTAAATTCCTGTTTAATCCAAAAATTGAAAGAACTGCAAGGAGATTGAGAAAAAAGCAAAGAAATTCAAAAGTTGTTGTAGTAATGGATGATTTGTAAGATATCAGGAATTTGAACCCTAAAGGAGAAATACAACCAGTAGATGCACAAAGAGGTCAAGAAAGTCAAAATGGGTAGATTATCTATGGGCAACCAGGGAATAACAACGTTATCCATATGGCAGATGATGGAGACAGAGCCATTAGAGATTATGTAGTATTAACTCCTCAGGCTATAAATCCTAATATAGTTAGACCCGAAGTGCAAGCTGATATTTTTTAGATCAAACTATTGATGTTCCAGATGTTGCAAACAATGGGGCAATTTAATGGATTGCCATTGGAAGATCCTTATTTACACCTTAAGTGATGCTTTCACGATTGTTGGAGCATCACAGGAAGCATTGAGGCTAAGATTTTTCCTATTTTCTGTAAAAGATCGAGCAAGAGCATGGTTGAATTCCCTACCACCTGACTCCATCACCACATGGAATGACTTGACTGACAAATTTTTGATAAAATACTTCCCATCGACCGAAAATGCAAAATTGAAAAACGAGATCACATCTTTCCATCAACTTGAAGATAAGAGTTTGTATGATGCATGGGCAAGATTCAAGGAGTTACTTCGGAGATGTCCCGTCATGGTATTCGTTGCTACATACAGTTGGAAACCTTCTATAATGGTCTTAATCCAAGCACTAGATTAATGGTGGATGTTTCTGTAAATGGGGCCTTGCTATCTAAATCCTATAATGAGGTTTATGAAATTTTGGAGAGGATAGCCAACAATAACTATCAATGGCCATTAATCAAACAAGCTGCAGTAAGAGGAACAATATGAGTCCATAATGTAGACGCCTTGATAATATTGTCAGCCAGAGTCACCTCCATAATAAATATGGTAACAACTATTACTACTGTTCTAGTAATTATCAAACAAGTTGCTGAAGCATCTTGTGTTTATTTTGGAGAAGGGCACTTATTTGACAATTGTCGTAGAAATCCAGCCTCCGTCAACTATGTGGGCAACTTCAATAGACAGAAACAGAACAATCCATATTCAAACACTTACGACCTTGGATGGAGACAACACCTAAACTTTTCATTGAGCAATTAGAATCAGTGTGCTACAATATCCATCAAATAAAATAAGCCTGCTCAACCACCTGGATTTCACCAACAAAATCAAGGGTAAAGAAATACCGGCAATGATTTCACAAACATTGTGAAAAATGAAACAGTTGTTCAGAGTCAAGTTGTATCCTTACAAAATTTAGAGAATCAGATTGGATAGCTAGCTATAGTATTGAGTAACAAACCTCAGGGTAGTTTACCCAGTAATACAAAGGATCCTGGAAGAAAAGAAAAAGAGCATTGAAAAGTGATTAACTTTAAGGTTTTGAAAGTATGTTCATATTACTATTGGTATGCTAAAAAGAAGAGTTGAACCCACTCCAATAGAAGAAGAAACTTAAGTTGAAGAGGAACCATAACAACCTACTTTCCAGCCCATTGATGTAAACAACCAAGCTTCAACATCAATAGGAAAAAATGATTCAGCAATTGTGGAAGAAGATGCTACAGTACTGTTGTGCAAATTTTATTGAACTCGCAAGTGCACGAATTTATTGTAGAATAGATTAATGGTGACGAGTGTCGATCCCACGAGGAGGTGGATTTTAATTATGTGTAGAGTTAATTTTTGAAGTGGTGATTGGATTTGTGGTGAAAATGATTTGGAATATCCTAAAATTTAAATTGGAATGACGGAATTAAATTAAAGTGGAAACTATTATAATAGAAGCACTCGGGTATCTGGATCTGCATCATCATGCTTTATGGGCTAAATATTCTTTATCAATGCCAATTAAATTATGAGGGGGGTTTCCACTCCTCATGAACTACACTATAATCAATATGATACTAAGGGCTTATCGTGCCAAATAGTAATAACCTTCCACTAGGGAGTCGATTAAATCAGTGCAATATCTAGACAAGATTATTACTATCTGTTGACGAAAAGCCAAAACATCTACAAAAATCAGAGGGAAAGAGAAAGTAAATTTACCAAATAAAGCCCATGGAACATGTTGAAACATCACCTTCAACCCAAGTTTGAAAAAAAATTAGCTACTCATAATTCAACTAGGGATAAAATGGAAATTTATTAAAATACGTAGAAAATACAAGATGGAGAAGAAATTATAGAAAATAGAACTAAAAAATGAATTCAAGGGTGTCAAATTAGAGAGGAGCCCCCTTTTCTAGATACACTGAGTAAATCATGGCCATCAGATTGAAAATAATTTGAACGCTAAGGATTGCGTCACGTGTCAACAGTATGCGGTTTTGACCACGCAGTTTGAATAATGATGCAGTATGAACAGTGAGACAGTTTGAATAGTGATGCGGTTTGGTTATAGATAATTTCGTGTATATACATGTACCGTACGCATGATTTTCAATCCACTAACATGCTGCCAGGTCACCAATCAACAGTACATAAGAATTTTAATCTAATAAGATCGTGACACCTCATCAGTCAATGTCACGTCATCGGTCAATGCCATAGTTAATGCCACGTCATCGTTCCGTATATGTGAATAGTGTCGTGAACAGTAACATGGACAATATTGTACATGTGAATAGTACCGTACATGTGAACAGTGCCATTCTCTTTTTATGTTCCTCTTAAAGTTTTCGACTGTCCTGAGTTCAAAAGTGATGTCCGTTTTACTGTCTAATCTCCTGGTCATTTTAAAATGACCATGATGCCCCTAAAATACATAAAATACTTAATTATAATACAACACACATAATTAAATTATAAGAGACTTAAATACATAAAAGTGGGGATGTTAGGGAGACTTGAAGTGTAAAATGATGATTTTCTCCTTTATAAATATACACTTTCTAACATTCAACACCCCTCCCAACCAGCTTACTGCTAGTTCTTAGCAATTAAAACGAAAACAAAGTTCAAACCCAAAATAATTTTTTTTAAAACAATTGTGTTTATTCAATCAGACTAAAGATAACAATCAAATAAAAGTATGAGTATTATCTCCAGTTTATAGAAATATCACTCCCATATCAACCATCCACATGAATCAGTCTAGTAGTCTTTGTCATAGCTATGGTAATCAAGCCACTTTCAAGAATGACATGTCAAACGCCAAAATCTCACCGGCAGTAGTGATACTCTCACAAAGAAATTAAACCCAATAAAAATAGTCACTCCAATAAATGGTAAATTGAGAGAAAATAATAAAGAAGTGATATCACACACTCTCACCAAGATGAAAGGAATATGCTCACAGCTTAAAAATAACACGATCTTAAGTCAAACAAAGTGCTAGTCAACCCAATGTATTCATTTTTTTATTTTTTATTTTTACTTTTATTTTTTTCTTATGCATCACTATATCTTTTTAGCCCATATAGTTAGCTTCTACTTCAGACTATAGATCCCTAAAATCAAGAAACAATTTTATTAGGACGTAATGTAGGTTAGGGACGCTAGCAAAGGAGGGGAAATAAAGAAAACAAAGTATATGTTTGAGAAAAAATAAAGATCTTTTGGAAATTACAAGGTGCATTTCGCTTATTTATCATTGTTATTATTTGTTTCTCTCTTTTTTTTCTCTTTTTTTTGAAACAATTTTTTTTTGTATGGCATAACTTTACTGAACAAAATAATTATTTACATTTTTCTCAAACATGAATAGGAGACGGAACTTGTAAGACATTGGGTAATATTCAAAATTAGAGTGGGTCAAGACGATAAGTTGACAAAGAAATTTTTTTTTAATAAATAAAAGGCTCAAAAGGGCTAACTATGGATATTTCACAAAATGGATGGCTAGAAAGGCTCAAATGTAGCAAAAATGACCTTTCCATCATCTTTTAGAGCTCTAAATAATCTTCCATATCTACTACTTAGATGGACCTTCAGATGTAGCAACACATTTTTTTCTCTTCTTTTTTATTTAACTTTTTTAGAGGATTGACTCAAAAGAAATCTAGAGATCATGTATAAGATAATAAACTGATAACCTGTATAAAGAATGGGCAAAAAAGGTTACTCTCCAAGAAAAATGACGGGCTCAACACCTTATTTGATTTTATTATGAATTGTGCATTCCTTCAAGCAACTCATATTTGTCTCCGACATCAGCATGTAGAGTAGCAAACATGGCGTAACATTACTTAAGACCAAAGATAATACAAATACTAAAATTTGAAAGTCGTCATGTCATCTAAAAAGAATCGCACAATTTTTTTTTAATGAAATTCTACCCCCTAACCTATTCTAAACATAAAAAGAAAATATGCACGCAAAAGGTGAAAATAATGCAGAAAAACTAATTAGAAAGGTTACACTTAAAATGATAGAAAAAGAAAATGTTTGGAAATTTGTTTTTGACTAAGAAGATATGTTTCTAGAGTCACTACACTCTATATTCAGCCATCCTCGACTAAAAAATTTGAAAGTGTATATTTATAAAGGAGAAGTTAGAAAGAAAAAGTTAGAAAGATCACACTTAAAATAAGACCAAATTTTTTTTTCAACTAAGAAGATGCATTTCTAGGGTCATTACACTACATATTCTGCCATCTTCGACTCAAAAAGTTCGCCACGGTTAGTTTCTACAACAAAAAATTAGTAAAAACTTAACCAACATTCCACAATTGTTAACTATTTCCTCCCCCTTACTAGAACAAAATATTGTCCTTAATGTTTTAATGGAAGTAGAGTTTAGAAGAAATAACCTGGGTGTTGCAACTCAAAAGAAAATATTTACAAGCGGAGAGTTAAATTTAATTTGTACTTCTTATTGCGGCTATTGTTACCATCATTATTTGGATACTCCAACACAAAGGTCCTGCGGTCTGGCTCTGGTCTATAAGCTTATAACAGATCAAGTAGCTCATTAGCAGTGTGAGCACAAATAAAAAAAATTTTCGCTGTGGAAGGAATGAAATAACTTTTTATTGCATGGTTAAGAAATGAGATGAAGCCATCATAAAAGTTATTGACATTTAACAAACCGATGAGTTTCTGATGAATGTTAAGATGGATCCACGATGGTAATGTGATTAGTGCCTCTAGAGTTGCAATATCTCCTGGTAGAAAAATAAAAGCATTAGCATGATTTAGCATTTTAGTTATTCTCTCTTGCATACCTGAGACGACTAACTCTTCGCCAGTCGGTGAGTTAGACAAACTGCCTAAAGGTTTTAGGGTTCTTGGGATGATGCCTAACATTTGGCTTCCTCTGACAAAAGAAGCTTCTGAGACCAATTTTGATAACCCTCGATTACCTCCTCCATACACCAAGTGTAATTTTCTCTCTACTATGCTTCGACCAAGATTTATGGCTGCCTCAACGAACTCTTTATGTTTGCCATAGTTAAATCTAGAAAGCACACAAATGTTCTTGAATTATTTATTGGGAGTAGCTGCCATTGCGATATTTCTCAAAATTAATTTGTGAGTGCTTTAACAAAAAATCATATTTAAGAATCTTGGTGACAGTGAGTCACAACTGTATATAAGGTAACATGTCTGTGTCAATTAACGAGTAAAAAAGGAAACAGTAAAAAGGAAAAAAACAATGATAAAATAAAATTATTAAAGACAATAATGCAAATGATAAAACAAGAGTGAAATAAAACAACAGTGAAGTAAAAGGATATTTACAGCTAGTTGCGACTGTGTTTTCCGTGCAGAAATGGCTTGAACGCCCTCTATGGGTTGAGGATGGGCTTCCCATCCAGTTTTCTTATAAATTGACAAACATTGTCGTTTATAGTCAGATTCTCGAGATTGTATCGTGCATGCTCTTTCTGGAATAATGGCCATAACTGGAGAATTGCTCTTTGTACATATCCACTGTGATGCGTTTCAAGAGACAAAATGTAAGGTTCAATTCTCTCACCTAAATATAATAGAATTCATTTTGAGCTAACAAGCCCCTTTAAGTATTAAAATAATATTAATAATATATAATATTTAATTTTAAGAGTAGTAATGACATAAGTGATAATGCAATGACTAAGTAATAATGACATAAGCAATGACATAAGTGATGATGTAAGAGAAGTTGTAGAGATATATAAGAATTTTAGAAATTAGTAAGGTATTTATGAAGGATAATATCAACCATTGATCAAGAGTTATAGTGGTAAAATCCTAACCATCTATTAACCTTTAGGAATCCTATAAATACCCTATAACCCCTTTCATTTTCAATCCAACCTAGGAATTAAAACATTTGTTTAGGAGAGCATCAAAGCATTTGGTAAGTTTATTCTCCTTATTCTGCACAAGACTTCTAATCACTCTCTCTAGGGTTTATATTAGCATGATTTTAGATTGTTACAGATCATAATACATGATTTAAGGTGTGTTTAGGTTCTGTTTAAGGTTATGATTTATTGTGGGTTTTAATAATTAACCTTTGGTGCATTAAGCACACTAGACAAATTCTGGACACTATGAGTATCTTGAATTCAAACATATATTTTCTGAATGGTTTTTCTTAAGAACTTTATATTTTTGAAAACTAGACATGTAGTGCTTATTGATTAAATTTTGTTTCATAAGATTTGACTTTGTTTTTAATTTTATATGGATTTTTGAATCGGACACTAGTACAACCGAAAACTGTGATTCCAGCAAGTCAATCAGATTCACAAACTTATTTGTACTATTAAATGAACTCAGAATATTCTGAAATTTTATATAGGAGTTGATACATGTGTATTGTATTTCCAGTTTTAATTTCTTAATTTTATAATTAGTATCAGCTTTTATAAAAATCTCATAACACATTCTATTCAGTTAAAGTACTGTGAAACAGTTTCGAATTTGTTAAGTAATAATTAGTTTTGAAAAAGTTTTTTTTATCGGATCCTCTTGGAAAGTTTATTTGAGGTGTCCATAGATGTCCATAATGGTTCCATAGAATATTATGTCATTCTGAGTTTTAGATTAAGAGTTAAAATTCTAAGAATCAGACTAGTACAGGTATGAATTAGAAAATCAGATTCTTAGGATAAGTTATTGATAGTTATATCTTATATTTGTTAAGGTATTGGAGGTGATTGAGGCTTTTAGAGGCTTAGAGATGTGTTAGTTCAAATCTTTTTATCGATGTAAGTATCTTCATTCCTAATATACTGGATATGTATAAGTATTTTGATGTTATTATATGAGTTTTTATACTACTTAGAAGATTAATGGATTTTCATACCAAAATTAGTTTATGAAAATGTTTTCAAACCTAAATTCTTTTAATAAAATGTTTTATAAATGCTTTTCAATATGTAAATTATGTTATGACATGACTACCTTTTATGATTTTATCCACAAAATAGTTTGTAAGCCTAATTATTGTTATGGATATTTATGAAATTGATACGAATGTCTTGTGCCTATGTATGATTTCAATTATATATGATTTTACGGGGGCTACCTCTTTGGGGCCAAAGCATCACAAAGTTCCACATATAGGTTTGCGATTCTGTAGACTTGATTTCAGGCTAGATTTCTTAAGCACAATCAATTAGATCAATGCTATTGTTTACCATGAGGTTATGAGAGAGAGTAGATTTTTAAGGTAGGGAGTAATTGTTTATAGTTAGTAATTCTATTTTGGTCATTTTGATTTTCTGATTGCTCGCGATTTTGTAATAATTCTTTGGTATAGGATTTTCGGTATTAACGTAGAATGAAATATTTGTTTGGTCTTGTTATCGATCACTAACTTTTCTTAGTTATACTACTTATTTAGTACTTTTTGGCTTATTCAGTACTTTGCGCACTAGCACGACCTTTTACTATAAACTATTTACCTTTTTATTTATATTCGTATTCGTCATGGTTTAGTGAAAGATGTCACGTAGGGGAGGTGCTAGAAACGCCTTTAGCTCGAGAAATGCTTTAGGTATCACTGATAATGCTGACCCAACCTTACGCGAGATGGATAACGAAGGTAATCCGATGATGCGCACAATGATTAGGTTGATGGAACAATAGAGTAGGCTGATATAAGATATGGCTAGAGGTAGAGTTAGGTCACAGGAGAACGTGCCAATTGAAAGGCAAGGTGGCCAAGAAATCAAGGAGCTATGGTGAACTTAGAACGATTTAAGAAATTAAGACCACATAACTTTCAGGGGATTGTTGATCCCATGGTTGCAAAGGCATGGCTTAAACAGATGGAAAAGATATTTGTGGCAATAGGTTGTAATGATGATCAAAGGGTGATATTGGCCTCATTTGTCCTTCATGGTGAAGCAAACCACTGGTGGGATGCCAAATCTCGTCTTTTGAGGGCTGGGTTGTAAGATGCACCCATCACTTGAGAGTTATTTCTGGAGGCTTTTTATGAAAAGTATTTTCTCGAATGAGTTCGACATTAGATGGAGGCTGATTTCCTGAAATTTACTCAAGGAACAAAGTCTGTTACGGAGTATGAGGAACAATTTACTGCTTTATCTCGTTTTGCTTTTACCTTGGTCGTCAATGAAGGTAGTAAATCTAGGAAGTTCCTGGAAGGGTTACGTCCAAACATCAAAGGGCAATTGACCATCCTCAAGCTTAGTAACTATGTTGATTTAGTGGATCGAGCAATCCTGACTGAGAAGGATATTCTTGAAGCTCAAGTTATAAGGGATCAGAGGAATAAAAAGAATCGACAAGGTGGACCTCGAAATGGAAGTTTTTATGGGCAGGGCACCCAGTCCTAGAAGCTTGTTAGTGGAGATAACAAATGGGATAACAAGGGTGTTTCTGATACCACTGTTCTGAAGAACTTTCCTACTTGTCAATATTATGAAAAAATGCATGCTGGTGAATGCTGTTGGAAAACTGAAGTCTGTTTTGTTTGTGGAGAAACTGGGCATAGAATTATGAATTGCCCAAAGAGACGTAGCGAGACTGTAAATACTCCGTCTAATGAAGGGCAGAGGAAGAAACTAAGGGTGCAAGGGCGTGTCTTTGTGCTGACGGAGAAAGATGCTGAGGTGTCCAACGATGTAGTATTAGGTACATTGTCCTTATTCTCTAGAGAAGCCAAAGTTCTTTTTGACCCTGGTGCTACACATTCATTTGTATTCTGTGTGTTTGCCTGTTATGCTAATGTGCCTATCACACCACTAGATGATCATGTGTCAATTAGTACCCATATGGGGGGTTGCTAGTTAATAGATCGTGTTTATAAGTCATGGTGATCAGATTGAGTGATAGAGAATTTCTCGTGGATCTCCTACCCTTAAAGATGCACGATTTTCAAAAGTTGATTTACGATCTGGATATCATCAATTGAAAATAAAAAACAATGATGTATCGAAAACAGCTTTCTGAACTCGTTATGGGCACTATGAGTTCTTAGTTATGCCTTTTGGGATAACTAGTGTTCCTGCAGCGTTCATGGATTTGATGAATAGGATTTTCCAACCTTATATTGATCAATTTGTCATTGTCTTTATCGATGACATATTGGTTTACTCTAAGAGTAAGGAGGAGCATGAGACGCACCTGAGAATTGTGTTGGAAACATTGCAAGAGAAGAAGTTGTATGCAAAGTTTAAGAAGTATGAGTTTTGGCTTGATCGTGGGGCATTTTTGGGGCATATTGTGACGAAGGATGGTATTTCGGTAGATTCAGCCAAAGTGGAGGCTATTGTGAATTGGGAAAGGCCATTTAGTGTGACTGATGTAAGGAGTTTCTTGGGATTGGCAGGTTATTATAAACGCTTTGTGAAGGGATTTTCTAGTATAGCAGAACCATTGACAAGTTTGACTAAGAAGGACGTGAAGTTCACTTGGGATAAGGCATGTAAAGAGCTTCAAAGAGCTCAAGAGTCGTTTGATATCTGCTTCTATTTTAACTCTCCCTTCTCAGCGTGAAGGTTTTGTAATTTATAGTGATGCCTCTAGAAAGGGCTTGGGTTGTGTTCTAATGAAGCATGGTAAGGTTATAACATATGCTTCTACGCAGTTAAAGAGCCACGAACCAAACTATCCAACTCATGATTTGGAGTTGGCTACTACAGTGTTTGCTTTAAAAATCTGGAGGCGTTATTTGTATGGGGAGACTTACAAGATCTTCACCGATCACAAGAGTTTGAAGTATTTGTTTACTTAGAAAGAATTGAATTTAAGGCAGAGAAGATGGTTGGAGTTGGTGAAGGATTTTCACTGCTCTATTAATTACCATCCAGGAAAGGTAACTGTGGTAGTAGACGCCTTGAGTAGGAAATCATCTGGGTGCATGACATATCTTATCACCATGCAAACTCATTTGGTAAATGACTTGAGGAAATATGGGATCGATTTACCTGACTATGTACTCAACTTATTCTTGGAATCATTTTTCAATCACCTAAAACTTAAATTGAATATTTTGGTCTTGAATCCCTATATTTTATACAAAAGCGTGAGTATGGAAGAACTAAAATGAATAACATATTATTACAAACTCATAAATCATTAGTAAATATACATGTAAAGAATTCAAATTAAATTCTAAGCATACAAAATGTTTATATTTCAACCTTATCCACCACTTGAAAATGAACTTACTCTTAAGCTTTTTTTGAGGAGTTTATGTTTATAAGGTAACTTTATATTAGAGGTAAGAGATGAAATGGTGAGAATAGAGGAACCAGGGAGAGAGGAAGAAATGGTGAGGTGAGGAAATGTTAGAAATGATTATTGCAATGATATGTAGATAGATGGTTTTTCTGGGAAATTTTCCAATATAGCCATTTTCCAAAATTCATTATCAAACGAGCCATGGAACAAAACTTTTAAATATTAATCATATGCACCTAATTTGGACTAAATTACACTTGACAGAAGACCATTGCCTAAAGCATTTAAATCTCATTATTGCTTGTCGTTGCCCTCATCGCCTACATTGCCCATCACAGGCCCATCATCACAATCTTAACATCAAAGTCACTATCATCACAACCCCATCATCATAATCTGAGCATCACAGCCCCCCTATTAAAAAAAATCCGCATTGTTGAAGGCATAAGGATCAACTTCAACTTAGACGTACAACTCTCTCACTCTTATAGCAAGTTTTAATTAATTGGAGAATTATTATTAATAGAAAAACACATTACAATATGTATTAGCATAAACAATTCAAAATTTTTATAAGATTAATGTTTTTAAAATATAGCACATCCAATGTTTATTAAAAAGTCTTAAAGAATTTTTTTCAATTATTTCAATAAATTTGGTGAGTGATTTTACTAGTTATATACTCTTTAATACCAAAAGCACTTACTGAGATGAACTTTGCACTTATTTTGTAAATTTCTTTTCTATATTTATCATTTTTTCCAGCAAGTTGCAATTGCAGGCAAAGTACGGGGGATGGTTGTCATCACCCATTGCCCCGCACTACATCACCTGTAAATCGCAGCCATCGACTTCAACCAATGGGGGTGATACGGGCGATGGCACTGGTGATGACTAGTTGTAGATGATTTGCACCATCACTTGCATTGGTTGCAGGCAATGGCGCTTTGTCTCAAATGTATTTTTTATTAAATATTAATCTAATATTTGTTTTGTTGGAACAGAGAGAGCAGTTTTTCATTGTTGGAAACCGTTGTACTTTAGTATTGGGGGAGGAGTCATTAACATATTTTGGCGTGGATTCATAGCAAAATGTGCATTCAAAGTCGATAGCATCAAATGAGTTGAAGTTTGTTGAGACAGCATCAAATGAGCTTTGATTGTAACTTTGGGTGATGTGGTTACAAAAAATAAGAGTCCTTCCACAGTTATCGGATCAGAGTCATATGTATAATAATATTCACCACTTGATCATCTAGTATATCCATAGGTAAAAAAGTAGTAGGTTAAATAGGACAATTTATGCCCCAAATTGTTTTCGCTGTCATAGAATATTCATTTGAATTTAAGTTCAGCACTTGATACAACCCAGCAATAAAGTATTTAAAAGTTGCATCATTCAAAAGTAAAAATGTTTTAATTTTTTCATTCTTGTATTCCATACAACCACCAACATAGTTTCCCATGCTCTATCAAAACACATCTTAAGTATAATTGTCGAATCTATTAAACCTAAAGAAAATTAAAACAAATATAATTACATTACTGAAACAACAATTTTATTTCTTTAAAAATATAATTAACTACAAACAAATAACATTAAAAATACAATTAATGAGGTGGCCCAATTGATGGAACCATCACCTAGGCAATGACATTCATCGCTCGTGAGAAGTGCAGGTGATAGTAGCCATCGCCTATGAGAAGTGCAGGCGATAGATACCATCACCCGAGGGAGGTTTTTCAAATAACGGATGATGCCAACCTTCGCCTATGATCTGAGTTTCTTTTACAACATCATAGAAATACAAAATTACCAAATTTTTCTTAATTTTTCGATTGACACAAGCAAATATCTACCCACATTGTAATAAAAATTAATAAAGATATTTGCTTCTATAGATATCTTCGAATCCTAAATATAAAGTTCACTTAATCTTAAAATCTAAATTTTAAAAAGACTAACCTAAATTCCTTCTTGATCTTTTCTTTTTTTATTTTTATGTTGATTGATTTTATCTTCAGTGCTAGGTAACAATTGTTATTTGATACATATGAAATAAGACTAGTTTTGTGTTTAGTTGTTGGAGGGAGTTTGAGAAGTGAAATGGGAGGAGTTTTGTGGAGTTTATGTTTAGTTGATGAGGGTGAAATAGTTTGTGTTTAGTTGTTGGCATGAAATGAAAGAGGGGAAGAACCTATCACATTTGAAGCTTGAGATGGATTTTCGGAATCTGTCAGTCCCAGACTTGATTGTCTTTTTCTTGTTCTAGCATCTCTAGAGTCAGCTTGAGCCCTTCTTTTCTTTGTTCCAGCATTAGAACTCTAACCTCGACCACTTGGTAGCTAAATATATGTTATGTTAGTTTAAGAACTTAAACAAAAAGAACAAAAATATACGAACATGCAATGAAGATAGCTCCTTTCTTGTTGTCTGATGCAGTAGCTTTTGAAGCAATTGACTTTGCTGCTGATGCCTATAAAACATGTTGATTTATAACTGAATCTTACGTTATGCATAAAATAAACTAGACAACCACAAAAAATGAAATATACATGCAAGTCAACACCTTTTTTCTTTCCTTATTGTCTATTGTAAAGCATTTAATGGCTGACTTGAAGTAGTTGATACCTACAAAACATGATATTTTTTATTTAATGACAATATATATATAATAAATAATAACAGTTACACATAATATATAATAATAAGCTATTTAAAAAATAGTATTACTATATTAACTATATCTGAGAAATATTGTTTTTAGCTCTATTTACCACTTGCAACAAAATTACCTTAATGGACAGGACCTCACATTGTGATTAGAGCCACCAAAAAATAGTATTAGTATATTAACATACTCCTCAATTGCATATCTTGCATATCCAATGGTAGCCATTGCATGTTGCCAAGGGAGATCGGCAATTTCCCAATAACCTCAATCAAATGTTCTAGTCTCTAAGTTCCCCACAAACCTCTCAGGAGGCTTATAGGCTATATCCAATTACTTGAAAATTCAGCTCACCAGAAGCTTGTACAATCATTTTTCGTGTAAGCTTTCTTTTTTTATTCAACTCTCTCAAAACTCTAGATGTCAGTTGTCTTTTCTAAATGGCTGCCTCATTTCTTCTCTTTGTAAATCGTTTCATAAGTCTACATCTGATTTCTTCAAGCATTGTCAAGCAAAGTATGTCTCGGTGTGGTAATGTCCAGTTGTTGAAGCACTCTGATGCATTGTTGTCAGTCCAGTCTACCATGCAATTTCTATCATATGTGTGCATCGACCAATTATAACCATGTAGTTCTCTTTCCGACCACTCAAATGCAGCCTCTTTTACAACCTTTATCTCTGCCATTGCCTCCTTAAAATCATGCTTGTTACAGCTCTTATTAGCTTTCAAAAATAGTTGTTTCAATTGTACACCAGTAAATGACTTGGAAAACTTAACATAAATATGCCTAGAACATGCCCTATGATAAGTAGTAGGTCGTGTGTTTGAAATTGCATTAATCAGCACCTTTTGTCTGTCACTGATAAAAGTTACCTACCTTCCATCATTCAGATAACTATGCAAGTGCTCCATAAACCATCCATATGTCTTCGTATTCTTAATCTCACAAACACATACTGCCAATAGGACAATCCCATTATTACCATCCATGCCAATAGCGGCTAACAGTGCTCCACTATATTTACCCTTCAAGTGACATCCATCTACTCCAATAAAAAGTCTACAACCATTAAAAAATTCATTTCTTTGTGCCAAAAACGAAACAAAAAAACTTTGGAATAATAGCTTGTCGGATAAAGAAATAGTATCACACAACATTTTGTATATTGCTTTCGGATCAGCTTTGTGAATGGCTACAGCAATTCTGATATCTCTTTAAATGATCCCCAAATACCTCCAATCATGCCTTTGCTCTAACTCGAAACAATGTCATCTTTTCAATCTTCAAACCATAAGTTTCTTGCATATAACTCTTCAAAAGATCAATCTTCACATTTGGGTCAACAGCAACCTGACTTTTTATTTTAGTAGCTACCCAAGTAGAAGTAACTTTCACTATCTTGCTGATAAGTCTGCACTCATACTTCTTGTTGTATTCTCACAATATAAAACCAGTTTCATTATTTAGTTTTGCACCAACCATGTACCATGGATAGCCAGCCTCTTTACAAATACCCACAAATCTTCTTGGCTCGCTATATATTGTTTTAATGCAAACCACTTCCTAATCATCACCTCATGCAATATCTTTCTAAAATGAGCAACATCTCTAAACATATGTCCTAATTTTAGCCTATTTTTCCCACAACACCCATTTTATACTCATGTTGTGGTATATAATTAGTCAATTTCATAGTGCCGAGCTCAATATCATTATTAGAAGAATTAACGACCCCTTTTACCTCTTTATTATCATCAGATAAACTATCATTTGAATCAGAATCAACTTCGGCTTCAGTAGTGCCTTCACTGTCCTTATCAACAAGAGTAGTTTTAGCAGTACCATCAACTTCAGCTTTCATGACTTCTACATTAACATCATCATTGCTACAATCGTTTCTGTACGAGTAGTCAGATAGTAATGCATCTTCATCAAATTCATCAGCCCCATCAGTAACTTATCCCCCAACAACAGCTTCCCTAATAAAAGCTTATCTCTTAACAGCAGTTTCTCTCCCAACAGTATCTTGTCCCCCAACAAAAGCATTTTCCCCAACAGAATCATTCAACTGATTAATCAATTCATCAAGCAACACAATTTTTAGGTTAGTCAATAATTTCTTTAGTAAGGCAGAATCTTAAAAATGAGGGTACAACACTGGTGCAACTCCCAAAGCCTGATGAATTCTAACTAAACATTTTAGCCTAAAATCTGAATCTATAGCAATCTTAACCTTATTCTATGGGTTCGTAACGTTTAATAGAATTTTTGAAGCAGAATCTAACCCATATGGACTCATAATGTTTAAAACAGCATCCTTAATCTTCGTAAAGGTACAATCAGGTTGAAGTAACCCTAAATTCTTCTTCATACCTGTTGTGCAAATTTTGTTGAACTCGCAAGCGCACGAATCTATTGTAGAATAGATCAATGGTGTCGAGTGTCGATCCCACGAGGAGGTGGATTTTAATTATGTGTAGAATTAACTTTGTAAGTGGGTGGTTGGATTTGTGTGGAAGTGATTTAAATTATGCTGGAATTTAAATTGGATTGACAGAAATAATTAAACTGGAAACTATTGAGATAAAGCACTTAGGTATCTGGATCCGTATCAACATGCACCATGGGCTAAATAATCCTTATTAATACCAATTAAATCATGAGTGGGGAATCCACACCTCATGAACCACGCTCTAATCAATATGGTGTTAAGGGCTTATCGTGCCAAATAATAATAACCTTATACTAGGGTCTTAGGTAAAACCGGGCAGTAACTAGACAAGATTATTATTATTTGTCGATTTAAAAGTCAAAACCTCCACAGAAATTAGAGGGGAAGAGAAAATAAATTTACCAAATAAAGCCCATGACACATGTTGAGACTTCACCTTCAACCGAAGCTTGAAAGAAAATTAGCTACTCATTATTGAACTAGGGGTAAAATGGGAATTTTATTAAAATACGTAGAAAATACAAGATGGAGAAGGAATTACAGAAAACTAAGCTAAAAAATGGATTCAGGGGTATCAAATTAGGGGGGGAAGCCCCTTTTTTATAGATACATTGAGTGAATCATGGCCATCGGATTAAAAATAGTTTGGATGCACAGGATTGCGCCACGTCATCGGAACAGCGAACACGGTTTGACCACGGGTTTGACCACGGCGGTTTGAACAAAGAACACGGTTTGCACACGGTTTGAACAAGAACGCGGTCCGAGCAGTGTCGTGAAAGATCCATGAAAACGACTGCATACATGTGAATAGTGCCGTACGTGTTAACAGTGCCATTTTTCCTTTTATGCTCCTCTTAAGGTTTTCGACTGTTCTGAGTTCAAAAGTGACGTCCGTTTTGCTATCCGAAATCTCGTTCATTGTGAAATGACCATAATACCCCTAAAATACACAAAATACTTAATTAAAACAGAACACACATAATTAAATAACAAGAGACTTAAATTAAGAAAATTAAAGATGTTAGTAAAACTTGAAGTACAAAATGACGATTTTCTCCTTTATAAATATACACTTTCTAACACTCAACACACCCCCCAACTAGCTTATTGCTAGTCCCTAGCAAATAAAGCGAAAATAAAATTCAAACCCAAAATTTTTTTTTTTTTTTTTTTAAACAAACTTGTTTATTCAATCAGACTAATGATAGCAATCAAATAAAAGTATAAGCATTATCTCTAGTCTAAAGAAACATCACACCCACATCAACCATCCACATGAATCAACCAAGTAAATACAGCTACTTTCAAAAATGACATGTCAAACCCCAAAATCTCACCGGTAATAGTGACACTCTCACAAAGAAATTAAACCCAATAAAAATTGTCACTTCAATGAATGATAAATAGAGTGAAGATAGTAAAGAAATAATATCACACACTCTCACCAAGATGAAAAGAATATGCCCACAACTTAGAAATAACACGATCTCAAGTCAAACAAAATGCTAGTCAACCCAATTTATTTACTTCTTTTTTTTTTTTATTATGCATTACAACATCTTTTAGCCCATATAACTAGCTTCTACTTCAGACTATAGTTCCCTAAAATCAAGAAGGACTTTTATTAGGATGTAACGTAGGCTAGGGACATGGCTAACAAAGAAAGGAAAATAGAGGAAACAAAATATATGTTTGAGAAAAATAATATCTTTTGGAAACTAAAAAGTGCATTTTACTTATTTATTATTGTATTATATCTCTCTCTCTTTTTTTTCTTTTTTTTTTTTAGAGAAATTTTTTTTTTCTTTTTCTTTTCTTCTTTTTTTTTCTCTTTTTTTTTTCTTTTTTTTTTTTCGGTATTGCACAACTTTACTAAACAAAAAAAATTATTTATATTTTTCTCAAACATGAATAGGTGATAGAACTTGTAAGATATCGGGTAATACTCCAAATTGGAGTGGGTGAAGACGATAAGTTGACAAAGAAAAGTTTTTTTTTTTTTTTTTTTTTTAAATTTAATAAAAGGCTCAAAAAGGCTAACTATGGATATTTGACATAAGGGATGGCTAGAAAGGCTCAAACGGGTCAAAGACGGCCTTTCCATCATCTTTTAGGGCTCTAGATACTCCTCCATATCTACTAGTTAAATGGACCTTTAGATGTAGCAACGCATTTTTTTTTTTTTTAATTTTTTTTTTTTTAAAGGGTTGACTCCAAGGAAATCTAAAGATCATGTATAAAATAATAATACTGCTAAGCTATATGAAGAATGGGCAAAAAGGGTTACTCTCCAAGAAAAATAATAGGCTCAAAAGCTCACTTGGTATTCATTATGACATGTCAATTTTTTCAAGCAACTCATATTTATTTCCGACATCAACATGTAGAGTAGCAAACATAGTGTAACATCACTCAAGACCAAAGATAATACAAATACTAAAATTCGAAAATCATCATGTCATCCAAAAATAGAAACAAAATCACACTATTTTTTTTTTTTTTTTTAAACAACATTCTACCCCCCAACCTATTCTAAACATGAAAGGAAAGTATGCATGCAGAAATGTGAAAATGATGCAGAAAAACTAATTGAAAATGTTACAAATAAAATGATAGAAAAATAATTTTTTTTTTTTTTTACTAAGAAGATGCGTTTCTAGAGGCACTACACTCTATATTCAGCCATCTTCGACTCTAAATTTGAAAATGCATATTTATAAAGGAGAAGTCAAAAAGTTAGAAAGATCACACGAAAAATAAGAAATTTTTTTTTTTTTTCATTATTTATTTTTTTTTTCTTTTTTTTTTTTAACTAAGAAGATGCGTTTCTAGAGTAACTACACTCCATATTCAGCCATCTTCAACACAAACAGTTAGCAACAGTTAGTTTCTACAACAAAAAATTAGTAAAAACTTAACCAACATTCCACAATTGTCAACTATCCCCTCCCCCCAACCAGAACTAAACATTGTCCTCAATGTTTTAAAGGAAAGAAGTAGAGTTTAGAAGACATCACCTGGGTGGTGCAACACAGAATAAAATATTTACAGGCGGAGATTTAAATCTAATTTGTACTTCTTACTGCTGCTATTGTTACCATCGTTATTTGTACACTCCAACACCAAGGTCTTGGGATCTGGCTCTGGTCGATAAGCTTGTAACAGATCAAGTAGCTCATTAGCAGTGTGAGCACAAATAAAAAGCTTTTTTACTGTGGAAGGAATGAAGTAGTTCTTTATTGCATGGTTAAGAAATGCGATAAAGCCATCATAAAAGTTATTGACATTTAACAAACCGATGGGTTTCTGATGAATGTGCAGATGGGCCCAAGATGCTAAAGTGATAAGTGCCTCTAGAGTTGCAAGATCTCCTGGTAAGAAAATAAAAGCATCAGCATGATTAAGCATTTCGGTTATTCTTTCTTGCATACCTGAGACAACTAACTCTTCTCCCGGTCGGTAAGTCAGACAAGCAGCCCAAAGGTTTTAGGGCTTGTGGTATGATGCCTAACACTTGACTTCCTCTGACAAAAGCAGTTTCTGAGACCAATTTTGATAACCCTCGGTCACCTCCACCGTATACTAAGTGTAATTTTTCTCTCACATGCATCGACCAAGATCAATGGTCGCCTCAAAGAACTCTTTATATTTGCCATAGTTAAATCAGGAAAGCACACAAATGTTCTTGAATTGTTTATGGGAGTAGCTGCCATTAGGATAATTCTCAAAAATAATTTGTGAGTGCAAATGAAAAGAATCATATTTAAGGATCTTGGCGCATTGGGGTGGTTTGTGAATGAGGTGTCATGTCTATGTCAATTAATCGTAATGCACATGGCTTGAGAGTCAAAAAGTAAAGCAGTAAAAAGGAAAAGCAAGTAATGACAAATATAAAATTATTAAAGACAATAATGCAAATGGTAAAACAACAAGAAAATAAAACAACAAAGAAAGTAAAAGGATATTTACAGTAGTTGCGATCGTGTGTCTCACATCTTCCTCTCGGTTTTACGCCCGTAAACGGCTTCAACGCCTCTATGGGTCGAGGATAGGCTTCCCATCCAGTTTTCTTATAAACGGCAAACAGGTCGTTTATAGTCGATTCCCGAGATCAGATCGTGCATGCTCTTTTCGGAATGATGGCCATAATCGGAGAATCGCTCTTGCGCACATATCCACCGGGATGCGTTTCAAGAGACAAAATGATATCATCCAATGACTCCTTATTCAAGCCATCCCTAATGAATTGAATCTTATCTTCTCTCGTTATCGACACCATTCCTAAAGAACATCGTTTTTATTGCATATCATTCTCGCACACTTATGACAAGCAACCGAAATCTTTCGAGCTCTTCGCTTTCTTGCATAATTTCCTTTACCACAACCAGGCATGTATGCAATAAATTTGGAGGCAACTCACCGCAAGCGTACTTTAGCCTCAATTAACCGGCGAATATCGCAGGTATGTTATTCCTCATGAGCAATCGCATGCGTTCGGATCGAGCTTTATATATTGTGAGGAGGGCATTCCGAGGAAGTGAAGGGGAATCGACTATGAAGCTTTGCTAAGATCTCGTTTCTATCCATACCTTCGCCTCGAAGATCGGTAATTATGGGAAACCAAGTAACCGACTTGATTGTCACGGAGTACCGTTATCCGCCACTTGGACCGGGTGACAAATTGAAACACACAAACTAAAACACACAAACAAAGTAACAAACAAAAACACACAAAGAAAATCACAATCGCCCTCTTATGGAATTTACCTCAAGCTCCAATGGATGTTGTAGACAATCGCTCTCAATGTCTCTGAGTTGGCTTTCTAAATCCTCAACGTGGGATATTAACTCCGGTGGTTGTAGCTTCCAAATACGATGTGTTTTACAAAATCGTATCTGGCCTCTGAGATGAGATTGGACACGTTGAAGTCGTCTAAGGATGTTCAAGAGGAACTGTCTCATGATTAAAAGTGATAAAAGAAAACTTAATGGTTAAACAAACACACTTATGCACAAACAATTTCAATTAGCAAAAGAATAGTAAAAAGAAAGAAAAAATCAAATCACGAAAAAAAAACAGAAAAATCTTAATTCAAATGTGGTGGGTCACTCAAATTTATTTCGGTGTCCTCTCCATGTGGTTGGTACTCTAGATATGGCTTTAATCTTTGACCATTAACTTTAAACGTGACACCATTTTTGGGTCCTTAATTTCAATTGCCCCATGTGGAAAAAACAAGATGAACAATGAAGGGCGGACCATTGAGAACGCAACTTACCGGGAATAAGTGCAAACGAGAATTGAATAAAAGTACTTTCGACTGGAGTGAAAGATTTTTTCATAATCGCTTATCATGAAAGACTTTCATTCGCCGCTTGTAAACCTTGGCATTTTCGTATGCATCATTACGAATTTCTTCAAGTTCTCGCACCATGTAATCGTCTTTTTCGAGCCAGCCTTCTTTGCATGTCAAAATTGAATTTCTTGATGGCCCAGTACGCACGATGCTCGAGTTCCACAGGTAGGTGGCAAGCTTTTCCATACACTAGCCTGTAGGGTGACATCCCAATTGGGGTTTTGAACGCCGTTCTATATGCCCATAATGCATCATCAAGTCTTAATGACCAATCTTTTCTGTCTGGCCTCACGGTCTTTTCTAAGATGTGCTTTATTTCTCGATTGGAGATCTCAACTTGGCCACTGGTTTGCGGATGATACGGAGTCGCCACTTTATGAGTGATGGAGTACTTTGTCAAAAGTGCTTTGAATGATTTGTTACAAAAGTGTGTACCACCATCACTGATTATCGTTCGAGGGAATCCAAAGCGTGAAACGATGTTGCTCTTCAAAAACCCTATCACCACTTTATGATCATTGGTTCGCATGGAATTGCCTCTACCCATTTTTGATACATAGTCAACAAAGAACCAATATGTAATGATGGCCAAAAGATGGGGGAAAGGGTCCCATGAAGTCGATACCCCATACATCAAAAATCTCAACCACTAAAATTGGATTTAGTGGCATCATGTTCATTCGTGTAATGCTCCCCATTCGTTGACACCTATCACATGAAGAACAAAAGGTGTAAGCATCTCGAAATATAGTTGGCCAATAAAAACCACATTGTAGAACTTTAGTCCCTGTTTTCTTAGCTACCAAGTGGCCTCCACAAGCTTGTTCATGGCAGAACGAAAGGATGTTATGAACTTCATTCTCTGGGACACATCGTCGAATAATTTGATCTGCACAATACTTAAACAGATAGGGGTCATCCCAGAAAAAATTCTTTATTTCCGCAAAGAATTTAGCCCTGTCTTGCTTGGTCCAATGCTCTGGAAGTTTACATGTAACAAGATAATTAACTATATCAAAGATACCAAGGTAATATTTCCACACTCATTAATTTTTCATCTGGAAATGACTCATTCAATGTTAAGGGTTCTGTGTTGATGTCAAAGTGGAGACGAGAGAGATGGTCAGCCACAACATTTTCTGAACCTTTCTTATCTTTGAATTCCAAGTCAAACTCCTGCAAAAGTAACACCCAACGAATTAGTCTAGCTTTTGCATCTTTCTTTGTGAGAAGATATTTGAGAGCAAAGATGATCTGTGAACACAATAATTTTACAACCAATGAGATAAGATCGAAATTTTTCTAATGCAAACACTACTGCTAGCATTTCTTTTTCAGTAGTTGAATAGTTCAATTGTGCATCGTTTAATGTCATACTAGCATAGTAAATAACATGAGGAATTCGATCTACTCTTTGTCCTAATATCGCTCCTACCGCATAATCGATGCATCACACATAAGCTCAAATGGTAGGCTCCAGGTTTGGTGGTGAATGATGGGTGATGACGTCAACAAATGCTTCAGTTTTTCAAACGCCACAAGACATGAATCATCAAAGATAAAATGTACATCTTTAGCAAGTAAATTGCATAAGGGTCTAGAAACTTTGCTAAAATCTTTAATGAAACGTCTATAAAAACCAAAGATGCCCAAGGAAAGATCTTACTTTCTCGATTGTTTTAGGTGGAGGAAGATTAGAAATGAGATCCACCTTGGCTTTGTCAACCTCAATACCTTTGCATGAAATGATGTGACCAAGAACTATACCTTGTTTTACCATAAAATGGCACTTCTCCCAATTTAAGACCAAATTCTTCTCTATACATCTCTGCAAAACTTGTGTTAGATGATGTAAACATTGATCAAATGAGTCACCAAAGACAGAAAAGTCATCCATAAAGACTTCAAGAAACCGTTCAACCATATCAGAAAAAATGCTTAACATACAACGTTGAAATGTAGCAGGTGCATTACATAATCCAAATGGCATCCTCCTATATGCAAAAGTGCCAAAAGGGCAAGTGAAAGTGGTTTTCTTGATCTTTTTGGTCTTATGGGAATCTCGATTATATCCCGAATAGCCATCTGAAAGCAATAAAATTCATGGCCTCGCTAATCTATCAAGCATTTGATCAATAAATGGTAAAGGAAAATGGTCTTTACGTGTGATGTAACTCAATTTTCTATAATCAATGCATACACGCCATCCTCGTAGTTACTCTAGTGGGTATCAATTCATTATCGCATTGGTAACTATCGTGACTCCTGACTTTTTTGGGACAACTTTGCACAGATGACCCATGAACTATCGAAATGGGGTAAATGATACTGCGTCTAGTTTAAGGACTTCCGTTCTAACAACTTCTTTCATATTAGGATTTAACCGACGTTGCATTTCCTAGTAGATTTAGCATTTTCATCAAGGTGAATGTAATGCATGCGATCTCTTTGGGTTTATACCTTTTATGTCTGCTATGGTCCATCCTAATGCTCCTTTGTGCTCTTTTAAAACATCCAACAACTTACCTTTTTGTTCGTCATTTAGGGATGATGAGATGATTACCGGTAGAGTGCTTTCTTCTCCCAAGAATGCATATTCCAAAGTGTTGGGTAATGGTTTGAGCTCGAGTTTCGGTGGTGACTCTGATGATGAGATGATTTTCTTCTCTAATGGTGCTAGTTGTTCAACTCTTGACTTCCATTTATTAGTATCCATGGATGGTGTTGAGTCAAGTAGGGCGTTGACCTCATCGACTGATCTGTCAACATCAAAATCCAAACCAAAGTGAGTTAAACATGTTTGTAAAGGATCATCACTAAGGTTTGAAAGAAAAGTATCATCAACTAATGCTTCAATTAAATCCACATCAACAATTCCATCATCTGCATTGTAAGGTTGTTTGGCAATGTTGAAGATGTTGAGCTCCATGGTCATATTGCCAAAGGACAACTGCATGTTTCACCCTGCATTGAATGTGAGCATCGGCGGTTGCCAAGAATGGTCGGCCTAGGATAATGGGGATATGCTTCCTTGAATCTGTATTGGTTGAGTGTCAATTACAATGAAATCAACAGAAAATAAAACTTGTCTACCGGATAAGCACGTCCTCCACAATACCACGAGGGATTTTCGTGGACCGATCTGCAAGCTGTAACACCACTGGAGTTGGGTGTAATTCTCCCAATCCAAGTTTCACAAATACTGAGTAAGGCAAAAGATTAACACTAGCTCCTAAATCCAACAAAGCATTCTCAATTGTGTGGTTCCCTATACTACATGAGATAGTGGGGGAGCCTGGGTCTTTACATTTTAGAGGAATTTTGTGTTGGAGTATAGAACTAACATTTTCAATTAAAAATGCCTTTTTCGAACATGAATGTTTCTCTTTTTAGTGCAAAGGTCTTTAAGAAACTTGGCATAAGATGGAACTTGCTTTATTGCATCAAGTAAAGGGATGTTAACACTTACCTATTTGAAGACTTCAAGAATCTCACCTGTGGATTTTCCCTTCTTTCCTTTAGCTAACCTCTGAGGGAATGGAGCTTTAGGAACGTATTCCCGTGGGTTGGTTTCTTCTTTCTCCTCCGGTGGCGAGTCTTCAACATTTACAGGTACAATTTGATTTTCTTTGGTCGCTGGCATCTCCACTTTGTTGTCGACTTCTTTCCCTTTTCGCAAGGTCATGACAGCTTTGATCTCTCCATGCTGTTGTGGTGAACTGGTAGTTGCTTCATGCACTCCTTTAGGATTAGGCACTGGTTGACTTGGAAATTTACCTTTTTCAACAGTCATTGCCAAAGTTTGCACTGAAGAAGCAAATTGTCCCACCATCTTTTCGAGGCTTGAAACTGATTGGGCTTGTGAGTTGAAGCCTGCTCTCATCTCATTCCGTAGTCCATCAATGGTGCGGTTTTGTTGCTCAATCGTGGAGTGAGTAACATTCTTGAGATTCTGGAGAGCATCCTCCCATGGTTTGGGTTGAGAGTAATTCTGGTTCTGATTGTATGGTCTAAATGGTGGTTGAGAGGCTTGAGGAACTTGAGGAATTGGTTGCATTGGTGGAGAGCGAGAGAGCTTTGGTCCATTCTGTTGGAATCCTTGAGACCATGAAAAATTGGGGTGGTCTCTCCATCCAGGATTATATGTGTTGGAGTATGGGTTGTAATTTGATGGCTTCCTCATGACACCGATGGCATTGGCTTGATCTGAATATAAGTCATGGTCATGTGGCTCTGTTGTTTTGGCAGTCGTCAACGATGCTATTTGTCGAGAAAGACCTTCAATTATCTCTTTTACTTCTTTGATTTCTGAACTTGACTCGCCAATGTGAACCTCATTCACTCCTTTAATTCTTCTAGTATTCCTGAGAGATCGACTCCGTTGTTGGGAATTATCCGCTTGTCGCTGGAAGAAATCCCAAATCTCTGATGCACTTTTTGACATTAGCTCTCCTCCACTTGTCGCCATTAGCCATTCTTGCACATTTGGCAATAATCCCTCCAAGAAGTATTGGCATTGGTGCCATTTCTCGTACCCATGATGTGGACACTTCAAAAGTAGCCCATTAAATCGCTCCCATGCTTCAAAAATCGCCGTCTTCTCTTTGGGTGAATTCTGAGATTTCCCTGCGAATAGCATTGGTTTTATGAACTGGGAAATATTTATTTAAAAATTTCGTTACCATTTGTTCCCATGTTGTAATGCTATTAGCAGGTAATGTATTGAACCATGAACGAGCTCTATCCTTTAAAGAAAATGGGAATAGCCTAAGTTTAACGTCATCTTCTGAAAAATTCTCATATTTAAAAGTTTGACAAATTGTATGAAAATCATTCAGATGATTATATGGGTCCTCATTTTCTAGGCCATAGAATGTTGGGAGACAATTTAGCACACTAGGTTTTAGTTCAAAACTTCTAGCAGCTACATTTGGGTATCTAATGCATGATGTGCTCAAATTAGCTAAGGGACTGAAGTAGTCCTTAAATGGCCTCTCCTGTGGTTCTGGTTGTTGCAAATCCATTTCAATTTTTTCTTTAAGTGCGATGTGTTTGTGTGTGCGAAGTGTTCTTTCTAATTCAAGGTCTATAGGTTCAAGATTAGGTGATAATGACCTACGACCATGCATGCAAATAAAGAAAATAAATTGAGAACAAAACAAATAAAAATAAAGAAGAAGGAGAAATTACGATACTAACCTTACTGCGCTGTTACAACCTTTCTATAAAAACAAAATACACTAAAACAAATACGTGAAATAAAATAAAAATAAATTAATGAGATAAATGAAAAATTACAAAGAAAAATAACTTGAAAATTAAATTGCAGAAATTTAAAGAAGAGAAAAAGAAATTCTTACCTAAAAATGTAAATTCACTTCTTTTTTTTTAATTAATTAAGAAAAAAAATTACAAGAAAACAACTAAAATAATTATAATAATACTAATAGTAATAATAATAATAATAAAATTATTTACAAAAAATTAATTCTACAAATCAAAATACTTACCTCCCCGGCAACGACGCCAAAAACTTGTTGTGCAAATTTTGTTGAACTCGCATGGCCATTTAATCTATTGTAGAATAGATCAATGGTGTCGAGTGTCGATCCCACGAGGAGGTGGATTTTAATTATGTGTAGAATTAACTTTGTAAGTGGGTGGTTGGATTTGTGTGGAAGTGATTTAAATTATGCTGGAATTTAAATTGGATTGACAGAAATAATTAAACTGGAAACTATTGAGATAAAGCACTTAGGTATCTCGGATCCGTATCAACACCATGGGCTAAATAATCCTTATTAATACCAATTAAATCATGAGGGGGGAATCCACACCTCATGAACCACGCTCTAATCAATATGGTGTTAAGGGCTTATCGTGCCAAATAATAATAACCTTATACTAGGGTCTTAGGTAAAACCGGGCGTGTAACTAGACAAGATTATTATTATTTGTCGATTTAAAAGTCAAAACCTCCACAGAAATTAGAGGGGAAGAGAAAATAAATTTACCAAATAAAGCCCATGACACATGTTGAGACTTCACCTTCAACCGAAGCTTGAAAGAAAATTAGCTACTCATTATTGAACTAGGGGTAAAATGGGAATTTTATTAAAATACGTAGAAAATACAAGATGGAGAAGGAATTACAGAAAACTAAGCTCAAAAATGGATTCAGGGGTATCAAATTAGGGGGGGGAAGCCCCTTTTTTATAGATACATTGAGTGAATCATGGCCATCGGATTAAAAATAGTTTGGATGCACAGGATTGCGCCACGTCATCAGTGAACAGTAACACGGTTTGACCACAGGTTTGACCACGCGGTTTGAACAGTAACACGGTTTGCACACGATTTAAACAATAACGCGGTCCAAGCGAGTGTCGTGAGCGATATCCATGAACAACGCACGCATACATGTGAATAGTGCCGCAGACGTGTGAGCAGTGCCATTTTTCCTTTTATGCTCCTCTTAAGGTTTTTTTGATTACGAGTTCAAAAGTGACGTCCGTTTTGCTATCCGAAATCTCGTTCATTGTGAAATGACCATAATACCCCTAAAATACACAAAATACTTAATTAAAACAGAACACACATAATTAAATAACAAGAGACTTAAATTAAGAAAATTAAAGATGTTAGTAAAACTTGAAGTACAAAATGACGATTTTCTCCTTTATAAATATACACTTTCTAACACTCGACAATACCTCAAAAGGATATCACTAACTCTACTTGTCGCATCCTGGGTGTCCAAAACAAAAAAAAAAGATTCATCACTGGTCTAGTTCTTGACTATTGAAATAAAGTCAAGTATTGATCATTCAAATTTCTTATATTTTATAGTACAATGTTAGTTACTGAACTATATAAATACAGACAAATACCTACAATGTTATTTCAAACATTTTTTATTGTTATTTTTATCTTCTTATTATCTTCCTATTAATGTATTATTAATATTGCATGTAAGAAACATAAAGAAAAGGCATGGAAACAAACATCCTGTTGGACTTTGTGACATTTTAAATTGTAGCTAGTTTTCCAAAGATTCTAAATTTGCATTCAACAGCCAAATCTTCACTTGGGGGCTGAGGGATAAAGATATATATATATATATATAGCCAAGGGTTAAAAAAATTCAAAAAACCACAACCTGTAGTTCAGTGTTAAGTGTTAGAAAGTGTATAAGAGAAAATTATCATTTTATACTTCAAGTTTTACTAACATCTCTAATTTTATTTATTTAAGTCCCTTGTTATTTAATTATGAGTGTTTTGTTTTAATTAAGTATTTTATGTATTTTAGGAGCACCATGGTCATTTCACAATGAACGAGATATCGGATAGTAAAACGGACGTTACTTTTGAACTCAGGACAGTCGAAAACCTTAAGAGGAGTATAAAAGGAAAAATGGGCAATCGTTCACACGTGCATCGTTCATGAGTATCGCATTCACGACACTGTTCATACCGCATCACTGTTCAAACCGTGTGCAAACCGTGTTACTGTTCAAACCGCGTGGTTAAACCCGTGGTCAAACAGCGTATTGTTGACTGATGACATGGCGCAATCTTGTGTGTCCAAATTGTTTTTAATCCGATGGACATGATTTACTCAATGTATCTATAAAAAGAGGGCCTCTCCCCCCTAATTTGATACCCCTGAATCCATTTTTGAGCTTAGTTTTCTGTAATTCCTTCTCCATCTTGTATTTTCTACGTATTTTAATAAATTTCCATTTTACCCTTAGTTCAATTATGAGTAGCTAATTTTCTTTCAAGCTTGGGTTGAAGGTGAAGTCTCAACATGTGTCATGGGCTTTATTTGGTAAATTTATTTTCTCTTTCCCTCTAATTTATGTGGAGGTTTTGACTTTTTGTCGACAAATAATAATAATCTTGTCTTGTTACTGCCCTGATTTCACCGGCACCCTAGTATAAGGTTATTATTATTTGGCACGATAAGCCCTTAGCACCATATTGATTAGAGTGTGGTTCATGAGGTGTGGATTTTCCCCTCATGATTTAATTGGTATTAATAAGGAATATTTAGCCCATGGTGCATGTTGATACGGATCCAGGAACCCAAGCACTTTATCATAATAGTTTCCAATTCAATTTAATTCCGCTATTCCAATTTAAATTCTAGCATAGTTTAAATCAATTTTTCCCATAAATCCAATCACCCACTTACAAAATTAATTCTACACCTAATTAAAATCCACCTCCTCGTGGGATCGACACTCGACACTATTGATCTATTCTACAATAGATTCGTGCGCTTGCGAATTCAACAAAATTTGCACAACAAGTTTTTGGCTCCGTTACCGGGGAGGTAAGTATTTTAATTTGTAGAATTAATTTTTTTTAAATAATTTATTATTATTATTATTTTAGTTGTTTCCTTGTAATTTTTTTATTAAAAAAAAAGAAGTGAATCTGCATTTTAAGGTTAGAATTTTATTTCTTTTTCTCTTCTTTAAATTTCTATAATTTAATTTTCAAGTTGTTTTTCTTTGTAATTTTTCATTTATCTTATTAATTTATTTTTATTTTATTTATTTTATTTCACGTATTTTTTTTTGTGTTTTCATAGAAAAATTGTAACAGCGTAACAAGTTTAGTATTGTAATTTCTCTTTCTTCTTTATTTTTATTTATTTTGTTTTCATTTTTATTCTCTTTGCATGCATGGTCGTAAGTCATTATTACCTAATCTTGAACCTATAGATCTTGAATTAGAAAGAACACTTCGCACACACAAACACATTGCAATTGAAGATAAAATTGAAATGAATTTGCAACAACCATAACCACAGGAGACGCCATTTAAGAACTACTTCAGTCCCTTAGCTAATTTGAGCACATCATGCATAAGATACCCAAATGTAGCTGCTAGGAGTTTTGAGTTAAAACCTAGTGTGCTAAATTGTCTCCCAACATTTTATGGCCTAGAAAATAAGGACCCATATAATCATCTGAATGATTTTCATACAATTTGTCAAACTTTTAAATATGAGAATTTTTCAGAAGATGATGTTAAACTTAGACTATTCCCATTTTCTTTAAAGGATAGAGCTCGTTCATGGTTCAATACATTGCCTCCTAATAGCATTACAACATGGGAACAAATGGTAACAAAATTTTTAAATAAATATTTTCCGGTACATAAAACCAATGCTACTCGCAGGGAAATTTTAAAGTTTACCCAGAGAGAAGACGTGCAGTTTTTCGAAGCATGGGAGCGATTCAATGGGCTACTTTTGAAGTGTCCACATCATGGGTACGAGAAATGGCACCAATGCCAATACTTTTTGGAAGGATTATTGCCAAATGTGCAAGAATGGTTAATGGCAACAAGTGGAGGAGAGCTAATGTCAAAAAGTGCATCAGAGATTTGGGATTTCTTCCAGCGACAAGCAGATAATTCCCAACAACGGAGTCGATCTCTCAGGAATACTAGAAGAATTAAATGAGTGAATGAGGTTCACATTGGCAAGTCAAGTTCAGGAATTAAAGAAATCAAAGAGATGGTTGAAGGCCTTTCTCGACAAATAGCATCGTTGACGACTGCTAAATCAATAGAGCAACAAGACTATGACTCATACTCAGATCAAGCCAATACCATCGGTATCATGAGAAAGCCATCAAATTACAACCCATACTCCAATACATATAACCCTGGATGGAGAGACCACCCCAATTTTTCATGGTCTCAAGGATTCCAACAAAATGGACCAGCAGCTCCAGCTCCACCAATGCAACCAATTCCTCAAGTTCCTCAAGCCTCTCAACCACCATTTAGACCATACAATCAGAACCAGAGCTACTCTCAACCTAGGCCATGGGAGGATTCATTCCAGAATTTCAAGAATGTTACTCAATCTACAATCGAGCAATAGAACCGCACCATTGATGGACTACGGAATGAGATGAGGGCAGACTTCAACTCACAAGACCAATCAGTTTCAAGCCTCGAGAAGATGGTGGGACAACTTGCTTCTTCAGTGCAAACTTTGGCAATGACTGTTGAGAAAGGCAAATTTCCAAGTCAACCAGTGCCTAATCCTAAAGGAGTGCATGAAGTAAGTACCAGTTCACCACAATAGCATGGAGAGGTCAAAGCTGTTATGACCTTACGAAAAGGAAAAGAAGTCGACAACAAAGTGGAGATACCAGCGACCAAAGAAAATCAAATTGTACCTGTGAATGTTGAAGACTCACCACCGGAGGAGAAAGAAGAAACTAACACACGAGAATATGTTCCAAAAGCTCCATTTCCTCAGAGGTTAGCTAAAGGAAAGAAGGGAAAATCCACAGGTGAGATTTTTGAGATCTTCAAACAGGTAAGTGTTAACATCCCTTTGCTTGATGCTATAAAACAAGTTCCATCTTATGCCAAGTTTCTTAAAGACCTTTGTACTAAAAAGAGAAACATTCATGTTCAGAAAAAGGTTTTTTTAACTGAAAATGTTAGTTCTATACTCCAACACAAAATTCCTCTAAAATGTAAAGACCCAGGCTCCCCCACTATCTCATGTAGTATAGGGAACCACACAATTGAGAATGCTTTGTTGGATTTAGCAGCTAGTGTAAATCTATTGCCTTACTCAGTATTCGTGAAACTTGGATTGAGAGAATTACACCCAACTCCAGTGGTGTTACAGCTTGCAGATCGGTCCACAAAAATACCTCGTGGTATTATGGAGGACGTGCTTATACAGGTAGATAAGTTTTATTTTCCTGTTGATTTCATTGTAATTGACACTCAACTAATACAAGATTCAAGGAAGCACATCCCCATTATCCTAGGCCGACCTTTCTTGGCAACTGCGGATGCTCACATTCAATGCAGAACTGGAAATATGCAGTTGTCCTTTGGCAACATGACTATGGAGCTCAACATCTTCAACATTGCCAAACAACCTCACAATGTAAATGATAGAATTGTTGATATGGATTTAATTGAATCATTAGTTCATGATACTTTTCTTTCAAACCTTAGTGATGACCCTTTACAAACATGTTTAACTCACTTTGGTTTGGATTTTGATATTGACAGATCAGTCAATGAGGTCAACGCCCACTTGACTCAACACCATCTATGGACACTAATAAATGGAAGTCAAGAGTTGAGCAACTAGCACCATCAGAGAAGAAAATCATCCCATCATCAGAATCACCACCGAAACTCGAGCTCAAACCATTACCCAATACTTTGGAATATGCGTTCTTGGGAGAAGAAAGCACTCTACCGGTAATCATCTCATCATCCCTAAATGACGAACAAAAAGGTAAGTTGTTGGATGTTTTAAAAGAGCACAAAGGAGCATTAGGATGGACCATAGCCGACATTAAAGGTGTAAACGCAGCAGACTGCATGCATTACATTCACCTTGATGAAAATGCTAAATCTACTAGGGAAATGCAACGTAGGTTAAATCCTAATATGAAAGAAATTGTTAGAACGGAAGTCCTTAAGCTATTAGATACAGTTATCATTTACCCAATTTCTGATAGTTCATGGGTTAGTCCTATGCAAGTGGTCCCCAAAAAGTCAGGAGTCACAGTAGTTACCAATGCTGATAATGAATTGATACCCACTAGAGTAACTACAGGATGACGTGTATGCATTGATTATAGAAAATTGAATTCTATCACACGTAAAGACCATTTTCCTTTACCATTTATTGATCAAATGCTTGATAGATTAGCAGGTCATGAATTTTATTGCTTTCTAGATGGCTACTCAGGATACAATCAGATTCCCATAGCACCAAAAGATCAAGAGAAAACCATTTTCACTTGCCTTTTTGGCACTTTTGCATATAGAAGGATGCCATTTCGATTATGTAATGCACCTACTACATTTCAACGTTGTATGTTATGCATTTTTTCTGATATGGTTGAACGATTTCTTGAAGTCTTTATGGATGAATTCTCTGTCTTTGGTGACTCATTTGATCAATGTTTACATCATCTAACACAAGTTTTGCAGAGATGTATCGAGAAAAATTTGGTCTTAAATTGGGAGAAATGCCATTTTATGGTAAAACAAGGTATAGTTCTCGGTCACATCATTTCATGCAAAGGTATTGAGGTTGACAAAGTCAAGGTGGATCTCATTTCCAATCTTCCTCCACCTAAAATAGTCAGAGAAGTAAGATCTTTCACTGGGCATGCTGGTTTTTATAGACGTTTCATTAAGGATTTTAGCAAAATTTCTAGACCCTTATGTAATTTACTTACTAAGGATGCACATTTTGTCTTTGATGATTCATGTCTTGTAGCATTTGAAAAGCTAAAGCGATTGTTGACGTCATCACCTATCATTCAGCCACCAAACTGGAACTTACCATTCGAACTCATGTGTGATGCATCTGATTATGCAGTAGGAGCAGTATTAGGACAAAGAGTAGATTGAATTCCACATGTTATTTACTATGCTAGTATGACATTGAATGATGCACAGTTGAACTATTCAACCACTGAAAAAGAAATGCTAGCAGTAGTATTTGCATTAGAAAATTTTTGATCTTATCCCATTGGTTGTAAAATTATTGTGTTCACAGACCATGCTGCTCTGAAATATCTTCTCACAAAGAAAGATGAAAAAGCTAGATTAATTCGTTAGGTGTTTCTTTTGCAGGAGTTTGACTTGGAATTCAAAGATAAGAAAGGGACAGAAAATGTTGTGGCTGACCATGTCTTTTGTCTCCATTTTGACACAATTACAGAACCCTTAATATTGGATGAGTCATTTCCAGATGAGCAATTAATGAGTGTGGAAGTATTACCATGGTATGCTGATATAGTTAATTATCTTATTACAGGTAAACTTCTAGAGCATTGGGCTAAGCAGGACAAGGCTAAATTTTTTGCGGAAATAAAGAATTTTTTCTGGGATGACCCCTATTTGTTCAAGTATTGTGCAGATCAAATTATTAGACGATGTGTCCCAGAAAATAAATTTCAGAACACCTTTCATTTTGCCATGAACAAGCTTGTGGAGGTCATTTCAGTGTTAAGAAAACAGCGACAAAAGTTCTACAATGTGGTTTCTATTGGCCAATTATATTTCGAGATGCTTACAGCTTTTGCTCTTCATGTGATAGTTGTCAACGAATGGTGAGCATTACATGAAGGAACATGATGCCACTAAATCCAATTTTAGTGGTTGAAATTTTTTATGTGTGGGGTATCGACTTTATGGGACCCTTTCCCGCTTCTTTCAGCCATCATTATATACTGGTTGCTGTTGACTATGTATCGAAATGGGTAGAGGCAATTCTATGCAGAACCAATGATCATTAAGTGGTGGTAGGGTTTTTGAAAAGCAACATTGTTTCACGCTTTAGATTCCCTCGAGCAACAATCAGTGATGGTGGTACCCACTTTTGCAACAAATCATTCAAAGCACTTTTGACAAAATACTCTATCACTCATAAAGTGGCGACCCCGTATCATCCGCAAACCAGTGGCCAAGTTGAGATCTCCAATCGAGAAATAAAGCACATATTAGAAAAAATGGTGAGGCCAGACAGAAAAGATTGATCATTAAGACTTGATGACGCGTTATATGTTAACATAATGTTGATTTTGATGATAACAAACAAAATTAAGAATGATTAAGTTTTTAAAATCTTAAATTAGTTTTCATACATTTTAAATAAATCATTATTTTCACATTATAAAGGTTTTATATCTAATGGAAAAATGATTTTATGAAATTAGTTGTTTTTCAAGTTTATGGTTTAATTGAAAGAATTTTGAAAACTTTGAAATCAACAAGTATTGCTTGAAATTTTGGAGAAGGATTTATTTGAAACATTTCATAACATTTTGGGCCATATCATAATTTTAAAAAGTTTTGGGATTCACAAAGTATTATTTACAAATTCTGAAATTGGACCTATTTGCAAAGTTTATAACGTTTTGAGCCATAGTACATTATAAAAATTTTTTGGGTAAAACTGTAATTTTAAAAAATAGTGCACTGTACCGTTACTGTAGCAAGTGGCATTCATGATATGCTAAACAGAAATCCAGTTACGGGACAGAAACTCTCCGGATGGAAAGCGGTAATCCGGTTGGGCTAAACGAAAATTCGGTTATGGGGCAGAAAGCTTCTGGAGTTAAACGGCAATCCGGATATCACAAGCGGCATTCCGGATGTTTTAAAATTCAAATTTTTGCCTTAACGGTAACATGCAAGCGAAATTCCAAATACTATAAACGGTAATCCGATTATAAGCAAAAAGTGCATAATGGCTAGTTTTTGAGTTCCAATTATATAAACTTAAATCCAAATCATTTTTGGTAATCTTGGCAAGCATAAACAAGTGCACACAACATATATTGAGCTTCAAATTCGAAAATCATCATAGATTAAATTCTTATTGTGCTATTATTTCGATATCCACTTTTAAAGAGAATTTTTGTTATAATCTTCATTTTCTCATTAAATTTATGACTGTATAAGTGTGGGAAACACTTGAGTGAGGAGATTGGGGGATAATCTCTTGTTGTAAAGGTTCATTGACACCTTGGAAGTCAATTGTAAACATTTGAAGCCTTGGAAAGGCTTGGATAGTGAAATGCTCAAGCTTAGGTTGTTTGGAGGCGTAGACGTAAGCGGGGATAACCGAACCACGTAAAAATCCTTGAGTTTGCTTTCTCCTCCCTTACTCATTTATTATTATACTTTCATTGAATTTATTGTTTTCGAATTTATTAAGACATTAGATTGGATTGTTGTGCGTTTTGCTAGGATAATTTTTAAAATACCAATTCACCCCCCCTCTTGGGTTGCACACTTGCATTTCAGTCACCCTACAGGCTAGTGTATGGAAAAGCTTACCACCTACTTGTGGAACTCGAGCATCATGCGTACTAGGCCATCAAGAAATTCAATTTTGACATGCAGCAAGCTGGCTCAGAAAGACGATTACAACTGGCAGAACTTGAAGAAATTCGCAACGATGCATACGAAAAATGCCAAGGATTACAAGCAACAAATGAAAGTCTTTCATGATAAGCAGATTATGAGAAAATCTTTTACTCCAGGTCAGAAAGTATTTTTATTCAATTGTCGTTTGCACCTATTCCCAGGTAAGTTGCGTTCTCCATGGTCTGGCCCCTTTATTGTTCATACTGTTTTTCCACATGGGGCAATTGAAATTAAGGACCTAAAGAACGGTGTCAGGTTTAAAGTTAATGGTCAAAGATTAAAGCCATATCTAGAGTACCAACCATATGGAGAGGACACCGAAATAAATTTGAGTGACCCACCACATTTGAATTGAGATTTTTCTGTCTTTTCGGTGATTTGATTTTTTCTTTCTTTTTACTATTCTTCTGCTAATTGAAATTATTTGTGTATAAGTGTGTTTGTTTAACCATTAAGTTTTCTTTATCACTTTTAATAATGAGACATATCTTCTTGAACATCCTTAAACGACTTCAACGTGTCCAATCTCATCTCAGAGGCCAGATACGATTTTGTAAAACACATCGTATTTGGAAGCTACAACCACCAGAGTTAAGATCTCACGTTGAGGATTTAGAAAGCCAACTCAGAGACATTGAGAGAAGTGTCTACAACATCCAATTGGAGCTTGAGGTAAATTCCTCTGGTAAATTCCATAAGAGGACGATTGTGATTTTCTCTGTGTGTTTTTGTTTGTTACTCCGTTTGTGTGTTTTAGTTTGTCACCCCGGTCAAGTGGCGGATAACGGTACTCCGTGACAATCAGGTCGGTTACTTCAGTTTCCCATAATTACTGATCTTCTAAGAAAAAAGTTATGGACAAAAATGAGATTTTAGCAAAACTTCACAATCGATTCCCTTCACTTCCTCAGAATGCCCTCCTTACAATCTATAAAGCTCGGTCTGAACGCATGCGATTGCTCATGAGGAATAACATACCTACTGATATCCGCTGGTTAATTAAGGCTAAAGTACGCTTGGCAGGTGAGTTGCCTCCTAAATTTATTGCATACATGCCTGGTTTTGGTAAAGAAAATTACGCAAGAAAACGAAGAGCTCGGAGAATTTATGTTGCTTGTCATAAGTGTGCCAGAATGATATGTGATAAAAAAATGATGTTCTTTAGGAATGGTATCTGATAACAAAGAAGATAAGATTCAATTCATTAGGGATGACTTGAATAAGGAGTCATTGGGTGATATCCTTTTGTCTCTTAAAACGCATCCCAGTGGATATGTGCAAGGAGCGATTCTCCAGTTATGGCCATCATTCCAGAAAGAGCATGCACGATACAGTCTCGAGAATCTGACTATAAACGACCTTGTTTGTCAGTTTATAAGAAAACTGGATGGGAAGCCTTTCTTCGACCCATAGAAGGCGTTGAAGCCGTTTCTGAACGTAAAACCAGAGGAAGATGTGAGCCACAGTCGCAACTACCTGTAAATATCCTTTTACTTCACTGTTATTTTATTTCATTATTGTTTTACCATTTGCATTATTGTCTTTAATAATTTTTATTTTATCATTGTTTGCTTTTCCATTTTACTGTTTCTTTTTTTACTCTCAAGCCATGTGTATTACATGATTAATTGATATAGACATGATACCTCATTTATAGCGGTGACCCACTGCCGCCAAGATCCTTAAATATGATTCTTTTCATTTGCACTCACAAATTATTTTTGAGAAGTATCCCAATGGCAGCTACTCCCAATAAACAATTCAAAAACATTTGTGTGCTTTCTGGATTTAACTATGGCAAATATAAAGAGTTCGTTGAGGCAGCCATTGATCTTGGTCGAAGCATAGCAGCAAGGAAATTACACTTGGTGTATGGCGGAGCTGACTGAGGGTTATCAAAAATGGTCTCAGAAACTGCTTATGTCAGAGGGAGCCAAGTGTTAGGTATCATCCCAACAACCCTAAAACTTTTGGGCTGTTTGTCTGACTCACCGACTGGAGAAGAGTTAGTTGTCTCAGGTATGCAAGAAAGAATAACTGAAATGTTGAATCATGCTGATACTTTTATTTTCTTACCAGGAGATCTTGCAACTCTAGAGGCACTTATCACATTAGCATCTTGGGCCCATCTACACATTCATCAGAAACCCATCGGTTTGTTAAATGTCAATAACTTTTATGATGGCTTTATCGCATTTCTTAACCATGCAATAAAAAACTACTTCATTCCTTCCACAGTGAAAAAACTTTTTATTTGTGCTCACACTGCTAATGAGCTACTTGATCTGTTACAAGCTTATCGACCAGAGCCAGATCCCAAGATCTTGGTGTTGGAGTGTACAAATAACGATGGTAACAGTAGCCACAGTAAGAAGTACAAATTAGATTTAACTCTTCGCCTGTAAATATTTTATTCTGTGTTGCACCACCCAGGTGATGTCTTCTAAACTTTACTTCTTTTCTTTAAAAAATTGAGGACAATGTTTCGTTCTGGTTGGGGGGAGGGGATAGTTGACAATTGTGGAATGTTGGCTAAATTTTTACTAATTTTTTGTTGTAGAGACTAACCGTGGCTAAATTTTTGAGTAGAAGATGGCTGAATATGGAGTGTAGTGACTGTAGAAACGCATCTTCTTAGTTTAGAAGTTAAAAAAAAAATTTCTGATCTTTCTAACTTTTTCTTTTTGACTTCTCCTTTATAAATATGCATTTTCAAAATTTTGAGTCGAAGATGGCTGAATATGGAGTGTAGTGCCTCTAGAAATGCATCTTCTTAGTTAAAAAAAAATCATTTTCTTTTTCAATCATTTTAAGTGCAACTTTTCCAATTAGTTTTTCTGCATCATTTTCACATTTCTGCATGCATATTTTCCTTTCATGTTTAGAATAGGTTGGGGGGTAGAATGTTGTTTAATAAAATAAAATAAAATAAAATAAAATAGTGTGATTTTATTTTTATTTTTGGATGACATGATGACTTTCGAATTTTAGTATTTGTATTATCTTTGGTCTTGAGTGATGTTACACTATATTTGCTACTCTACATGTTGATGTTGGAGATAAATATGAGTTGCTTGAAAGAATTGACATGTCATAATGAATACCAAGTGAGCTTTTGAGCCTATTATTTTTCTTGAAGAGTAACCCTTTTTGCCCATTTTTCAAACAACTTAGCAGTTTACTATTTTATATACGATCTCTATATTCTTTTGAATCAACCATCTAAAAGAAAATTTACTTTTTTAAAAAAAAAAATGTGTTGCTACATCTGAATGTCCATTTAACTAGTCGATATGGAAGACTATTTAGAGCCCTAAAAGACAATGGAAAGGCCATCTTTGACACGTTTGAGCCTTTCTAGTCATCCCTTATATGAAATATCCATAGTTAGCCCTTTTGAGGCTTTTATTAAAAAAAAAAATATTTTCTTTGTCAACTTATCATCTTGACCCACTCCAATTTAGAGTATTACCCGATATTTTACAAGTTCCATCACCTATTCATGTTTGAGAAAAATATAAATAATTATTTTGTTTAGTAAAGTTGTGAAATACTAAAAAAAAAAGAAAGAAAGAAAAAAAAAGAAGAAAAAAAAAGAAAACAAAGTTCTTTAAAAATGAAAAGGGAGAAAAGAACAAAAAAAAAGAGAGAGAGATATAATACAATAATAAATAAGTGAAATGCACTTTTTAGTTTCCAAAAGATATTATTTTTCTCAAACATATATTTTGTTTTCTCTATTTTCCTTTCTTTGTTAGCCATGTCCTTAGCCTACGTTACATCCTAATAAAAGTCGTTCTTGATTTTAGGGAACTATAGTCTTAAGTAGAAGCTAGTTATATGGGCTAAAAAGATGTAGTGGTGCATAAAAAAAATAAAATTAAATAAAAAAATAAAAAAAGAGAAAAAATAAGTAAATAAATTGGGTTGACTAGCATTTTGTTTGACTTAAGATCGTGTTATTTATAAGTTGTGGGCATATTCTTTTCATTTTGGTGAGAGTGTGAGATATTATTTCTTTATTATCTTCACTCAATTTATTATTCATTGAAGTGACAATTTTTATTGGGTTTAATTTCCTTGTGAGAGTGTCACTATTACCGGTGAGATTTTGGAGTTTGACATGTCATTCTTGAAAGTGGCTTGATTATTATAGCTGTGACAAAGTCTGCTGGACTGATGCGTGTGGATGGTTGATGTGAGTGTAATGTTTCTTTAGACTGGAGATAATGCTTATACTTTTATTTGATTGCTATCATTAGTCTGATTGAATAAACAAGATTGTTTAAAAAAAAAAATTTATTTTGGGTTTGAATTTTGTTTTCGCTTTATTTGCTAGGGACTACCAATAAGCTGGTTGGGGGGTGTGTTGAGTGTTAGAAAGTGTATATTTATAAAGGAGAAAATTGTCACTTTGTACTTCAAATTTTACTAACATCTCTAATTTTATTTATTTAACTCCCTTGTTATTTAATTATGAGTGTTTTGTTTTAATTAAGTATTTTATGTATTTTAGGGGCATCATAGTCATTTCACAATGAACGAGATATCGGATAGCAAAACGGACGTCACTTTTGAATTCAGGACAGTCGAAAACCTAAAGAGAAGCATAAAAGGAAAAATGACACTGTTCACACGTACGGTAGTGTTCACATGTACGGTACTGTTCATGGGTACTGTTCACGACACTGTTCATACCGCGTCACTATTCAAACCGTGTGCAAGCCGTGTTACTGTTTAAACCGCGTGGTCAAACCCGTAGTCAAACCACGTACTATTGACTGATGACGTGGCGCAATCCTGTGCGTCCAAACTGTTTTTAATCGATGGCCATGATTTACTCAATGTATCTATAAAAAAGGGGTCTCTCCCCCCTAATTTGATACCCCTGAATCCATTTTTGAGCTTAGTTTTCTGTAATTCCTTCTCCATCTTGTATTTTCTACGTATTTTAATAAATTTCTATTTTACCCTTAGTTCAATTATGAGTAGCTAATTTTCTTTCAAGCTTGGGTTGAAAGTGAAGTCTCAACATGTGTCATGAGCTTTATTTGGTAAATTTATTTTCTCTTCCCCTCTAATTTCTGTGGAGGTTTTGACTTTTTGTCGACAAATAATAATAATCTTGTCTAGTTACCGCCTTGGTTTCACCGGCACCCTAGTATAAGGTTATTATTATTTAGCACGATAAGTCCTTAGCACCATATTAATTAGAGTGTGGTTCATGAGATGTGAATTTCCCCTTCATGATTTAATTGGTATTAATAAGGAATATTTAGCCCATGGTGCATGTTGATACGGATCCAGGTACCGAAGCACTTTATTATAATAGTTTCCAATTTAATTTAATTTCGTTGTTCCAATTTAAATTCTAGCATAGTTTAAATCAATTTTTCTCATAAATCCAATCACCCACTTACAAAATTAATTCTACACCTAATTAAAATTCACCTCCTCGTGGGATCGACACTCGACACCATTGATCTATTTTACAATAGATTAGTGCGTTTGCGAGTTCAACAAAATTTGCACAACATTCAGCATCTAAAAATTGTCAAAAGCCCCAAATTTTATATGTATATCACAGGCAGAGATACATAAGTAAGCAAGGGATAAACATGCATTCAACTATAGTAGCACAATCTTTCATGCATTTGCATCTCAACAATTGAAAACAAAATATCACTCCCCAATTTATCATTACCCCCAAAAAATTTGTTACAAATCAACCTAATCTATATTCTAGGGTTTCAAGTAACAATGATTAACAACAATCAACAAACAAATCTAAAACAACATTGTTTCCTATGAAAAATTAAATGAAAATAAATAAATAAAATAAAACTTACTTGATTGCAGCTTCAAACCCCCCAAAGACCAAAACATCGCGACTTCTTAACAACTCATTGCTTTCCTCAATGCCTCTAAATCTTTGAATTAACAAAAGATTTGAAACTTAAGCATTGTTCATTGATGAAAATTCATGGAAACTGCAAGAAAAATGGCGGGATTTTGTTGCTTCTTCATGCATGGTGGTGGGGAATAAACTATGGTTATTTTCGTTGCTTGTTGTGTTGTGGACCACTTTGCCCTCCTTTTTTTTTCCTTATCACAGATTCTAAACGACGTCATTTTTTAAGCACGGGTGAAATGATCATTTTACCCCTATGACGTCAGCAAAGTCTTAACGATTTGAAGACGGCAGTAGACAGATGCAAAACAATATAACTTCAAGTAGAGCTCAGCAAAAAAAAAAATTAAGAATTATGTATTTTTGAAAAGTAGGAAAAAAACAGGTGATCGATTAATAATTGCCCTTATTTTAATTTTTTGTCGCTCACGTGCTCCCCACTTGGACTTGTAATCAAGCCATTTAATTTGGCTATTACACCTCATGTGATTTTGTTATAAATTGGACCAATGAATTTATTCGTAATTCGGCTATGAGCCCACTAATAACAAATCCAAATAATCTTCCTTTTTTCTCCAATTCAATTTTTTTAGCACAGTTTAATCTTTAGTCTTTAATTCATTACCTGTTCAATAAAAATAGATTAATTAAATAAAAATATAAATAAAATAGACTAACAAATTAATGAGAAAGCGAAAATATATAGATAAATTATGCTCATCATATATTAATATTAGTGGTTGTTATCAAGAGATGTGATGCAGGTGGTGGTGGCATATGTATATATAAGACCAAGGAACTTGTTGGAGTCATCTTCAAATAAAAGTAAATTCATTAACCAGCTTAAAGTTAAAACCATGGTTACGTTGAAATACTATAAAGAAATATTTGTTTCATCATGCTTGAGCAAATAAAAATTATGCGCGCATTATGAAAATTTGACAACAAACTGCAGGTAGCTAGCTAGGTATACAACATTTTAATTTAACCATTACTTGTTGATTAATTTTACTTAGTATTTATTATCATTAAACTAGGTTGAAGAAGTATATAAATATATATTACTTCTCAAGTCAAGGAAATTTTGAGACATTACGGACAAAGATACACAATTTACTGGGCTAAAAGCCGAAAACATATAAATGATCAATTATTTTAGAAAATTTTGAATTGTCCAACACCAATTCAAGCGCGCGGAATTCAAACATGCATGTGAATTCAACACTAGGAAACTATCTTATTACAACATTTGAAAAACAACATAATATATTCTCACTTAGAAGAAGAGAAAATATACATGTATGAACAGTGGTGGCGCCGCTGCTTGATTTTTAAAAAATAATTAAATTCATTTTTTAATGGATTTACAAGAAAGCCCTTGGTAAATTTTTAAAATAACTAAAATACCATTGCTTTTATAAACGTTTAAAAAAAACGAAATAAAAACAAAATCAAATCCCCCCGTCATCAATCCTTTGTCAAAAAAAAACCTCTATCAACTACCATCGGCCTGTCCTCTATCTTTGCCAATTCCCACGCCATCACACCTCTTTGTTTTCATGCCATATATGCTACGGCCTGCAGCTTGCACTCGCAGCCTCACACCATCGCATCTTTGCAATTTTTCTGATATCACCTCCATACCTTTGTAGGTTTTTATATTAATTATTAGGATTGATTAAATTATTCTGATTATTAAGCACCTTTGCTACTTTATGATTTAATATTTTGATTTTTTAATTGGCTTATGCCTCTTTGAATTGAATAATATTCCTAACTTCAACTTATTGTGGCAATGCTTGGTGGGTTGATAAAGTGGCAAAGGTGTTTAACTGGATATTGGCAATGCTACTGTAGCTACTCAATTTTAACTTTACTGATTATTATAAAGGAAAATTATTATTGTATCACCTTTGTTTTACATTATGTTCATTTAATCACCACAAAATTTTAACATGTTCTCTGCACCACCTTTATTTTTAAATTTGTATCAATTAGCCACTTTTGCACTAAAATCATTAAGTAATTTAAAAGAAATGACAATTTTAACCCTAAATAAATTAAAAGATCATTTTATTTTATAAAAATTTTGAAAAATAAAAAATATAGTTATAAAAATTCCCCTATATTTAATAAAAATAAATCCCAAATTTAGAATTTTTATTTTTTAATTAAATTTTATTAATAAAAATTATAATTATAAAAATAATAGCAAAATTTCGAGATTTAATAAAAATCCCCTAAATTATTAAAATTTTGGAATTTTTTTGTAAATAAAGTATGTTATTTTAATAAAATTTTGTAAAATTTATAATTTTTTAATAAATATATTAATTGTATTTATGAAAATTTGGAAAAATTATAAATTTTTTTAAAAAATAATTATTAAAATTTTTCCAAATCTAAATTTAATAAAAATCAGTTGAGCACCTTTATTTGTGATTTTTTTTATTAAATTTAGGGGTGTTTTTATAATTATATTTTTTTTATTTTTCAAAGCTTTTATAAGATGAAATGATCTTTTAATTTATTTAGGGTTAAAATTATCATTTCGTTAAAATTATTTAACACTGTTAGAGCATCACCAAAAGACTCTTCAAATAAGATCTTATTACTTATTTGAAGAGTCACATCAGCATTTAAAGATCCAAAAGACTCTCCAATTAAGATTCTTCAAATAAGAAGTGATCCTCTCTCTTCAAATTTGGAGAGTCACTTTCTCCCTCTTCTATTTATATTTTATTATTTTTTGTTGGAGAAAGAGAGAGAGGTGCTTTAATTACTATTGACTTTTCCTTTAAAAAAATAGTTTTTTAATTAAAATAATATTAAATTATTTCTATTTGAAGAGTCTTTTGGAGAATAATATATTTTTTCACTCTTCTATTTACACATAGGTAAGCAAACAAATATTTGAAGAATAAAACTTATAGAGGCTTTTGGAGATGCTCTAGTACAAAAGTAGTTCATTTATACAAATTCAAAAAGAAAGATGGTGCAAATAATATATTAAAATTTTATGGTGGTTAAATGAACATAAGACACAATAAAGGTGGTGCAGTAATCATTTTCCTATTATAAATAATAAAATAACAATGCTATTGGTGAGACTAAGAAGAATAAATTATATTCATTAGTTTATTTATTAGTTATATTATCATTGATTTTACCAGTTGCCACAGCTACAGTAGAAAGAGCAGTTTCAATTATAAATTTTGTGAAAAATTATTTGCGAAATTATATGGAAGAGTAATAATTGAATGATAGATTTGTTGTATATATAGAAAAAGACATATTTTATAGTCTTGATAATGAGGTTACTCTTCAATGTTTTTAATATATGAAACCACGTCCAGAACAATTATAAGCGTTTTGAATTAAATATTTTCATAAATTTTTATTTTAATATATATTATTCATTAATTATTTTTTTAAATTATATTACTATTTAAACTTAACACCTGCTCTAAAAATAAATCCGGCACCGCCACTGTATATGAAATGCAATTAGAATGAGGCAGCAACCGTTCAAACTATTTCACTAGAAATAATAAAGATAAAGCACGCGGAGTGGAGGTTGAAAGCAAGTAATAATTTCGTTCTTTAATCATAACTCTTTCAACAAATTAACTAAATTATTAAAATGCAATATCAGTCCTAACAAAAAAAAGGAAAATAAAAATAGAATAAATACCTGTTAAATAGCTTTATGTGATTGAAATATTTGAGATTGAAGTGGAAAAATAGTACCCAAAATCAATTAAGAAGAATAATTGAGAAACCCTATACTAATAAAATACACGCACAAGCCCTAATACTAATTAAAAACACAAAAGAAAAAAACTAATACGAATGAAGCACGGAGCATACTGTTTCATTAAAAATTCACTAAATTGTATATTTTTTTTTTTTTTTTTTGGGATTCAGCAGTAATTCTTTGTTTAAAAATAAAGAAATAAAAAAATAAATTTACATGGTGAAATGAGGTGGCAGCACTAAATATCGAGTTATTTCGGAGCCTCGACAAGCCACGCGCTTTTACACGCTCCAATCACAGAAATAGAAATTCCACTTTAAGGAGACTGTCGATTGAAGTGGCCCGCTACAGCTCTCAAATATTCTGACAAACCGTGTCAATCACGCGCTAATAGCATCTTATATGGACTGCGCGTGAGACACACGAACATGGACTTCTTTCTGTCGAAATTAATAGAGAAAGCAACTGTCCACGCTTTTTTTTTTGTTTTTTTTTTTTTTTGAGAAGGCTGTCCACGCTTGTTTAGAAAGGAAAATGTAAACTTTTTGCATTAAAAGGGTCAATACAGACAAAAATTGCCGCTCCAGAATTGGTCCAACCCAACCAACTTACGACCTTGACGTTTCTATGTCGTTGTTATTATTATTATTAAGTTCTCTTATTTTAATTCCAATTCTTATCATTTACACTTGCATTGTTGATTCTAAAAAGGAAAGTACGTATAAAATAAAAGATGTGATAATATTGGATTTTATTAAGTTACAATTAAGTATAACTACAACTCATCTAAAATATGCATAAATAAGTAATACGCCAATAGAGCTTATTTGATTTTTGTATTGTTTTAAATAAACTGGAGGTTAGATTAATCATAACTCAACAAGACTCAATATGAACTTTATATTTGTCGAGCTACAAATCAATTCATTCCCTATAATTTGGAATCATCAAAACTCTTTTTTGGCTGCTCGTAAAATACTTCACTATTAAAGTCTAAAGAACTCGACTTGTTTCTATTACATAAGGGAGATTTAGTTTGTATTTAATTTGTTCTGGAAAAGAAAAATTTTAAAATATATAGTAAAATGCATGTATTCAGAGACTTTTGTAGGGCGGTTCCTGCAAGTGTGCTGTTGTATGCTATAGTGTGTGAGTATCGCCAAATGTTTAGCAACACTGGCGGAGGGTTTACAAGGCAAAGGGATGACATGGCACGTGTAGAGTTTTAAAAAATTTTGGGATTTTTAAATAGAATATGAAAAATTAGTGCAAAAAGTCTATATTAATTCCTGTACAATTGATATATAAATTTTATTTATTGGATAATAAAATAATTTTACAATTTCACTCAAACCCGTGCTAAATAACAAATCTAAAAAAAATGAGAAGCTACACAACCAGTATCACAAATTTCTGACCATCTCTCCACAGCAAAGATGGGAAACATCATTAAAAATTAATCAATAATTCAAAAGAAAAAAATTGGTCCTCCTAAAATTTTTGGTTGTGCTCCGCCTCCGTTTATCAGGTCTACAAAAGTTAGGAACCATAGTTACAACCCTTCTATCAGTATCCAAATTTGGGATCACATTAAAATTTCCAATTTCTTATCCTTAAAATTATCATTAAATTTTTATAACCTAAAATTTTCATTAATCTGATGCAAAATTTAGTAGGACAATTCATTGTTAAGAAACTGTCCATTTCGTCATCAAAATAGAAAAAATGCTATCTTTTTATTAGAACTTTTTTTCTTTAGATGGAAAAAAATAGTATAAATTTTTGTTTTCTGAAGAATTATTGAGCGTGCATGGTTTAATTCTCGTTTCAATTCATGCACCCACCAAGCTGGATCTTACGTGCCATGAAAAAGTATTCTTTATTCTCCAATCACAAAAAAGAAATATTAATTTATTTGCATAAATAGTTTTCTTAAGATTATGAATTTCGTAATCACGGCGATAATGAAGAAACAGAATCAACAATCACTTTCTTTCTCTTCAGTCTTCCCTGGCGCGCAAGCAAATCCAATTATCTTTCAGAGACAAATAGTACGTTTTTATTATATATTGATGTGACATTATTTAAGGTTTAAAGTATTTATGTGTTTAAATCAAAATCATGTAATATTGATAAATATCAATGATTTGTGTTTCTTGGATGACTGGCATTGCATGTGGAGGATACAATCAAATAATCAACTTTTATTTTTTATCTTCCAGCTGGGTCAGCAAAATTTTTATATAAAAAATCACTTTTTGGATTCTAAATATCAACATAGAAACATTATTGTTTTCCTATGAATTTCTTTTTTAAAAAAATATCGCACAAATCGTGACCTTCAAAAGTTTTCCTCTATTCGAACTTCAAAAATTATCCTATACACAACATATACACATGCACCCTTAATAAAATTAATAACTTTAGAGAAAATTAATTAGAGTCTTTTGAATTTATTCTCATAAATATGCATTAAGTTTATTGTAATATTACGTGGCATGAAATATGTTTCCGTTATACTTCTCCGTAAATTTTAATGTGATTTTCTTTTTAGTTCTTTAAAAAATGGGCAATCAATCCTATCTAACCACCCTAAATTGGACTGTTGAAACTTTCTAGCTTGTAGAATTGATTTTCTTTATTATTATTTTAATAGTCTGATCTTAACATTTAAATTATTTAATCCATTTTTTCAGTACGCATTCCTTGCAGCCATTATATTCGGCTAAACCTTTTTTTTTTTAATTTGAGATGTGAATAATGAGCTATAGTTTATGCATACCATTATTGTCAATATAAAAAATATAAAACAATTTTTCTTCGAAGAAGTTATGTCATGTGACTCAAATAAAAAATGGGCTAAAACATTTTGTATTTTTTTATTATCGATACGTGGGACTGGAATAATAAATAAATAGACATGTACTAGTGAGCTCTAATAAAATAATAGGCCAAGCGGGACCGGTGGAAATTCATGAGAGCAATGAAGATTGAAGATAGATATTGTGGCTTAGAGTTGACCTTAATTAGATACGTTAATTGAGTTTTGCACTTTGGAAAAATTTTGGATTATCTTTCTCTTAAATTAATTATTTTAAATTCTTATTTTTATTTTTTAAAAATTTTAAATTATCTCATTTTTATTCAAAAAGTAAGGAAAAGAAGAGGATGAGTTGATTTTTTTTGGTGGTCTTCCTAATAAAAATAAGAGATAAATTAAGATTTTTAAAAATAAAACAACTGATTTAAAAAAAATCAATTTAATCCAAAATTTAGCTTTTCACTTTTTTTTACTTGCAAAAGATTAAAAATAAATAAAACTGTTGGTGGCCTTTGTACGAAATATGATAATTGACTGTGCTTTCTCGACTTTGACTGAAAAATAGGATGTGGGTTCCTTTCGAACCACGTTGTCCTTCATCCTCGAACTTAGCAAGAATGAATTCTTCTTTGTTATCTCGCAGTCGCTTATTAAGAGCCACCAAAACGGCCATCAGGTCATGTTGATCCGATAGGAAAAAAAATCCAACATGAATTTGACGACCGGAAAAAATCGACTCGATCCGGATCCATCTATTTAATAATTATATCAAATTTAATAATTCATACTCATTTATTAGTATTGTATTCGTGTCAAATAATTAGATCGTATCAAATTTTACCAACTCTATGATTATTCTTCTCATATATCTTATTCTTGAAAGAGGATGAACCTTCATCCTCAAATCCAACATGAAATGTTTCGATAATTACTATACAAGGAAAATTTTGGAGGTGCTAGTTTGCTGGTAAAGATCCTCTGACTATTAAATCAATCATCGAATTTTTTATCAAATTTTTTAAGATAGAACATTCTATAAGGAGAAAGTTAAAGTATAATAATGATAAATTTTTAATTGTGAGACCCATTGCTCCTCAAATAAGAGCTTGTCATATGTGCAATAGCAACTGTACTTTCTTAATAAAGTAACGTTATGGATCTAATTGTGGGATTTGAACTGATATGACATTATAATAAGTAGGGAAATTATCAGTTATATATCTTTAAATGACACCTGTAACAAACGTATGTGAACACTTTTCAAGTTTATCACTTGTATACCTTAAGTTGACAAAATACTTCTGCCCCCCACCAATCTGTTAACTTCCGTTTGAAAGCGCTGACATCATAAAGGTAATTTAGTCTTTTAAGATGGACGAAACTTTGATTAAAAAATGACATGTTATCCCATTTACCTAGTAAAAAATGATATGTCATATAATATATATTGATAAAAATGACATGTCATCCCATTTATCGGATAATTATTAATAATTGCTAAGAAAAACTACTTTACAACTGAATCTATTCCTCCAAAATTTAACCTAAATTTTTGAAGATCTACTCCTCCAAGCTCCAACTGGAATTTTTTATGGTATAATATGTATAATTGTAAATAATATGTTGTTAATAAATTTTTATGGTATAATATGGATATTTTTTATGGATAATTGTTAATAATATGTACCATTAATATTTATTTTTTAATCAAAAAAATGTATTGTTAATAACAAATAAAAAAAGTTGTGTATTGAAAATTTACGTTAATTTTTGGGGTAAATTTATTTTTTTTCCTCATTTTGAGTTTCAAGGGCGAAATAGTCAATTTGCCACAATTCTGTTAATTTTCTAACGGAAGTTAACAAATTGGTGGATGGTAGAAGTATTTTATCAACTTAGGGTATATGAGTGATACACTTAAAAAGTGTTCACACAAATTTGATACGGCTGTCATTTAAGGGTATATGGTTGATAATTTCCTTAATAAGTAATATTAAATTTGATGCCAAATTGAATTACATTAAACTAAATAAATTGAAATGTATTGTATAACAATTTAGAAAATTTAATAGACCATTATTAGCCACATCAAGTAATCGACGACTGCCTTTAACCGTCGAATTGTTAGAATCCTCGTTACTGGATCTCTATAATTATATAAATGTAACTATGATTGAGGTTTCTCATTCACTAAAAAATAAGGATTGACTACCCAATGGCTACACGGTATCGGCATGTAACAAAGAAAGCAAGATGTCACATTCTGTCACATTCACCACCATTAACTTCAATATTGACTAATCTATTGAATAATGGTGGTGATGATGGAGGTGGCTCCAATTTCTACTGTTTATTAAATAGTATTTAGCATTTGAACTTTTAACCAATATTATTATTGTTATTATTAACACTACTATTTAGGGATGACAATGACGTATGGTGGGGATGGAGAGGCCTATCTTATTTTTCAGTCCATTAAAAATTTCATTCACATTCCCTACCCCATTTTCCAACAATTCTAATAGAGTAGGGATGGGAAATGATTTCTCCATTCCCACTCCCTTCTCCTCTTATTATTTTATAATAAGTATAGATATATAATTTCAATAAATTAAAAATTAAAAATTTAAATATTTATCACCATATTATAAAGTATTTAAAAATATTAAAAAAATTCTTTAAAAGTTTGAAACATATCTTAAATTAATATCCAAACTGTAAAATGTTTGGATAAATAGTAAATAAAAAAAAATGTATAACATGGTTTCAAATCCTTCTTTGTTAATGGCGCCATCATCTTTTTATCATTTTCAAATAGCTTATGATCATAAGGTTTATCATTCTGTTATAAATAACAATGTTTGAAGATCGAATAAAAATTATATTGCAATTTTTTTTTAAGTTACAGCCTATTTATATTAAGTAAAGATAAAAAGAAATTTAGTAACGAACATTATAATTCATGAAACAAAATTATTAAATAAAAATTAAAAGTATTTTCTTCTAATGTAGATTGGGGTGGGGGTGGGGGTGGGAATACAAAACCAAAATCCCCCCAATTAAAAATCTAAGGGTTATGTTTTCTCTATTATTTAAAAATTATTTAAAATTCACTCCATTTGAAATGGGGTACATGTGACCCTAAATATACGGAGGATTTTACCATCCCTATAGTACTATTATTATTTTTATAAACATTGCCTCGTTCATTGATGGTATTCATACATATTGTGTGTATGTAGAGATAAGGATTCCAAAAGTATCGAATTTGACTTCCACATACATTAGTATTTGGTGATAGTTAAGGATAGTCGGCGGTTGCTTAAGAGTGCATGTTGGTGATGGGTCGTTGACGGCTGCTTATTAGGATTTCCAAACAAGCATTTATTTGTATTAGTATATTATAAAATAATTTGAGAGAGGGGAAAAGAAGAAAAGGACTTTTCATTAAAATCAAGTGCAAAAGGGCTAGACAAACTGGATGGGTTAAGTTTGAACCGGTCTTCATTTCTTCTAAACTATATATCTAAATCTAAAACATTTAAAAAGTGCCACCAAATATCCGTCGATTTTCTTGACGCCTAGGAAATAATAAGTGAATTTGATTTTTTTTTTAAATAAGAGGCTAAGGATTTAATTCTCTTCCCATCAATCTTAAAGGAGGAAATCACTTGTCAATGGGCCTTTGGTCCAGCGATGAACTTTTACTTTTACAGTTAAGAAGAATTATGAGGGTAGGAATTCAAATCCTCATGAACTCAAAACTCTTTTAATTAAGCATTATGTATGATTGTGTGGAATTTATTTGTAAGTTTTTCTCCCTTGCAAAATACGAGTGGAGCAGAGACATCTCTCGCCTGTGAAGGTTATTTGTCTAGGCATGTACTTCATAGATTTAATGTAACAATATAAATCTCAACTATGTATATCTGATTGTAAATATCAATGTAAATACAATAATCTGATGTGTAAGGAGGAAGTCACTTAATTTGAGTTTATGTACGAGCGAATGGATTGTTTGAAGAAAAAAAAGGGCCTACTAAACTAGGGCTTGGTAATTGAGTCATCCCGTGATAACTCAATTACTTTAGATGCTATAATTTTTTTTTTATTTTGTGTGACAACTCAAGAATTGTTGTATGTTATATTATATATGAATGGGACTATTGGCACCCCTTCAAATATCTCTTAACACTCATTTTCTTAATTAACTCCATTAAAATATTTTTAAAATTATATAATTATTTTAACACCTCCATCAATAACAAAAATACCCTTAATTAAAACTTATTGTGTAAACCCCATTTTTTAATTTTTATTATTAAACCTCATTTCAACAATAGGGCCTCTTACATTTAAAAGAAAAAATAATAGGTTTTTATTCTCTCTATTATAACTATCGGTGGTAAATTTCTTTTTAATTAAAGGAAAAAAATTAAAAAATTGGAGGAAAAAACAACCTTTTTTATTTCTAAAATGTTAGATTTTATAAGGGAAAAAATTATTTGATTTTTTAGTGAATGTTTAATTAGAAATTGTCCTATTATGTAATTTTAATAAATATTAAAATTATAAAATAATTAAAGGAATTTTAAAAAGTATTTAGACGGGTACCAATAGTCTAACTCATTATATATAATATAATACGACCCGATTTAAAAACTTTTGATCCTCCAATCTAAATAGGGATAAGGAATTGACAATTATTGACAAGGGATTAGGTATGAGTGTTCAAATTTAGAGAAGTTGACAAAATAATATTTTGAAATATGCATGATTCTCAGTAAAATGAAGCACTTATTGTCGCATTAATGAAATTTAACACTTAATTCTTGCTTCCCCAAATCTAGAATCCTAATTCCAATTCCAGACAAAACTTCTTCTCTCTCTCTCTTTTTTTTTTCCTTTTGCCTTTTGGATAACAATGAAAGATGAAAAAAATTGGAAGAAAATGTCGTGCATTATCTACTTTTAATTAAAGCCTCCAAAATTAATATTAATATTAAAAAAGAGGTAATTAGTTGGCTGAGTTCAATCCAAACTTCCCTATTCAATAGGGCATCATGTAATAAACGAAAGCACATTAATGTTTTAAGATTGTTATCCTTTTCATCAACTTTCCTTCAATTCTAAAAAATGTTGATTTGAATATGGATAAAAACACTAAACTTAATTTACAAAAATTGAATAATTTCAAGAAAAATTGTTTGGAATTTTAGTTTAATAATAATGAAGTTTGATTGAAGTAAGGCTTCGACTATAGTATCTTAAGGATACCGTAAAAAGAGCTCGTTCTTTGTTTGGTTTATTTCTATTAATTGGGAGTCTCTAAAGACACATAGACTCTCTTTTTTTCTTCATCTGCAAAAATCAAATTTTGATTCCTAATACGCCATATATAGTTTGAACCGAATTGGAAAAATAATCAATTTTAGCTCCAATGGTTTGTAGAGGAACTCTACCTTCTTTAATCCATTCGACGTGCCCAATTTCTTTCAATCATGATGTCCTGTAATTTGTACTTGAATTCCTTTTGATTCAACTTGTTCCGTTAATTCAATAGCTTTTTTCATTGCTTTGCGAAAAGAAATAATTTAAATATTTTTAATTTATCCTTTTTTGTGTGAACGAGTGATGTCCATACAAAAACAACCGTGCTACGTCTAGTAGAAAATATAATAAACAAAAAACTAGCATTTATAAGCAGTTTTTACTTACTAATACTGCATTGTGAAATGAACATGGATTTACTGTTTTTTATTCTAAATTTTGTTGTGATTTAATCTAAGGCATAATCTTTTAAGTTGTTTATTATTTTTAAATTATTATTTAAAAATTTTTTAATAGTGAAGGGAAAAAATTAAAATGCTCATGATTTTATTGGATAATGCAGTGAGACGGCTCCTTTTTGTTTTTTTGAAAAGAAAGTACACTTTTCATTGCATCATGAACAGAAAAGATACAAAATATCATCTGGAAATTCATCCAGCCAAATACTAGAGTCTAACTTTTGAAAAGAATTACACTTCAAAGTTCACCCAAAAGATCTCTGCCACAGTGCCTCTCTTGTTATTGATTAGCTCTATCACCCCTTTTGAATCAGACTCTAAGATTACTGAAGTTGCCCTTGTCTTGGTAGCTGCTTGCATCCCCCACAAAACAGTTTTTGCTTCACTCAACTCCACATCTCCTAAGCTCTTAACTGTGTTAACAACTGCAACAACTGTGTCTCTTTTATGGTTTTTAACTATTGCCCCCAGCCCAACAAGATAATTCACCCCATCCATTGCAACATCCACATTTACCTTAAGCTATCCTTCTTCAGGCAAACTCCATTGGCTTTGCTGAGCATTGTTTAGTTCTGCTAAGAAATCCACTTCTGGTTGCTTTATTCTATTGATAGATTCAGCAACTGTAACAACTTTAGCCACCAATCTCACTGGGTTATCACATTTTCCTTTGAAAAGAAGATTATTTCTAGCACTCTAAATAATCCACAATAATGAAGCTACCAGCTCACAACTCATATTTCTTTGCTGAAAGTGTGTAGAATGGAGTAGGGTAATGACATCTGAAAAATTTTCCCTTTGAAAGACACTTCCCAAAGGCGAGTTTTTCCAAACCTTCCTAGCGATTTTGTAGTCCACAAAAGCATGGACTGTATTCTCCCACCCACTCCTACACACTGGACAGATGGCCTTTTACATCACCATTTTCTTCCATAAGTTTTTTGCTGTAGGCAAGATATTCTTTGCTGTTCTCCAGAGAAAAATCTTCACTTTTTTGGGGAATCTTCAACTTGCAGATGACATTCCAATGGTTTGGGTTCGGATTGGAGCAGCTAGGAATGTCATGATGTTTTTGCCTTAACACCACTTGATAGCCACTCTTTACCAGATTGACCTCTCTTATCATAGTGCCAAAGCAGAATAGCCTCACTCTGCCTTCTTGGTAAAGGAATTTGCACAATAAGATTTGCATCATCTTTTCCAAATCATTGATATATGATATCTTCCTTCCAACAACTATTTCCATCAATTAACTCAGCAATACAAGTTCCACTAGGCAGATTTGGAGCGGTAATGGGCTTAAATGTTGTAGGCCTAGAAATCCAATTACTATTGAAAATATTTATCTGCTTTCCATCTCCTATTCTCCATCTACAACCTTTTATCAGCACCTTTCTTCCCCATAATATACTTCTCTAAATTTAGGAAGGTTTAGAGCCCAAACTAGCCTCCAGGAATGATGAGTGCCTGAAATACCTTGCTTTCAAAACTTGAGCCACTAATGAATCCGAGGCTTGTATGAGTCTTCACCATTGTTCAGCAACTAGAGCTTGATTGAAGTATGAGAGGTCCTTAAAGCCCAAGCCTTCTCCAATTTTGGCTAGACTTAAGTTTCCCCATCTTGACCAATGAATACTTCATTTCTCTTTTGAAGAACCTCACCAAAGTTTAGCTATCGCTCCTTACATATCATTACATAAACCCAATGGTAGCTTGAAAACACTCATAGCATAGGTAGGAATAACTTGTGCCACTGCTTTAATTAGAATCTCTTTACCACCACAAGAGAAAAACTTTTGCTGCCAGCTGGTTATTTTACTCAAGACCTTCAGCTTTATTTCATTGAAAAAACTCTTTGTCCTCCTCTCTATCATTGAAGGCAATCTAAGATATATTTCGTGTTTGGAAACAACATTTAGCTGAAAATTTTGCTTGATCACAGCTACCTGTTCTGGTTTTGTGTTATTGTTGAAAAACATAGATGATTTTTCCATGTTGAAAATCTGTCTTGAGGACTTCTCGTAGCACTCAAAAAGCCCCTTTAGATTTTTGCTGTCCTCCATAGTTGCGTTGGTGAAGATTAGGTTGTCATCGACAAAAAGTAAGTGGGAGATAGACATGTCTCTACTAAATTTAAGCCCATGAATAAGCTTTTTTTGTTCTGCCTGTCTAATAAGATTAGAGAAAACTTCAGCACACATAATAAAGAGGTATGGTGACAAAGGACAACCTTGCCTAAGCCCTCTTTGAGGATACAAAAACATTTTAGCAACCCCATTTACAATGACAAAAAAAGACACTGTGGTGATGCAATTCATAACTAAATCTACTCACCTCTTCGAAAACCCTATCCTCATCATAATTTGTTCCAGGAAAAACCATTTAACCCTGTCATAGTCTTTGCTAACATTTAATTTCAGAGCCACCAGCCCATGATTTTTTCTTTTGCTATGTCTTATTTTGTGCAAGCATGATCAATCTATTTGGGATGAATGCACTTTGGATTGGGGATATAACATGATGGATAGTTTTGGCAACAATTCTATAAATTACGTTGCAAAGGCTTATAGGTCTAAAGTTTGTCAATTTCAATAGTTTAGTAACCTTTGGGATTTATGAATATATATATGATTCAAAGGAGCAATAGAGCCTCCATCATTAAGAATATACAGACATGTTTTATGACTCCAAACCTAACAGATTACCAATGCTTTTGGTAGAAAGTAGCCGGTATTCCATCTGGTCCAGGAGCATTTGTAGGGCTCATTTATGAGAAAGTTGTGTAGATTTTTTCTTCTGTAAATGGGCTGTCCACTTGTTGATTCATCTCTGTTGTGACTGATTGGCCTAGGTCAGTGAGAGAGGCTGAAATATGATCTGTAGTAAGGATTGAAGTGGTAAATAATTCTGCAAAATATTCACAAAATTGTTTCACCACTTCTTTTCCATCTTCAACCCATCTGCTCTGCTTATTCATCACTCCCTAAATCTTTTTTTTCTTCATTGTTGAGGCTTTAGAGTGAAAAAACTTAGTATTTTTATCCCCTTCTTTAAGCCACTCTACTCTTGATCTTTGCCTCTAATATATTTCTTCATCTATTAGCAAGTTTTGAATTTGTCTCTCTGTGTTTAGAATTTTAGTTTCTTCTTCATACTGCTTCCCATTAAACCTCATCTCCACAAGCCTTTTCTTTAACTACTCTAATTTTGCCTTTCTATCTCCAAATTTCTGTCTACTCCAGCTCAAAAGTTGTGCCATTGAATTCTTTGCTGCCTTTTTAAGCAATGAACAGGATCGTTATTTCCCCAACAACTCAGCCCTTCCTACTCATCTTGCACAATACACTTGCATTCATCCTAAGGGCTCTATAAATCCTCGTAGTGAACTCTGCTCCTGCTTCTTCGCTGGTAACTTAGCCCTCTACTTCTAACTTGCTTTTTAAGCATAATTGGACTATGATTAGAGCACCATGAGTCCAAATTATACGCCACCAACTCGGTTAACCCCGTTTCCCAATCCTTTGACCCAAGAAATCTGTCAAGCTTCTCTTCAACAAAATAGGGTTCGAAGTATCTATTTGACCGTGTGAAGGGATACCCCTTACACTCAATATCTTTCAAATTACATTCATTTGCCACTTCTCTAAACTCAGCCACCATGCTCAAGTTTCCCTCATTCCCCCCCCCCTCCCCGTTTTCTCATTTAGATTCATAATTTCATTAAAATCACCACAGCAAATCCAAGGATAAGAGAACAGATCTTCTAATCGCCTCAACAAGGTCCATATGTGTCATTTTTGCCCTACCTCAATGTGCCCATAGATACCCGTGCATCTCTCTTGTCTTCCATCTAATCCTCTACAATAGCGTCGATGTGATGATTACTGTATGAAGCTATTTCCAGCTCCAAATCATCGTTCCATAACATTGTCAAGCCGCCCCTAATGCCCTTTCTACCCACTGCAAAATAATTATCAAACCCTAACCTTTTTCCAGAATCCACCATTTATCCTGGCCTCAACTTTGTTTCACAAAGAAAAAGAATTATAGGCCTGTATTTTTGGAGAATGTTTTTCAGTTCATGGAATGTTCAGGTATTCCCTAAACCCCGAACATTTCAGCTTATGATATTCATTGCTTTTGGTGGGGTTGCCCCTCAGCCTTCTTCGATAAGTCTTTTATTATTTGCTCAAGCACCTCCATAGTCTCCATAGCTGTTGATTCCCCGCTAAATTTGAATTTGGTTTGGAGAGATTTGACTGGGCTAGCATTTGATATTTCCTTAGCCGGGCTTTCTGTTTTGGCTTTTTTCTTCTTTGGACTAGCCTATTTAGCCTTGCTCCTCAACCGTTTTGAAACTAAATGCCCAGTTAAGTTTTTCCATCTTTTCCATCTGGGCCTTAACTTTTTAGATTCTAACTTATTGTCTACCACTTCCTCTTCAGAAATCATTTAGTCTTTGTGTGTTACATTGGCTTGTTTTGTTTTTTGGCCCACACCAGTTTTCTTTCCTTTTCCCTCCAATTTTCTTTTTTTTTTGTCGAGTTTCCTATTTTTGTTTTGTTAAAATCTACTAATTCAGATATTTCAGCTGAACAATGCAGCTTTTTGTCATCTATTTGCAGAAGCCTCATTTTGCTCTATTTGGCTTTGTCGACGTTCCTAGTATTCATTTCCACATGTCCCAATTCCATTGGTATTCTACTAGCTTCCTTCCCATCTTTGCTTGGTATAGATCCAGATTCTTGACTCGGATTCAGTGAAGGTGAACGCGGGTTAGGAAGCTCTGGACTTTTCGATGCTGAATTCTCCCTTTTTGATTTCTCATGCTCTTTACTCTATTTTTCTTTGTTCCTGTTTAGTTTTGTTCTATTTGCTAATGACACCACTTTCAGCCATGGCCTAAATGGCAGGTCCTCCTTCTGCTATCCTCTGTATTCTGTACATTCCCTGAACTGATGACCAATACACCCACAGTAAAAGCAAAAATCCGACAACCGTTCATACACCACCGGCATTAGAATGTCTTCTTCGTCCTCTTGCTTTAGGACAATGAGCTTCTTTAAAGGTTTAGTGATATCGACTGAAACTCGAATGCGCACAAATTCCTTAAAGCACTCACTTTGAGCATCCGTACCTATATCTTCAACCGTTCCTACTCTTGATCCCAGTTCTCAGATAATATTAGTATCCATACACATTAGCGGCACATTATGGATTTGGATTCAGAAAGAAACATGAGAGAAAGATTGCTTTTTTATGCTACCTATGCCTTTTGGTTCTTGAAGCACAATGAGGGCTCTATCAAAATGCCACGGACCTCCATTAAGTACTCTCCTTTTATCAGTTTCCAAAGAAAACTTAAACATGAAAACATTGCTCCCTAGACTTTCAATCTTGAAATCACGCACAGTGCGCCAAGCTTGATGTAATGCTGTTTTGAGCCCTTCACGATTAATCCTCGCAAGAAGAATTTTTCCCAGTAAACAACCCGATATTGGTCGAGATCCCTTTTCTTTCATTTGGCCTTCAAACATGAACTTTTTTGCCTCCTCACCTTCAAGGGTTATAGCTTTACACTTCTGTATTAATTCTTCTCTATCAATAGCTTAAACTATAGACTAGTTAAGAAAGTTGTGTTTGGTAAAGCTAGCTTTCAAGTCGCTCACCAACCACTCATTCTCCTTTGGCTATTTAACTCTTTTTTTTAAAAACTCTCAGATTTTAGTTGTAAACCCCAAACTCAAAGACTATAAAATGATAAGAGAAAGAAAAACAACATAACTCCACTGGCACTCCTCTAGAGTGAAAATTTAGAGCCCTAGCGGCCCACAAAACTACCATTCAGTCTTCTCTCATTACGTAGAAAAGTAAAGAAGGAGACCCATGCCTGGTGTCCTCTTTTACGAGATGGCTCCTTCTAATATCAAAGTCAAGGTGGAGGTTTACCTCTCGTTCGAGCTAGTAGATTTGGCATATGATTCAGTTTGTCCAAAACATAATCAAAATTTCAAATTTGATTTGGTCTTGATTTCAATGTGCACTACAAGAAAATTAACAATAGATGACAGTCACTTTATGATAGAAATCATTTTATCATGTAAGTATGATAGAGTCGTGATAGAATTTTGGTCTATCAAACTATTAATGATGTACTTGTGATAGAATATTTATCTATCAATAATTTATGATATGTATGTGATATAAATTAACTCAGTCATAAATATTGTGATAGAAATTTGATATTGACTGTGTTTGACCAAATTTAAAATTAATATTTTATTCTTTTAAAATCCAAAACGCATCGTTTAGATTATGAAATGATTTTTAAAAGAAAATATAAACGAAACGCTGCATTTAAAGTAAACGTAAACAAAAACAAAAATTTTCTAAGTGCTAAACTCTAAAGCACTCTTTACTCATCGTTACTCTCAATTAATCAGCCACTACCACTACTGAAACCCTAGCCACCGGACCGTTCCCTACCCTTAGTTTTCCAAACACAACCAACCACTACCACCACAGATTAAACGGCAAATCAATGACCCAAATCACTGACCCGTTGATCAAATTCGAGCCAGCCACCATGACCATGAATGGTGAGAGTGCGACGCGACGCGACGTGGCATGAATGTTAGTTTGATTCTATTTAAAGCAAGCAAGCGAGCAAAGTAGAGTCTTGCTTGCTTCATGAGAAGAACTAATTTTCTTTCTTTCTCTCTGGTTAAGAATATTAATCTTACTATTGCATATCGTCAGCGTTTTGGTTTGAACTTGATTTTTGGCTTTTGAAAAAAATTTTTTTGGTATGATTACCTGGGAAAAATTGCGTTTCTTTGTTTCTTTTCTGAAAGATGAGGAAATTAGGGTTCTGGGCTCATTTTGTTTTTAGATTATAGTTTGGTATCCTGGTTTTAAAGAGTGTGGAAGGTCTCAGATTGTTGGGGGAGAGGGTCTCAGATCGTTGGGGGAGCGGGCATGGGTACAGTCTTGGGGCGATGAGGTTGGTATTTTTTAGTTTGTTTTCTTGGGTTACTTCAATTTAATTTGATTTAAACTTTTAGAAGTGGAATAACCAAAAGTGTTGCACGGAAGAAAAACCAGCTCGGGGCGCTGATCGAATTCCTCCAAGACAACAAAGACATGATTTTCAAAGCGCTTTATCAAGATCTTGGAGGCAAGGCAAGTCTACTCACTGTTAATATATTAATATTATTTGTTTTTGATAAATCATAGTTTTAACTTAGGGTTTATGTATTGATCATGTTGATGTAGATTTGAGTAATTAAAAAGCCAGCTAACTATACATTGAGTTGTGTGGACAAATGGATGGCCCCCAAAAAGGTCTTTGTTACAACATTTTATCCTTTTCATTTTTTAATTTACAATGGATGCAAAGGCAATTGCTCCACCACCAATTGCTGAAACAAAAATGATACTCACCCAACTCAGGCTAGGTGGGGTGAGAAATGTACTTCGTAGTAATAATAATAATAATAATAATAATAATAATAATAATAATAATAATAATAATAATAATAATAATAATAATAATATATTTGGTTTTTGGATAGATTCACATACCATTATTGTTCTTCCCTGTGAGTGGAGAAGTGGTGTCTGAACCACTTGGTGTAATTCTCATATGTTCAGCCGAGAACTTCCATCAATGAGTCCATTTTGATGTTGAATTAGATTTAGATTCATTAATTTCGTCTGATTCAAAAACCATTCATATATACTCATAATTCATTCATTGATATCAAAATTAGTTTTTTCTCTGGATGCTAACTTTTGGGGTCCTTAAAACTGTTCTGCAATTAGCTTTATTTTAAAAGTGCATTAGCTAAACTCTTTTAGTAAAAACTTGTAACTTGTAAATTCACATTTGGCATTGGAGCGTTGATAGGAGCAGGCAACACTGTAATGCTAAAAACCTTCAGAGGTAGCCCTGGAACTTGCTTCGTTTCTTGCCAAAACTATTCCTCTTTATTTGGATTGCAAAGCCATTAAGGTTATTAATAGTGGAGCAGATGTGTGTGAGCAACTGCTATAACAGAAATAGGATAAAATTTTCTTCATTGGTAAATATACTTTCACACTTATCATGTGTTCTCTCTAAGATAAATGCTTCAGGTCCTAAACATTAGTAAAATTATCATTGCCTTCACGCTAGGGCTACTGTTCAATTGATTAATGATCTTGAGTAAAGTGAAATTCATCAGATGCAATTAATATTTTGATTCCTCAACGGGCAATACCATAGTTGATGATCAAAATTATACTTTTTTCTTTATTTTAATATTTTCAGGGAGTCTGCGAGTGGGAAGCATTGTTTTGTCTGCAGCTACTAAACACTTAATTCCTATCACTTTGGAGCTTAGAGGAAAATGCCCTACTATCCTGGATAATTTAAGTAGTCCCTTAGACATAAAGGTCAACCAACTTTGTTTTATGTGATGGCTCAAAGCATTTTTGCAAAATTATTGATAGATAGTAGCAAGATATGAATTTGAAGGCAACTTTAATCTAATTTGTTCTTATATTGTGGTACATGCTCTGCAGGTGACTGTTAAAAGAATAATAGGTGGGAAATTTGCTTCTTGCAACAGGCAAGTTTGCATTGGAGTTGATTAAAGTATAGTCTATAGTTGCAGGATTTCTTGGTTAATAAAAATTGGTTTTCATGTGGTATTGCAGCCTAATTTTGTGTATTGAAGTTAAAGGTAGAAGTTCACTTACATTCAGGGTCTAGGTTTAGTCAAGGCTCATTGACATTAACATAAGGTAAAATGAAACACGTGGACAGGTGAATCTTACAAATGGTAGCCTCACCTTCCCGGTATTCCTTCATGGGCTGTGTATGTGGTTCTATGTTAACTTGTTTAAGTCACTTGTTGCTTAAAGGAAATAAATAAACAAAATATAATATAGTCTTTCTACAGTCTAATCCTATCGTTAGTTACATCAATCATTCTGGCTTAATTAATTGATAAAGTCATTGGCTTAGTTGTGGGGCAATTTATGGTGATATAGCAATAAGTAGTCTAGCAGTTTTTTTTTTAATTATTAGTTTGGTCACCAGTTATATTAAAGCTTTACCAGCTTAAGATAGATCAGGAAAGTTTCTTTTCAAATCACTATTTAAATTGTCTAGGGTTGAAATGGTTTCTTTTGTAACCTGTTATCTTCTCAAAATATAAGTGTATTATGTGATATTTTAGCATTACATTTTAATGTTTCAAGGAAGTGTATTATGTGAAGATAAGCCCATTCTTTTCTTTGTTATGAATATTTCTTTTTTGCGGTGACTATTTTTTTAGAAAAGATGATAATGAATTAGGCCTATATTCTGAATAGAACATAATAGGAACATACCAAGGTTTTTATCTTTTTGAATAAGTTGTTTTAAACCATGGTGATGTTATGTGATAAATAAGTTGTATCTGCATTCTACCTAAGTTTTTAAATTTTTCACTTGCTAGAATAAGGTTGCTTATTTTTGTCAGATGTTGTAGGACATACACTCAGATGAGCCGGTTAATAATTGTTTGACTTGGCATTCTTACTCATTTTTATTTTACTGAAGAAATACAAATATAATTTTTGGAAAGCATTGACAAAATTCTGTTGTTTGAGAATGTCTAAGCACAATATCATACTGCAATGCATATTTGACTAGTGGCATACTTGGATGTGTACAAGGACTTGGAAAATTCAGATTTAACAAATAGCTCTCCCAGGTTTCCTTGCCCTTAGTCATTCTCGTACGGTTGTTTGTGGTGAGACGATACATCTGCAGATAAAGTTTGATTTTTTAATTAATGACATGGATAATAGGGTGTAATTATATTCCATGATGTATTTTACAATGAGCATACTATTGGTGGTGTTGAATTTAGAGTTGAAGGTGCATATATATGGCCTTTTAGACAACTTCCAATGGTAGCTCATAGGTAATTCTCATGAATTTTGGTATGTTGTTCGCTTTTAAGAATTCCTTCCTAGAGCTTGTGTTAGTCAATAATCAGTATGCTGCTGACTTGTATAATTATTTGTAAACATTCTTTTATGTGTCAATCTATCCATGGTCTTGCTGATGAATTTGAATAATGAGGTTAATTTTAATGTAAAAATTTTAAATAACAATAAAGTTAATAACAAAAAATAGCAAAATACAAAAGCCATAGTTTTGAAGGGAACATCACATGCCACTTAGTTAATTTAATCGGTTCTTGTAATTGTAAGAGAAGAAATGGAATTGAATTATTCCTTTGGTTGATTGATATATCATGTGAACGTGTGGTCTGTACTGTGCGTTTGGCAGTAAATTTGTATACTTTCTATTCAAACCATAGAAAGTATTTTCATACTTGGAGGAAAGTATTTTTATTTTTTGTGGGTACCATTTTGGTTTCATGTTTTATTTCAGCAAGGAATTAAGTTGCATCTGAAACCTGTAGTTTTAGTTTAATAGATAAATCTTTATAATGATATATTTGCTATTATCATTGGTGCTGTACATGCAAATTGAGTTTAAATTTATAATGATTCTGTTGTATCTAAAACCTAATGGTTTCATTGTAGTAGTTAATTAATTCTTTATAACAATAATGCTAGCCATGTTCATTTGATGTTGCACATGCAGGTTGACAGAATTGAAGCTGCTGGGCTTGAGAGTTTAGGTATTTGTTGAAAATGACAGTTCATGTACTGGAAGTTTACTGAAATCATGGGTTAAGTTCAGCACTGCAGCCACTTGATGCCTTATTAGCTTGTAAAACTTGATACATTTGTTCTTAGTTGCTGGATTTTGTTTGGTGAATTGATATTGTTTGATGTAATTATTGGATAAAACTATTTTTTGGATGACATTATTAAAATAATTTGTTTTTTTGACTTAATATAGTGTATAATTTAATTTTTGGTTCATATGAATTTATGACTGAATTTCATATATAGGAATGCATAAATTTAAATGAAATAATTCATAATTATGTTTTGCATAAATTTAGAATCTGTGACAGAAAAAATTAATCATAAAATAAGTCATAAAAAAATTTAATGACATAAAATATCGATCACAAATTCCGACACAAACGTAATATTTTATCCGTCAAAATTGTCCAGACTTCAATTTTCCCGCCAAAATTTTAAAATTAAAAAAAAATCACATTTCCCTCCAAAAAATTAAATAATTTATTCATTTTTTTCCATGACTAACATATGACATTTAAACGATATCATAAGTTAATGACATGCTTTTTTTTTTTAATCATAAAAGAGTGACAGGTGCATAGATGATAGATAATTTCACTGTCATCCACTCCCTTTTATGATAGATTTTTGCAGTCATCTATTGCCAGTTTTCTTGTAGTGGTGGTAACCTTCTGGTTTTAATATATGAAATGAAACTGATCAGTTTTTTTTTGTTCCGTTCAGATTGATTTCAATTAATTTGATTTGGTTTTGCTTTACAAATTTGATTTGATTCAGATTGGCTTCCAAAATTTTTAATATTAAAAAATTAAAAAATAGAAAAATAGAAAACACTCTTCTAATATATAAATAATAAATCAATATTGTTAGAGGTCATTTTGAAAAAATTAAATTTAAATTTAGACCCAACAATGAAAAGTCAAAATTAAAAAAACCCTCAAATTTATTAACAACCAGCTCTAATACAATCGAACCAAACCAAAGCGAACAATTTTAGTTTAGCAAGGATTTTCAAAAAATCAAACCGAACTCGAAATACACACCATTAATCAAGTAGCTCAAGTATTTGCTTATTTTTCCAAGTGTTTATCTAAATCTTTAAGGGAAATGCATTTTCCTACAATAATTTTCCGTCTGGTTTTTATTTGAGATAAATAAAAATTCTCACATTAACTTATGACATATTAAAAAATATATATATATATCCAGTTTTAGATAAAGTAAAATTAAACAGATGAAAATGTAGAATACCCCATGTGAGTCTATAAGTAGCAACTTTTGCACGCCACAAGAAACTGCACGTGGTCTAAACAATTTTGTCCAAATGAAATGCATTCTCTTTAAGTAACTCCCGACACATTTCTCTATCTTTGGGTTGTAAGAAAAAAAAATACTGAGAAATAAAAAAAAATCCAATATTTTCTTTCCCTTTGATAATAAAATCGCAAGAGGAATAGTAGACTAAACAGCTAAATCCCACCCCAGAGCCGAGGTAAACTGACTCAAACATGAAAATTCCATGACATGCTTAAGAAGGGCAAGACAATGAACTAAACACACTGTTTGCTGCTAACCATTATGAAATCGAAGCTAGATCAAGTGAAAAATTTCATTTAAATTTTAACTATAATTAGACACAAAATTTTTAAAGGCCAGCAGCTTAATTAGATTTGTCGGGATCAAGAGAGTTCGTTTTACCCTGCCCTTACTCTTTGTTCCTAAATATTAACTGTAAAATAAAAGTTAGGTAGCCTTTATTTTTTTTTTTAATTTAAATGAGTTTAAATTTTTTATATCTAAATAGATTTGATATGAATATCATAATATATATTTTTTAATATATAAATATAAGTAGTATCATTTTTATTTTATAAATATAAAAATATCTTGAACATAGTTATACGACATTTATGTTTTTATAAATTAAAATTAAAAAATTAAATTTTATAATTTAAGAGATAAATATATTTTATCGATATATTTTTTAAATATAATTTTTTTTGCAATTCAGATATTTTTTTATTCAAATAAAAATAAAAAATAATTTTTTTAAAAAATAAAATTAATAAAATTTTAAACTTAAAAAATTTAACAAACAACTACATAATATTTGATAAATATAACTTAAAAATAATTATTACGTAAACAATATGTGTCCTGCATCTAAATTGAGTCCTAGCTCTTTTTTTCTTTTCAACTGGTTTGTAAAAATTAGTGAGGATAATTCTAAAGTGTGCTTTATAAAATTAATTTAAGAGAATACTTGTAGAATTTTAACTGTAATTATATAACATCGTAAGATATTAAAAAATATATAAAATTTTCACCATAAGCTACGAGTATTTATCAAGCAAAGTAGAAAATCAGAGGCACGCCAAAATGACCCTAAAATTTTTAAGACTTCGAAGTGAAAAACATCGAAGAAGAAGAAGAAGAAGAAGAAGACACATTCACATGAAAAACTTGCAAGAAGACTTGCGAAAGAATGATCGTTTTTTTTCCTTTTTCAAGTTGTTGTTCTTCCAACTCATGCAACCATTTATCCTTCGGTACTATTTGTGATTTTTTGTTGACCCCAAAAGACTTTCGAGAGAGCATTAGTTTAATAGTTTTTGTAGAGAGGAAAGAGAAAGGGACCATCGTTTTTGGACTTTTTGGATAGAAAGAGAGTGTGTGTGTGTGAGAGAGAGAGAGAGAGAGAGAGATTGAGCAAGTTGGTGGTTGTTGGAGTTGTTTTTGCCACCAGTTTTATCTTTTTATGGGACCTTGAAATCCTTCCGTCTCTAAACTCAAGTGGGTCATTCTTTGTTTTCGTTGAGGTCCTACTTGCTATCCCACTTGTTGCTCTTTGCCCTTTCTTCGTCTCTCTCTTTTTCTCTTTTCTATGTACTCTTTATCCTAAGGAAGATCCTTTTGTTTTTCTTTGCTTCAATCCTGATATATTTGAGGTTGGCAGTATGAGCTTGGCAATTGTTTTATTGTGTGTTTGATTTGTAAGTCTTTGTAAAGTGGATGTGGTTTATATTATTTTTCAATCAAAGCATCATCTGGGTGGTACTTTCTAATATTGGATCAGCTTTACTGGATACGTTTGCTTCAAATGGTTGATTTGGGGGGTCTCACTTGGGTAAGCATAAAAAGGACTCTTTTGGATTGCTTTCTACTTTCTATCCTCTTCTGATTTTGATTTGAGTTTGAGGTTTGAGATTTGAGATTTGAGATTGAGATTGAATTTCATGCTTGGTCCAAGACAATGGAGATGTTTATGGCCAGATTTTTATTTCTTTAGCATTCAATACACTTCATTAGCTTTATTGGAATAGTATGAAGAATCTTCTCAAGAAGCTCCATATCATGTCTAATCCATCAGATGATGCAGAAGGGTCTACTTCTTTAAGGGGGAATAATAATAATAAGTCAAATGAATTAGCTTCTCTTCATAATCCTGAGCCTAATATTAATAAACCAACTTCAGGTCTTTCAAATTGGTTAAATTCAGTTGTAAATAGAAAGAGTCCAAGTCCACCATCTTCTTCAAATGTTAAAAGGGCGGCGACTGACAGAACAGAACCGGCTGATTCAGATAATGTCTCTCGCTTAGATGTTGCTTTAGAGGATAAGCGGCTTGATTCGGAGTCTAATAACTCGAGGGATCCTGATGTTGAAGAGGAGTATCAAATACAAATGGCTTTGGAGTTGAGTGCAAAAGAGGATCCTGAGGCTGTTCAGATTGAGGCTGTTAAGCAAATCAGTTTGGGTTCTTGTGATCCAGAGAACACTCCAGCTGAAGTTGTTGCCTATAGATACTGGGTAAGTTTGACGTCTGCCTCTTCATCCGCCGGTCTAATTGATTCAAGTTTTACTGTACTTTATATCTTGATAGTTATGCTAGAACTTCTTATGATTCTATCAGAAAGATGAAAAAAAAAACTTGTCGTGACTAATGATTCACTTCACTGCCCATTATTTTCAGTTTGATCAGTACAGATATATATATATATATATATATATATATATATATATTTCTTTTTTAATTAAAAATATAGTGTAACCTGAATCCCAGAATGCCTTGCTTGGATGTAGAACCATTTGTTAGGTGGTGTTGTTAGTGTTACTTAACCACTTGATTTAAAGACCTTTCACAATTGTGTTGATTGGGAATCACATGTCCCCTTACTCTTCCTTTTCATTAATCAGCTTTAATCATTAATATAACCGCATATCACTGTCATTGATATCAACTAGCAAGTAAATGCTACATTTTCAGTCACACTTGGTAAATGATGCTACCAAGTATTGGAATTATTTGTTTGTTTTCCTTTTTTTGCCTATAAATGTCTTTTCTCCTTCCTCCTCAATTAGAACAAGGCCATTGGTCTTTCCCCTAGGAACTTTAGAATAATTACAATAAAGTGAAACAACTGGGAAAATTGATTTTCTGTTGGGCTGTAAATTATTCATTAATATTTTTAACTTATATGTCTACTTCTGAAAAGCTGGAGTTCTATCTGATGTACTATCTCTAAAGTGTTTACTTGTATGTTTGGCATAGTTTTTCTTCGGATTTATTTGCTTAATGTTTGTTCCTTTCTAACCTGTCTCATATCGTAGATTTGTCCGTGCTTCACAGAATTACAATTCTCTTAGCTATGATGACAAGATCATGGATGGATTTTACGATCTATATGGAGTCCCTTCTGAGTCCACCTCAGACAGAATGCCGTCCCTTGTTGATCTTCAAGGAACACCTGTCTCAGGTAGTGTCATGTGGGAAGCAGTTTTGGTCAATAGGGCTGCTGATTCTAATTTGTTGAAACTTGAACAAAAGGTCCTTGAGGTGGCCGTCAAGTCAAGATCGCATTCTCAAGCTTTTGTGGGGATTGACTTGGTGCGAAACCTTGCTGTTTTAGTAGCTGATTACATGGGAGGGCCGGTTGGGGATCCTGAAAACATGTCAAGAGCATCACGAAGTCTTAGTTACAGTTTGAAAGCAACTCTTGGTAGCATGGTGTTGCCACTTGGTTCCCTGACAATTGGTTTGGCTCGTCATCGAGCGTTGTTGTTTAAGGTACGTGCTCGACCTATTTATATTTTACTCCTGGTAAGGAGCTCCAGCTATTTATTTAAGCTTGAGATTTTGCCCTAATAGACTAGAATTGAAAAAGGGTTAAAGCATTATATTTATCGGTTAAGTATTAATTATGGATGAAGCTGCATATTGGGACTGTTTTCTATCCAAATTCCAATTTGTTAAAGTCTTTCTATCGGTCTGAATTGGTATTTAGTGCTTCATTGGCTTGGGAAGCATGAATGTCAAGCTTCCCAGGAGGCATCATACTGAAGTAGAAGCAGACACTAGAAGTAAGCTTAGTTCAACCACTGATTGGGCTAGTTTTCACTTCAAGCCAAGTTTTCCATTTGTCTGGGCTGGTTATGACTCTGACACAACTCCTGAAAACGTAGTAGATCTGGAACATGGTTTAGATGTGTTTAGATTTGAAACTTATAATCAACTATGATAGAATATTTGTTTCCTTGATGACATTGAAACAGCGATGAAAATAGTAATTTGTTCAATTTTCTTGACAATATTAATAGCTCCATAATAATTTTATAATTTTTCCTTTTTCTTGTTTTATGGAAGTGAATTCCTTTGCACTTGTTCATGTCCATCCATTTCCAGCAAGCCTCTAATATTCTGCAAATCATAGGTTGACTATTGCCTGTTATAGGAAATCAACCTAAACCAACTCAAAAGCTTAGGCTTTGTTCTATATGGCTTTTCTAGTGGTGCTCTTATACCATTAGTGCATTTATAATTAGGTATTAGTTGCTAGGTTATCAATCATTTTTTCACAAAATTGTGTAATTACCTTAAAGATTCTGAGAGAGTTATGTATGATTTGTGAAATAATTACAAAAAGTGTATTTTTTATTGTTTTCCTTTTTAGTAAGGCTCAAAATAGCTTTCACAGAAGTTCAAACTTGAGCATTTTAGGTAGATGTGAAAACTTCTTTAAATTTTCATAAAGAGCTTTTAAGGATTGGAAGGCTCTTTTAGCCATTCGAGAAGTTATATCAAGCGACCTATTAAGTGGTTATGTCAACAGGTCCAACGGATAGTTAATAGATATGGGATTCCTCACCAACAACACCAATAGAAGAGGTGAATTAATATGCCAAATGTAATATTTAGTGAAAATCACCTGCGCACATGATCAGTTTCTTCTCATGGACTGACTCTATAAAAGCTTATCTTAATTTGGAAACTAAATTAGAACATATTTCTTTGGTGCATTTGTTGTAATGTTTCTTATAAGGAAAGGACTTAATGCATTTCTTATACTAATACAAAACTTTCCTTCATAACTTTTTCACGAGATTAATTATTATTGGTTTACCCTAGAATCTTTTGGTCAAATAATAAAGTTATATGTATACCACATAACAAATTTTGTTTATTCATTATTCTATTATCATGAAAAGTTGTTTTGATAAATCCAACTGTCAGCAAATTTTGTTTATTCATTTTTCTATTGTTATGAAAATTTTTTTTGATTAATCCATCCAACTGTCGAATAAGATTTCCAAGACAAAACTCAAAAGCTATCCTATTTAGAGGGAATTCACTTAAATTGAAGTTAGGATTTCTCCTGCTTTCTGGTTTTTGTGCTGTTCTGACTTAGTGCGCTTACCCAGAAGGTGCTGCTAATATAACTTGGGTTATTAGAAAGTTGGCTGGTGGACATACTTATTCTTCTTTCCTTCTTCCTGACTCATGTAGAATTCCTAGTTTGTATATACTCTTGTGGCTTGTATTGTTAAATTTGATTGGCTATGGCATTTTGTTGCTAAATTATACCTCTTAAATTTGACCTCAAAAATCATATTTTGGATGGTACAAATAGCTTCCTCATTTTATTTTCTTGTTAGTGATATGTTGAGTTTTATACGTGCGCTCTATCCTATAACTCTTGTTTATCAAGTTCACCTTAATGTGAACACCGGTTCATTAATTGTCTATCTTCCACTTGTTTGCATGGTTATGCAGGTTTTGGCTGATAGTGTGGGGATCCCATGCCGGTTGGTGAAAGGACAGCAATATACAGGTTGTAATGATGTGGCAATGAACTTTGTAAGGATTGATGATGGAAGGTAATCGCTATTACAATTTGAACTTAAATGTTTCTGCAATGTGAATGAACACTAGGATGTATAGGGTTATTCACTCTAGTTAAAATGATTTATCATTTATGTGAGTAGGATGCTTTGATTTCTTCTCAAGTGAAAATTCGTGGTCCTTTTTTTAAAAAAAAAAAATTGCGTGTTTTATGATTTTCTGACTTAAATTATTTGAGATTCACGGTCAAGAAATCTCCAATGGGCTTTGTATATCTTAAGATTTACTAAGTGGTTCTGTTTTTTGTTTTATAATCTAAATGGCCTAACAACGTCATAATTGAGACGATGGCAGCCATGATAGCTATGAACTGTTTGTTTGCTGTTGCAAAATGTTGACCTCTTTTAAAGATGATTGATGAAGGTTAATTTAATTTCAGGGAGTACATTGTTGATCTAATGGCAGATCCCGGTACACTTATTCCTTCGGATGCAGTTGGATCACATGTAGAATATGATGACTCATTCTATTCAGCCAGCCCTTTGTCAAGAGACATTGACTCGTCTCATGCAGCATCATCCAGCAGCGGGGTTGGCAGCTCATTAGAAGAACATTCTGAGTTTGGGACATTTGACAAGAGATCGAGGTTTAGGAACTCTGCTGCTGTAGCAGGTCAATCTAATGAAACTGGAAAATCTAATGCTTTTTTCAATCCAACCAGGACAACTGAAGATGAAGAAGAATTGAAGATGCTTCCGGAGAATAAACATCCTTCCAATAGAGAGAAGGCCTTTGCACGAGAGCTTCCCAACAAGCCTAATTATCCTCATGCACATGCGAGATCTCCTTCCTGGACTGAAGGTGTTAGCTCTCCTGCTGCTCATAGAATGAAAGTGAAAGATGTTTCACAATATATGATTGATGCTGCAAAAGAGAATCCACAATTAGCTCAAAAACTTCATGATGTATTGCTTGAAAGTGGTGTAGTAGCTCCTCCAAACTTGTTTACTGAAATTTATGCTGAGCAATTAGATGCATCAACAGTTGAGGTTGGGTCCCCAACTGAACCTCAGGATAAAAATAAGCAGGGTACTGGATCCATTGAAAGAAAGAATCAAGACGATCCAATTCCAGCTTGTTCTTTGCCTCCTCTACCTCGTCCTAAAGCCCCTTCTAAGGCAACTTCTTCTTTTGATCAACCTGAGGAAGGTGTAGGTTTAAGTCGTCAATCAGATGTAATGGCAGCAGCCGGACAGCTTCTTTCACCACAGTCTGAAGCGGCACCCATAAAATACCGAAAAGACGTTCCTGTTGCTGCTGCTGCCGCAGCTGCAGCAGCAGCTGTGGTTGCATCTTCAATGGTAGTTGCTGTAGCAAAGTCAAACACTGACTCAAATCTTGAACTTCCTGTAGCAGCTGCCGCCACTGCTACTGCTGCAGCTATGGTAGCGACAACTGCAGCTGTTGGTAAGCAGTATGAGCCGAGTTTTCGGAGTGATGGAGATGCAGACTCTGCTGGTTATGAACCTCGTGATAGTGGTAGTGGAGGCAGGGAACATAATTATTTAGGAGCTAATTCAGAAGGTGAGAGAGTATCAGATCGATCAGCCAGTAATGATAGCTCAAAATCTGATGTTGGAGATGATGTTGCGGAGTGTGAGATTCCATGGGAGGAAATCACCTTGGGTGAGCGTATCGGACTTGGTATTGACTTGAGAATTACACTATGTATTTCTATTACTTTGTGTCCGTAGATAATCTAGATTCCAGATGTGTTCAGATAACTATTGTCTTTTGGTTCGTTTTTTGTGTTTGCAGGATCTTATGGAGAGGTATATCGTGGGGACTGGCATGGAACTGTGAGTTTTCATTAGCTGAACCTAAAATTTTGACCCTTTACTTCTGTTCAATCTCATGTCTATGATGGTTCTGATAATGTCTTTATGCTTTATTTTGAGAGTCCCTGAAATTCTGTACAAAAGTACTGTACGAGAAAGCCAATCAAGATGGCTCATTATAAGCCATTTGGCTGTTGTTATACATGAAAGAATTTTTTTTCCCCCGGGAGATTTTGAACTAAAATTAATATGATGCAAAGGGTTGATCTCTTCAAGGGGATCTTCCTCCAGTTTTTCAAAAGACTGCTTTTATTTCTTGCTTCTAAAATATACGGGGCTTAAAAACAGAAATACAAAACCTAGAACGAAACTAGTTGGTATTACGCATCCTAAGAATTCTAATATTGTAAGAAAATAAATCTTAAAACTAATGGGATTCTAGCATGTCGGGTATATGGTCAAAGAATGGGATACGTCAAGAAAAATTGAATGATGAAATGTGCAAAAGTGATGTGGCCTAAAGGGGTTGGTTGAAAAGTCAATACAATTATTTTGTGGGGCCATGTGATGCTTTTATCCAACCAAACTCTTTGTGCCACATCTTCTTTATAATAGAAATACAGTATTATTTGGAACAAGTATAAAAATTTTTGGGCCAAAAAAATGATTACCAATTTTTTTATTATGAATTTCATAATGTAATCTCAAATATATTTGTCTTGTTAATACATATTATAGAATGTATGTTTTTTCTATTATTATTATTAGTTTTTTTTGGTAGAAGAATTTAGTTTACCCCCGAAATTTACTTATTATAAGCCCTATTCTTTTAATGTTTCTTAAGTTGCTGTTTACTTATAGGAAGTTGCTGTGAAGAGGTTCCTAGACCAAGACTTTTTTGGTGAATCACTTGAAGAATTCAGAAGTGAGGTATACAAGTTACTCCTTAATCTTTCCCTTGCTCTCATATCCTCTAATTCAAAATCCTGAATTGAAAAAGCTGAATAGGCTTTTGTCAGATGTCACTAGTCATGCCATCACCTCATATTTTATATGCATTTGATTACGATATCAGTGGAGCAGACATGTCCATGATTCAGAACCCATGGTTAATGATTATGTCATGATACATAATTTAACATTTCTCACACTACACACAATGTAAACCTGTCGATTTAGCTTAGTATTTAGCTCAGATGCATTTATTGGTCTCCTTGGTTAACCCTAGCCAAAATTGGTTAACCTCTAGCCAAAAGACTTGGAAAGTAGCTGTTTAGTAATTTGTTGAGCCCTAACCTTCAGCTTTATTCTCATACCTCCAATTTGTGTGCCAAAAATATATTATTAGTAGTTAGTACTGATACATTGAATTAGGCTTCAAGCTAATTGGAGTCTCACTATCTACTTCATTTTCAATTCCCTAAATACTGCAGTTGTTTTCTGGTGAGGAAGGTTATTACTATTCATTTTCAAAATTACATTTGCGTTTAAGTAATGGAATTTGAAATCATTATGCCTCCCATTGGAATTCAAAATGCTAACACTTGCTGTGGTTGTTGCCCAAGAGTAAGTCAGAGTATGTATTGACATTGATGAATTGATATTTTGATTTTCTTCTAAGGTGCTAATCATGAAAAGGGTTAGGCATCCCAATGTTGTTCTCTTTATGGGAGCTGTAACTCGTCCTCCGAATCTTTCAATTGTTACAGAATTTCTTCCTCGGTATGTTTCCATATTTTACCTCTTTTTACATTTTTTATTATAATCCTCATTAAATAATTTTCTGAGATTGCTGTGTTGGAATTTTATTCATGGCTTACAGGACTTTTATAATGCTCCAGTTACTAGTTGACCACAACTAGTTTTCCTTGGGGAAGATTTAGCAGATATTAAGTCTTGAAGCATATCCAAATTATCTAATTCATTATCAGTAAATGAGATGATTTCAAAAGAGGCACTAGTAAATGTGCTTTAAACAATAAATCATTTATCATTGGATTAAATCTTTCTCTTGGGCTGTATATTCACTTTGTCAGTTGTTCCTTTTGCACTTGGTATTTTCCAGCATAATTGCTCAAATTTATCTCTCACCAGAAAGTACAAAATTCTGTTAGAAGCCCCAGTGCCTGTGTTTCTTTCATAATTATTAACTTTTTGGTTTTTTATTATTCATTTTAATTGGAAAGCTTGATTTATGTTTGCAGAGGTAGTTTGTATAGGTTACTTCATCGGCCTAACAATCAACTAGATGAGAGAAGGCGTTTGAGGATGGCCCTTGATGCTGTATGATTCTGTCATTCTTACCTTACGGTTTCATACCTTTCTGCATAAATGTGCTTTTCTTGTGTCTTAGCTGACAATAATTTTTCTCTTTCGAATAATTCTACTTTCAGGCTCGGGGAATGAATTATTTGCACAATTGTACCCCAGTAATTGTACATCGTGATCTGAAGTCCCCAAATCTTCTAGTTGATAAAAACTGGGTTGTTAAGGTTCTATTTTATCTCTTTTTCACATCTAAAGTCTCTCACATGCCTAATTTGGTTTGGCATATAGTTTTGTCTGCAATTTTCCTTTTACACATTTTTCTGTAATTTAGGTATGCGATTTTGGGTTATCAAAGATGAAGCACAGCACATTTCTTTCCTCAAGGTCAACTGCAGGGACGGTGAGTTGAGCTAAACAACCAGCTGGACATTTATTTCTTCTTTTTTTCCCCTAATTTTATTCAAATTTTTTTTTTTTTTATAGTCTGTCTTCTTTGGTGTTTCTGATGGCTGTCTTAAATGAAGCAAAATCATGTTGCAATTGTGTGCGTGATACACATGATTACTGCTTATGATCGTTGTTTGGCAATAACTGGGCCCTAATTGTTGTGTCATCCAGATTGATCACTTTTACATTCTTTTTGTCTTTTCCCAAGTTTTTGTTTTGTCAATTGCTACCCAGGCCTTTGAGGTCACTTTTACCCAAGCTTATAGCTTGACAAAAAAATCATTACCTGCAATGTGGTGCCTGAAGGTACCTGCTAGTCCACATGAAAAATCTTTTAATTTGAAAAGCGCAGTTGGGATAGATAGTTGGATAGATGTTCAGTAAGCATCTTTCGTAGACCTTGATAGTTGTAATTCACTAATCTTAAAATAATGTATTCTTATTAAGTGCAAGTGAGATGTACAAGCATATATGAATGTATGTATTACCAATAAGTAACAAACATAGAAGTAATGCATACATAGAAGTAGGATCTGAAAATCATGTTCATTTAGGGGTAGATGACGGTATTGCTTTGATATGTCTAATAACTTTAAATTTAAGCACAATTGTCAGTTTGTATCTGTGTGTGTTCTATAATCAAATTTTAGAAGAGAAAGACTTTATTGATATATTCTTTTGGCATTCTTCCATATCAGAAAGAAATTCCTCGTTGGATTTGCAACTCTATGAATTCGTGAATGCTAAATGATAGTTATTTTATTTTATTTTTTTGAAAATAAAATTCTGAACAAAGTGTCAACTTTTCTAGGCACTTTTAAAGGGAATTATAATCTTAGACATAAAAATACAGTACAACCATGTTGGATTGGGTATTTCTGTAGAGATCCTTGGACTCAATTTTCTGATGTATGTTATGAGTTTAATAGTTGGGGCAATCTGAAATAATCCAATGTGTTCCAACACAAGTATTGACGGTTTAGGTACTCCTGCAACTTTGTTATACTGAACTACTGAGAGAAAGAAATTGATTTAGTAGGGTAATGAAGTCGTGAATGTTGAGAGTATTGATGTATCACTTGCATTATGGTTCACCCTTGCGAATTATCATTTTACTCTGCATTAAAGTAAGTTCATGTCGTAATACTTTTCTTCAGGCTGAGTGGATGGCTCCGGAAGTTCTCAGAAATGAACCTTCCGATGAAAAGTATGGCTTTCACTTATTTAACATTATTTTCATCAGATCGTTTACTCATTGTTTGTGACAATCTTATCAATACGCAATGCAGGTGCGATGTTTATAGCTTTGGGGTCATATTATGGGAGCTCTGTACGATGCAGCAACCATGGGGGGGAATGAACCCCATGCAAGTTGTTGGTGCAGTAGGATTTCAACACCGTCGTCTTGACATTCCGGACAATTTGGATCCTGCTGTTGCGGATATAATTAGGAAGTGCTGGCAGACGTGAGTATATTTACAGTTGTTCATTTGTTGCCTTGATACTTAACGTGCTTGATTAGGTACCTATACTGTTATCAATAATACATAAAATCAAAAGCACATTACTTTTTGGTGACTTACCTTAAAAACTAGAGTAGGCATTGATACTTGATATTGCTTAGTAGCCACCATTAATGTTATTACCAAACTTTTAGGTATTAACATGTTGCTGATGATCTGGTTGATAGTCTATGATGTAAATTCATAAGATGTGTTTGTTTACCTCATTTTTACTTTTTCTGTTATTTATTCTGCCACTTAGTTTTCCGTGCTACACTTATATTTATTTTACATAACTTCAGTGAACCTTCATATAAAGTTTTGCTGAGACCTATCTTCTGTCGTAACGAAGGGTTCTCAAAATTTGTTCCTTAACAATCCAATCCCAAGATTAAATCAAGCTACCTTCTTAAATTGATTTCAAATTGAATTTTTTTAACCTGATGGCTAAGTTAGCCTCTTGTTAATGAAGACATTGAGACCATGAAAAAATGTTTCAAGAAGCTACAAGTAATCTTGGCTGATAATGGTTTTAGTGCTTATTTCAAAGTTGTTTAGGTGTATTCGTAAAGGGAAGGTAGATTGTAGTATTGAAAAATTGATTATGTTGGTGGTATAAACAAGAAATGCAGTGAATTATGGTACATATGCACAAAATCTACTCATCTTGAATATATATGGACTGTACTTGAGTGGTGATTGGTGAAGCCATGACTCGCCTCGCATTTAAATTCTCTTAAAAAAATATCCCTATTCCTTTGTATCCTGTCCTTTTTGTATTTGCTTTATCTGAAATAGTTGTTCTCTTCAAATTGATTGATCTATCATGATATCTGCTCGAATCGATTCTTGCCACATTTAGTTGTAAAGCTTATTATTATTTCCCGGAATACTTTTCCACAAGATGGTGTGGTTTCTTTTTAAGACTGTTTATTTGAAAGTTTCTATCTCTTGCAGCCACCCTCAGTTTCTGTGAGTGATCGTCAGTGTGTCACCATCTCGTTGTATCAATATCCAATATTGATATATGTAACTATTAGATGAGCCTGGCAGCTGTAAATGTACTCTGGGGAAGAAATCTGTGTTGTTATTTTATTGTCGTCATTTCAGTGTGTATAACATGTAAATGTATTACATACATTTGAATCCATCAGGGTGTATTAATGGGCAGAACTGACATTTATCATCTTTTTAACATTGTAGAGATCCAAAAATGAGACCGACATTTACAGAGATCATGGCTGCTCTGAAGCCATTGCAGAAGCCGATAACTAGTTCACAAGTGCCCAGACCGGTGCCATCTGTAAGTAGTGGCCGCGAGGCTGGTCAGATATCAAAATTTTTGGCAGACTCAACAGGCTAAATGAACAAGAGTCTACAGCTATAAACTAATTCTCGGCTCACTGGTTTGCCTAGAAACAGAGGCAAGTCCCGTACTGTTGGGACAGGAAAATGTTTGATAGATGATGATGGTGATAACCCAACATGTACTCCAGTTGAGATGATTGTGATTCTTTTTAACATTTCCCATTCTATTTTGTACCCTTAATTGTTGAAGCATGCTTAGTCTTGTGCATTTGCTTGTTTAAAAAAAAAAAAAAAAAAAAAAAAAAAAAAAAAAACAACAACAACAACAACAAAAACAACAACAAGGGGTTCAAATAAAATTGTTGTAATCAATGTTTTGCACAATGTTGTTTTGTTGCTGTGGTGCTCTTGAGATCATAATGCTGCAATAACTAGATGTTAAGAGGGTCAAAACTGGATAGGGCCTAAGTTACAAAATGTCTACAAGTAGTGTATAATTCCAGACTACTAACAAAAGCACCTTTTCTAGTAAAATGCTCGTTATACAAGTATTTCTCACCTGTTATCGTGGATAAGGGAACTATTCTTCAAGTTTGCACTTGATGATCACATGTAAAGGATAAGGTGGGGAACAAAAATCCCTCATTGACGTGAGCAAGATATTTTCATTTATCTCATCGCATATCTTGATAAGACACAAGATGGCTACTTTCTTTGGATCTCCAACATTTCTCTCACACCCAATTACAACAACTCACCAGTTCTCTTCATCATCGCAAGCACCGCCACCACCGCCCCCTCCATCTTCATCAAATCAACCATCACAACCACAATCTCCAACCCCATCTCCACAACTAAGCACTGCTTCATCTGAGCAGCCAGCACCAGTTACTGCAAAGGTGCAGCAGCAGAAGCCTGCTAAACCAGCCTCTGTTGAAAGCACTGATTGGATAGCTTCTAGTTTAACAAGGAGATTTGGACTTGGTGCAGGCCTTGCATGGGCAGCCTTTCTTGCTGTTGGTGTTATCTCAGAACAAATAAAGACCCGCCTTGAAGTCTCTCAACAAGAAGCAAATACAAGGTGCTCACATCTCTTCCTGCGAGCTTCATTAAATTATCATATCATTGTTTATGATTAAAAGCTTTTGCTTTGCACCTTGAGGTATATATATATATATATAATCCAAAATCCCCTATATGTATATGTATATATATATATATATTTGTGAGACACTATGATAGCATAATTTTGATTGATAAAAATATATTGTATTATGTAGAAATGTGGAGAAGGAAGAGGAAGTGGTGTTGCCTAATGGCATAAGGTATATTTGATTCAAACCTCTTGTATTGCATGTGATCAAATCAAACGCAGATGCTTTTATCACTGTATCACAAATTTACATTTATAATAATTTGAAACAGGTATTATGAATTGAAAGTGGGAGGTGGTGCCACTCCAAGAACAGGAGACTTGGTGGTGATTAATTTGAGGGGAGAAGTAGAAGGAAGTGGGCAAGTTTTTGTTGATACATTTGGTGGAAACAAGAAGCCATTGGCTCTAGTAATGGGTTCAAGGCCTTATGGTAAGGGAATGTGTGAAGGCATTGAATATGTGTTGGGATCAATGAAGGCAGGAGGTAAAAGGAGAGTTATTATTCCTCCAAATTTAGCATTTGGAGCGAATGGTGCAGATTTAGGTGACGGGGTGCAAATTCCTCCATTTGCAACTCTTGAGTACATTGTGGAAGTTGAGAAAGTTTCCATTGCACCAGCTTAATATTCCATACCTAATGAAACATTACTTAAAGAAATTTTATTTAATGCATGGTTTCCTTTTCCCATCTGAGTCATAAATTTATGGCTAATTGACATTGTAGTCGTTGTTGATGGATTGAAATCATTCAACTAAACCTCCAAACAAAATTTGAGCACCTAAAAAACTAATTTTAGATCGAACAAAATTTAAAAGTTTAACAAAGCAAATAATCGAAATATTCAATTTTAATAACAATAATATTATATTTACTCTGTTGAGATATTTAATTGATTTTTTAACTAACGTGGTAAATGATGTATTACTATCTGATTGATTTAATTGATTGAAAATTACTAAGTCTTGTCATTTTTTGTTCAAATAGTGAATTTTTGTTCGTGACACATTAATTAAAATACAAAATAAATATGCCAATTAAATAAACATAACATCACTCTTTTAATAATTTACACAGCCTTATTTTAATAAAAATAACAAGTAATGTTTAAGAAAGATAACGTTAAATATTGCAGGGATGGGTTGCTAATGAGCCGTTTATAACATAGGGCACCGCACCTTTTGAAAATTCTTATTAAAATCTTTACTATTTTAACAAAAAGATAATTATATCTTATTTTTTTATAAATCAATAATATAAAAATAAAAATAATTTGAATTTATATCTATTTCGTTCATATATAATAGAACAGTATTTTCAAAGAAATAAAAAGAATCAATGATGAGTGTGTGTATAAATATATATCTTGACAGACCTAATTGAATTTGATATTCTTCTTTTAAGAAATGGTCACTCTTGGTGGAACCCGGTCTAGAATTTGCATGATCAGCAATTTAATAGTCGAAGCAGTGACATCAACATTGAAAAAGCATTGCTACACCAACACAAATGCAAGCTGAAGCTGTACAACTTTCATTTGTTTATCTCCATCAGGAGTCAAAAACATCTCTCTTGGACTTGCGGTATTGCGTATTATCACCTCAGCATGAGGCGATAGACAGCTCAATGGTGTTCGATACTGATATTTTAATTTTAAATTTCATCGATCTCATATTAATGGTTTTATTTTGAGATTTATTATTCTGTCACATGGCATAGTAGTATTGGACTATCCTACACACAAGTGTTTCTCATTAATGAAATTATTAGGTATCAATGATATAAAATGATTGAATGGTTGAAAATCTCGCAAGACTTATATAATTATTTTCATTATTTTTCGACCAATAAATTTCATATCATGTAATAATCTACACCTTAAATTGTACAAGAAAGTTTTGTACATCAAGTTATAGATATACCACTGTTGTTTTAACATATATGTTTTTTAAATAGCAATAATAGAGTTATAATCTCTGATCATATATTAGTTGGATGAAAATATCTCTAATTCCAGATGATTTAGTTTTATTATTTTGTATTTACATTCAAAACCAATGCTATTACATTACTTCAATCAGTACAACATAAATTTATACAAACACATCTCTCTAAATATGGAGTAGAGGTATTCTATTATTTATTGTAGATTTTAGAGTTATGCTCAATAGATCTCTATGCTCTATTGTAAGCTTATTAATACAAATTCCTAATAAACTTCATATTGTAATATGCGTTGTAACAATTTTTTTTAAAAAAATAGACTATTGATGTCAAATAATCATAAACTCTTCTATAAACTGATATGATATAATTACATGAGTTAGATAAAAATACCCCTTGGTTCATATGATTTATTTTTATTATTTTATATTTTTCATCCAACTAATAAAATTGTGAGTACAACTAATTAAGATGATAAAAGGAAAATAAGGAGTTTGGTATTCAAAACTTGCTCATACCAATAGAGAGAGATAGAATAAATGTTTGGCAAAATAAAAACAAATATATGCTGCATTAATTTATAGCTCTCCTCACTAATTGATGTAAATTTTTGAATGTTTGTTTAAAGTTTTCAACAATACTTCAGTAATAATAATGTTAGAAATTTTAATATTTGAATATATTAGAACTAAAAATTAAGATTTAAATATTCGAAACAAAATATTGATTCATACAAATACATTGATTATACTAATGTATTCTCAATAAATGCCCCTAAAATTACCCGTAAAAATTGAAAAGCTGCGTGTTTCGTTGCGGAGCACAAATTCCAAAAGAGAGAGGGAGAGAATTGATTCAACGCCGTTCTAATTCCAACCACATACGATACGCCACGTCACCAATGAATCCACACACGCCCTATATATATAATAATAAATGGGAAATTAAAGAAACGCAAAAGCAAAATATCATCGTGTCAATAATATCAGAATCAGTTGAGCAGCATCAAGAACAAGAATGGGAACAGTAATAGATTCCCATTTCTTAGCTCTCACTGCCATTGTCACTGTAAAAACTTGCCTCTTTCTTTCTTTCTCTTTTTTCTTTTCTTGCTCTTTCTCTTTTGTGTTAAAACTTGTCGGTGAGTGTTTGTTTGCAGGTGGGTTACCAGTTGTTATTCTTTGTAATCACTGCCCTTTTCAAGTTCGATAAAGTCACTGACTTTGCTGGTAGATATCATATCATAATCACTCTCCTTTGTTTGCTCGCATTCATGTAAATATATTATCAAAAACTACTAATTGGGATTCTTTAGTTGCTACTTGATTTTGTTTTAATTTTTGGTTTCTTTTGTTTCTTTTAGGAAGCACCAATTTTATTATTATAGCTTTGTTGACTCTCATTCTCAAAGGCTCATGGCATTTTAGACAGGTAAATTATTGTACACCCACACATATGATGAAAAAGTACCATGGAATTTTGTATGACAATTAGAGAACTCTTATTATTTTCAAGCAAGGCATGTTAGATTCCGCTTTATCACTAGCTTTGTAATCCTGCTTGTAAGTAGGACCTGATTTATGAATTTGGATCACAGTGCTGAGTTGAGCTATGCTAAGCTTTTTATAATCTTTTGCCATGCCTGCATTTATAGCATTGTATGGTGAAGTTTTAATCACGTCTAATAGCTGCCAATCAAAATATTATAAAAGCTTAATGCAGAAGGGCTGAACCTAAATCCATGATCCAGATATAACTGTTATTTTGATTTTATAGGGAAAAAAAATGCATGACTAGATTTTGGGGGAAGTTGCAAATGCAGCCAAACACAATAAATTTATAAGTAATGGTTCAGTGCGTAGTGTAATGGTGCGCTGCTTGTTTATATCTTGATCGAAGCTTAAGGGTAGAATGAGGGCAGTGAGTTTCTAAGAAGGGAAGGTAGGTATAGAAGGAGGCAATTTTGGGAGCTTGTTTATCCAATAAAAATGGGAAAAGAGGTTAGAGATAGAGCTAGTGGTGGCTGGCAATCATACTCTGATGCTCAAGTTAGTTCTAGGTTGGTTTTGGTGTCAAGGGTTTGCTAACCCTCAACAAGGGTGTTGGCTTAGGGCTGAAGATGAGCCTTGACTTTTTTTTTTTTTATTTATTTGTTGGTGCATTTTGCTTGGTGCAAAAGAGAAAACCTGAATGTTTATATATTGATGCACTTGGGCTGTTCCCGTCACCTTGCCAGTTGGCGTTACTTTATTGATGCTTTCCCTACTCAGGCAGGTACAATATTGTCTTTCCTTCGGGTGGTGTAAACAACCTGATAGCCTTGTTTAATGATTGTGCTCATTTGTTCATTCACTCACTTTGTCCTTTTGTACACGTGTCAAGCGTAGCAAAAATGGTCCCAAACATCTTTGAGGGAGCTGTTTCATCTGCTACTGGCATGGCAGTTTTTTATTTCCTCTTTTTTGACAAGCTGCTCTCCCATTGGTTCCTTATTTCTAGCTGAGGAAACAATATTCCTTTTGGTGATAACAACCCCTCGTTTGGCCATTAATAAATAATCTTCATCTCATTCTGTCCATGCTAGGACGAGCATTCCTCTCTGCGTTAATCTTTGGAGTAGCCAGTGTAAACCAACTTTACTTAATACTCTTTTATTTCTGACCCTCATCAACACGTGGCATTATATTGTTGACCTTCTATTTTCCCTCAAACTTTTATCATATGAGACTCTTTATGTTCTCTAGTTCATTATTCATTTAATGGTTTTGCTGCTTTAATTTTTCAGGTTGTCTTGACATTTCTTGCAGTCGTATGGGGTCTTCGCCTAGCTCTCTTTCTATTGATGAGGTACATTGCATGAAAAGCAAATTTCTTATTCTGCCAGGGATTTTTGTTTTAGGTATTGTTCAATATCAATTCAAAATATTAATGTTATACGAACAATAGTTCTTTGATTGGGAAGACCATATTTTACGTATCAACTGTCTGGTTATTGAATATGTAGCTTTATCATACTTTTCAGGAGCTCACTTAACATTGTCTTTGTCCGTCTATTTAGTGTTTAAAACATCATATTTAACATCATTAAGCTACAACTAGTGTTTTGGTGTCATTACTGTTTGCTATTGGCTTGCCTTGTTTTATTTGAGAGTTGCTGCTGCAATTAGTATTCGTTTTAAATAACCTGGCTATTTGTCAAGCTTCCTCATCTTTTCCCTGGCTATTTACTTACGCTTTACCTGAATGTTTCTTATTTTATGTTTTCTTGTACTACACCAATCATCTTAGTTTTGTTCATGTCAGAATCAGTTTGTACACTGCAGTTTGATTAACAGTTACTGTTTTTAAGTGTGAATGTCTGTACTGCCATTTCATAACATATGTGCTGTGTCCAGAGTTTTCCATTACACAATGTTGAAGATATTCTATTTCACTTTTCCTGCCTCTTGCTAATTTTAAAAGCTTCAACCTTATCTATTTGGATGTTTTTAGTCATCAAATTTCACCATTCTCATCCTTCTTCTGTATTCTTGCATATATGAAATAAAAGTTTGCATTACCTGAAATTGATCTGAATTTTAATGGTTTAGTTTTCTCTAATCAGTAAACTAATGGTTTTCAGTATCACACATAAGCTTAATTAATATAAACAATTAGATACATTCCAAGGAAACAGTTCTCACTTATGTCTGAAGAGTTAAGTACTTTATCTTAAAGTAGCTTTGCAATTTGGGTTTCTTATCGTCGGTAGATTATGGTGCAATATCATATCATGTGCTTGATGAAAAAATATGCCAATGTACATGTGTCCATAATGCGTATCATACCTAACAGTTTAGCTGACCTTCAAAAGAATTAGATTTACTAGAACCAGAATCAGACTGACACTGTTGGGAACAGTGGTTAGCTAGCCCCCTCGGCGTGAGTTTCAATCTTTGTCTAACCATAGTAATCTAAACTGGTCTTGTGCATTTTTGGGATAATGGTAATTGTTATTCTTTAAGTGGCAGCTGAAGGTATGGCTGCCTCCAGAGTAGTTATGCTTCTTATAAATTATTGTTTTATTTTTAGAAACATTGATTATTCCTTTCGAAGAAAATATTACTAAATGAAATATGCACACACACACACAAACAAGCCAAATATGTATCCAATCAAGAATAGAAAGGCACTTTACCATTCTTGTTGCTGAAAGTAGTAGTCATGAAGGGAAAGGGATGATAATGGATTTTAATGTTGGATAAGAATAAGAGGTCAGATGGAGGAGTACCATTTTTAAGGCTTTTGGAGGTATGTTCCTGATAAACTGCTACTTAGGGGCTATTAGGCCATTATCATAACAGCTTAGCCTGTAGTTAGTGTTGGTAATAGTCCCTTCTACTAACTTTCTAGAACATTCAGCAGGCATACCTTTTCAATATAACCAAATGTTCCACAGTTATCCTCTCCTCTCCTGTATGGCTAGGTTTTTTTATTATTTTATTATTATTATTATTATTATTTTATTTTTTTATAAACAGTATATATATATTTTTTATAAACAGTATGGTTACTACTAAAAAAGTTAAAGTTTATCTAAAAATTTTCATGCCATCCTCTTGATTCTTTGACACTTGTGGTGTTACCCCCTCAGTTTAATATGGAAAGGAATGCTATTTATAACCACTTTGTTATGTTTCATTTATGATTTTACTGTATTAACTCTATTAATGTTCCTGACCAGGATTCTGAAGTGGGGTGAGGATCGACGCTTTGATGAAATGCGTAGTAATTTAGGGAAATTGGCAATTTTCTGGATATTTCAGGTATCTTATATTTATTGCTTTCTACACTAGAGAATCAGTTAGAGCTCTCTCTAGTTTATTCATGTGGGAATATGTTACCATTAAAATATGATTTATTGAATTTATACTACAGGCTGTTTGGGTGTGGACTGTGAGTTTACCAGTAACGGTGGTTAATGCGAGTGACAGACATCCATCTGTTCAGGCTGAGGATGTGATTGGGTGGATAATGTGGTCGGTGGGTGTCTCTATTGAAGCTATAGCTGATCAGCAAAAACTGTCTTTCAAGAACTCCCCAGAAAACAGAGGGAAGTGGTGTCATGTTGGGTTGTGGAAATATTCTCGACATCCAAACTATTTTGGTGAGGTTGGTCCTTCATTTCTTTTAATTGTCACTACCTCTTAGATCTGGCTTTTGTCTGCAATCACTAAATCTAGTCATTATCAACATTTTACGCTCTTGGTCATAGTAAAGTGATTATATCTCTGTTTTGTCGCGTGGCTAGCTTTTTAATTTCCATTCAAGTCTTTTATTTCAAGTATGAAACTTTTATAATCACATGAAAAAATCATTGGCTCTAGAACTCAACTAGTTGCTGTTGATATGTAATAACATGTCTACATAATTATGGCTTAAGATTACCACTGCTGGTGAATGCTTTAACAGTTACTAATCTTCAAGATTAAAAGGCTTGAAAAAGTGAGCGTGAAAAAGTGAGCGAAGGGGCTCCCATCTCTAGGAAGATTGTGTCCAGGATCTCCAAACTGTCTATATTTGCTTAGTGAGGGATTGTGTAGGGTTTCAATACCAAATATTGAATATTATTCATTCTAAACCATAATAATGACACACATGTCATGAAGTCATAATGACAAACATCTACCACAGTGGTGTCATGCATGCACCATGAAATCCGGCTTAACTATATACAACATCAAACACATTCATACTTGTCAGATTGGGGTATTCACTAGCACAACAGATTTGTGCTTTCTGATAACAAAATCTCATCAATGGAAAACCAAAGCATTCTTTAGCCAATTTTTTAAGGTTAATGAACGGCGTAATGCTCTGGTGCAAGTCTTGGTTGAAATCCTTTTGCAGTCACTTAAGCAACAAGATCAGGGCTTCAAAAAGCTACTATGAAGTTTTCCTATGAACTTTGTAAGTATATGAGAATGTTTCAGGAGTTGGTGGGTTTTTATTTTATTTGTCTTTTGGCAGATGTGTCACATGGGCATGGTTAGTGAAATTGGCATGATAGTGGGTTGTGCTCTCTCTCTATCTAATGATTGTTTTACTTATCAGATGCCTGTCGAATAATTTAGATAGCCATACTTTATTAAAGCTAATGGAGGATGTTTTGTGAAATGCAATTAAAATGCCAGTGTATCCAATGCAAAACTTACAGGCGGTCAGTGAAATTAACCTGTGCATATATAAGGTACCTGAGTGTGCTGCAGTACTTGTATGGATCAAGAAAATTGATACTTTCAAAGAGAGTAGCCATTTAGCAAGAAGAAAAAACCCTCATTGTGTTCTCAAATTGCTGTTAGCATCCAACAAGGATATACAGCTGTCAATCAACTCTGCTATCTGTTGCCTTGACCTTAACTTTTTTAATTGATAAATGTTGTGTTCAGATTTTCCTATGGTGGGGAATTTTTGTTGCTTCTACTCCGGTACTGGATGGTGCTGAGTGGCTTGTAATCCTTGGGCCGATCTTTCTTACAGTGTTGCTTCTTTTTATCAGTGGCATACCATTGCTTGAGGTTTGCCTCTCTTGTTAGACACACGCGCACATATATTTTATAGGTCCATCTCCATTTGAAAATATGCTTATGATGCCTTTCATGCTTCATTCGTATGAATGGATGCAGGAGTCAGCAGACAAGAAATTTGGCAATATGCCTGCGTACAGACAGTATAAGAAAACAACCAGGTCAACCAATCCCTTTGGTTTTTATAGATTTACATTGATATTTGATATAATCTGGTGGAGGAGCAAACCTAACATGTTCTGTTCATTTTTTGACGAATTCTCTGTTACAGTCCTCTGATTCCATTGCCCCCAGTAGTGTATGGAAATTTACCTTTGTGGTTGAAGACAATACTCTTTGAATTGCCTTTGTACAGCCGTAATCTTCCACGGGAAGGGCCAAACTGGTGAGTCTACAGATTCTCGCCAGAATTATTTTATCATTGGAAATGAATATCGTAACTAGTGTGTCTGTTCGTCTTTGCGCATTTAGTTTGTCGTTCCTTAAGGAATTATGGAATTGCAGCAGTATGTTTTCTTTACGTTGATTCTTCTAGAAAATCTTACTTTGGTAACACAATTGTTACGTGGTTTGGTCAGGTAAAACACATATATGGTGCCAAAAGTAGACTCCCACCTGTTTAAGTTGCATGTGATACCTATCTCTTCCAAAATGAACACCAAACAGAAAGGATTATAGCTCTAATGGAAATAGCAAAATTTGTCTGTGTCTGTGTCTGTCTCTTCCTCTTTTTATTTTTTTTTCCCCCTGTTGAATGGAAGTGTTAGATATGCCTCTCAAAACTGCAAATTCTGGTTGTAACTTTGAGGTTTGCTTCTTCCACTTTTAAGGAGATGTGTCTGGTCACTCTTAACTAGCCTATATTCTTCACCGAGTTTATCTTCAAAAATGTCTCTAATGTAAGAGATCAGAACTGATCCATTAGAGATAATTAGCTGCCTGCTTTACTGCTGGAATTGCAGTTACTTTAAAAATATCTTCTTTAAAAATATCTTCTCCAGTTTAGAGTATATAAATTTCTTACCGCACAATGAAAGATAATTAGAAAATAGGGAGATTGCTAATTTTCCCCCTACTATATTTAATATATGCCATTTATCCCCTCAGTATTTTTATAATAGCTAATAATCCCCCTAACAGTATTAGTTTACAATATTACCTCTCTATTCAGATACACTTTTATTTGTATTTATATTTGTTTACATCAAAACATATATTTCTTATTTTCAATACTTCATTTTTTTTTATTAAGTTTCTAGTCATATAATTTATTTAATTTATAATAAATATAAATAAAAGTGTATTTGAAAATAAGAGTAATATTCTAAACTTATATTGTTGGGAGGTTATTGATTATTATAAAAATAGTCGGGAGACAAATGGTATATATTAATTATAATAGGGGGGAAATTAGAAAATATATCTGAACAAATAAATAACTTGAAAGAGAGTAATAAAATTTCAGAATAATTTTATCTTATGTAGTGGATGTACTATTCTGAGTTTGAATCTGATGCATGTATTAGTATTTATAAGGCATTTTCCATTGTGCAAGGTGTAGAACAAACCACAGAGAAAGCATCGATGAATTGAAGATGGGTTAAGCACGTCATTGGTTACACAAGGTTTCTACCATCAAAGAGAAGGACTATGCTTATGTTCTAGCTTTCATTTATGGCTTTTTCCCTACTTAGTACTTTCTGCAGGAGGGTATGACAATGCGCTTATTGCAATTAAAGCTTGTATATATTTTCATTGAAATTGTTTTATAGGATACATGAGAGAACGTGGCGTTAGGCTTGTATAGAAGCTTTGGAGAATATAGAGATCATTAAGGCAAGTGTTAAAGAGAGATGAATGCTGAAATGCAGATGATCATTTTAACATGTTGCCATTATAATATGTACATGATTACATAGCCTGCCCAATTCTGTGTCTCGGTTAAGGGGGAAAGTGAGCAAATTAAACCCCAGGTGGCAAGGACCTATTGGAAAGGTGAGGCTAAACAAATGAACAAATTTGGACCAAAGAAACCATCAATTACAAACTTGCAGTGTTATTGATATTCTCCAAAGAAAAGACAGCACCAAATCTCGCCTCGGCTGATGACTGCGAATGTGATAACAGAATGTAAATGACCCATAAATGAAGGCATACGAGGTACACCAAAGACCACAATTTTGCTATCGGATTTCTCCTCAGAAACACCACACCAGCCAAAAATATAGAATCCAACTGCTTAAGCAATGATCCTATATGCTTCTTCCCGGAACGGATTTTTTCTTCAAAAAGGGGCCTCAAGTTTGATTGGGAGAGATCCCATGCTCCAAATTCTAAATCTCTTGATGAGCCGGTCACTGGCTTGTTCTCATCCAGCAACCTTGAAACTGCCTGCAAATGTGTTAGGCAGAAATTATCAATAACTAAATTTGTTACACTTTTTTCCCCCAAAAAAGAAAGCAAACAGCAGTTCTAGAGTGAAATTTTACCTCAATTCTGAACGCTAGAGTGGCCTTCTCTGAGGAGAGAGCCTCCACCTGGTTGAATGAGCAGAATTAAAAAGTTACTAGTCTTTGAAAATTGCAGATATGGCATCATAACACTCGACGCCTAATAGTTCAAACTGTTATGTGGTCTTCCATTACTAGTTAAAAGTTTCAATCATTATCTCCTTAACTAGAGAAACTTCAATAACACAGCAAGACAAAGTAGCTTTTATCTGACACAGGATCAATATATTATAATGAGACTAACAGCTATATACCAGTGTTCTGAAAACATTAAGCAACAACAACCACCAAAAGAGAAATGCAATTTAATATCAAAACTCTTTTCCTGGCACTTTCAAAGCTCAAAGGTGGAAGGCATTTAGTAAAATGAATAAACTATGTTTACAATTTTACACTAAAAGGTTTAGGACTTCTACTTGTTGTTTTCATTCTTTTGTTAGTACAATATTTCAACAGAAAATTACCATTCTTTCCATGAAACGGAGTAATGTTATTATGGAAAGACTAGATGTTTCTATAATCCCATCCATGTGAACAAAAGCCAAGCTAAGCATCCTCATTACTGGAAATTGTGGTGCGACCAGGTAAAAAGTTTAAAAGGAAAACCTGTCCTTGTTTCTGAATTAAATGGTCTGTAAGCTGACCAAGCCTTCGCTTTAGCTCAATTTCTACTTCGGTTGGATCCTCTATCTCCTTCCTTGTCATTTCGATGTTTCCTTCCAGCTTCTTTGCCTGAGATATAACACAAATGATTAAAAATCGATGTTACCAAAATGATCTCATTCATACTAACAGATAAAAGAAAATATTCTAAACATAAGAATGACTTGAGTTACTTCTCAGTCAGTTTCTCAACATCACTATTAAGTCATCGCGTTATAAGACTTTGAACCTTATAGATGCACTGCATTGTTTATATCGTCCCAATATTCTAGAACACACGAACATCTCAGTTTGTAAATGAGTAACATCTGAAATACAAGCTCACCTTATCTTCCAATTGGATGATTTTGTCAGCTATGAAAGTATATTCTGCCTCAAGTATCTCCCGTTCAAATTCAACTCCTTTTGAAGCTGCTAACTAAACATTTTCACATAAAATGAAAATCCTATCACAAAACAGTCATGCAAGAATTTTTTATGCAGGAGGATGGTATAAAAGCTGAATAAAAAGAAAAAAGGAAAAATAAATAAAAGTAAATAACACATCCTAAGCAGCCTACGGGGGACTGGCAGATGTAACTCACTTGCTTTAGATAAATTCCAGTTTGATGAGTATTGGAGATCCTCTGGTTGAGTTCTAAAACAAAGGAAAGGTATTTCAAGACTCATTCCAAGCAATGAATATAGGCAGGATAAATCTTAAGCATATCGAACAAATTCACTTAAAAAACAATCCAAATATTACATTACTCAAATGTAATCAATTATATGCTAAACAATCTTTAGAGAAAAACCACCGCCTAAATGAATGTTTGACATTAGCCTACTGAAAATTACTGCACTTGGGACAGTCATAACAAACTTGGTTAAGATCCTTTGCACGGTGAGGAGATAAAATAAACTTTCAAGAAGGTGTAGGAGGTCAGATGAGATATGGACGAAGGTGATGTATTTTGAGAAAGCATGTCACACTAAACAGCCAATACCAATGAACCCGCCTTGAGCATTTATGAGTCAAAGAACATTTTCTACCAATGCTGGACATGTTGTTGCATGGGCATAATTATGGGGAGGGCACATCAGACACCAACAGATGGACACATATCCAAATCAGGGTGTACACTTTCAAAAAAGGGACAAAAGTCATGACTGAATTGAGAAACAAATATAATTGAAACTGCAACTTCCAAGGACCAAGAAACCCCACTTTTGATTACATTGCTTCATTTATCAATCAGGCCGTATGGCGCTTCATTCTGTAGTCAACTCTAGGATACAAAGACAGTATTGTCCTTTTATTTATTTCTTTAGCTCAAACAGCTTCCACCAAGAAAGAAAAAAGAAAGCTAGTTGTATGAAAGGCGTCTGTTGGAAACTACAATCATTCTTAAAGGTTCTTATTGACACCACTAATATCAACGTAACAAAACTTGCAAGATAACCATTTTATCCCAACTCATGTCCAAAAATTTAATCCAAAAAACTACTCCTTAATCAGTATTATTGATTCTACTTCTACCTTAGTTTTATAGCTCTAATAACTATCAATAAGGTTAATGCTCTAGAAGGTTTCAGCTTTTCGATTTTACTAGAGTCAGTCAATATAAACATCTTCAAATCCTAATTTATATCTTTTTTTCATCTAACCTCAAAATATAAAGTCCCATAATGTGAGCTGAAATTCCCACAATTTAATTTTTGAATGCTCTCCCCCTCCCCCCCCACACAAAACAAAAAGAAGGTTACTTTTTGGAGGCCAGCAATGAGACAGGAACCAACCATTGCCGCGTCAAATACAATTATCATCACATATACAATAAGATTGCAGCTTTTAAAGTAGCCTACAGTCATGGCCCACCTATGATTTAAAAAGAAAACAGCGATAATTAGTGTTGACCTTTGGTCTTATCCAGCAATTTTCTTAATTTGAACTGAAAACCAAACCAAAATTTTCTGTTCCGATTTTTTTCAATTCGGATTTATATTATTGTTTTCTTTTTTTAGGGGGAAAAAAACCAAACTGAATCCATTTTTCTCAGAACCGGTTCAGTTCTGTCCACCCCTATGCAGTGACGTCATTTTTGGAGGCTGGGGGAGAATCTAGGGAGATGTATTTTATTTATTTATTTATTTTTCACAATATTCAAACGATCAGATAATATCAAAAGATAACATACCTTCATGGGCCACTTCTTTCAACTCTATTTGTTGTCGAAGTTCGGCTACTTGATTAGTCTGGCCACACAAAAAACAGGAAAAACAATTATTTAAACACGTAGTTGGTGTAAATCGAAAGGAGGCAAGTCACACAATAACTCATTAAATTTTTACCAATTTACACCACTACATGTGTGTATTCATCAGTGTTAGTGAAGTTTCATAAGCTAAAGCAGGGGATGCCGAGTAAAAAATTTATCCTGTTTCACACTATAGCTCATCAATGATTCACCATCGCCAGTATGAATATATCTCATTATTAAACCACCATAATTTTGCCACAAATGCTCAGACAACAACTAGCAGATCTTAAATCACAGTACTAGTAATTTATTGTAGAAGTAATAATGCAAAAGTAGGATCTAAATTAGCCCAAAAAAACAAAAAATACTGCTCTAAGATTCTCAAAATAATTGAAGAACAGTTAACAGGATAAAGAAAGAGATCGATTTGGCAACCCAACAAAGAATTAGAATGACATCATACCTCCATTTCAAGTTTCTTCTGTGCAGTAGCAAGGGCTCTTGCAAGATCAGCATTTGCAGTCTGCAACCAGCATTTATCATTAGAAACCACAATTAACCCTTAATAATGGCATGGCAAGAACTTCAAAAAATTAGGAATCATTTAGCTCGTCATAGGATACAATCGAAAAACTGATGACACTGTCCAAATAATATGTAATCCAGCCTTCTAAAAAAGGATGCAGTACCTCCAGTTTAGCCAATAGTTGAAGGGCTTCCATTCTGGTATTATTATGTCTCTGCTTTTCTAACTCAACAGCGTTCATAGTCTCCATCATACTTGTCTGAAGCTCTGAAGCCTGAAAGAAGTTAGAAGATAATGTCAACTACTATGAATCAAGAAATTAGAAGATAATGCCAACTACTATGAATAACACCAGAGAATCGAGTATAAACTCTTGGGAAATAAGAAAATCTTGGAAGCTCTTGAGAGGGTCAAATTAGGTGAATCACAAAGATTTTAGAAATTTTACATAAACAACTCATTTACAGAATCATTCCCACATACAAACTTGTTTAATATGTATCCTAATGATAAAAACCCAAAATGAGTAAGCATCTTTCTGAAAAAAATTAACAGAACATGCTTCTTTTAAGAATGTTGTTTTAAGGGGACAAAGTATTTATCACGGAACAAGATGATTTTGTAGAGTTTCACATGCTTAAATTTTCAGGATACTATATTCATTTATTAAAACTGCTTCAAGATCAAACTGGAAACTCTTAAAATTGAGCCCTCAAAGTGCTTAAAACGACAGTAGCATTTAAATCCTATGCGAAATTCAAACAATTGGCCTGGTCCTTTGAATTGTGAAAACCTAACGAGAGAAGGACACGAAATAGGAAAGAAAGAAAGCAGCAATCCTATTACTTCTTTCTTATTGAAAGCATAGTGAATAAATAAGTAAATATATATTTCATGAGTGTGTGTGTTTGAGTGTTTGCATCAGGTTAGTTGGAATTTCCCAGAATCTGAAAACCAAGCATGAACCTGAACTGATGTTCAAAGAAGACTTTCATACTAATCTTGACCCAAACTTACCAAAAGCCATCTTTTTGGAAGAATACCAATGCTAAGATTGTAATGACAGAACACTTTAGCCACATAAAGCAATTCCCAGGTGGTACGGCTGAGGGTCTGGGAGGAGTTCCTAGGTTCTAATCATGATAACTCATACATCTGAAAAAGCTACATATTTTACCATATCACACATTAAGGATGTCAAATTATCAGGATCACACTTGAGATTCAGGAGAGAGCCTTGTCTTTTACTTTCCAACTCAATTTTCTACCGGCAAAGTGAAGCAGTAGATGCTCTGATGATGCTGAAGGAAATGTTCAGTTCAAGTATCAAGCCAATTTCCCTACACTGATTTTTTAGTCAGCTGTGCAAAACAATTTTAAAAAGTGCCTGAAGTCAATAAAAGTTATAACAACACAGAATTGCTCTTAAGTTGTTCATCCTAGAATTACCATGGTTCTTTCAAACATATCTTCACTTCAAATTATTTGATAAACTGGTTCAAAATTCAAAGCTTGCAAAATGAAAACACAAACATATAATAGTTAATTATTATCCTTGGAACTGAAAACAAACTACACATTATTTTTTCAGTCAACAAAGAAAAGCATGACCGTGATTAAACCAATCATCAAATAAATAACCAACAACATTACCTCTTTTACTTGTTGTTTGGCTCGTTCTTCAAGTATTTTCTCCAAGCTCTGCTTCTCACCCTCTAATCGAGCAACCATATTTTCACGCTCTTTAATGGCATCCCCTGCTTTAGCTGCTGCTTTCTCAGCCAAAATCTTCTCCCTCAGCTTCCTCCTTTCCTCCCTTTCTCGTTCACTTTCAGATTCAGAAGACGACGAATCTGAATTGGAATCAGATCCATCCTCACTTGTTGAAGAAGATCCTCTCTTCAAATCATTTAATACAGAAGCCCTAATTCCTGCATTGGATTTATGGTTCCCTCTAATGTTACTCGTCAACCGCTCATCAACATTATTCATTCCGATCTTCACATCGGAAAATGCATCAACTTTCCCAGGTACGGACACCATTTCCAACCGGCTATTCTTCTTAACTTCGCCATTTTCTTTACTTCTACCATCTTGGGGTTTTACATCTTGCCCATTTATATTCTTCCAATCACTTTGCAATTCAACACTTGAAGACCTCCCTGAAGAACCAGACTCATCCCCATCACTAGGCTTATTTCCACCATTTACCTTACTCCATCCAGATTTAATCAAGCTGCTATTTTTATTAATCTTCCTATTTCTATTACCCAAAGTGCCCCCTTGCCTTCTTCTCTCATCCTTCCTAACATTTCCCAAACTCAGACCCTTATCAGGCGTGCCAAGCAGTTCAGTCCAGTCACTATCAGTAAGCGTAGACTTAGGTTTAGATTCTTTCGAACTTGTGAATGAATTATTTCTATTATAAACGTTTTTAACATTAGGGTCACTCTGCAATTTGCCTCTGTAATCATTAATTTCTTGTGTTCTCTTCTTCAATTGATCCTTTAATGAAACAGAGCCACTGCTCTTTGATGGGCCATCGATTTGAGGATCTTCAGATCGAGGCTTATCGCCTTTGCCAAGCGATTCTGCCGCTTGTTGATCGATCTGAGCCGTTGATTAAGTAATTCAATTTACAGAAAAAGAATAAAACTGACTTAAAATTAAAAAAAAATGTAAAATTAAAAAAATAAAAGCTTTCAATAAAAATGAAGAAATTAGAAAGAGAGAAATTGAACCTGTTGAAGGAAAGTTTCAGCGACTTTGAGTTTGTTGGAGATCCAATGCGCCATTGTAATTACTGATTTTTTTTAAAATTTTCAATTCAAATACAGTTACTTATTTATCACATTTTAATGAAGTATAATCAACAATGATCTTTTATATTTTCTCTTTGCTTTCGCTCGACGAACAAACAATGAGATGACGAAGGTGGAAGCGGAGAATGCAGATTTGCAGAGCAATAAGTGCTAAGGTAACGGTGTCGTTTCAACTTTGGATTAGACAATTTAATATTTCCTGTTAAAAAACTCCACGTCTGGGGGAGGTGGTTGTGAATTTAGGAAACAGCTTCATTTACCGGTGGTTTCTCCAAACATTAGGGGTAGTATCTGTTAATCACCCTTAAAAACTTTTTAACTAGGCAAATGCTAATTTTTAATTTACACCCACAACAAAAACATGCAAAAAGTAGTAACAACCACTGGCATCTGCTTGATTTTTGCATGAGTGTAAATTACAGCAACTGTAACTCAACAAGGCCCTTATACCCATCATCTAATGTGAAAATTAAAAAATCTACATATTAGGATGAGGGTACGCGACTGTGCTCGAGTTCAATTATGACAGACTAACATAGCCAGAAAAATTTGTATAGAACGATTCACTTTACCTATATCATGTGGCAAAATAGTAAGTTTTACCATATAATATATTAGATTTTTTTGTTGTAAATTTAGTATGTTAAAGTGAGACAAATTTTTTTAGAGATGACAATGAAGTGAAATAAGGCCAGCCATGAAATTCTTGGTGAGCTAAGCTAGGCTTTAACCCTACTAAATATTGAGAAAATTTTTAGTTTTATTGTAAAACTGCCACTTTCTCAATTATACAAAAATACTAGAACAGTATTTATAAAACTATCACTATTGTAGTTTCACTAAATTCTCATGATAATATTTACAAAATTGTCACTCCAGTATTATTTTAATTTTAAAAAAAAGATAATTATTTACCGACCACATATTGTTTCGGACTTTTTAAAATATATACTTTTTTTTATAGAAATTCACCCAAAGTTTACAAAGTTTTTCATTAGTCCAGTTTTGCCAGAATACCATAAAGAGATCTAATGAAATATCAGTCAAATGATTTTTTCTTCCCCAAATATAGAATGATGATTTTATCCTAAATGAATGACAAAAAAAAAAAAATAGATTTCATATTGTAGCCATTAGGAACACAACAATTACAACATGGACTATATAAATTCAAGAACCAACTAAATTAAAGCTCACAACCATAACATTCATTTAGTCTGTCAAACCTGCTCATATAATCTATCGAACTTCCTCATATAATCAATCAAGCACTTCATCTATACAGTGAAGCTTACAACTATACCATTCACTTGCAAATGCCATCAAGCTAGAACTAAAATTCTTCACTAGCATTCCAAATTATTGTTGGTGTTGTATGCATGCATGTGTTCTGGTTTCTACAACACCACATAATCCGAATGCAATATTTTGGTCATGTAGATTGAATAAATGCAAGTTTTAAGAATGGTTTGTTATTGAAGCTCTTATATACCTACTCCTAGGGATCAAATACCAGATAATTAAAATATGGAGCTGATTGATGATGTGGTGAAGATAAAAAAAAAAAAAAGGCTTAAGTTCATTAAAAGAAAAATTAAATATATCCTAATATTTTTGGTTTGTGTCTATGCAATTATGTTTATTAGCAAGTAATGTAGCTCCCTCCAATGTGCATTAATGAAAGCTTAATTATATCCTACTTGTCCTATTGTCTGTCTGTGTAATTGTGCTTAAATACATCTTGAATAACATGCTTTCAACCACAATAATATCCAAAATAACAAATAAAAAATTATCCAAAATAACCATTAATAATATAAAATAACAATACATCTCAAATAACATATCTTCAAACACAATAATATCCAAAATAAAATATCATAATTATCTAAAATATAACCAAAATAACTATCAATAATTTAAAATAACAACCTTTAAAAGAGAAACTCGAATGTGCATTAATGAAAGTTAAGTTTGTTCCTATCAAGAAGAAGAAACTCGAATTCAGGATAAGAAAATATTTTTTCAAAATTCTTCTAGTGTGCATAATGTTGAAAAGAGCAAATTTTAAAAGAACTTCAAAATTGATATTAACAAGAAGTTCGAAAAGAGCCACTCCAACAATAAATACAAAAATGGACATTGTTTTAATTGTGGTACGAAAGGCCATTTTATTAAAGATTTTAGATTCAAGAAAAATAATGAGAAAAAAGATAACAATATTGAAAAGTCAAACAATGCAGATTTGATTGAAAAATTGGAGGGTGACTTTGTTGCATAGTTGTTAAAATGCAAATAGTCATGGTTGAATTAAATATGGCACCAGCAGTGAAGACCTTTGACCGATAGCTTGACTATAAGGATGGAAAAGCTCGAGTCCGGTCAGGATTCAGACCGAGCAGATATTTTTGACACCCTTGCTTGACTATGGGACTATTTATGTCTGTAATGACTACGAGGTTATTATTTATGTCTGTAATGATAAAGCACAATTTATAAAAGGGTAATGTTACACATTTTAAATTTTTTATTTTAAAAAATTATTTCAAATGATGTGACATTCATTAATTTGTTGATGAAATAATAATATTAATTTACTTAGATTAATAGAAGATTATTGCACTGCAAATGTTCTTGGTAAAGGAAGTGTTAAACTTTAATTTTTATATGGGAAGAAACTTATTCTTATCATGTTTTCCATATCCTAGAAATTAGAAAAATCTTGCATCCGCAATTCTTTTATGTCAAAGCAGCATTAAATTCATACTTGATTCTAATAAATTAATATTGTCAAAGAATGGAGTATTTGGTGGAAAGGACTACTCTTGCAATGGAATGTTTAAACTAAGTCACAACAAAGAGAATTTTTTTTCTTATATGATTGATTGTTCTACCTCTTTATGGCATTGTGGTTTAGCACATTTAAATTTAGATCTTTAAAATATATGTTTAAGCATGGTTTGATTTCTTATGATGAAAAAATGGAAAAAAAATGTGACATATGCCTACAAGTAAAATTGACAAAGAACTTTTTTCAAAAGTTGAAAAAAATACATAAATTTTAAAATTAGTTCATTATGACATTTATGAATTTAATGGTATTAACTAAGGAGGAAAAATATATTTTATCACCTTTGTCAAAGTGTAACGCCTTATGCGAATCCCACATCGGCAAAGCACATGAGAGATCATGGGTTTATAAGGGGTGATCCACATCTTAATTTGCAAGACACGTTTCGGGGTGTATGGGTGCCCCATGAACAAAACTATGCGGGCTCAAAGCGGATAATATCTTGCTAGGTCTGGGTTAGGTCATGACATGAAGACTTTTCTAGGTATACTTATGTGTATTTGATGTCTAATCAAAATGAATTTTTTGATTTCTTTAAACATTTTATAGTTGAAGTTGAGAATCAAGAAGAAAAGAAAAATAAAATGCTTCATATAGATGGAGGTGGTGTATGTTTTCCAAATGAATTTTCATCTTATTGTCAGCATGGTATAATTTATCAAAAAACTATCTCCTTACATTCCATAACAAAATGGTTTGGCACAAAGCAAAAATAGGATTTTGTTGATATGATAAGTACTATGATTTTAAATGCTAAATTGCCAATGGATGGGGTAAAGCTATTCTTACCTCATGTCACATACATAATAGAACTTCTAGAAAGTTACATGTTTCGCATTATGAGGTATGGAAAGAAAGAAAGCCCAATATATAATACTATAAAGTGTCGGGGGTGTATGGCTTTTGATAAGTCTTATGACCTAAGGAGGTTAAAATTGAGTCGTAAAGGCATCACAAGCATTTGTATTGGCTAAGCCAAAAATTCAAAAGCCTACGGACTTCTTGAGTTGGATTCAAATGTTATTGTTGAATTTAGAGGTATTGAATTTCTTAGGAATAAATTTGGAAATACAATATTTTTTTAAACATAATCAACTTAAGTGCCTTTGACTGATTTAAAACTTTGTTATGATCTCTTAATGAGAAAAGAAATATTACTTATAATATAATCAATGAACCAAGAAGAAGTCAAAAGCTTTAAAAAGAGTAGTCATTGGACCCTGATTTTATTTCATTACAATCTATTGCTTTTTTGGTAGGAAGAGAGAGAAATAAAGTTCTTAACCAAATGGCGATTTAAAATAGAAGAAGATCCTAAAACTCTTAGTGAGGCTTTGGCTTTAAAAGACATAGCCTTTTTTTTTTAATACTGATTACACATTAGATTACTGTATTAAGCCTTTTTTTTAATACTGATTACACATTAGATTACTGTATTATACAGATATTTACAACTGCTATAACAACATATCATTACATTGATATTTACAATCAGATATATAACTGAGACTTACATTATTGCATTAAATTCTATGAAGTACATACCCGGACAAATAATCCTTACAGAGGAGGGATGTCTTTGCTCCACTCGCATTTCGCAAAAGAGAAAAACTTACAAATAGACTCTACACAATCATGCTTAATTAAGGAAAGTTGAGTCCATAGGAACTCAAACCACTACCCTCATAGTCATACTTAACTCTGAAGGCAGTGGTTCACCACTTGATTTGGCCAAGTGGCAGAGACATAGCCTTCTAGAAAAAGGTTATAACTGATGAGATGGACTCATTATTGTCTAATCAAACATGAAAATTAGTGGATCTACTAATAAGATCTAATCTAAGCCAACTAAATGTAAATAGATATTCAATAATGATACAGTCACAAAGTATTGTACAAATTAGTTTTTTCAAATTAGTCAAATTGAGCAAAATCCACACAATTAGTTAGTTTCCCTCATTAATCATCACTACTGAAACATACAAAAGCAAATGGAAATCATACGTGTAACTAATTGTTCATTTGGAATAAAAAAGATGCCTTTTTTGGCATGATCAGTAGTAAGTTCCTGATTGTTAAACTGCAAAATAATGGAATAATTAATAAGCAAAATTCTATTTTTCTCTCTAAGATATGAGAAAAATTTAAAGAAGCTTACAGATAAAGTCTTTGTTGTAGTAAATATATGATTCAGACTAATTCTATTTGAGTTACCACGAAAAAGAATTGATTGGTTTTCAAGAAGCAAAAGGGAACTCAACCATTAAAAGGAAAGAAAAAAAAAGGGAGAAAACCTAACCTCAATTAGAAGAAAATTAAAAAAACCCTTAGTCTACTCAGCAATTTTATACGACATACTAGAAATACTATGACGGCAAAAGAAGATTGTTGCCAATGAAATAAAGAAAAGCCGGCAAAGACTATCACCAGTGAAATAGAGAGAAGCCGAAGCAATCGAAGGTGCTATGAAGTTGTGACTCATGAAAATGCTTATGAAACGTAATCATTTACAAATAAAAGAAGCAAGTAACCCATTTGATTCAAGTATTAAAATGCTTGAGAGTTCTGGCATATCAATTGCATAACTTAAGTATGCAAGTGCAATAGGTAGTATGATGTATTGTATACATTATATACTAGGTCAGATATAGCATTTGCAGCATGCAAACTTTCAAGGTATACAAGTAATCCTAGTACCTTTCACTGGAAAGCTATTGGTAGAGTTCTTGGGTATCTCAAAAGAACTATTAACTTAGTGCTAATGATAATAAATCCACAACTGATTGGATTTTCTATTGGAGGAGGAGCCATTTCATGGGCTTTTAAGAAACAAATATATATTTCTCATTCGACAATGGAATATGAATTTATAACATTGGTAGCAGTATGCGAAAAAGCAGAATGGCTTAGAAATTTGTTATTAGATATTGAGTTATGCCTACAACTGATGCCATTTATTTCTTTGTATTGTTATAGTGAAGCTACTTTGTCTAGAGCATATAGCAAAGTTACAATGGAAAATCTAGACACATTAGTTTAAGACACGAGTATGTCAAATAATTAATGAAAAATGGTGTTATCAACATCATATATGTGAAGTCAAGTAACAACTTGGCAGAGCCGTTAACAAGGGACTCTCGAGAGACTTGACAAAGATTACATATACTGAAATGGGTTGAAACCCAGCTCTGTACTAGAACATAACACTAGTTCAAGTTTAATGGTAAATAACAAGTTACTGACATGTGATTGTATAAACATTGTATTTATTATAAAAAAAATCATTCTAAGATGTCAAGTGCTAACCTTTATGCTTTAGAGGATGCGTTATAAAACTCTTAATAAAGTACAAGTTTAGTTTGCATATCTATGTAGTAAAGACATATTATAGAACTTCACCTATATTAACATAAGAGTGGTGCCTATTGGGGAAAGAAATCATTTAGTGAAAACTATCACCTATAATCCAGGAATACTTATGTTATATCACTAAAAATCAATAACAAAATTATGCAGAAGCGCACTTGAGTTCATAACACTGAATTGCTCTTAAGGGTTATGTGGTTGGCCTTCTGGATCTATACATTCTCCTAGAGAGTCCTTTAATTCTCTCTGTGCTCTCTCTAATCATAGGATTTCAGAAAGAATAAAAAGATACGTATGACTTAGGGACTATAACCATTTATATAGAAAAAAATTTCTTATTGTCACTGGGTATTCCTAATTCTGCCCATCATAGAATTAGAGTACTATTGGGTCTCTACATATTAAAGGCTCACACACTATTGGATATATTAAAGCCCATAATATCGAAAATATAAATAGATTGTTTTTATTTGGCCTTAACCTTATATGACAGTCCGCAACACATAATTATTCACATATAAGTCCAACATTGATTAAGGATCGAACAATATTGAATTAAAAATCCAACAATCTCCCACTTTGGCTATATGTGTAACCTTATAATCATGCTTTGTAAAAATAATTGTATAAGCTCAACCTTACTGTTATTACCGAAATGTATTTATAACCAATCTGGTCAATCAATCATACTAACATAAGATTAAAGCAGCATTCGTTACAATTATTATAACTCGACCTATCAATGGTCACTATGCTAATACAACTGAATGACATAGATCATGATGTGGATGTATAGCATGGAAATTTCATGCAATGTGATCTTATCATGCCTATTTCCAACTGATCCACCTAAAACCTTAGGGAGATCAAACCATACAAAAATTAGAGTGTGAATACATCAAAACTTTATTTCTACGGAAAATAACTTAAATATCCATAAACCGAAATAACTGAAAAATGTTTATATTACAAGAGCATCTAAAATCACAAACTCTCACTAAAACTAAATATCTTTCAATGACATGACACCCATACGAGCAACATGCTCATGAAACATTTTGGGTGGCAATCCCTTAGTAAGCATATCTGCAATCATGGAGTTTGTACTGACTTGCTCAATAGACAACTGTCTACTGTGAACTTTTCTTTAACAACCAAGAATTTGATGTCTATATATTTCGACTTCATCGAGCTCTTATTGTTATTAGAATACAGCACTGCTGATTTATTGCCACAAAATAACTTGAGTGGTTTATCAACACCATCTACTATACGAAGCCCCGTGACAAAATTCTATTGCCATATTCCTTGATTAGATGCCTCATAACATGCAATAAACATTATTGCCATCGTAGAAGAGGCTATAAGAGATTGTTTAGCACTATTCCAAGAGCAAGCACCCCCGGCTAGTAGATAAATGTAATCTGAAGTGGATTTTATACTATCTTCGCATCCAGCAAAATCATAGTTAGTATACCCAATGATCTCAAGCTAATCCGACCTTTGATATATGAGCATGTAGTCTTTTGTTCTCTATAAGTACCGCAAGACTCGTTTGGATACTTTCCAATGGTCTATTCCTGGATTCCTTAAATATCTACCCAACATTTCAATAACGTACGCAATATTAAGTCACGCACAAACCTGAGCATACAACAAACTTTCTACTACTGATGCATAAGGAATCTTCTGCATTTTTTTTTCTTAAAATCATTCTTAGGGCACTGATTGAGACTATACTTGTCTTCCTTAGCCATAAGGATATCATCTGGTTTATAATTTTACATGTCATATCTCTTGAGAACTATTTCAATATAACTCTTTTGTAATAATCCAAACATACCTTAAGAGCAATCTCAGTGTCTTTATATGCCTAATACAAAAGAAGCGTCACCAAGATCTTTCATTTCAAAATTTTTAGCTAGAAATCTCTTAGCAATAAGCCTATATCGCTACTGCCAAGCAAAATGTCATCGACATAAAAAGCCAAAAAAATATACTTGCTCCCACAAAACTTATGGTATATACAATCATGACCAAATTTATCTCGAAAGCGAATGAGATGACCACTTGATAAAACTTGAAATACCATTGTCAAGATACTTTTTTGAGCCTATAGATGGATTTCTTAAGTTTGCAAACCATGTTCTTTGGGTCTCTGGACACAAAGTTTTCTAGCTACACTATATAAATCGTCTCATCAATGTCGCCATTGAGGAACGCCATCTTTACATCCACTTGATATAACTCAAAATCGAAATGCGGCACTAATGACATTATAATCCTGAAAGAGTCTGTGAAATAAATCGAAGAGAAAGTCTTTTTGTAGTTAATGCCTCCTTTCTACGTAAATCTCTTTGCGACAAGACATGCCTTGTACCTCTCCACAATGCCTTTCGAATCCCTCTTGGTCTTGAATATCCATTTACAACTAATAGGTTTCGCATCTTCTGGTAATAGGACAAGATCCCATATATTATTGTCCTTCATGGACTTCATCTCCTTATTCATGGCATCAATCCACTTCTGCGAGTTAGAACTTTCCATGGCTTCACAGAAATTGATTGGATCATCTTCCATCACACCGATGTCTACCTCATGTTCTTGAAGAAATACAATGTAATCGTCTAGCAATGCACTTCTCCTTTCTCTAGTGGATCTTGTTAATGGCATAAGCTTTTAAGGTGGTAGAGTTTGTTCTTCTGAAACAACTTCTTGTATGGGGGGTTCTCCAATATTATCTTGATATGTTGTGTCTTGAAAAAATTCAGGAATGAGAACCGGATCGATGCCAATAACACCTATTGGAATATTAACTTATTCCTCTTCAAAGATAAAGTCTCTAGCCGTATCTCCCCCCGCAAACTCGACATCCTCAAAGAACCGACATTTCCCAACTCGAAAATCAACTTAGTTGTGGAATCATAAAACTTATACCTCCTGGATCGCTTTAAGTATCCAATAAAATAGCAACTTACTGTCCTTGAATCCAGTTTCTTTTCATTAGACCTATAAGGTCTTGCCTCAACTAGACAACCCCAAACATACAAGTGCCTTACACTAGGCTTCTTACCTATCCAAAGCCCGTAAGGGGTTTTGGTACTCGATTTAGTTGGAACTCCATTAAGGATATATGCTACAGTCTTAAGCACTTCTCCCTAGAGTGATTCTAATAAGGTAGAATGACAAATCATACTCTTCACCATGTCCTTAAGCGTCTTATTTCGTCTTTCAACAATATCATTTATAATGGGTGAATCTGGTATAACGTACTGTGGGATGATACTGCATTCCTCTAGGAATTTAGCAAACAGTCTTGGACGTTATTCACCTGAAATATCATATCTGTCATAATATTCACTACCACAGTCAGATATGACGTTTTGATTCTTTTGTCGAGTTATTTTTCAACTTCAGTCTTAAAACTTTTGAACATATCCAAAGACTGTGACTTTTTATGGAGGAGATATATGTAGTCATATCTAGAAAAATCGTCTATGAGTGTCATCAAATATTGTTGACCATTTCAAGCAACCACAGGAAATAGCCCACAAATGTTTGTATGTATGAGTTATAAGACATCCAAAATCTTGCTGGCTTCAAATCTCCTTTTATTGGTTTGTTTCCCTTGATATAGTTAATACAAATATCGAAATCTGTGAAATCTAACAGGTCGAGAATTTCATATGACACAAGTCTCTCTATTCTTCGTTTGGAGATATGACCCAATCTTTTGTGCTATAATGCAACTGATTTCTTTTTGGTTAATTTTCTCTTTAAACCTTGTGTACTTAATTACAGGGATTCATTAAATGAAGCAATTGTATCAAGCATATAAAGATTATCATCACTGATAAGAAACCGGAACCAACTAGTTTTGAATCATGAAACAAACTAATTTCCAAATGAACAAGAATAACCTATTTGTCCAAAGCGAAAATGGAAATCAAGTTCAGTCTAAAAGATGGAACAATGAATGTTTCATCAAGATCCAAATAAAATCTGATCTGTAATAATAATCTAAATTTTCTAATTGCTTCAATTTCAACCTTCTTGTCAGCACTCACATAGATGTATCTTTCACCATTAGTGAACTTTTGGCAATTCATACAACCCTGCATAGACACACTGATGTGAGCGGTTGCACTAAAATCTATTCACCACATGTTTCTAGGTACCGTAGCTAAATTAACCTCAGAACAAACCAAACCATGCCCTTCAACTCTGTAAACAAAACAACTAGTGGCTTCTCGATCGTCTGATTTCTTTTGTTGTTTCTTTTGAGGTATTGTATCTGCAACTTCATTATCTTTGTCCTTTTTCTTGCCTTTATCTTTGCCTTTATACTTTATTGAAATTAGATTTGTCAAGAGTGTACTTATTTCTTCCTTTTCGTTCTTGACAAATCCTTTTTCAATTTTTGTAAAAAATTCTTTAGTTGTAGTTATCCTTACAAACATAGAGCCCCTAAATGGTTCCGAAATGACCTTTTTCATGATCATGATACACATGTGATTTGATCTCTCCCACCTTTCCATATCCCTTCTGTCATCAAAGGTATTTTCATCCGCAAAATGTGGGGGAAAATCGACCATTGATACAAAGTTAAAATCCATGACTGCGAGAACTATTAAGAGGTTCTCTTCCCTTGATTTGAATAAATTGATGTTGGCAGTAATATTAGTAGGAGACATAACTGAATAGAGAACAAGAAACAAACCAAACAAGCTCATACTAGTCTTCAAACAAGCTCATACTAGTCTTCAAACAAAATTAAATTCAAATAAAGGTGAACCCCATCTCAAGATACGGGGTACTCCAGTAATATTTTATCTTCAGACAAAATATTAACTTGTAAGTGATATCTTGGTGTAGTAATCAAACACTGATAATAAGAACATGTCAAACAATGAATCTTGCTTTTAGCTGATTTATTGCTCACATATAAAACCGAATAATCATCATGTGTTTATTACCACAAGTATACATGGAATTCTATTAAATATGGACCTTCTTTTGGGCCGATCGATATTTATAAAAATTACATGTACAAAACCATTTATATTCCAAAATAAATTAATTTCCACAAGAGAGGTCACTTTGGCGATATGTTGGTTCAATTAATTTATCTCAAAATACATATAAACCTGTCAATATTTGAATTTGAAATTGCACTAAAAAATTACCCAAAAATAAAATAAAAAATTTAAGTCAAAGTTTAGTCAACGGTCAATGGTGAAAGTCAACGATCAACATTGATCGTTGAGCGGTTCAGGGCTGGACCGGTTTAGGTCAACCTTTGACCTAAACCGAATCCTAAACCAGCCCACAAATCAAATCAAACCATTTTTTTTAACGAGCTAAATCTAAATTTTAATTTTAATGGGCTTATGTAAAATAACCCTTAATTTTAATCTATCAAGCCCAATATATCGGCCCAAAATTAAGTTTTATTAAGCCTAAACAAATTTTGAATTTAAATGTAATTTTTTTTGTTGGAAAGAAATTTTACAACACCTTAGGGAGCTTGAAGATATTTTCCATGAAACCCTAACACAACCCTTTTTTTCTCTTCTTCTATGCGGCAGCAGCCATGTCGCCACTTTTTCTTTTGCTCCAATCAAGCCGCCGCAGCGTGGTGACCGCGACTGGCTTGGTCGGCCGGAAGCCGCCCATCTTCCCTTTCTTTAATTTCTTTACCTCTTTATTCCCTTATTTTTTATGTTTTTATTCTTTACAGCTGCCACTTTTCTTTTCCTTACCCACGACTCTTCCTCTTTGGCACAGCCTGGACAAGTTAGGCTAACGACGGTAATGTCGACGGTGGCTATTACTGCCGTCTAGCTCCAAAAAAAAAATAGCAACCTTTTTTTTTTGTTAATCCGCATTAAAAAAAAAACCTCAATTCCGGATTTATTTTGAAATATAAGAAAACAACTATATATTTGTTCTCAAATTTAATAATTTTGGTATTATTAAATTCTAGAATACTAGAGATTTAATTGTAAATCAAAAATAAATTTTCATTCTTAATGATTCAACATAAAGAGGCTCTGATACCACTTATTAGGGAAAAAAATCCTTCGGTGAAAACTATCACCTATAATCTAGGAACACTCATGTTATATCACTAAGAATCAATAACAAAACTATGTGGAAGAGTACTTGAATTCATAACGCTGAATTGGTCTCTAGGGTTGTGTGGTTGACCTTCCAGATCTACACGTTCTCTTAGAGAGTCCTTTAATTCTCTTTGCGCTCTCTCTCTAATAATGAGATTTCAGAAAGAATAGAAAGATACATATGACCTAAGGATCATAACCACTTATATAGACAAGCTTTTCTTGTTGTCACTGGGTATTCCTAATTCTGCCTATCATAGAATTAGAATACTATTAGGTTTTTACACATTAAAGGCTCATACCCTATTAGATACATTAAAGCCTATAATATCAAAAATATAAATAGATCACTTTTAATTGGACTTAATCTTATATAACAGTCAGCAATACATAATTATTGACATATAAGTCCAACGTTGGATTAAGAATCCAGCAGTATCATTTTTAACAAGAAACCTGAATATAGACAAGGCCATAATAGTACTAAAAGAAAGAAACCATCTTAGGGAAATAAGTAGAAGGTCCGACTACTGTGGATTTGCTCTACTGTAGAACATGCTAATAACTACATAATCATAATAATAACTTGCTTTTTTATTATTTATCATTTTGATTGTGTAGTTATAAAGCAGTGCTCTATGATAGAGCAACTCCACCATAATTACTGTCTAAGTATAATCATGTGTAATCATGTGTGAAGCATTTATGGTATTAACAATAAGGAGACTTTGTTTAAAGCTACAATTGCAAATGTCTTCATTAAGACTTTGAAATGCTTTCACTAAATAGAGGTTCAAATCAAATGCATGAGAATATTAGCGTGATTGTATTTTGTATATTGTATAATATTACAATCTAGTGGGGGATTGTTATATACATAAATTTTAATATTATTAATGATACGAATAAAGAGAGTTTGTAATAAATTAAAGCAAATTGTGATTAATTAAATGGGGCCATGAATTTGAATTCAAAGCTTTAGAAGTCAATTAAATCAACTTATGCAATGAATTTTAATTTACAGAAACAATTAGGCTGTAATTGATTTTCTATGAGTTTAAATTAAAGAGTTATAATGTTGATTGACGTTAAGGGTGGGGATACGGTTCGGTTTTTGCCAAATCGAACCAACCGAAAAAAATCAATTCAATTCGGTTTAGTTTAGACGACAAAAATCAAATAGTTCGAAAATAAGTGAACCGATTGGTTTGTATTTTGTTCGGCTCAAAACCGAACTGAACCGACAAACCAATCAGTTTGCTTCAATTAAAAAATTATTAAATTTAAAATACAAAAGGAAAAATTAGTTTCAATTCCTAAATCTAACCCCAGATTAGGATGGCAGCAAAAGCCATCTCCCTCAAGCTTCACAAAAATCTCCCTCTGAAATTCTAGTTATGCAACCCAAGAGGGGGGGTGAATTGGATTTCTAAAAAATAATTGAAATATGAAATAATAACTCAATGTTAATCTAAAATGAATTTAAAGCAATAATAAATAAATTTATCACACTATATAAAAAGATGAAGGAAGCGAGATTCAAACACGAAATTTTTACGTGGTTCGGCCAACCTCGCCTACGTCCATGCATATGTGCAGAAACTAGAGTGGGGGCTGTGAAGAGGAACTGCCGGGATCATAGCCGAGATGACCAAGAATACGGCGCTGTCCAGCAATCAACTCCATCTGCTTATCAAGCATCTGCTGCCGAAAGGTTACGAAGTCAGAGTGCAGCTGCTGCTGCTGCTGGGAGAGTGTATCAACTCTGTCGAAGAGCTGCTGAAGATGGTCCGAATGAGCAGAGGATGCGGCAGGAGGCACAGTCGCCTCGGCTGGCTTATCATCCTGAGAAGATGCTGCTGCTGCTGCTGCTGCTCGACGAGGGACACGTGGTCTATCTCCAAGGCGAAAGTCGGGTAGCTCATCCTCGGAATAGATGTCATTGAGCATACGATTATCCTCTGGGGCAAATAAAGTATCTTCATTCTTAGAGGAGGTTGTCTTTACCCACTGCCCACGTTTCTTAAAGAATCCTATCGCAGACATAATATCTCGACCTAGTTTTCGGGTCTCGACATACACAGGCTCAGTGATAGAAACATCAAAATGTCTCAAAATCCTAGTAATGATGCTGCCATATGGAAGAGACCAGTTGGTCACTTTAGGAGTGGACAACATATGACGAAGGATAATGTAGGATAAGCTCACATGTCGTGTACGGATGAGGGAGTCTAGTACACCGACATCTAACCTAGTTACCTCATCGGTATGACCCTGTCTAGGTGTGACCATGTGTTGTAGTATGATGTGGATAATGCGAACCTGAAATGGGAGAAGCTGAGACCTAAAGGACAAAGAGCATATGTCATTGGATAGATCTCTACGTCTACAAATGTTCCGCACTCCATCCTTATGATGGAAACCATTAAAATCAAGCTCCTTCCTAGTGGTATAAATGTCTAAGCCTCCGTAACGAATTCCAAGAATATGACACAATTCTTCCTCATCAAACTCAATACGAACTCCTCCGACATATGGAATAACACGATATTGCCGGGAGGGGGATAGTTCCATATTGGAATAAAAGACACGCAGAAGATTTTCATAAACATGCTCTTCTATGCTAAAGGCCTCATTCCAAAACCTAAGCATGTGCGTAATACTACTCCCACAAATAGTAATATCCGAAAATTCTTCAATATCAAGATAAAAGGAGGGAGTTAACGGTTTGTCCATGAACTTATCGTGAAAACGCTGAGCAGAGTCAGCATTGCGAAAATGGAGACTTTCGAAGTCCTGAGAAAGAGGCCGAGGAGGACTGGAGTCACGTGGGGCAACATTTTTTGTTCGGGCACGCCTTGGTCGTGAAGCCATTGATGTTTTTGGAAAAAAATAAACTGGAAGGAAGGAAGATGGAGGTTTTAGAGAGTGATTGTGAATGAGACTTGACGGGAAATGAGAGAAATTTGGGTCAAATTGAGCAAGGAGAGTGTCGCGGGTTCTAGGGTTTCGATTTGGGATTTTTCAATTTTTAACACAAAAACAAGTTTTGATCGGTTAAAAAGGTTCTAAAGATGATGAGAAAGGTTACTAAAGCTTCAATTTGGTGCAAAATGACAGAAAGAATGACTGATTTGAGAAAGAAAATCATGAGCAGTCGCAGGTTGAGAGAGAGAGAAAAATAGTGAACAGAAGAAATGGTGAAGAAAACGAGTCAGTGTCCACTTATCGCGTGATATCGGCGAGCCGACAGCGTCTAGAATGTGTATCAAATTTTCCTTCGAAAACGGTGAGCCGTTATCTGAGATATAGGCGAACCGACAGCGTCCAGAATGCTTGCCAAGGTTTACGCTTCTGAAAAGCTAGTTAGCCGTTTATTGAAATAACGGCAATCCGTTTTCTACAACTTATGATTTCGCACATCTAGTTTAGTATTTGGCCAACAAATAATACATTTCAAGATCATTTAATTGATCCAAAAATGTTTTATAAGCCATTTTAATGCATGATTCATAAACTTACATACATTTAAAAATGTTTTACATGCATTCAATTCATAGAAACATTCAAGAATCAATAAAGCAAACTCATCACTTGTTTATCATGCTTAAGCATTTCATGGCTATTAAATCATCAAAATATCAATCAATCAAACAATTTTGTAGACTTAATGACATGAATAGAAATGTTAATGTGAAAATTTCATCATCCTAAGTTCATGCCAAATTTTTGAAAAATGTTCTTCGCCAAGAGGTTTAGTAAATATATCGGCAAGTTGTTTTTCTGTAAAAATAAACTTTAATGCAATGTCTCCCTTTTGAACATGATCTCTCAATAAATGATGTCTTATTTCTATATGCTTGGTTCTAGAGTGTTGAATGGGATTCTTTGAAAGATTTATGGCGCTAGTATTATCACACTTGATAGGAATTTGTTCAAGATTAATGCTGTAGTCTCTAAGAGTTTGTTTTATCCAAAGGGCTTGTGCACAACAACTACCTGCGGCAATATATTCTGCCATAGTGGTTGAGAGTGCAACCGAGTTTTGTTTCTTGCTAAACCATGAAACAAGTGAATGACCTAGAAAATAGCAAGTTCCACTAGTACTTTTCCTATCAACTTTGTAACCAACAAAATCGGTATCCGAATAACAAGTTAAATCTATATGTGTTCCTCTAGGATACCAAAGACCAAGATCTATGGTTCCACTTAAATAACGAAAATTTTTTTTAACAGCAAGCAAATGAGATTCCTTGGGACATGATTGAAATCTTGCACACAAACATACACTAAACATGATATCGGGTCTACTTGCGGTTAAGTAAAGTAAAGAGCCGATCATACCTCGATATTTTTTAATATCCACTTCTTTACCTTTTTCATCTTTGTCAAGCTTAATCGTTGTGCTCATTGGAGTGCTCTTGGTGTTTGAGTCATCAATGCCAAATCTCTTTAGCAAATCTTTGACATATTTTGCTTGGTTTATGAAAATTCCCTCATTGTTTTGCTTGATTTGAAGTCCAAGGAAATATTTCAGTTCTCCCATCATACTCATCTCAAATTCCGTACTCATACAAGATGAAAACTCTTTGCACAAAGATTCATTAATAGAACCAAAAATAATATCATCAACATAAATTTGAACAACAAGTATATCTTGATTCTTATTCTTAATAAAAAGAGTAGTATCTGCTTTTCCCATCGAAAAACCGTTATCCAACAAGAAATTTTTAAGCCTATCATACCATGCTCTAGGTGCTTGTTTTAAACCATACAATGCTTTTGATAATTTGTAAACATGATTTGGAAATTTTTCATTTTCAAAACCAGGGGGTTGTTTGACATACACTTCCTCCATAATATAACCATTTAAGAAAGCACTTTTGACATCCATTTGAAATAAAACGAAATCTTTAAAACATGCAAATGCTAACAACATCCTAATAGATTCTAATCTAGCTACAGGTGCAAATGTTTCATCAAAATCGATTCCTTCTTCTTGGTTGTAACCTTGAGCCACTAATCTAGCTTTATTTCTTACAACCACACCGGATTCATCCATTTTGTTTCTAAATACCCATTTAGTACCTATAATGGATTAATGTTCCGGATTAGGGACTAATTCCCACACATTGTTTCTCTTAAATTGATTCAACTCCTCTTGCATTGCCATAATCCAAGACTCATCATTTTCCGCATCCGCAAAGGATTTTGGTTCAATTTGAGAAATAAATGTAGCATGTTCACATGTGTTCCTAAGTGATGATCTAGTTGTAACACCTCGTGAGGGATCTCCTAAAATTACATCCTTAGGGTGAGAAGAAACATACCTCCACTCCTTGGGGAGTGTTTGAGAAGTACCTTCATTTTGCTCTGCATTTGTTTCTTCATGATGTTCTTCTTGATTTCCATGAGGTGCATCCTTTTGGTTGTTATTTGATGATTCTTCTTGATGTTCTTCTTCTGCATTAACATCAACAACTCCTTTCTCCGCAGAGGAGGGATTAGACTCATCAAATGTGACATGTATAGATTCTTCCACAATCAAAGTTCTTTTATTATACACTCTATAAGCTTTGCTTGAGTTTGAATAACCAAGAAAAATACCAACATCGGATTTTGAATCAAATTTACCTAGATTATCTTTTGTGTTCAAAACAAAACATTTGCATCCGAAAACTTTGAAATAACCAATGTTGGGTTTTCTATCTTTCCAAAGCTCATATGGAGTTTTATTAAAAGTAGGTCTAATCAACACACGATTCAAAACATAACATGTGGTGTTGACGGCTTCGGCCCAAAAATATTTTGGTAAAAAGTTTTCATTTAGCATGGTCCTAGCCATTTCTTGAATAGACCTATTCTTTCTCTCTACAACTCCATTTTGTTGAGGAGTCCTAGGTGATGAAAATTGATGCTCAATGCCAAACTCATTACAAAACTTCTCAAATGCATGATTTTCAAATTCTCCACCATGGTCACTTCTAATACAAGTAATTGAATATCCTTTTTCATTTTGAACCTTTTTACAGAAAATTCTAAATGCATCAAAAGGATCATCCTTATTAGTTAAGAACAATACCCATGTGAATCTAGAGTAATCATCCACAATTACAAAAGCATAATATTTGCCACTTAAACTAGCATATCTAGAAGGACCAAATAAATCTATGTGAAGTAATTGAAGAGGTTTTGAAGTAGAGATATTTTTCTTGCTTTTGAAAGAAGTTTTGATTTGTTTTCCAAATTGGCAAGCTTCACAAATTCTATCTTTTTGAAAATTGATTTTTGGAAGACCTTTAACCAAATCATTTTTCGCAATTTTTGAAATCAAATCCATACTAGCATGACCTAATCTTCTATGCCACAGCCAACCATCATCATGCAATGCGGAAAAACATTTATCATGATTGGATGCACATTCTATGTCAATTGTATAAACATTACCATATCAATTTCCAACAAACAGAATTTTCCCATCACATGCATTCTCAATAACACATCTTGATTTATCAAAAACTACTTTATAACCCTTGTCACACAATTGACTATTCAAATTTTCAACTAAGCACACATTTTCAATTAGAGTTGAGGAAATTTTACCAACATTACCAATTCCGAGAATTTTTCCTTTTGAATTATCTCCAAATGATACTTCTCCACCATTTTCGATCTTGGTAAAACTTGAAAACTAAGAATAATTCCCTGTCATGTGTCTTGAACAACCGCTGTCCAAGTACCACCTATTCTTCTTCTTCAAGCCCTGCAGAAAGAGTCTCAAGTTTTAGGTACTCAAACCTTTTTGGGTCCTTGTGGGTCCTTGAGAGTTAGCAATGGTTCCTTTTGGAAGCCAAACACATTTCACACCATAATGTGCATTTCTCTTTACTGTACATCTATCTTTCATATGACCATCTTGATTACAATAATGGCATATAATTTTATTGTTAATAGATGTATTCTTTACAAAGTAGTTCTTGTAATATTTTTGTTTCAAATTTGGTTTGTAACCAATTCCTCCTTTGTCAAACACACACTTTTGTGAATTAAGCAAGTTATCCAATATCTTTTGCCCATTTGTAAATTTCAGCACAATCTCATTTAGATCATTGCTCTTCTTTCTAAGCATTTCATTTTCATTTTTCAAGTCATTCACATGTGATTCTAAATGCTCATGTGATGTGCTAGAATTCTCAAATAATGCAACTTTATCGTGCAATGTTTTATTCTCCAATTCTAGGCAAGTAATCTTTTCACTAAATGATTCATTTTCATTTTTAAGCTCTACCATTTTCTTTTTAAGGCAAACATTCTTTTTACCCACCTTCATCAATTCATCATGCAATTCTGTAAAGGTATCATGTAATTCATCATATGTAGGAAGACTGCTTACCTCATCAAGTTCATCACATGATTCTTCTCCAACGGCCATGAGAGCTAAGTTTGTCATTTCTTGTTGCTCTTCCTCATCACTTGTTTCCTCATCGCTATCATCCCATGTGGCCACCATAGCTTTCTTCTTGAGTTTGTTAAGGAGAGGACATTCCGGTCGTATGTGTCCGGGCTTCTTGCATTCATAGCAAGTGATTGGTTCTTTCTTCTCCTTTTTATTCTTGTAACCTCTAAACTTTCTCTGCTCATTATTCTTCTTGTAAAATTTTCTGAATCTTCTAGCCAACATTGCCAACTCCTCATCATCCATCTCGCTTTCGTCATCACTCTTATGTTTTGAGGCTTTGAGAGCGATGCTTTTCTTCTTTTCCTCATGCCCTTTTTCTGCTGCCAAATCCTCTTCATATGAAATGAGAGAGCCAATTAAATCATCAATAGGTAAAACATTTAAATCTTTGGCTTCCTCAATGACAGTCCTTTTTGGTCTCCATTCTTTAGGAAGCGACCTAATGATTTTCTTAACTTTCTCGCTATTAGTAAAGGTTTTTCCTAGGGCCCCTAAAGTGTTCACTATGTCCGTGAATCTAGTATACATAGAATATACACTCTCATTTTGTTCCATTTGGAACAATTCATATTGTCGAGTGTACCTACTAATTTTTTACTCTTTCACTTGATTCGTGCCTTCATACACGACCTCAAGTTTGTGCCAAATTTCATTAGCACTTTCACAACTGGACACTCTATGAAACTCTTTCTTATCAAGTGCACAAAATAAGGCATTCATAACTTTGGAATTTAGAGAAGCTTTTCTCTTCTCCAAATCATTCCATTCTCGTGAAGGTTTTGGAATATCTTCCCCTACTTCGTTTTTAGTCAAAGGCATGAATGGACCATCACATACAACTTCCCAAATTTCATAGTCTAGTGCTTGTAAATAAATTCTCATCCTAGTTTTCTAATATGGGTAGTCATTCCCGTCAAAGAACGGTGGTCTAGTTGTGGATTGTCCTTCCCTAAAGGTTGAATCATTTTGGGTTGCCATGGATCTTTTACTCTAGACGGTTAAGTCCTCACAAGAGAACCAAGCTCTGATACCAAATGAAATTCTAGTTATGCAACCCAAGAGGGGGGGTGAATTAGATTTCTAAAAAATTATTGAAATATGAAACAATAACTCAATGTTAATCTAAAATGAATTTAAAGCAATAACAAATAAATTTATCACACTATATAAAAAGATGAGGGAAGAGAGATTCAAACATGAAATTTTTACGTGGTTCGGCCAACCTCGCCTACGTCTACGCCTCCAAGCTTTCCGGGCTAGAGGATTCCACTAAGCAAGCCTCCAAGGCTTCAAATGCTTACAATTGACTTCCTAGGTGTCAATAAACCTTTACAATAAGAGATAATCCCCAATCTCTTAACCCAAGTGTATCTCAACACTTACAATCACTCAAAAACAAAAGATTACAAATTGTTTTTCTCTCACACAATATTTAAGATTACAAGTCAAAGCCCAATGTATGAGATAGATGAAGCAATGATGTGTTTTAAAGCTCTATGAAGATTGTGTTCACGAATATAAGCTCAATGGTAGTGTTGTGATTAGGAGTTGTTTGAATTTGAATGAGCTTATTTATAGTTGGAGCTGAAAACTAGCCGTTATTGACTTTTTGCTCACTGTCGGATCGCCGTTAACAGGATGTCGGATCGCCGTTTGACTGGTCAATATGACCATTGGGCTGGATTTTCAAAATGTCGGATCGTCGTTATTGAGATGTCGGATCGCCGTTAGTGTCCAGAAGCTAAACTTCATTTCTGTTTGATGTCGGCGAGCCGTTATCAAGAATGTCGGCGAGCCGTTATCTTCCGTAACGATTTCACAATTTGTTCGTGTCGGGCGAGCCGTTATCAACATATCGGATCGCCGTGAGTGTCCAGAGACTAATATTCAGTTCTGTTTAATGTCGGCGAGCCATTTATCAAGAATGTCGGCGAGCCGTTATTGTCCAGAAACTAATATTCAATTCTGTTTGATATCGGCGAGCCGTTATGGAGGAATGTCGGCGAGCCGTTATGGAGGAATGTCGGCGAGCCGTTATGGACCATTTTCAAAATACTCCCGTTATTGATCATTTTCAAAATACTCAAGGTTTTTTAATATGATGCTATTACTTATTAAATATTTTTCATAGAATATAAAAACCTTTATGGTATGAGAATTATGATTTGAAAGAGTAAGAAAACTTTTTGAGCTTTTAAAGATTTAATCAATCTTCATCAAGTTTGTTATCATCAAAATCAATATTAAAGAAATATTTGCGTTAACACCCTCAAGCTTCATAACAATCTCCCTCTCTCGCAACCTCTCACAGTCACGCTGATGGTCAGCCTCTCACTGACTCATCGGTCAACCTCTCACAGTCACGAACTCATCACTCATGGTCTCACTCTCGCCGTCAGCTGCCGCTCATCTCACTAGCCTTTGCAGGCTCTCTCCGTCAATGCTGCCGCGTTGGTGAACGTGAGCAGCACTGAGTTGAGTTCAATTTCACTCACTAACTCACCATTAGCAACAAGTAGTTCAATTTTATTTCAATTTAATTCAATTCAATTTCACCTCATTTATTCTTTGATTAATTTCTTTTTTGTAAATAAAAAATAAGTTGATATGTTTAGTTTATAATTTAAGGCATACGGGTTTGATTTTATTTTTATTAAGTTATGATGTGTTTGGTTTGATTTAATTATGCACTGGTTCATTTTGGTTTGTGTAATTTGCAATGTATATTTAATTGGGAAAACTACAAATATAGTAGCTATTGATTGGGAAAACTATAAAATTCAAGCACTTACTCTCTTTATACACAAACTCCAGTAAATTAAAGGAAAAGTTTTTTAAATTGTGTGGTTGAATTTGAGGTGCAATAGCTTTAATGGGAAATAAAGGCAACTGTCTGTTTTCTTTCATGCTTTGTAAAATTAATTTCTGTCATGGCTTCTAAAAGTAGAGTAATTCACCAAAACAACTTTGTTCTATTTGTTCTTTGAACCCCAAAATGGAGTTTTGAGTAAGGTTCTTGTTCTTTGGTTTAATGGAGGTTCGATTTTTCTTGTTCACTTAATTTCTTTCCAGTTGCTTTCTCATGATGTTTTTAATTTTTGTTTCATCTTTTTTTCCCTGGGATTTTTCATTGATATTTGAACTATAAGTAGAAAAGAAAGCAGTCGAACCAAACCAAACCAAATCGAACTAAATTTTAAAACCGAACCAAAATATTTCAGTTCAATTCGGTTCGATTTTAAACTTCAGTTTGGATTCGGTTCAATTTCTTAAGAACCGTTCAATTTTGGTTCGGTTCTGTTCTAGACAAAAACAGAACCGAACCGTATACTGCCCACTCCTAATTGATGTACTATAAATAGAACTTCGATCTCACTTTATTAGCACCAAGAGGAAAAGGAAATCATTCCTTGATAATTAAAAGCATTTCCTTTATTGTAAATATCTTTACAATCATACAATTTGCAGTAAGAGTATTAAGGGAATATCTCAGAATTACTAACTGCAATATTCTGGCTTTGTTGTATCTTGGAGGTGATTTGCAAATTGTTTCAAGTGGGTGCAAGTAAAACCTTAAGGAAAGTGTTATACACGCCTCAAAATCATTTATCTGTCATATTGTTCCTCTTTTCTTTAACATGGTTGATCACCATAATGCTGAGGTCGTGATACAGTAGAGCACAAGTGTTTCTCCCAAATTTAGGGACTATTCAGTTACATGTTATCATATTGCAGTAAACACATACGTCAAAATATTGTCCTTTGATGCAGAGGATACATATAGGTATATATAGCAATTTAGTCCATCAAATTGCACTAAATTGCATATAAGAATCTTTTTTTTTTAATTCATTATTTATGATTCCCTTATTTTTTTATTTTTTAAACCAGATACTTGAGATGGACAAAATCGGGTTCGGATCAAGTTTGGGTCAACCTGGTCGGGTTTCGGGTTGGATAAAAATTAATCTGAATGTAATCCAAACTTACAATCCGACCCGATCCGATCCAATTTATATTCAGATTGGATCAGGTTTTAAGTTCGAGTTGCATCGGATTCAAGATAGATAGGATCGGATTGATAAAAATCACAAATATGCCAATTTTCTTGATTTTATTACTAATATTTAAAAATACACAATTACAACTATCAAATACTAAATACTAATTTTCTATATATTAACCATATATAGTTATATACCATCAACGCTTCAAAACCTAAAATCTCAAAGAGGAGAAACACGGGTTGGGTTGGAGGCTTGGAGCGGCAGAATACAGATCGGGTTCAGCTCGGCAGCAGATCGGTGGCACTTGGTAGCAGATCGATGGCCACGGACGTGCAATAGCATGTAACACTCCACTTAAATATTTGCTTAAAATTGTCAAAAACGTTGTACTTTTAATACAAATTTTAAAAGTTTAACACAATTAAACAAAACTTTCTTACAGAAAAGCAAGAGTCATACAGAAACTTATTAATAGAAAAGCTTATTATTATAAAAATAAGACCTTTTTTTTTTATCGAAACAAAGCTGAGCCCATCTTAATATCCCAAGGTCTATTATGCCCAAATGCATTTCTTCTTGGTTAGTACTTGGTGCCAGCTTGCCCTACTCATCGTTACCTGCAATGTAAAAACTTTATGAGCTAACGCCTAATAAGATAACACTTTGATGCATGTATGAATTATGATGCATATGGATGACCATATTAAGCTTTCAAAATAAACTGAGAAAAATACAAACAACTTCATTCGAGCCCTAGATATGTTGCATTACAAGGCTGATACTTTTACTCTTTAAACAATATGCCCTTAGGCTTTATTAGTTGAACTTTTGGGCGTTACGTATCGCCGTCCCCAATAGATTTCTTTTTACTTATCTTTGGGCGTTACGTATCGCCATCCCCAAAGGATTTCTTTTTACTTAACTTTGAGCGTTACGTATCGCTGTCCCCAAAGAATTTCGTTTTACTTAGCTTTAAGGGCTTGCCCTCCTTAGAAACTTTGTCACCTGGTAGTACAATCACACCTATTTTCATAAATTCATTTTCTGAACATCTTTTTCATAATGTAATCCATGATATGCATGTATCTAATGCAGCTTATGTCATAACATTTGAAACTCCTAGATGCATAATAGAATCAACATACAATACTATTTAAAGGCGACATAGCCGACCATAGCATAATTAAGATAAGAATTACAAGTTAGGTGGCAGGGCCGACCATAACATAACTAAACATTATAGATTAGGCAGCAGAGCCGACCATAATATAATTAAGCATCATAGATCAGGCGGTAGAGCCGACCATAACATAATTAAGCGTCATAGATTAGGTGGTAGAGTCGACAATAACGTAACTAAGTATCATATATTAGGCGGCAGAGCCGACCATATAAGAATTCACATTATCATAATAGCAATCACAACATAAATGAATGGTTAAAAACTGAAGTTACGTATAAAAAAAATTTTGTCCTTACATTGCAATTGAAGTGTTACTTACCTCTTGACCTTGACTTCTCTAGACCTTTCTAAATTGAGGATTTCTCTACTCTTGTTTTTATGACTTTAGAATAGATGAGTATGAAATTTCTAAGTTGCATTCAAAATGAGAGGTGGTGGGGGTATTTATAGGATTTCTTATGGCGAATGGATGGCTAGGATTTTGCCACCAATATTCTTGATCAATGGTTGAGATTAACCTTCATAAATACCTTACTAAATTTTAGAATTCTTATCTTTCTCTACAACTTTCTTGTACATCATCACTTATGTCATTGCTTATGTCATCATTACTTATGTCATTAAATATGTCATTTTATTAAATATCTAAGTAAAGATGAGATTATCCTTTATAAATATCTTAATAAATTTTAGAATTCTTATCTTTTTCTACAACTTTCTTTTACATCATCACTTATGTCATCATTTCTTATGTCATTACTTATGTCATCATTACCTAGAATTAAATATTTTATACTATTATTATTCTAATATTTAAGGGAGCTTATTAGCTTAAAATAAATTCTATTATATTCAATTGAGAAAATTATACCTCACACAGCAGATTGGGTGTGGAGACACGCAGTAGATCGAACGCTTCTTGAGGGTAAGGCTGTGACTTGTGTGGCCTCCGTTAGCAACTTAACGTTGGCCGTTGGGTGTGACATGTGAGTGACCGTGTATGTGTTTTGTGTAATGAGGAGGGTAAGGAGGGTTGTGAGGCTCACTGAGTTGTGACTTGTGTTTGTGTGTGAATTGTGAAATAGGAATCTGTGATTTGTGTGTGTGGCATGCTTGTGCTTAGGTTTAGGTTTTTTTTTTTAAGAAACCCAATCGGGTTTTACCGTTTTCATCCGACCAGGTTTCCTTTACAATCCGATCCGATCCGATCCAAATCTGAAATTTTTTAGGTTAGGTCGGGTAATTTACCCACCCCTGAATACAACCATGTTTTTAGGTTATTCTGGTGGGTGTAGTCGCGCACTCTTAACGTGTTAATTTTTCATTGGAGGATATGGGTCCCACAGCCCAACTCTCCCAATGGAAGCTAGCCTAAGCTCCCCCAATGGGAAGCTAACACCTACCCGCACTATACCATCATTCAACATGTATCTACACAATAAGCAAACTGCTCTTATTTTTATTCAACTCGATGCTCTCGCGCAAGTCACAACCAAAATTCTAAAATTGTGTTGCATTTGGCCCTCCATCAAATTAATTAAAATTCTAGTTTTTATATATACATATTGTGGGTTGATAAATGTCCCATAATTTAAAATTTGTAGCAAAGCAAAGCCAAAACAGCAACAAGCCTTTGTCATTCATCAAACCAAAAATATATGAGAAGAAAGCATCGAATACTTTTGAATGATTACATCACTTCACTTGTAACAACAACTTGATTGCTTAGTGGCAGTTACTTCATGATCAATATTGATAATTTCTTTGCCACCTCCAAGATTATTACAATTACTAGTTGCTGTTTTATCATTCATTTTAGCACATAAACTCTTCTGAATTGTAGTTTGATGAATTTGATTAATCATCTGTAAAAACGCATCCTCGACGTTCAAATTTTGCATAGCAGAAGTTTCCATGAAGTATAAACCTTCAGTTTCAGCAAGAATTTTACCTTCTTCTTCGTTAACTTCTCTGGAATGAGTTAGGTCAGATTTATTGCCAACAAGAACAATGGCCATGCATGAACTGCAAAAGTCTCTGAGTTCTCGTAGCCATTTCTTTGTATTTTCAAATGTTGCTCGTCGTGTTATGTCATACACTAGTAAGGCTCCAAGTGCTCCACGATAATATGAACTCGTTATGGCCCTAAACCTGTCCAAGTTAATTATAAGGGAAAAAATTAATAAATATTATAAATTCATTAACAAATGTTGCATGAGGACAACTTATATTAAGATATAATTAATTCGAAAATGTAACGAAAAAGCTGTTATTCTATACGTAAAAGCTCATTACTAAAAATGAAAAACTGTGCGCATGGCAAGTAACATTTGTTTGAACTTAGGTGCATCAATGTTATGTAATTTTTATGTAATTTTAACAGCCACTTTGTAATGTATTAACTTCACTTAAAATTATTGCTTATCACTGTAATTAGGCTGCATTTAGATTGATGCCTTCAAAAATGTTGAGCTCCATGGAAATCTCTCTCCTTTGGACAAAATGTGGAATATAAATAGACTTCTTCATACATAGCTATCAATAAGTGAGTATGTTTCGGAGTAATTCTCAATAGACTTTTGGCTTGCACTATAAGTGTGTTCAGTACACTGTATTGTATCAAATTTTATTTCATTATCTTATATTAAACTATAATACAATACCATGTTTGATGTAATATGCATTGTATTATATAAAATAGTATTTTTATTTTAATATCTATAAATAATCTAAAATTCATCTATATATTATTATCGTTTATATTCAATTAATAATTTAAACTTTTATAATAAAAATAAAAAATTTACAATATCAGGCAACGTGCGCCATCGTCGAATGCTATCCTTTAGTGTCATTTAAATTATATTTTGAGGCTATGTAATGTACAACTATTACTGACAAAGGAACTTTCATTCATCATAAATTTAGGGTTAAACTTTTATCTCTCAATTTTTTTACCATAAATTCACAATAAATGAAAACTTCTGTTTGTTGATAATAATTGCACCATTGGGTAGCCCCGACAATAAAGATTCTAATGGTTTCGATTTTAGTGCAAAACTCGACTCAGACTATTGCCAATAGTTCATCAACACTTGCGGCAACATACTTGAGCTTGTAATTTTATTTAATACTATATATTTTTATTTATTTTTCATTATTTTAATTAAAGAACTTAAAACAAAAACAATGTGAATAATACCAAATTACACAAACTGGATCCCTACCTCAAATTTATTTAATGCGACACTGTTTATATTATGATGTATTACTAAACATACGATTATATTGCATTAACTAAACACACCCTATATGTATATGTTTAAATTTACAATAAACTCCATATTATTATATATATGTAATATGTAAATCTGATCAAGTACAAAAACAAATTATTATTCATCATTAATGTGCTAATTTTGCAGCACTTATGACGCGTCACAATCACGTTAATCAGCCTCTCTCAATTAAGATACAACAAACACTACACAAACTTTTCCGTGTGCATAAATATGTTGGTGTTATGTTCCACATGTGAAACTAGTACATTTACACGTGGGCATAATTCATTGGGCCACAAAGAAAATCACGAGCGCCCAAAGTTTTCGCCCGTGTCCTGAAATTTCGTTAGGGTAATGCCATTGAGCATGCGCATGCACGCCGCTCCCTATGGTAATGATAAAGATAAAGTTGGAGAAAGTTGTTTAATTTACGCAAACTTTCCTATCGTGAACTCTACAGTTAAGTAGAGATAGTTGACAATTCTATTTAAAAACAAAAAAAAATTAATTTTGAATCACTTTCCTTTGATTATCTTTAAATCATCCTCTTAATTTTAAAAAATTTCAATTTATCTCCATCTTTTTAGAAGACGGAAAAGAAGTTGCCGACCCTTTTTCTTTTGACCCAATTTGAAGTTTTTAAAATAAGAAAGTGATTTGAATATAGTTAATTCATGAGTAGATAATTTCAATTTATCAAAAAAAATAGTTGATAATTCTCTGAACTCCTTCTTAAATCAATAAATTAATTAAGAAGGTTAATCTTCTTCATTCAGAACCAATGAAACTCATCATCAGTACTGTTGAACATCTTAGATCATCCCAGTTGTTGATCAAAAGCATTTAACCCCATCAAGATTAATTCAACGAAAAGTTAAATGATCTTACATGATATTTCAATTAACCAACCTGTGCAAACTGTAAATGTAAGGTTGCAGATATAATTCTCCCGAGTTTGATCATTTTGGTTTCTTGAATGACTATGCATCAACACCATGGATTATGAGTCAACTTTAACTTCAACCGTAAGTTAATTTATTCACCAATTTTAATGTCTTGTGATTTTGATCCAAAGAATATTGCAAAAAGCTTATGATAAAATTAACCTATATGCGTACCTTTCTTGTCCGGCAGTATCCCAAATTTGAGCTTTGATGAGCTTGTCGCCAACTCGAATGTTTCTGTAAGCAAATTCAACACCAATAGTTGGCTTAGAATCCAATCGAAATTCATCACGAGCAAATCTTGAGAGAAGATTTGATTTCCCAACAGCAGAGTCACCAATCATTACCGCCTTAAACAAATAATCACACTCTTCATCATATGAATCTCCCATAGTTAATATACTTACAAGACTACAACAAGATTTTATGTGTATATATAAAATTAGGACTCAATATTTCAGCTGATCAGAGAAAGAGAAAGAAACGAATAAAAAGGAATTTTGACTCAGATGTTAATTGAACTGTTGAAGAAACCCAAAGAATGAAGAAAGTGAATTTCACATATATATAATTCGAAATAATAAACATTAATAATTTCGTTTGGGGCTTTTGGAGCATTGAGTATTATTAATTGGCATGTGAGCCATTGATAATGACACAATGGCTGTTTTTTTTTTCTTCCCCTTCTCGATGATGATGTCTTCTTGGCATCTTGTTGGTGTCATTACCAAAATAAAGCAAAGTTTTTCTTTTCTAATTTATATTAAATCTCAAAGTTTAATTTATCTTATCAATCTTTGGTCATTATAGAGGTGATTTTTGTTTTCAGATATTTATATCTTGTTGGTTGCTTTAAAATATGGTCTTAATTAAGTGGCCATGGTCATGGCCAATCATTTCACTTTCACTTTTGTTAGAAATTAGGAGTTTGGTTGTGGTCACTATATAACATTAGACTGTTGGTGATAAGATTCTTTACCAAACAATAACCACATTTAGCAGTTGAATTAATAATAATAATAATAATAAATCACCTGTTTTGATAAGGAAAATATAAATCAATATGGATCCTATGTAAAACTGAAGGGGTTGAAGTTCAAGTTAAAAAATGAATAGCCAGATACAAATGGATGGGCTGACCGCATAATGCTGGGTTGGGCCAAAAATATTCAACATCGCCACAAAATTGTGGACCAAAAACTAGGTTCTTAAAACTCATTACTATTCCTTCATTCAATTTTTGCAAGTAAACACATAATGGGATGATTCCACACTCTCATCTCTCAATCTAAGAAGAAAACTTACCTTTATATTTTATAAATAGATAGAGAGTGGAGATAGAAAGAGAATAAAATTAAATAATAATGTTTTAATTAGATAAGGATAATTCTAAAAAGTCATATAATAAAGTGTGACTATTTAAATCTACAAAAATACCATCTAAACTCATATTTTAATTTAATATTTTCTTACTTAAATGTCCCTAAAAACAATTATGTAAAAGGACAAAAAAATTAAAAATAAATCACTGTATGCACTCACTTTATCAAAAATCTTGATTATCTTTCTAAAAGTATTCTTATTCTTGTTTCTTATTCGGATTCTAATCCATTCCGAACCTATTTCGATCTTAACCCATTTTGATTTTCTAGAAGTAAATGTATCCTAGGTATATAACCATCAATCCCACCACTTCATCAACAACGAGTTCATCATCATCACCACCACCACCTATCATCATCACCATCAACCCATCACCTCACCAACATATGATGAGTTTCAATTTTAAATTTTGTTAAATTTTATGAACAAGTGGTGGGTTTTATTGTTATTGATGATATTGGTTTTGATTTTTGTGAGAATCTATGATTTTGTTCAATTTCAATTTGGGATTTGATTAAGAGTTAAACAAAGATGAGAGAGATGTGACATATGAAAAATTAAACAATTGAGAGCTTGAGAGAGAAGGGAAAAAAAACTTATTCTTAAATTATTTTTATTTTTTAATAAGGACAATTCTGAAATAAATAATTTTATTGAAAAATGGAGGTTGATGAGATAAATTTGATGGGGGCAAGGGGGTCAATTATCACCACTATTTGTAAATTTAGAGTGACAATATTTAAACCCATTAAAAATACTCTCCACATCCTCTTTATTAAAAATAATTTTGTTACTAAATTGTGTAGAACTTAAATTACTATTATAAACAACATTATAGAATTAAATTAATTTTATTTTGCTCTTTACATTCATCTATATACACACGAGTAATTATAGACATTTTATATTTTTTATCCTAAATTTTATTTCAAATGATGTGGCATTTATAAAGTAGTCGATAATTCTTTAAAAGATTTAAGTGAATTAATTGTATTATTACATCAATTAATTAATTAATGCTACATTATCTGAGATAATTTTTCGAGATAAAAAATTTGGCATGTATAGCACTAACACACTTTTAATACCATTAACCTACCATGATTTGTACTCAAATCTTTCTTAACTGCAATGACAAATTGGAAACGATGAAACCAAAATTAGGTGCACTGTGTTTAACTTAAACTCTAACCAAAAAATCCCGAAAATAAATATTCAAGTCAGGCCATCCCAAATTAGGTGCACTGATAAAGGACAACTGAAAGATCAAACAGAACAGCAAATTTAAGAATAATCTATTAATTTTTGTAGTTGAATCTATTCAATTTGATTTTTTTTTTTTTGGGATCAAACTGTTTTCAATTAAATGGAGCCGAAACTTTTAAAATAAATTGGTCGGCTGCAATTGGATTTTTTTTTCCTCATTGTTTTAGTATTTCTTATCAATGGCTGTGTAACAATAGTTTGGTGAGTTTATTTAATAAATAGTTTCAAAATTAATTTAATTATATGAGGGCATATTTGGTGTTAAAGTGGGTTTATAAAGTAAAATCTCAAATTTTAAATCTTAGTAGAAGATTTATTAAAGAAATGAGTACAATGAGTATTTTTGTAGGTTCAAATAACTTTATCTGTAATTTTATTTTAAAATAAATAAAATTCAAATTCACATTTCTATTTGAATAGTGCTAGACATTTTAAAATTTTATTTCAAATAAGAATGTACATAATTCTAGGATGGCTCTAGTCATCTGTAACTAAAATCCCAAAAAATAATAATAATAAATTAAGATGCAAACTTACTTATTTTATACAAATTTTATATTTGGGCATCTTAATTCTCTACAACTCTATAATAGCTTATTAAGTTTAGGGATGGCAATGGGGAGGGGAGGGGAGGGGACCAATCTCTCCGTACCCATTCCCGATATTTTGCGTATGTCCCCGTCCCCTCCCCGTCCCCATTAGAATTACTTGAGAGAATTCTCATCCCCTCCCCGAATAATAACAGGGGATCCCCGAGGGTCTCCGATCCCCGAATAACTAATACATTTTTTTTGTTTTCGATTTTGAGTTAATCATATTAAAATAAAAAATTCAAATAAAAGTAAAGTTCGAAATATATATTACATTAATATCGATTACAAAAGTCACATACATTAAATTAGTAAGTAAAGCAGCATGCAAGGGATACAAACTTCTTTTACAAACTATCATGAACAAATTAATAGACTAATATAAAATTGTTACTAATAAAATCAAATTTATATTCAAAATTAACTTTTTCAATGGTGGCGTGGGCACTTTATAAATGTGGACTATTCCCTTTACAGTACAATAGTTAAGTCGGAGCAAATCAAGAACAAATATTAAATTAGATTAGATTAGATATTAAAATTGTGATTCATTGTGGGTAATTATAACATCTAAAAATAAATAAAAAATAGATTTAAGTTTAAAATATTTAATGAATATTAAAATTAAAACAAAATTTTTGGGCTAATAGAATCTACCTGGTCTTTTTAATGTCATAAATAAAAATTTAGGATTTTAATTAGTTAATTAGGCCTAAAAGTTTAATAATATAAAGATTTTGATATTTTTTATTTTTACCAATATTTATAATCTTATAATTCAAATTTTATTATTTATTTACTAGTAATTTTAAAAAATAAAATTAAAATTAAAAATTAAAAATTAAAATGGGGAAATGGGTAGGGGATGGGGATTCCACCTCATCCCCGTCCCCTCCCCGAATAAGAAATTGGGTAAAAAAATTTCCCCATCCCTTCCCCGAATAATAAATTGGGTATGAAATTGTCCCCATACCCTCCCCGAATGGGGAAAATCCCCGAGGGTACCCATCCCCGTGGGGATTTTTGCCATCCCTAATTAAGTTTCATAGTTATTTATTGTGTAGCCCCTCGATTGGCCTCTTTAATTTTATAGATTTTATGTTATATATTAGTCAACTTTATCATTTTTTTCATTTTGATTCCCTCAATCCAAAATTTTTGTTCTGTCACTGATTTCAAATAATATAACATTCATAAAGTAAATAGTAAGATAATATAATTCATTCACTTGATTTTTAAGAAAAAAAATGCCCTCAAGACCTCAACAGAGTGATTTTCAAGCAATTTTCTTTAACTAGCCAACTCAAATTTGATTCATTTCACTAATGGTTTACTAAATTGGAATCAGAATGAATTGAAATCGAAATGAGGAGGAATGAGAACGACTAGAATAGGAATAAAGAATGTAAATCAGAATAAGTTGTTTACTTAAACTATGTGAATTATAATCAGAATAAGCTGGATTGCCATTAATTCGTTTACTTTGTCTTGAAATCGCAATCGAAATGACTTATATTGTAACAAATTACTAAAATATACTTAAATTGTCATAGTTATTATTTTATATTTTAATTATTGTTGTCATTTATTAAAAAAATCATTATTATTAATAATTAGTGTTAATAATATATCAATATATTAATTAATTTAAAAAAAAATTATCATTAAGAATAATAATTAAAATTAATTTATTATAAATTATAACAGGTTTTATCATTAATAATAACAAAATAGCAACAATAACTAACATTAACATATTAATTAATTAGAATAATTCTTAATTGAGGATAAAATGGGTGTTTTTGATTTTATGGGGGGTAAAATGGTCAATAAGAGAATGGGAGATTGATTTCCACCACCCTTATTGGGAATCAATCTTCCATTTCGCATTCTCAATTTGGGTAAACCTCACAATTCTCATTCAGATTCTTGCCTCCATTTTTTAAAATAAACACTGTTAATAATTCTGATTCTAAATTCCAATTTCTCAATTTAGAAAGGAAACACATCATAAAGATAAACTTGCACCAAGATAAAATTGGTATTTCAATATATAAGTCCATGATAAAAATGCCATCATACATATTATAACAATGATATTGTATGATACATAGTTTTACAAACTCGTCTCATCTAGACGAGCTCAGAAATTAAAAGAATATAAAAATCAATACAATGCATTCACACAGAATTATAATACAAGGCATGAACAACCTATTTTGATAATTTAAGCAGTGGGGTAAGAGCCCTGCAAGGCAATTCCACAAAGGCCTTCCTTGGCATCAACATCTTTTTGCATCCTTATGTATCCTTCTTCTCCCCAGCTTGAGCCCCATGAATTTGTCACCACTCAGTACTTGGTCCGATCATCTGCAACTCCATAACCAACGACAGTGACACCCAGTGGTAGCTTTAAGTAGGGATGATAATTTTTTCAAATGGGATTGGAATATATTCTTTTCCTATAAAAAAAATTAGGGATGGGAGTGTGATATTTTTTTATCTCACTTGTATATACGGGACGGAAGTGGGACTGGCAAATTTCGTCCTATCCCATCTCATTGCCGAATAAGAATGAAAATTTTTCTAATTGGTGGGATCCCATCTCTTTTGGGAAGGGATTGAGACATATTTTTATCTAAAAAAAAATATATAGGGACGGGAGTGTGACGTTTTTTCATTCCACTTGCATATACGAGATGGGATTAAAATTGATAAATTCATATTTGGATTTTTCCAAACTTCGTAGTACATTGACCGGTACAAGAGCTTTACTTTTTACTTCTTTTTTTTTTGGTGGGTGAATATCAATTTTTATAACTGAAGTTTTCATTTTGCCTCACAAGTGGTTGATTGATGTCTTTACACGTACTTTGCCATATAAATTGCCAATTTGTGCAGCTGTATCTTTCTTGCCACAGCATAAACTACTTTTGCTCTGATGAATTATGCTAATTTACTGTTTTCATCCCATCTTATCTGGTTTCATTACCAACCCTAACTTTAAGTATAGTCGAATAAAATAGTTGTCAAAGGTCTCATATTTTAAAAATGCCTTATTTTTTTTAGTTTGTCCTTAATAATTCTCTAATTAAAATTAGAAAATAAAAAGAGGCCTCGTACAAAAAAAATTCGTTTAAGGCCCTCAAAACTCTGAAGCCGGCCTTGGTGATGCCATGGTCTAAATCAGTGCCACAGGCTCCTGTAAACAGGCCGCTAGAATAGAACTGAAACGCAAAACCTCCGGCATCAATGGCGACCGAAACCCGTTGATTGGCAACAGCCTTCATTAGTTCCGATTCACTGTTGGCTGGTAGATCCTCGTATCCATTAATCTTGGGTGCGTCTGCTTCCGCTTTAATGTTGCATTTTCCATCAACTCCCTTGTAGGGATAGCTTGTTTCAGTTGTTATCCCTTTGTTTTTTTTTTTTTTTAATGAATTGGAATGCATTGTCCATTAAACCACCGTTGCAGCCTTGGTTTTCACCCTTAACATCACAATCCACTAACTCTTGATCAGATAGAGAGACAAGTTTACCAGCTGTTAGCTAATTAGTGCCTTCAGTTGCTGCCACCGTCGAAAATGCCCAGATACATCATATAGATATACCCATTTTAATCAATAGGCTACCAGGAGTAGTTAGATTTATAATTATAGAGTACTAATTTGGTTTAGGATCTCCGGCTTCATTAAAATTTAAGAAAATTATTTAGCCAAATAGTTTAATAGTATAATATCGTTACATTATTAAATCATATGGTTTAATAGCTTTTCTGAACTTTAACAAAGTCCAAATCTTAAATTCAAACATTTCTATATAATTATTTACATATTGTCATGTGCACTTGCCTCAAGTCCACATGTTTGGATTTAAACCAAGTATGATCAAAAGTCGCTACACAGACGTAAATTATTTTACACCAGGTAAAATCTCTATTTTCGTTCAAATCAAGATTTTGCAAATTCTAGACCTAAGTACAATTTTATATACATAAAGAGAATGGGGATCCAAATATAATTTTTAACCGACAACCTCCCAAGAGTTCAACTTAATCGATTAGTTAAACAAAGGGACTGAAGGGCACTTAAACATGCCTCTCCAAGCATATAATTTATATATTATTACTTAATCATGAAATTAAGATTAATGAATTAATGTTGCGTTTACTTGTTCGTAATTGGAATGAGCTGGAATGAGAATGGAAAATAAGAATCAGAATAAATTATTTACTTGACTTAAAGGAATCAGAATCGAAATGAGTTAAATTGTAACAAATTACTATAACTACTTAATGAATTATTGTAATAATAATAATAATAATAATAATAATAATAATAATAATAATAGTATATTAATATATTAATTAATTAATAATACATATGAATTAATTAAAATAATTATATTAGTAATTATTATAATAGTATATTAATTAATTAATTATAATAATATATTAGTTAATTATAGATAAGGACAATATGTGTATTTTTACTTTCAAGGGAGGGTAAAATACTCATTCTTGGGAATAAGAGACTCATTTCCACCTCTTCCCTTGGGAATGAGTCTCCTATTCCTTATTTCTTATTTCCAAATTGTAGTGGGCTCCACCATTTCAATTTCAATTTTCAACTCTATTTTATAAAGTAATCACTGTTAATAATTTCGATTTTGAATTCTAATTCGGAGTAAACACAACATAAAGATAATAAATTAATCACCGCATTGTCCTTGATACATGTGATGGCGCCTTTCTTTCTTCAGTCCATAGTGGAAGACACAGTAGCCACATTTTCATAGAGGAGTGGACCTGTTTGTTCAGAACACACGTGGCCCTTAAATCTGTTTCTCAAGACTTTAAACTCTTCATTAGTAAGATGAGCAAATACATGGATGGCCAGCTTGTAAGGTTTCTCATTATTAGCCTTTTTGTTGAAAGCTTCTATACGTGCAACGTTTTGTTCGAAAATGTTGAATCGCTTCTCCTTCTCAATGTTGCATTGTATACGCATCCACAGCGAGCCATCCATTGCTCGTGACTCTTGTAACCTGAAGCATCCTGAAGAGTACGAGACATGCATGCTTGTGGAATCCAAGCTCTTAAAAGGATCGAGGCCAAACAAAGGCATCTCTGCTTGCTTTTGATTCCCATTTTACTTGTACTTTAACTGCCATGCACTTTTAGAATAAATAAATTGGAATGAAGGAAGAGGCACATGGAAACAAGGATCACTCACTACGATTTATATAGCTAGGCAAGTTTTTGCTTTCCCCTGTTAATTAGGAAATCATAAAAAGCTTTTGATTATTCAGCGTGGCTGAAAGAATATCTGATTTACGCTTAAAATTAACCGAATTGGTTTCATACTAAATTTGTTCAAAACGAAATAATCTTGCCGTACCATGTCATTCATTATGTTAAAGGTTTTCGCATCAGAATTAGTCAATTAGATGCAAGTTTAAGCAAACAGATGATGACTGTGTGACACATTCAGAGGCGGATGTAGTGTAGGATCAACGGGGGCTCAAGCCCCCATTAAAAAAAAAAAATTACCCCGTGTTTGGGGGAAAAATAGAAAAGATAGCATAATGCCACGTGTCGACGAATGGAATAATTTCAGTGTAATCTACGGTACCCCCATAACTCGAATAGTAACTCGAGGTCCCCCCAGGACCCGAAGAGTAACTTGAGGTACCCCCCATGATCCGAAGAGTAACTGAAGGTATCCTTCATAACTCGAGAACAACTTAAAGTACCCCGCCTAATTTGAGGTACCCCGCATAACTGAGAATAACTCGAGATATCCCGAATAATTCGGGGTACCCCACACAATTAGGGAGTAACTCGGGGTACCCCCCACAGCTAAGGTACCCCATACAATTTGGCGGTACCCCCCCACAGCTAGAGGTACCCCATATAATTTGGGGTACCCTGCAGAACGATTTCGAGAAAAATCCGCCATAAGAAATGTCTCCATCGCTTGAAGAATAACATTTGATTTCGTCAGAATTAAATGCCAAAACGTTGTGTTAAAAAGTGGGCGACAGCCGCCTGCCACCTCTGCCAAAAATAAAGGGCATTATCCCAAGGACAGTGGTCCTCAACTGCCTAACCGACAGCCACTACAGAGGTACCCCAGGACCACTCTCCAGCGCGCGCCACGTTTCCAAAAAGTGAGATATGCCGCAAACGCCTTTGTTGATTCCCAAGCATGCACATAACGGTCCAAAATCATAAAAAAGAGAAAAAGATGTTAGCCAAAGAGGATACGCCACGCGGTAGCTGAGGTACTCTATATATAAAAGTGCCTAGGTTTTATTCTCCATCATGTTCTCATTCACCCTCACCACTCACACTCCAAAAAAATAGGTTTTCTTCAACCTTAAACCCTAATTTATAAAGGGCTAGCCTGCTCTCCTGACCATAAAAGCTTGAGTTTGCTAACTTGAACGTCGGAGTGTGATTGCCGGGGGACCCCCCGGCTTCACCTCTAACCTCGGTTTCACTATTTTACAGGTGTGTAGCTCATCCCGAGAGATATTTTTCTTGGTTCGAACCCTCACCATTATTGCCACCCGTGCCATCACTAACCACCTCCTTCGGACTTCCGAAAACACCACACACACAACAAATTAGGGAGGTACCCCGTCTCCCCAAAAAATACAAATTTATTGTTCTAGATAAATTAGTCTTTTCCTACACCCAAAATCTGTCGAAAACACCTCGTTTTATTTAAAAGAAAAATTAATAAATTTTTAAATAATCTCTATCAAATTATCAAATAGTCATATTCTTCCAGTTTCTACAACCACAATAGAGAGAATATTTTCAGCAATGAAATTTGTGAAGAATGAATTTTAGAATCAGATGAGAAATGAATGGATGAATACTAATTTGATTGTTTACGTATAAAAAGATTTATTTAATAGTGTTAATATAATTATTAAAAAATTTATTATTATTATTATTGATTTCTGTCTTTGGCTAGAAGCATGTAGAATCATCACATTGAGAGTGTAAAAAAAAAAAAATTGGATTAGCATTTATCAATCTTTTCTTATATGAAAAGAATTTCTTTTATTCTTTTTTTCATTATCTTATACCGAAATTACTTAGAAATAAGTGTACAAGGGCATTTGTTGAATAAAAATGGATGTCACTAGCCGTAAATGTAATTTAATAAATATTTTAGTGGGTGTATTTAAAAGAGGGGTTTTATGAGAGTAAAAGGAGCTGCCAATAGGTCCACCCAAGATTTTAGTGTATCATAAATGCTGAAAAGATTGCAGCCCATGTTTGATCAAGCAAGCACGCCATGACCAGCCCACCAGCAATATGACAAAACAGGCCCAACGCAATGGAACTAACTGGAACAAGCATCAGCCAGCTTGTGAGTGAAGAAAGTGTGGCAAGATAACTGTTTGAAGAGGAGCATTTGTCCCCGATTTTTGTACAACATCAGAGCATCAGTGGTGGCTAGATTTAGGGCTTGTATCTTGAATGGTCAGATTTTAATTGTTAGTTTGTGAACTTGGTTAGCACACGTTTGCTGACAGTTTCATTGATGCACTTGCTGTCACAGCAAGCACGAATCAATGAAAATACTTTAGCAAATATCAATCTTAACAATTAATCCCTGTTTGGGAAAAAAAAAAAACTAACTATAAGATTAAGAGGTGACGCATTGTTCTCCTTTTGTTGATGAACTTATTGATATTTTTTCTAAGCTTGATTTATTGTTCTTTATGATGCAATATTCCTAGTTAGCATACTGGTTGATAAGGAGATTGTCCGTTTTTTATTTACTGAAATTAATATATACAATTTATCTTCTTATTTTTTCATAATATCTAAAAATCTCTTTGGCACAAAAAATTTAAGAGGGAAAAATAACTTATTTGCTTGATATTTAATCTTGTGAACATAAAATAATAGTTATTATAAGAAGTTTACAAAAATAACAAAAAGTACAGGAAAAATATCTTATTATTAATTTTTTTTATTGACATTGAAACCTAGTTTCTTATTTTTTAGTATTTAAATCTTTTTTAATTTTAATTTATATGATTTATCAAATTTATAATCAATGTGAATAAAAATATATTTAAAAATAAAGATAATTATGTAGAGTTATAGTACGAAGAGTTATTGGGTATTACAAAAATAATAGGGAATAAATGGTATGTACAGGGATCCTAGCAATCTCCACTTTTAATACTATAGCTCATAAATAGTAAATACTTGTTTAGTTTCTATCGTTTAAGCTAATTACCCAATTATTTCATGTATTTATTAAAATTACGTTTAAAACACATGTGATTACTTTTATAGTTCTTGGATCTAACTTTTAAAGATAAAATAATATTTTTATACGATATAACTTAAAATTCAAATAATTCTAACATGTAAAAATTGAAAAATAGATACAGAAACAAATATATCAAGATTTTTAGTAGTTTTTTTAAAATACGTGAATTAATTGAGAGAAAAGGAGCATCTACACTCATGAATTTTGTAAAGATTTCTTTAGCAACCCGATCTTTTAATTGTTTGGTTGGGTGAATTCCACTAGACAATCTGTGAGGAGTTGTAATCCTATTTAGTTTGAGTGCAATGAAAATCAAAAGGGGAAGGAAAGAAAGGATTAGCGAGATTCAAATTTGAAATCTCTGGAAACATTGCAAAAGGTTCTAGATAAAACTAACCGTCGTCGCCCATCTCCATCTGGAAGGAATTTGGTGCTTCAAATTTGTTATAATAAGAAAGATTCATCGTGCCAACGCTTTGACCTTGGAAATGGACTCAAAATGATTTACGTCATTGCAAATATCTACACAGATTTTTCAAAGATATATCTTTTCGGGAACATTAAGAATGCATATGTTAGATATTTACTCACGTTTGCTTAAGAAAATCTGAAACTATTTTAAAATATTAATATTCTACTACTTTCGTTGAGGAAACATTTTTAGATTAACCAATATTGTTGATGCTTAACTGTTAAGGCATATAATATAATGCCACGTGTCTTAGGAAGAACATAGGTCGGGAACCTCATTATGGGAAAAATACATTCCATTTGTTCCTTAGGGCCCCGGAGCCCCTTAGGATGTGGAAAAACGCTTAAGGAAGTATTGATAGGTGAGAAAAGAGATTGGGGATCACAATGCTTTTATCTTTTGCTCCCTCCTCCAAAGCCAACTCCTAAGCCCATGTTTGGTTTGAAGAAAGGGAAGGAGAGTAAAAGAGTAGAATAGAGGAGAAGGGAGAAGAAAGGAGTGGAGAAGAATAGTGAAATTAAATTTTATTATTTGGTTTGATATAAAATTTGATAAGAAAATGAATTACAATTATTTTCTTTAGACAAATTTATCTTAAATATTAAATTGTCTATATTAGTAAAGAAATATAATTTAATATCAATATCAAATTTTTTTAAAATCAAAAAGTCTTAAAACAATTCATGATTTATTAGAATTATATATATATATATATATAGAATAAAATGACAGTTCGACGACAGTCGACGGGCATCCAACGGTCCGATGGCTTTTCGGTGGAGTTCTGGCAACTTTATTGCGGCAGTCGATGGCCGTCCGATGGCGTTCTAGTGGCTTTTCAATAGAGTTCTAGCAGCGTTTCGACGACTAGCCGATAGAGTTCTGGTGACTTTCCGGCAGTGGTCCGACGACTATTTGGTGGAGTTCCAATGATGGTTAATTTATATTTCTATATTTTCATATTAAATAAATAAATAAATAAGTTTATTTATTTTATTCAGTTTCTTAAATCATTCATTAAATTTAATTAATATAAAATTATTTATAATATTAAATTGATAAAATAAATTTATAAATAACAATTATTAATGGCATTAAATAAGTTAAAAAATTGAAGTGTAATTTTGAAAGATTTGGTTTCCCACATAAGAGGAATTTAAATTCTTCACTTCTTAGTGTGGAATTCAAATTCTATTTTATGATGATATTAAATTCTAATGGAAATTAAATTCTTATATATTTTTTCCAACTAAACAATGGAAACAAAAATAGAATTTAAATTACTTTTCTCTCTTCCATTCTTTTCTCCCAACCAACACCACCTAATTGTCTCCTAAAGTTTATGTGACAGGACTTTTATTACATTTTGGACAACTTATCTCATAAATCAATGGACTTACTCTAATTAATTACCCTTCTCTTCAAGCAGGCCTAAACAGTCATCTGCTAGTAAAAGAGACAGCACCTCAAATAATGATTCTAAAGAGACCAATAGGCATGACCAGTCCCTAAGGATTAGAGAGTACCTGACTTCTTTGTGGGTACCTAGAATCCAAGAAGGGGATATCACCTGTCAAGTAGTCCTAACTCTAACCAAACTCAATGAAAATGTGGATACATACATTATTGTTGTTCCAAGTACATTTATTTTAGTAGATTCATTAATTACTTATTAAGGAGATTGACATTTATGTACATTAGGTCTTAAGATAATTTAAGAACAATCCGAGAGTATTCTAGCCGATGAAACAAACCAAAAAAAAAAAAAAGAAGCTAAGTGTTTGATAAATTGTACCATCCACACGTTGAATAAATTTATTCTTAAAATTTATTTCATTATATTATGATTAAAATAGATAAATTTGAATGAAATCTTTTTTTAGGAGTAAATTTAATAAGCTGGATCATTGAAGCTAAGGACTAGATCTAGTGATAAAGAACGATCTTCCTGAGACTTAGGTTTTGAGTTGAAACTTCAAAGGGTGATGAATTAATAATAACAATTAAAAAAAATCCATCGAAAGTGTACCATGTTTCAAAAATACTATCAATTTATAAGAATAACCTTGTTTTTCGGGTAAACAATCGATACACAACTAATGGATATCACTTTTTAAGGTAGAGCTATTTGAACCCGCAAAAATACCTTTTTTTCATTATCAGATTGATTATTTATTTCATTATCATATTCTCAATCTACTTTTGTTCTAATAATAAAGTGGGTAAAACTATGTTGCAACGCGGGTTTGGTACCCCTTCTTTTTGTTTTTTTCAAGGTCAGCTACAATTAAGTCCTAATATTTGTTATGAAAACAAAAAAAAATTATAAACTTTTAAATTTTTATACATTAGTCCTTCACCTATCTAGGAATGGCAAAATCCGGGTTTGGGTTTGGGTTTGGGTTTGGGTTTGGCCTTTCCGGTTCCGGGCCTGGATGACAATTCATCTTACTCGATCAAGACAAAAACTGATTTTTTTTTATTGCGGGGACGGTAAGGGTTAAACTAGGAAATATCCGAGTTTCAAACCCAAATAATTTTTTTTGGAACTTAATTTCTCTCATTTGCTTTGAAAACTTTACTTGCTGTAACCTGCAAGGAATAAACGATGAATTGATGAACATTAAATAACTAAAGCCAAGATTATTATCAACAAGATCACTAACACCAAAGTCCAAAGCTTCTCGAATTCACAATCTTAAAAGGGCAAAAAGAAATTTTTAGAATCTCATTTATAGCCTTTACTTGTTCTGTAATATTCTTGTTCATAATCCCATCAAATCACAATCCAATACCCTTCCAATAATTAGAACCTAAAATGAATGAAATCACGTTCTTGGGCCAAGTTCTCAAAAATATCATTGATGAAACTGCTTGGCTATGGCCTTGCTAGAGATATCGATATCGAGATAGACCTGCTTCAGGATTGGTCATCTTCGCTTCTTCTTTTTTTTTTCGATGTATCACCGTCTTTGGTGATAAATATTGGCGATTTGATTCATGCTTTGGCAGTAAGGATGACAAACACAGCACAATTCACGATGATTTGATGAGGAAATATTTGGCTTTTAGCTTTGGCGTCGCGGCTGTGAAACTGAAACTAAGGCAAGGTTTTTTTTTCAATTTTTTCTATTTATAGTAAGCAAAACTAATATAAAAATAAATACATCCAGGTTCGGGTTTCAGATTCACCCAAATTCAGAACCGAACCCGGATATGTCCGAGTCAAATTGCATTTGGATTCTGAATTTAATTTAGTCTGGTGCGGGTTAAACCTAACTCGAATTATCCAGGTTCACCCATTTTAATTAAAATTATTTTCAATATAGAAATAGAATAATAAAATAAAATTATTACTCTTATTTTTTAATTAATTACAAAAAGATATTTTACATTAAAAAATATAGACAATCACTAGTGACCATTGCTTCCTCGCATACAATGACATTATTAATCGAAAAGGGCCATAAAAGATACCATCAGGCTTGAAATTAGATGATCTACACAATGATATTCTCAATGCCATAAATGGTGATATGTAGAGTTGCATGCCTCTTTCAAAATAACTGCAACCATAATTACACCACATAAACACAAGTTACATTACACTACCACCTTTCATGGGGTCTTGTTATAGTTGTTTGCATTGGAAGGTACATCTATCGCCAACACATCCATTTGTCCGACAACATTGCCACCATTACATAGATTGAAGAATTTTGAATCTGTTGATACTATTCATGTTTCTGTTCACTCACTTCTATTTCTTAGTGATGGTGCCATCATTTTTGTCAATGACGGTGCAATAATTTTTAACAATGTTATTTTGATTTTTTTATCTAATTTACAATTTAAATATTAATTATAATATTCAATTTTAGCCTCCTACGCTTAAATATTACTAATATTTAAGTTCATGGATTGATATCAGATAAATCAAATCTAAAGTATTTTGGATAGATATTATCCAATCTATTTGGATCAAATATTTAGATATCCAACTTGAATGGATTTGTTTGCTCTTCCTCGCTATCAACTCGATTAATAATTGTATTACGTTCGGTTTTAAAACTCCTAATATGATAACTCATTTATGACACAATTAATTATACTAATTGACTTATATTTTAATTGATAGATTTGTGTTGAACTGCCATCTCTATTATTCTCCATGTGCGATGTTAGTAAGAGAGAATAAATAACAGAAAATACTTATTTTTAATTTATTTTTACTAAACAAATATTTAAATTATTTTAAAATAGAGTAATTCTTTAGAATTTTTTTTTACCCTTCTCTTAGATAAGTTAAAAAAAGATCTTAACCGTATGGATGTATGCTAATGACTATTTAAACTGTTGGAGTGGAGTAACAAATATCAATTTCTTTAAGTGTGCAATTAAATTTATTTTTTTTATTTAAGGACAAAAACTCAACCAAAAATACAAAGCTCATTGTTCAAACAAACAAAAATGATTTTTTAAATTCATAAACTAACACTTTATTATTATTAGTAAATTAACACATTTTTACTACATAATTAAATAATTGATGAGTATGTTAAATAAATATTATGTTACAAAAAAATTATAAAACATTAAATACATAAAATATGAAATTAAATTTATTTTTGTATTTTGTACATTCCATCTACTTGAACTAGTAAAATCTCTTGTGTTTTAAAAAAAAAGGGGTTTTAGGTTCGAAAATTGGTTGCCATTATGTTAAATTAAAAAAATCATATTTATATTTATCATTAATTATGGTTAATAAATAATATACATAATTTAAAGTAAATAATATACATAATTTAACTATATAATAAATTAGTTAATTTATTAATGAATATCTAAATTTATTAATTTAAATAGATATTAATAAATGTAACAATAAGTCATTTAATTAGAAACCTAGTTCAATAGTATCAAAAAAATTAGAATATTATGAATTTATATGTCATAATTTTCAAACTTTTGATTTTTCTTATTTTACATGAACAATAGTGGCTATTAATGTTAATAACCCAATAACTCATCTAAGCCAGTCTTCCGTTAAATCCAACGGTGACTTTGAAAAAGACAAAAAATGAGATACCAAACCCCATGGGTAAGATTAGGGTCAATAAAGTATATAATAAGTATCCTTATTAACACTTAAATCATTTAAGTTTCAATAAAAGTTAATTTCTTCCATAGTATTTATTTTAATGTAAATATAATATGATGAACTCATCAAATTCATGTAAGCCCAAGAGATACAAGTCGGTATTGCCTATTCCTATTCCATAATATTCTAAAAGGTCCCATAACAAAGCTGGAAGCCGGCTTTATGAGAACATTTCTGCGTAAAATTAACCATACTTAGCTGCTATTGCCTATTCATGTTACTCTAACAACTTTTTTCTCTCACCACCTTTGAAAGTTGAAGCAGTCAACAAAATCTCACAAATCAAAGTTCTGTTCTTCGAACAACCGTTTGTGCTCTTTTTTTTTTTTTTGGGAAAGTTGAACGGCTGTTTTTGTTTCTGCTTAATGAAATTTTTAGCAATTCAGAATTCAAAACGCTAAAACCAATTCAATTAACAAATTGCCAATCAGCATCAATCAAATCAATTAAAACTTCGATTTCTATTTATGTTTCGATTTCCTTTGGCATTCTATTTTATTTTGTTTTGTATTTTGAGAATTTAATTCGATCAACAGAAACAATTATTTTCTCTGTATCAACTCGTGATCATAAGTCATCAATTCATCGAGACCGTACAGTCAAATTAATATCGTAAGCTAATTTTTAAACCATTGAAAATGCATCAGAATTAATTAACATTAACAGCAGTAGATACACGTAGGGACGGAGGAAAACGACAGCCTATAAACGGACGCCAGCTAATATCGGTGCGGCCGACCATCGAATCACCGTCGAAACCAAAATCTACGGCGCAGGACCAGGTTTAAGAGAAGTAGTCATCATAGTACGAAACTCTTCAAAATTCACATTGCCATCACCATCGGCATCCACCGGCTTAATCATCGCCACACATCCATCAACCGAACACTTAATTCCGAGCCTGTTCAACACCAAATGCAACTCCTGCGCCGAAATCAAGCCGTTCTTGTCCTGATCGTAGAGATCAAACGCGTCGCGGAGCTCGGCCTCGCCGGCGGCACCAGAGGAGGTCCGGCAGAGCGTTTCGAACTCCGACAGGCTGATGAATCCGTCCTTGTCCGTGTCGAGCTCCTCCATGACGCGGACGAGCTCCTCCTCTCCGTAGCTCGATCCCATTGATTTCAAAACGGTCGCCAGCTCCGTCAGCGAGATCTTGCCGTCCTTGTTCGCGTCGAACTGGTCGAAGATCTTCTGCATCTCCTCCGGGTTCACTATTAGCTGTTTCCTATTCGAATCTGCCTCCGTTGTTTCTGCCATTGCTTTTCTTTTTCTTTTGTTCTGTTTGCGCGAAAGATAATTTAAGAGACACGATATAAAGGAGAAACCCAAGTGGAGAGGTATCAGAATTTATAGATCGTAAAAAGGCCACATCAGATCAGCATATTTATATCCATTTATATTATATCAAATAGGTCCCTAACTGTTTTCTCTTTGACCAAATTATCATCAATTTTGGTATTTCGGTTTTGTTATTGAGGAAAATTATGTGTACACCACTATATAATTTTGACATGTTCCTTACATTTTTTTTTATTTTTAAGATGTATAAATTAATTATTTTGATATTAAAAAATAATTATTTTATCCTTAAATGAATTAAAAAATTATTTTATTTTATAAAATTTTATAAAATAAAAAATTATAATTACAAGAATACTCTTCTATTTAATATAATGAGAAATCTCAAATCTAATATGTTAATTTTTTATAATTATAATTTTATTTAAAAGTTATCATGTTATTTTTTTAATTATAATTTTATTTAATTTGTATAAGTAAGTTCCTTAAATATTATAATTTTATTTAAAAATTATTATCTTAGATTTAGAAATTTATTTGTTTTATTAAATTTAAGGGTATTCTTATAATTATAATTTTTATTTTTTAAAATTTATATAATAAAATAGTTTTTTTAATTTATTTATGAGTAAAATAATTATTTTTAGTATCAAAATAATTAATTGATATAAGTTTAAAAATAAAAGTCTTGTTAAAAATATGTTAAAATTTTATGGTGATTAAATGTATATATGACAAAATAAAAATAATACAGAAATAATTTTTCTATTATTAAAAGCATTAAAGTAGGGACCTATGTCATATAATTGGATAAACTATGTAGATAGTTAAAAAGATCATAAGAAATTGTGGACTCCAATGCTATTACTGCTTTTCGAATTCTGTGAACAACGCGGTATAGTTGTTCACGCGGCAGCGATGCTTCTTCTGAAATGATTTCAATGTCGACTGGAGAAATATCTCATTCTGACTTTTTTTTCCATACACAATAATTGAATGCCAAAATAATTTAAAAAAAAAGGACCTTCGATGTTGGTTTTAATAAATGTAGGAGACGTGTTATTGATAAAATAGTCTAACATTGATGTTACGGTCTCGGAGCACTTAATTATGCTCGTATCAAATTTGATTAGAGTTGCGGTGTGTTTGACATTGAAGTGTTGTAGTTTTTAAGTTATAATTGTTGTGAAAAAAAAATTATAATTATGAAATAAAAATTAATAATATATAGTAAATATAAATTTTAAATAATAATTTTAATAAAATTATTAAAAATAAAATAAATTTTTTATTATACAAATAAAAAACTATATTAATATAACTTCAAAACTACATCAGTTAGTGTTTATCAAATACTTTAATGGTGTAACTTTTAACCTATAGTTATCCAACCTCAATCGCAAACGCACCCTCAGTGGCATTAAAATTATGAATACTCTTTTACCAAACTTCTATACAAAAAATTTAAGTTAACACATTTCGTTACATACCTAACATAGGATGAAGCAACATTAGATTCCATGTTGGTAATTTATGAGAATGATTATGTTCGAGATGATCTCTTATAGTTATTGGATCTAAAGTTGAAATGAGTAATAGTTAGTAATTTCAACTTTAGATTTAATGACTGTAATGAATGCTTTAAAGTTAGAGCATAACTAATATAGTTTAATTTTAATTTATATAAATAGAATGAGAGGAGAGCAGAGGAAAAGAAAAGAGGAGCAAAAAAAAAAAAAAGAAAAGAAAGATATATCCAATGAAATAATAAAAATGAGATTAATCTTTATTTTTTACTTATTTTTTCTCTCGCCTTCTTTTTCATTCCTCTTATCTCCTGCCATTTTTTCTAACATACAAACTTAGTTGCTCTGATATAATTATTAATTATGATTTATCTAGTAATTCATAAATTGTGGGATTTTTCACCGATTTATACTCTCAAGGGCTTCTATAAGGATGTTTGGGGCTTCTAAGTATCGATTCTTTTTTTAAATAAATTTCACGCGCTTAAAAAGAAATCAGAAATTATAAATTATAGTTGATTTTATTCTAGATATAAAATAATATATGTTTTTATTTAAATTAAAAGTTAAAAATAAAGCGGTTAGAAGAAGTAGGAAAAGAGGAATGGGTGGACACGTGGAAAGTTGGTTACTTACGACACCGCGTGGCTATAGGACATAAGCTTTTGACGAACGCGCTTGACACTGAAGCTACGCGAAGGCGGATTGAGACGATCGATCCGTACTTCTTGCCTCGATATTTATTGATTGGCCGAAATGCATTGTCGAATTTGTATTTTTCTTTATCTTTAACTACAGTGACGACGCGTCTCCTATGGATTACAAATTTGTTGTCTCGATTGTCTTTAAGATGACGACACGTGTCTGATGATTAAGATTCCCATTTTGTCGGTATTAGAGCTCGTGAATCACGATCTGTGAACTCTTTTGCGGTGGCCGAAGCGCTAATTTGGCACGAGGTTTGGTATGAATTAATGAGTGCTAAAAGATAAAATAATAATTTTGTAGTTGCTCGGACTAATAACTATAAAATTAGTTATATTAAATTCATCAAACCTGTTAATTTAAATATAAAAAATTACTAAAATAAAAACTTTTGCTAATTTGTCGCTTAATTACAACATAAATCAAGAATCTTCAACATACATCCAAAATAAATTTTTTTTGGAAATAATAACAAATCTTCAAAAATAAATAATCACTAACAGAAATAGTCATAATTATTTAAAATACATTTAAAAATCATAAAACTAGTTACGAGAAACTTTGAACATTGTATATTGTTCTCATCAATAAAAATAATAATAACATAAAACCAGTTAGGAGAATTTGGTGCATATTTGGTTGGAAGAAATAGGTGGAGAGAAGAGGAATGAAAAGGAAAGAGTAAAAGTAGGTTTGGTAATCTTGTGAAACTTTTAAAATAATTCTTTGTCATTATTGTCTTTGTAGAAATAATCATTTATTGAGAATTAGTTAAGTGTTTGGTAAAATTTATTTTTAAAAGATCTTGTGAATTTTAAAAACGATTATGAAAGCGTTTGGTAAATCTTATTGTTAAAACTCTTTGTAAGAAAATAAATGACCAAAATATACACAATGTAGGATGAAATTTACTTATACATATAAAAATATACACATACAATATCTTTAATTGTGTACTATAATAATTTTAACTAAAAATAAAATTTATGCTATAGTGATTTTTTTAAATCTTAAAACAATGGATATTTAAAAAATCAACTACAATTTTCATTAAATAACATCAAGTAAAGTATAACTAGGTATTCTAAGAATAAACATAAAAAAATGTAATGAGCTACAAAAACTCAAAACGAAAACAAATAATAAATTGTCATGCAATATCATATTCGCATTAAACTTGCAGCAATATTATTTCTTAGAACTTCCATTTCTCGTGCTTCAGGTCCATTGTTGATATATTCTTCTTCTTGTCCTTCTTGTCCTTCTTGTCCATCATTGACCTCTCTCCCTGTCTCTTCATCGGTGTAATCATTGTGTTCATTTTCTTCATTCTCAAAATGTTTGTCATGTTGTGCATGTCTTCTTATATAGTCATGTAATGCCATGGTTGCAATAATTATCTTTACTTGTTTATTGAATGGATAGCTAGGCATGTCCCTCAAAATCTTCCATCGTTTTTTCCATACACCAAAAGTGCGTTCTATTACACTTCTAAGTGAAGAGTGTGCATGATTGAATACCTCTTGATAACCTGTTGGTTGGCTGCCTCTACGAAAATCTGGAAGGTGATATCTTTCACCTTTATATGGCCCCAAAAAGCCCCTCATTTGTGGGTACCCCGCATCCACTAAATAATATTTTCCTAAACATTTAAAATATAATTTTAATAATATTATATAAAAATAAACTTAAGAAAGCTGTTGGAGAAAAATTTGATAAAAAAGAAAAAGAAAAATTATGTAAAAATGACAAACCTCTAGGTGGTTTAGGAAAATTCAAAGTAGGATTACGTAAAGTTGATAAAAATATCCTTGTATCATGAGCGCTTCCTTCCCAACCTGCAATTGCAAATATAAACTGCATATCAAAATTGCACGCAGCCATTATGTTCTGAGTTGGTATGCCTTTCCGACCAATGTATGGTATTTGATCCTCAGGAGGTATAGAGACATGAACATGTGTGCCATCTATAGCACCGATACAATCCTGAAACAACAATATAAAATTATATATGTAAAAAATATTTACAACTTTATAAAGTGTAAAAGTTTAATTGATAATCATTTACCTTAAAGTGTGGCATATATCTAGAATCTCTCAAGATTTCTTCAGGAATATCTTTAAACTCATGATCAAATAGTTTTATCAAATCTATAGACAAGCGACATATAGCATCTAGTGCTTCACCAAAATATCTACTCACTGTCTCTCCAGAGTGTTGGAATCGTTCTTGTGCCAATCTATTACCCACACCATGTCCTATAGTATGCAAGAACATTCCTAATACCTCAGCAGTGCTCACTCTTCTTGAGCCTTTTAGCTCGTAATTTATTTCCAATTCATTACATAATCTAAAAATACATTTTCTCCATTCTAAACATCCCTCTGACACCGAGTTTCATTCCCTTTTAATATTCGCATCAACCAGATATTACCTGTTTCTGAAGAATTCATGCAAGGTTGTTTATGAATATATGTCCTATAATAATAATCAACGGCAATCATAAAAGTGGATATGATGCTATCAAACTCCTGCTCGTCATCTAGCATGTCCATATTATAAACAAAACCTGTAATCAATAATTTAAACCCATATCATCTAGCATGAACTAAAGAATAATAATAATAAGGAACAAAAAATATCTAACAAACATTCAAAATAACAATTCATTGTCATATATTCAAATAGCCAATTGTACCTTAAAATATTATTAAAAACATAACAAAAAAAAGGATAATCCCGTATTAATACTAGAATAAAATAGTAATAACAACGAAAAACTTAAGACTGCAAATATTGTGATTGCTCATAATAAAGCCAGTTAAGCATAATTTGAGGTTCTTTCATGGTTGCAAGCATCTCCCTTTTCTCTTTACGAATAAGAAGTTGAGTAGCAAACAACCATATGTTGCCCCCAATCTCAACCCCAGGAATAGATTCAACTATCTTCATTGCTTCTGCAATACTGCAACCATTCATTTCTTTTTGTAAGTTTAATAATGTAGAACTTCTATTCTCAACTGCTTCAACAAGACGTTCAATTTGTTGTGATATTTTTATAGCACCTCCAACCTTCCTCCCTGCATGATCAACTTTTTTTCCTTTCTTAATTTTTTTGGCTTGTGTGCTATGTAGTCCAACTACTTTTTCTTCTTTTTTCTCTTTAGCACCTTGGTAAGTATATTGAAATTGCATATCCTTGTCAGAATCACTATTTTCTTCAACTGGAAATATTGTATCATTATTGGAATCCTCATAATCATCAAGTGGAATTACCCCAGAAGAAGGTGTCCAAGCTTTATTGCCAGTAGCTGTAATGTTCATGAACATCCTATCTAACTTCCCCTCCAATTCTTTATCAATGCCCTCTTTGCGGAATTTTTCTACTTTAGGATTTGCCTGCATGTAATAAATCATATTTAAATGAATTGCGAAAATATTAACCAAATTATATTAAAAGCTATTAACTAATGTATCATACCTTCAATTTACTTTGCCACCATTCCGGAGATGCATCAATTGTTTTCTTTTGCATATTCCATCCAAGACCAGTTTCTTTTCCAATAACATCCTTCCATAATTTCCAGTCGTTTTTTAGTGCATCCCATTTATTTTTTAATTGTAATTTATTATACTCCCTTCCTGTCGCCTTACAAAAATTTTTAACCAAATTCTCCCATCCTATTTTAGTAAAATGAGTCCCAGGTCGATGTCCTTCCTCTACCTCTACGATACACAAATTACAAAAGATTGAAATAGTCTCATTGTCCCAAATAGCCTTACCTCGTGGTACATTATTAGTTTTAACTTGATTGACAATTTTCTTGTCTCTGTCCATCTACATCATTGTAAATATATTTTAACACAAGCACGACTTTAAAAATTATAATAAACAAAAAAAATAAAAGGCGGAAAAATTGAAAATCACAGACATTTATACTACGCTACTGGCTTCATACTACACCTCTTTGGTAGTAAAGTTTGATAAACATCAACTGGCGGCATAAACAAATAATAAAGCTGGGCTATAAACTGAAATCCTCTTTTACTTGCATATGCATTAAATATTTTTGAAACAAAAGCATCGCAACTGCATATGCATGGAATCATTTATATGTAAACAAATTCAAATAAGACAAATAACAAATATTATAATCAAAATTACATGGCCATGGAACCGTTTGTAATAAACAAATCCAAATAAGACAAATAATAAATATTATAATAAAAATTGCATAGGCATAGAGTTGTTTATATATAAACAAACTCAAATAAGACAAACAACAAATATTATAATAAAAATTACATTGAATATGCATGAAAAGAGTGATGAATTACTTCTTTGTTATTGAATATGGTGATGAACACGTACTGGATCTTGTTTCGTTGCACTAGAAAAGTTTTGATAGAACGCAAAATATGAAGAATAGGGTAAACGAAAAGTGTGCGTTAATTACTTAATTATAATAAAAAATTATTAAAATAATGATTTGGTTTCTAGTTTAAATAAGGATAATTTTGGGTTTAAGTAATAATTATAAGGATATTTATGGAATTATACTAAAGGATAAAATTGATTCTCAAAATCAGAATCTAAAAGCTACTCTTTCCCTGCTTTTTAAAATCAGCTGTAGGAGGAGCTGATTCTGGTAAAAGTGATTTTGATTTTTTTTTACCAAACACCAAAATTAACTTTTAGATTTTTAAAATCACTTTTAATCCTCCCAAAAGCAATCCCAAACGGGGCCTAAGAGAAAAAAAGAAGAAGCAAAAAACAGGTTGATCTCAATTTTATTTGTTTGCTTTAATATAAAATCATCTCTTCTTCTCTTATGGTATGTTTACCAATTGGTAATTGGAATGAGCTGAAATCGAAATAAACAAAAATCGGACTAGGCTGGAATGGGAATGAGAATCAAGATACGTTTATTTAAACTATACGAATCGAAATCGTAATTGGTTGTATTTCTCATTGATGTGTTTACTTTATTTAAGAATCGAAATGGATTATTTTAAGCTATAAAATGCCTTTATTTAATTATTGGCATTTTTATTACTGTTTATTTAATAATTGTGATTATTATTATTTAAAAAATATTTTTATTAATAATTATCAAAATAATAATAGTGACGATAATGACGACGACAGTAACAACAACAACAATAATAATAATAATAATAATAATAATAATAATTATTATTATTATTATTATTATTATTATTATTATTGTTGTTGTTGTTGAAATTATTATTACTATTATCATTCTTTTCATTATTATTAGCAACAATGAAAAGAATAAGAATAATAATAACAACAATAATATAATAATATTTTAATAAAAGTAGAATTACGAAATTTGGGTAGTGGCAAAATACTGAGTTCAAAGAATGGGAACTTGGTTCCCATGCCTCCCAATGGGAATCAAGTTTCCATTCCTTAATCATAAAAACATGTAGGTCTCATATATTTCTTTTTCATTCTCCCTTCTATTTTAATAAGTAAACACCAACAATTATTCCTATTCTGAATTCTGATTCTCCACTTCCACAAGTAAATGTACCACTACTTTTTTCCCTTTTCCTTCATTCCTCTCCTATTTTTTCCTTTCATTTCCTTAAAGTAAATGTGCCATTGGGGTTTATAGTTTATTTCCATCAATCCAAAATAACACCACATTTCAAAATATCCAAAATAATAATTGATAAATAATCCTTTTATACTCACAGGCAAGATAATCATTTTTTTAATTATTTTATTAAATCATCTAACAATGTTAATAGAAAAGTGCAAACGTGATACACTTTATAAACTTAAGGTGGAAAACTGTAAATGAAAACAATTTTGGTGTATTTTGGTAAACTATGAAATATTATGTGATCGGTAGATATTTATCCTATTATTTAATTTGTAGATCTCACTAACGGGATCCATTATACCTGCCATTATATGTTAAGGTAGTGCGCTTTGCCCTACACAAAATTTTCTCCTGGTTGAGAGGTTGCTTTTTCTTGTAGTTTCTCGGGAATGATCTTAAATAAATAAACTTCTAGTACTCAAACTATATTAATAATATTCAATTTAGTACTTCTTCATTTTAACTTCGAGTACAAATTTAAGACTACTTAATTTTACTTAATATTTAATCATAATTCAATTTATTTTTTTGCTCAATTAGGTAAAATTATGAATCAAATTAAAGTCGAACTATTGACGCCACTTTAATTACTTCTGAAAAACCCCTTCTTCTTTATTTACCCATTAAATGCCTTTGAAAAACCTTCTTTTTTATTCCCCCCATTAAAGTTGTATAAATTTTATGGACTTTCTTATGAAACCCATTAGGCCATGTTTGGTTGACAAGAGAGGATGGAAGAAAAGAAGTGAATTTAAAATCCTCACTAATTTCTTTTTTTGGTTAGGAAAAGGTGACTAAAAATTAATGTCTAAAGAAATTCACTATATGTTATTTTAAGGAATTCAGATTCTTTTTTGAGAAGGTAGGATTTCTAATTCCAGAAAGACGAAAACCTAATATTTCCTATCTCACGATTTCTCTCTAACCAGCAGCCACCTCTTCAATTTTCATGGTTGCTGCCATTGATGCATCTTAGAATTAGTCGTCACTGTCGATTTATCTTATAAACTAAGCTTGCTACCATTGATTCATCATAATTTGTAGGTAAATTTTATGATTTTATAGATTTATTTACTTGTTGATAAGTTGCTTTTTTTTTTATTTGTTTAGTTTATGATTCTGGTTAGTTGTTTAAAAAATTATGGCTAAGTTATTTTTGTTTCGTTTGTTGATTAGGTTGTTGTGAAGGAAATCATCACACATCATCTCTACTCACTTGCATCTAAAGTTGCCAATGGCTTTTTGAGTATTGCACCGCCCTTGGGTTTGCTTCTTGTTTTTCTTTTCATTATTTTTTTTGTTATTGCTGCTTTAATTTGATATTGCTTTATTTGGATTATTAAAACTTGCATTTTAGATCAGACGAATAATGAAAAACAAAAAAGGATCGTATGTTGTTTCAGCACAAATTAGGTTTAATTATTGATCAATTATCTTCAATTAGCTTATGGTTGTATGGAGTTTCAAGATTTTGAAGTTTACATGTTCTTGTTGGAATCAAATCTCACTCATACTGGAGTTGAGGAGGCTTGGGGATTTACGATATAGAAAATTATGTGTTAAATTTGTTGATGAATTTATTGGGTTGAACTGTGCTGTTGAATTATTATGTATATACCTGTACATATCAAATTTATTGGGTATTTCCAAAAATCTTTGTGTGGTGAGGGCTTTTTGGTGCCATATATTGCATGTTGATGATGTGTGGTCTTCATTAGTTTTGCTTTGAACCATCAATTCATTTTTTTTTTTATTAATTAGAACTTGACAGTCCTCTCACTCTGTATTTGTTCACAAAATTCTTGAATTTATGAGTGTAATTTTTCTAATACCATTGTTAGCCTAAAATGCTATACATAATGTAATTTTGATAATAACAAATATGTATCTTAAGTGTTTTAATAAATATTGTATTTCACAAGTTCACTAGTTCTTGAAGGATAATGTTTATGCAAGTGAATCAAGTGAAATCAAGTTCAAGATACTCAACGGATAACGGCGAAATCAAGAATGAAGTTTAGAGCTCAACGAACAAGTTATTGGGACAAATTCTTTTAAAGCCGGTATGATTTAATTGATGCATGATTTAGCATTTGAAAAGTTCGAAAGTTTATTTAAATCATTACTTTTCATAAATCAAAAGGTTTTATATTTAAGATAAAGTGTTTTTTGATTTGCGTAATTTGGATTAAAATGAAAATTTTTACAATTTTTGATTTTAATAAATATTTTTAAATTTTGAAATTGGACTTATTTACAAAATTTTGAAATCTTTTAGGTCGTACTATAATTTATAGAAGTTTGAGGACCTGAATGAAATTCAAATACTTGAAAACGAAAATTGGACAGAGAGTGAGTGGCCTGAGGTTAGGGCTAGCCGCCTGAGGAAATTTTCAAATTTTCAAATTTTGGACTAAAATGAAAAGTTTTGAGAACTTTAAAATTTATGGGTATTATGTTAAATTCTGGAAAAGACCTTTTTGAAAACGTTTATTATATTTTGGGCCATTGCAAAATCTTAAAAAATTTTGGGATTGACAAGTATTATTTAAAAATTCTTAAATTGGACATGTTTGCAAAGCTTTATGACATTTTGGGCCATATGGTAATTACAAAAAGTTTAGGGTAAAAACATAATTTTGGTGAATATTATTACTGTAGTAAATTCAAACCTAATGGTAACTTCAGTGTTACAAGCAGCTAGCCGGATAAATCAAGCAGCTAAGCGCTTGGTTATGGGAATTTGCCTATGACTGTTAGTTTTCCGACTTTAACTATAAAAACTCAATTCAAACTTCATTTTTAAGATTAATGCAAGCATAAACAAGATCATATAACATATATTGAGCTTCCATTTCGTAAATCATCATTTATTGAATCATCATTGAGTTATAATTTGTTTATCCACTCTTAAAGAGAGTTTAATTGTTGTAATTTTCATTTCTCATCAAATTGAGAGTGTACAAGTGTGAGAAACACTTGGAGTGAAGAGATTGGGGAGATAATCTCTTAATTGTAAAGGTATATTGACACCTTGAAAGTCAATTGTAAACATTTGAAGTCTTGAGAGGCTTGGATAGTGAAATCATCAAGTCGGGTGAACTTAGAGGCGTGGATGTAAGCGGAGATTTCGACCCACGTAAAAATCATTGTGTTTGTTTTCTCTTCCATTACTCTTTTAATATTATGCTTGATTGAATTTATTATTTTCGATTACATTAAGACATTAGATTGAATTATTGTGTGGTTTGCTTAGCATAAGTTTTAAAATCCCAATTCACACCTCCTCTTAGGTTGCATAACTTGCATTTCAACCATGACCCTTTTGTTTTGCTTGTTAAACGTTAGAAATAACAAACCTGAACACTAGTAATGTTTTATTCTATTTGTGATATTTTTGTTTTGCTTAGTGTAATTATTATAATTCATTGTAAGTTCTATGAGTTGTATTCAAGTTGATTTAATTTTTTGCTGCCACTATTTAATTTAATATGTTACTAGTGAAACATGCATTTTATAATATGAAAACATGCCAATGTTAAAATATGTATGACTCAAACCATTGTTGACATTTTGGGCATGATGTATCTTACAATTATTATACATACCCTATAGCTTTTAACCTTATTAATCTTATTGAGTACATATATATGACTTTTTTTATTATTATTATTAAGACATGAATAATTCTTTGTGCAATCATGGACAACTCAAGCATAGCTGAAACATATAATATATGAAAGAAGATATTGGTTGCGCTCTATATGCATTGGTCATATATCGTGCAAGCCTTTTTTATTTCTTGAAGTTCATCATGAAACAAAACGAGAGAAAATCTTTAAGACGTGAAATGTATGTGCTTGATTTTTTGGCAAATAGGAAAATTGTTCACCGAATGATGCAACTTGCATAACTCAACTTACAATGGATAGACATGGTTTTATATATTTATGCACAAGGCTTGAAATAGTTGGGTTAATACCATCAAGACATTTATTAGTAGATGAAAAAGTAGCTATGTTCTTACATATAGTACACATCATGTGAAAAATAGAGCGGTTACATTTAAATTTATAAGGTCAAGATAGTTAGTTAGCAAGTACTTTCACAAAGTTTTATATTCTATCCTACAGCTTCATGGAGAATTATTGAAACAACTTGATCCAGTTCTTAAAAACTCCACTAATGAGGATGGAAATGGTTTAAAGTACTTTTCTTAGCTATATCTATTATGATTATATACTAGTATTATATCAATGATATGGTGGTCACTAATAATTATTATTTTTTCTCGTATTGATGATAGAATTGCTTAGGAGTACTAGATGGTGCATATATTAGGGTGAGGGTGCCTGCAGCAGATAAACCTAGGTATCAAAATCGAAAAAGAGAGATTGCCACTAATGTCTTGGGAGTATGTTCCCAAGAAATGCAATTCATTTAAGTTTTAACTGGTTGGAAAGGGTCAGCAGCTGATGGCAAAGTCCTTCGTGACGTTATATGTAAAACAAATGGTTTGGATATCCCAAATGGTAAGTCATATACAAGAAATAAACAAATTCTATAGTATAAAGTTTTATTAATTGAAATCTGAATACTTATGATATAGGTATTCTATTCAGTAGATACCGGATATGCTAGTTGTCGAGAATTTCTTACGCCTTATCGTAGACAACGATATCACCTTAATGATTAGAGGGAAAACTATTGACCAACCAACCAACAAGAGTTTTTTAACATCAAGCATTCAATTGCTAAGAATGTCATTGAGAGATGTTTTGGTGTTCTTAAAAATCGGTGGGCAATTCAAAGAAGTCCTTCATTATATTCTATCAAGACATGAAATAAGGCTATCATGGCATATTGCTTACTGCACAATTTATTAGGAGGGAGATGCCACGTGATCCTTTTGAGGAAGCATTTGATGCTGGAAATGAGGTGGAATCACTATGAGATAGCTCAATAACTAGTACAGAAACCTCAAAAGAGTATAATTCATGGAGGAAAAATTTAGCACTAGAGATGTATAATCAATAGAGAGCAAGTAGATAGAGCATATGAAGATTCATTCAAAAAAAATTGTTATGTTTTTTGTTATTCCATTTTCTGAATTGTAAAACGTAATTTTCATGTTTTTGACTTTAGGGATTTTGTTTAATCCATTTCATTGTTAGCTTTATTTCTTTGAAGTTGATTGTTTTTGTAGCTTATGTAACTTGCTTGCTGGGGCTTGTTCTTGTTAACTTCTTGATGATAAAAATATTCCAGATTTGTAGCTAAGACTGAGTTGAAATAACTTTATAAAATGTCTATATCACCTAGTTGAAAGGTAATTATGCCGAATAAGTAAGACTTAGATAGTCTTATTTAACCACTAGTCTTTCTCCAGATCATGCATTATACTGTAGCAAAAGTTCTATGCCATTATCTCTTCTGGTGTTATATTTGATTGGTCCAATTCTTGTAAAGTAAGATTTGCCAGATACTAATGGTTTTAAATGATCTACTGGTTTTAAATTATCTTCTTATGTGCATGGTTTGCTTCATACTCTTTAGATCTCTAACTAATGTTTAATTTTTGTTCAATAGCTAAATGGAACGACAAGCACCACAGCCCCTGCAAATGCCATAGAGAAGATTGAGAGGACATGAGTGAGCAAAGAAACTGAAGGAGAGAGTTTGAATTTTGAGGGTGTGCAGGATGACCTGAATGATAGCATATCTATTTCACATGCTCCAAAAAAGCAGCCAACAACTTCAAATAGCTCATCAAGAAAAAGGAGAAGAACTAAAGATTGAGGAAGAGAGTGGAGAGTCATTTAAAAAGCTAACAACTCTTTTTGTCACGGAAATGAAAGAAACTTCTAGTCGCTTGACTCGAGCTCTAAGGCAAGAAATTAATGACAACTAAGTAGGATTGAGTGATGAGTTGAAGAAAATGGGGAGTCTTACAATGGGAGAACACCTTAGAGCCACCACTTTAATTTCTCGTGATAATGCCGTACTTAATGTTTTTTATAGTCTCTGTGATAAGGAGCGAGAAGTATGGGTTAAATTTTCCCTTAGCAGTGAATTTAAATAATTTTAGGCTTGTTATTATTTTGACGACTTATGTTAAGTCTATTGTTGCTTTGATGCACTCATTTTAAACTTATTATTGTTTTGATGCACTCGTTTTAAGCTTATTATTGTTTATGGAATTTATAACTCACTTTAGACTTATTATTGTTTTGATATACCAATTTTCTGCATATTGTTATTTTGATTTTTTTTATTTATAGTAGAAATTTAGAACCATTTAAATTAGGGTAAAAGCCCATTTAGTCTTTGTATTTTAAGATTAGTGCCTGTTTAGTTCATCTATTTTTAAAAATGCCTCAAAACACCCTTGACGTCACTTTCATTACTATTAATTCTAAATTCATGAGGGCAAAAATGTATTTTTCTTGTTAAAATTTAAAATTAAAAAAAAAGGCTATTAAAAATGCCTCAAATTCTTAAAGTCTTTATCATTAATCCCTTCATTGGACCATGGGACAATCCCAGTAAGCATAAAACTCTCATCATAATGCTTGTGCCTTCCAAAGACATTATTCAAGACATCGTTGATAAGGGATACAAGACCCAAGCAATTAGGATCATAAGCATCCTCCACATCTTTGCCTAAAAATCGAACTGAATGCTAATTTGACTCATTTTGAATCTGGCAATACAAAGATGAAGAAAAAAAATCAGAAACTTAAAACTATTACATATGAATTCATAAAATACAAAATCGACATTATAGAACTTTGTATGATTATGATTTTTTTTTCCAAAAAATACAAAATCAAGTGAAGTTAAAATAATTTCTTTTCAATTACAAATCCATTCCACTACTAATATTAAGGTACAAAACAACCATGAAAGGGTTAAAAAAGGTAAAAAAACAAAACAAAAACTGTTAAATTTTTAGCGTATGAAATTTTAGTTTTGTGAAGAAATACCCATTCAAGTGAAAACAAATAATGATTTCTTTTCACTGAAATACACGTGGAAGATTAAAAAATAAATAAATAAACAAGACCAATATAACACGTACCAGAGTAAGCCGCTTTCCTTTGCTGACAGTTTTGACATCCACCGTAAGACTACAATTTTGGTAGAAAACAATTTATAGCGAGAAAAATTGTTGAGAGCTTAAAAAATGCAAGTCGTTTAAGTTCTTAAAGCTAGGGTTTTGAAGAATATAAGTGTGAAAATACGATTTTACTATTATGAATCTAGGTTATCATAATAGTTTTTTTAATTTTAAATTTTAAGAAGAAAAATACATTTTTACCCTCATGAATCCAAAATTAACAGTAATGGAGGTGACGTCGAGGGTGTTTTGAGGTATTCTTAAAAATAGAGGGACTAAATGGGTATTAATCTTAAAATATAGGGATTAAATGAGTTTTTATCCTTTAAATTATATATATATATAAAATAAATCATGAATTTTCTTTTTTTTAGGACATTCTGACGTTAAAAACAATGGTTTATAAGTTGACAAAAGTTTAGATTTGAAATTCAATTATATTTGATTACTAATATTAATAGTTTAGTATTTATAATAAAGGACAAATTTGTCCAAAAATTAAAATTATAATTCCTCCCCCCATTCCCTTCCTTCCCTTTCTTCTCATTTCCCTCCATTTCTCTCATCTCCTCTCCTTCCCTTTCTTCAAACCAAACATCACCTTAATTCCAAAAATAACCCTAATTTCTCTAGAATAAACCCCTTTCCCCTCTTCATCTTTACTTCGCTCTTCTTCTTTGGATTTTTCCTTCAGTTTGTTTATCAATCTCCTCTCCCCTGCGTTTACTACATTTAGCTAAAAGTAGAATGGCTGGCTACGAGATTGCTCCGCAACCTTGAAAGGTCCAAGTGTTGTCAAGGAGATATGTTTAGGAATTGCATTTGGGTTGACCATCGGTGGTCTTTGGAACATGAGCAAGTGGAATGATCAGAGTACTCTGATAATTTTTTTAATAAATAAATTTTTTAATATCAAATTTAAGGTTTTTTTTTAATATCTATACTCTGATAATTTTAATTTTTAATATATAATTTTTTTTTTAATTGACGCATGGACGCCATTGTTGGTTATGAAATTGTTAAGACATTCTTGGTTGTCTTCAAAACAATAAAAAATATAAAAGATAATGAGATATCTACTAATGCGAGGATTTTCTCATCCTTCCTTTAAATCTGGCTTGAATCGTTTCCTTCCGGCGGTGTTGGCTTTTACTTCCTTGTAATTCCATGACCAAAAGGCATCTTCGCTTGATGAATCCATGAGGATTTTCTAAATGAGACATGTTTGCTTTCATAGGGTGGGGTTTAATTAGAAATTTCCTAGCGAAATAAACTTGTAATGTGTAATTTCAATTAGATTTAACTTTATCTTATGTAATATTCTTACAGGTTAATCCCGTGGAATGGCGAAAGAGATTTCTAAGAGATAATTGAAGGGGTGCCGATAGTTCAACTCATCAAATTACGTCAAAATAACCATGTTCGGGCCGAGCTAGACCTGGTTCCTGCAGGGCTAAGTTTTGGGATGGGCTTTATTTAAGCCCAAACAATTTTGCATTTTTTATTTTTTGAGGAATTTTGCTTTTGTTTTGAATTATAGTCTTATCAAGCATTTCAGCACACAATGGTAAAAACAAGTGATTAGATGGCTCTCCTAAAGTGTACAAAGAGGATAAATGAGAGCAATATTCACGCAAGTTTATTGCCTAGACATAATGAACAAAAAGCATGTTATTAGTCTCCTTAAATGTGTAGCATGAAAAGTGATGCAATTTCTTTAGTTGTTAATAGCATGAAAAGCGCGTTGATGTAAATGCTTGTTGCCATTAATGGGTATTGGTTGAATTTGCCATTTACATGGGACACTATAATGATCGTGGCTAGTGGCTATCACTTTGAAACTATTAAGGTATGTATAAATTGCTAGCCTGCCCATGCATTTTTAGGTCAAATGTTTAATTTTAGTTCAAATAGGATTTTTTGAGGGAAAATTTTCAAACTATCTCCTCGTAAAATGATAATATTCAAAATACTGTAAATTCTTGTAAATTTAATTTTATGTTCATTTTTGTTCACAAGTTGAATAAAAAATAATGGCAGTTTTTTTATCTTGTAAATTAAAATAGAGGCTAGGTTGAATTTTATTATAATATAAGAATATTTTGAATATTGTTATTTCATGAGTAAGATAATCCAAAATTATCGTTTTTAATAGGGAAGAGTGAGGATGCAGTCCACGTAATATCTTTTCGATGTTCTCATTTCCTGAATTATCAATTGCTCAAGATTTGGTGTAGCTTCAATCTTTGTATTGAATACTACTCTATTTTAGGTTTTTTTTATGGTAGATAAAATTGTAAAAAATATTTTTTCATAAAATAAAGTGAAAGTTAAGATCAGTTTTTAATATCTTTCTAGATTTTTTTTTCTCTAAATATGTTTACATGGGAAGGGTGGGTTTGAGAATTACCTTAATTTTTGAGAATTACCTTAATTTTTGTTGAAGATTTGTAGAAAATCATTACAATCTTTCCTATTACCTCTAAACACTATAGCGATTTATAAAAGATGATTGTAATATTCTCTATTATCCTTAAGTGTCTCCCTCACGTGTGCATAGAATTGTCACACCGAAAAAAAGACCTTAGAACGTCGTATTCTCTTTTTCTATATAAATCTTTTATTTTTATGTTCTAATTATTTTTCCTTTACATGGGCACAAATTAAATTTGCGTTTGACTAGAATTCAGCTAGTCGGGAGGCCACACACCCGTAAGCTTCCTAGTTCCAACTTGGAAGTCCAAGCCAAATCATCCATATATTATGAGGGGCCATAAGAGTAAGACCCCTTGGTTGTGAAGATATTGAGAGGGTGGTAGCAAGGTTTGGTGGATTCAAAGAGGCTTGGCGGGTTCAAAGAGCGAGCCAGGAAAAAGAAAAAGAAAAAAAAAGGGGGCATACATTGGGCTGGATGAAAGAAATTATGTCAATCTAAGAAAGGGATGTGGAGCTTGGCTTCGAGGAGTACAGTTGCTTTATTTAAGCTTTGTTTGAAAAGCACGTACGGGTGCCGGCTCATCCGATTTCCATATTCTTTGGTAGCAAGGATCGTGCACAACAGATACTATAAGCACATGGATTCTTTTGAAAGCAAAGACGGTTACAA